>CM060331.1:30714944-30749944 GCA_030674155.1 Stramonita haemastoma | reverse complement strand
AAAGATTTCCCCATAGCAAAAGGAAGAGAGGGATGGGTATAGTACACATAGATCCAACTTGACAGCATCCTGCAAGGTTTCCATGAGAGAGAAAGAGAAATGATTTACAAGTCATGCTTCGGTTTAATTGAAACAAAGGCCAAATCCCTTAGTGAAGGGGATGAGGTAGTGAAGAGAATGCAGGCAGGCACATAAATGATAAATCTATATAAGACACATTGCAACCTGACTACCCTTTATAAGCCATGTGTAGCAGACTGGACTGCCACCACCTTTCATCCACGAGTAGGCCGCCTATGGTTGGTGGTTTGCATGACATGAACATAACATGGCATGCATTCCTTCGGTTTAGACACAGATGGAATCTGCCATGTTCAGTTCACCCAGTTGCCTGAAAAATTCCAGGGCAGTCAGTGCCCCTTAACTCAGAAGAGTTTCTGTTTCCTTTGCCAGAAAAAGCGTGATGGCGTTTAACTCAGAATAAACTTTGAGTTTTTGTTTCCCTTGCCAGTGAAAAGCATGATGGCGTTGTTTGTGTGTCAGGGTGGAGGCGATACGTGACGCAGAGGAAGAGCGACAGACCAAAACAGCCAACCGCACAAACCCTCTAGACACGGAGCTCATCAAAACCAAAGGATTGCTCAAAGCCCCCTCCGCCCGGGACAGGAAAGACAACCCTGCTGCTGCTGCTGCTGCTACTACAGGCAAGAAGGATAACCCTGCTGCACCAACTTGTACAAAAGAGGAGTCGCCTTGTGGCAATATGGAAATCACCATCACGTTGACGGAGGCAGTGCAGACTCTGGTAGATGGTTAGGCAGTTGTGTTGGGTTTGATTGGGAAGGGGTTTGCAGTGACAGGGTTAGGGGTGTAGTGGAGAGAGAGAGAAAGAAAGTGAGTTGGTGTGTTTGTGCGTGTGTGTGTGTGAGGAGGAGGGGGGGAGGTGAGCAAGCATGGTGATGTGAATCAGTAGTTAGAGAGAGAGAGAGAAAGTGAGTTTGTGTGTGTGTGTGTGTGTGGATGGAGTTGGGGGAGCAAGCATGGTGATGTGAATCAGTGTATTATTATATATATATATATATATTATATATATATATATATATATATATGAAACATATAGATAATTGCAAAAGAGAAGCTGACATGATTTGGTGGAAGCTGTCAATAATAAGCCTGCATAGTGGCAATGTAAGTGCCTTCCACCCGGGTATCACAACTGTTGACCTCTGTACTCTCGGCCAGTCTGGTCCTTGTCTTCACTTGTTCAAAACTGCACGCTTTACCCAGGGTTGCTTTGCAGTGACAAAACATGCTGTACAAGGAGGATGTAGTGTTGACACTGGTATCTATTTATTGGTCAGTCTGTGCATCAGTGCCTTTCAACGGCAAATCTAGTCACTAGAATTTGCAGTGAAGAGTGTTAAAAGTGTTTTTGTAATATTGAGCAGGTTTTATTTTGTTTCAGTGTTAGAAGGATGCACTGATGTGTATTTCAGATTTTTACCTCAAAGAATTATTGGTGTGTGAGATAACAAAGTCTTTGTAAACGGACAGCATTGTTGCATTGGTAAACGTCTCTTCTCTTGGTGTTTCTGATGCTTTCTGCAAAGTCTTATCCAGGATGTTGACTTTTTTCATATTTAAATCCACAGCATCATCCTGGAGGTCATTGGAGTGGATTGTGGGCCCTACTAAGTGTTGTCATCAGAATGATAGCGACAGCAACTTGAGTTACATAGGAAGGTGGTCAGAATGTGTCAGCCAAATAATTATCTAAGAAAATCACAGTTTTTCCCCCACCACCTAAACGCCTTAATTTCATAGCAACCAACATCAAATCTTATATCACTGGGACTGTTGCAATTTAGTTACTTGGTCTTTTTTTTTTTTTTTAATTCCAAGGAAGATCAGGTCATGAATGTGGTCAGGGATTGTGATATGATTATTTTCAGAGATATACAGCTGACTTGGTTATAAAGTCTTCAGAAAGTGGATCACGTACAGAAAAAGCATATGTATGCGTTTTTTCTTTTAAAGGGGGAAAAAAACTATCCATTTTAATCTCTTACAGTTATTTCATAATCACCAATGTACAGACCTGTCTTTTCTTCCCTGAAAACCGAAACAGAGGCTGATTGCTTAATATTGTACAGAAAAAAAAAAGAAAAAAGAGCAATTTATGCTGAACCAGACCAGTAAGGCTTAGAACCCTTTTAAATAAACAAACCTTCTTTCTCAGTTTAGATCATGCCAAGTCTCTCTTTATTATCTTACCAAGCAGAATTGCAACAGTACCAGCCCCATGGTGCAGTGGTTAGCACCTTGGATTTCAGACTGTAAGGTCGCAGGTTCGATTCCCATAAGAGTCATAGGGTTTTTCAGACTCCAGCCAGCTCCTACCAAGAGTAAATGTGCTGTGGGCTCAGTATGGAGACTTGGACCACACAGTCGAGCTTCATCCACTTTACAATTGTGAATTTGAGAGTGTTGCTCAATTACCTGACCAACACTGCAGGTGTCTGTATCTCTCAGGCCCGGTTGACAGTGGATATATTATGATAGTAAGCATAGAGTACACCCTGTCAAGTAGTCTCAAAACAGATGCACTTCCATAGCAGCAGCATTACATCATTCTCATCATTACCATTTATTATCATGCAATAATAACAATTACCTCTGATTCGGGTGCCCCTGTTACTCTGGTTCATGGTGACCTCAGATTCGTTTACCCATACGCTTCTGTGTCTGTGATGAGTTTGTGTCAAGCCTTTGTGGTTGGAGGTTCTCGGGGAGGACAGTCGATGGAGGGACGTTTTATACTGGTGACCCAATCTGAGTTAATACTGTCGTTTGTAGGAGGTTTAGAAGGTGGTGTCTGCGTATGTTAGCTTAGAACAGGCACCACTGAAAATGTCCACAGTGACCCAACAGAAGTGCAGGGCCCCTCTAGCTGGTGGCCCTATGGCAGCCTAATATTGATGGGCGCCCTGTGCACTCCCAACCCTGAGAATAAGACATTACAAATCTGGGTGTTGCTGTGGCAGGGGGGTTGAAATGAGCGGAGTGGGAACAGCAGAACAGGGACATTACCAAAGATGAGGCAACAAAAAAAGAAAAAAGAATTGCAACAGTTTTTTAGTGGGTCTGAGCTGCATTATTTATGCAGGCACTAGTGTAGAGAGGACATTTGTTAATGAACAGAAAAATTTTGTTTATAGCAGAGGCCTGTAAGTTAAGTACAGTGCTTCCATTGACAGAAAGTTTTGGATTTTTTTTTTTTTTTCAGTGGAAGATTCAAGGCTAAAGTAAGATGAATGGTCTGTGCTTGAAAGAGAGATGTGTATATATGAATGATTTTTAATCAGAAAATCACGACCTTTGATTCCACCTTTTTACCTGAAAAAAATGTACATATTGAGTTTTGATGTATCTTGACACAAAATTTGTTGTTGTGAGTAGTGTTGTATGTTTGTTTTAAGTTGTGTGTGTTCACCTTTTTATCAGGCATAAGAACAGTGAACACTTTGGTAGTGTTGCATGTTTCGAGTGGGCAGCAGATTAGAGTACAACTGAGTGATTGCCGATGATATTATTATCACCATGACCCATATTGGGGAGAAGCGGACTTCAGAGCAGTGTCACTAGTGTTCACATGTGCCATTATTTTTCAGGGTGGATGCTTCTACTAACACACTTTGGAGTGAGTGCTCTTGCAGTGGTTACAAGTTAATGTTTGTGGGGGATAAAGAAACCCTTCAGTTTTTCCGTTGTTTTTCTTGTTTAGATTGGAAAGTGGACTTTTCAGCATCAACAAAATATGTTTTAGGTTTGGGGTTTTTTACTTCTTTCTTGTTGAATTAATTTTTGTCTCCACAAGACATGAGTGTTGCTGATATATGGTTTTTGAGTCGAGCGTTGGAGAGGGCAGTCTGTTTTAAGTTTTAAATTGTGTGCATGCGGGCATGCACATATCTTATTTAAGATCCTGTTTGCTGTTTTTTGTCAATGTTGAAGAATGTGTGGTTATCTTTTGTATGTATTATGATGTAGGACTGATGTAGGGTGTAACAAGATTGGTGGTGTAAAGTTGTGGAGACCACCTTTCCTGTCGCCTCTGTCACACTGATCTTCACAGTTCACTCCTGAGTGTTGATATTCCTGGGTACTTTTCAGGGCATTACTTTTTAGTTACATATACTCCATTGTACATGTTTAATATAATGCACAGTTCTTATAGTTATCATGTTCTGACAATGGTTTTGTCATCACATTTAAGCACATGTAAATTCCACTTTTGTTACTTTGATAATGCACTACTCTTATTCAGTGGAGGTGTAAGTTTTCATGTTTTTTGGGGGAGGGGGGCTAGAATTTTGTTCTTTGATACTGAGAGATAACGTAGTTTGGAAGTTAAGTTGTCAAAGTTGATTTTCAGTCATGATAGATGTCTGTAAGAGTTAAATTTCTTTTTTCTTCATCTCTCAACCCTGCCAAATCATTGTAAAACTCTTAGATCTACTTTCTTGAAATTTACTCCATCAACTTTATATTTCTTCTCATCCACTGTGGTACAAAGTTTATTCTGCCCAAGCAGCCAACTGAAAGTAAGAAAGAAGTTTGTGCACTGTTACTGATAGCTTTTTAAAACTGCTGGATTGTCAAACTGTACCTTAAATTACTGTGGCCAACCTTTTCAGCATTCATGTCACAGCAGTGTCATTCCAAAGCTGCTTTGTCAACTGTTCTGTTGTGATCTACTTCTTTATCACCATGTCAGAGGGAAAGAGAGATTCATCAGTTTGGGAGGAAAAAAAGGAAAAAACGAAATCAATGATGAGGACTCTTCTCAGGAATACAGTAAAGAGTTATTGCACATGGTGAAATGAGCTATCAGTCAGTATCGTGCTGACTGAACTGTGTGCTCTGTACAGTTAAGAATTTTACTCAAAGGAGTCCTTCACTCTTTATTGAACTTGACTCTGCACTGCATACAGAGCAAAGCATGGGGTGTGTGCACTATCTGCAGTGTAATATGCTCAGTTTCTTTTTTTTTTTTAATTATCAACAAAAGAAAAAAAGATTCTTTGAAAATATTTGATCTATTCCTGGAAATCAGTTAAGAAATTTGCTGTTCTGCTTACTGTTTAATGGAGAGAAGTGTCATGATAATCTCTTGTGATGTTTATAAGGCTGATCCACATACATTGCAGTGTCACATCCAACAGCTTTCAAGAGTTCTGCACTATGTTGTTTGCCTGAGAAGTTGCAGGAATTGTGTTTGAGTTGTATCAGACTCTCATGTGTTTTGTAAGACAGATTATGTAGGACTTGCTGGGGGAGAAGGGGAGGGGGGGCAGACTGTTAACAGTTCATAAGTTTTTGTTGTCATTGTATTGACAACAGTTCATAAGTTATTATTGTCATTGTATTGACATAGCAGATCTCAGTAGGTCTTGCCATCCCATTCCCCATTCGCTACATATCCAGGTTTTTGGGAGTGGAGAAACATTATCATGCCCACCCTCCTGTTTTCCTTGTTCCTCCCCTGCTTCATCAAGTCTACAGTGGTTGTTAGATGATTCAAATCCCTGTTAGATTTTTGTTTGGTTGGTTAGAGTCTTTATTCAATAATTCAAATGCCTGTTAGATTTTTGTTTGGTTGGTTAGGTTCGTTATTCATTAATTCAAATGCTTTTTAATTTTTGTTTGATTGGTTTGGTTCGTTATTCAATAATTCAAATGCTTGCTAATTTTTTGTTTGCTTGGTTGTTTCGTTTTGTTTTTTCTATACAGAACTGTTGAAAAAACGGGTCATGTTACAGTGTTAACATCAGTCTTGCTGCAGTTACGCACCCTTCACACCTACACACCCTCCCTCTGTCTGTCTGTCTGTCTGTCTGTCTTTCTTTCTTTCTTTCTCTCTTTCTTTCATCCTCTGTTTTTTCCAGATTTAACACAGAAAATCAGGTTTTAACTCGGTCATATGATAAGCTGCAGTTTTGGAAAGATTTCGGGGTAATTTTTGTTGTTTGTGGTTGGGATTTGGGGGAGGGGGGGGGGGGGGTAAGTGTGTGTTTGGGTTGGGGATTTTCAGGGGGTTTTGTTAATCCAGTTAGCTTAAAGATTTTTGGAATGTTGATGTTATGCTGAATAAGTCTTGCAATCCTTTTATAGTTGTATGAGATGGATCTACGACTGTTGGCTGTATTGTTAAACATCCATATATAATGTGCATTATGAACAGACTATTAATGATATTTTGCCTTTGGAAGTTATTGGAAACTGCTATCAGAGAATACAGAAATAAGCAATAATATGTCTTTGAATGCCTTAAGCAATGATGTGTAAGAGAAAGAGTCTGTTCAGTTGTTACAAATCATTACTGCTTTAAGATAACAATCAAAACAGTTATCATTTTTATTGCTTTATAATCTGATTTGTCAAACTGAATTCTGTAGATTTTTAATTCTAACGTCTTGGTTCCATTATCGGAAGATCTTCTGCATCAACGCCAAAGTCACAATTTGCATATCATAGTTTTATACAGAGTGGTTTAATTTTGTGTCAGATGAATTTCAGTTCTGTTGTATGTCACGATTTATGTGCATTTATAATGCTTTGACTGAACAGGTAATGAATTTCACCTGCCTTTTATTACATAGTGATTTCATCTCTTTTGCCCTAATTTTAATGGAACGAGTGCTTTAACTTTGCTCTATGTACAGCTAGATTTGAGCTGGTGTACATCACTTTTGTGTCATGAGCGCTCTGACTTTGGTATAGTAATTTCTTTTGTCTTCTGTCATTCTTTTATGTCACAAGTGCTCTAACTTTAATGTGGCTAAATCGCAATTGTCCAGTGTCACTCTTTTATATCACGAGTTTCAACTTTGATTTTGATTCATTTCAGCTGGCCTTCATATCTCATGAGTGTCCTTTGAAGTCAGAATGTAGCTACCTTAATGGTGGGTAAACATACGTGAAATCTCAGCAATGTTGAACCGTGGAGCTTTCGCCGAGGAATGAAAAAAAAAGGAAATTCCATGAGTGCTCTAACTTTACTATAGCTGAATTTCAACTTGCCTCTATCACTCTTTGATGTCATGAGTGCTCTAACTTTATTGTAGGTGAATTTCAACTGCCCTATATCACATGAGTGCTCTAACTTTATTGTAGGTGAATTTCAACTGCCCTATATCACATGAGTGCTCTAACTTTATTGTAGGTGAATGTCAACTGCCCTATATCACATGAGTGCTCTAACTTTAATATAGCTGAATTTCAACTGGCCTATATCACATGAGTGCTCTACCTTTATATAGCTGAATTTCAACTGGCCTATATCACATGAGTGCTCTAACTTTAATATAGCTGAATTTCAACTGGCCTATATCACTCTTTAATGTCTTGTGTCCTCTATCTTTAATATAGCTGAGTTTCAACTGGCCTATGTTACATGAGTGCTGTAACTTTGATATAGCTAAATTTCACCATTTTCACTCTTTGACGTCACAAGTGTCATTATTTCAAGCCATATAAAACTTACTTTTGCTTACACCACTGTTTAATGTCACAAAGTGCTCTAACTAGAAAGGATGCCAGTTTCATGTGGGTGTTGTTGGTCTCTAGTCGCTCTAGCTGAACAAAAGAAAGATCTACACCATTTTGGTGTGGCTGATGTCATGACTGCTCTAACTTGGCAGCGGTGGGATTGGGTTTCATGTGCTGCAGCCTAACAGTTGACTGGGGTGGTCAAACTGAATAGTATTGTGCCTTGAGCGCTCTGTAACATCAGAAGAGTGTAGCCACTCTTCTGTAGCCATGACTCTTACACGAGGGTATCAAGGTTACCATGCATGTGTGAGCGCTCTTGCATTACGCACATAATTCCTCTTACCCGTTCAAAGCAGGAAGAGCTGTAGGTCTGAGAAAACGTTTCCCTGATGTTACCAGTGAGGCAGTGAGTGGTGATGAAATCCTTGCCATGGGGCTGACAGATAGAGCAGATGTGACATACTATGTGACAAGTTTTGTGTTTGCATGACATGGCATCCTTAAAGTTAGAGCAGATGTGACATAACTCATCCTAAAAAAAAAAAATCATTTAAGATTGATAGATCGATGTATGTTTATTTGAAAGGGAAAATAAACTGTCTTGAATGATAGAGCATATGCAACATTGTTTAATGACATCAAATAGAGCAGTTTTACAATGTCTCCACAAGATAGAGCACATGTGACATAGGGCATAATACAAGATAGAGCACATGTGACATAGGGCGTAATACAAGATAGAGCACATGTGACATAGGGCGTAATACAAGATAGAGCACATGTGACACAGGGTGTAATACAAGATAGAGCACATGTGACATAGGGTGTAATACAAGATAGAGCACATGTGACACAGGGTGTAATATAAGATAGAGCACATGTGACACAGGGTGTAATATAAGATAGAGCACATGTGACACAGGGTTTAATACAAGATAGAGCACATGTGACACAGGGTGTTATACAAGATAGAGCATATGTGACATAGGGTGTAATACAAGATAGAGCACATGTGACATAGGTGTAATACAAGATAGAGCACATGTGACATAGGTGTAATACAAGATAGAGCACATGTGACACAGGGTGTAATATAAGATAGAACACATGTGACATAGGTGTAATACAAGATAGAGCACATGTGACATAAGTGTAATACAAGATAGAGCACATGTGACATAGGATGTAATACAAGATGGAGCGCATGGGACACAGGGTGTAATACAAGATAGAGCACATGGGACATACAGTGTAATACAAGATAGAGCACATGGGACATAGGTGTAATACAAGATAGAGCACATGGGCACAGGGTGTAATACAAGATAGAGCACATGTGACATAGGTGTAATATAAGATAGAGCACATGAAAGCGTTGTATTTAAGATAGAGCACATGTGACATAGGTGTAATATAAGATAGAGAACATGTGACGTAGGGTGTAATACAGGATAGAGCACATATGACATTGTAATACAAGATAGAGCACATGTGACATAAAGTGTAATAGAAGATAGAGCACATGTGACATAGTTGTAATACAAGATGGAGCACATGTGACACAGGGTGTAATATAAGATAGAGCACATGTGACGTAGGGTGTAATACAGGATAGAGCACATATGACATTGTAATACAAGATAGAGCACATGTGACATAAAGTGTAATAGAAGATAGAGCACATGTGACATAGTTGTAATACAAGATGGCGCACATGTGACACAGGGTGTAATATAAGATAGAGCACATGTGACATAAAGTGTAATAGAAGATAGAGCACATGTGACATAGTTGTAATACAAGATGGAGCACATGTGACACAGGGTGTAATATAAGATAGAGCACATGTGACACAGGGTGTAATATAAGATAGAGCACATGTGACACAGGGTGTAATACAAGATAGAACACATGTGACACAGGGTGTAATAAAGGTTTAGTCTCAGTGCTGATTTATTTTTTAATAAACAAAATAAAGTTGAACGATGAAAAGAAAGCTAAAGCTTTTGTGAACTGCATTGCTGTGCTGGGGGGGGGGGGGGGGGTTCTTAATTTACAGAGATTACCTCTTAGTTCAGCATCGACAATCAATGAAGTACCTGTGTAGAAAGGCCTTACATACAAGCAGCATTCTTGACTGTGTATATATATATATAAATGATGAGAGTTTATCAAATGTGCTCAAGTACATCCCAAAATTTTCTTCCCATTTTTGTACCTGGATGTATAACCCAAGATTCCTGACTTTTTCGTTTTTCATTGCAGAGTGTGTTTTAGTTGTCAGAAGTAGTACACTATTTTGAATCAGTAAATACTCAAAATTTGTACAGAGTTATGTTTGAATGGACTTGTGAAAAGGAAAGGAAGAAAGAAAGAAAGGGTAGAATCTGTATACATGTGAATTCAGCACCCATTGTTTTTATTAATCAAAATAGACTACAGACTGATTGTTGTTTGCTGTCACGTTGATATAACTTTGGATATTAAAGTTTCATATTTTTCAGTTCGCTTCTTGTTGTGTGGTCAAGTCTGTAAGTGTTAAGATAACATAGTAAGTTTTGAGTGTGCAATATGAGAGTGTTAAGATAACATAGTAAGTTTTGAGTGTGCAGTATGAGAGTGTTAAGATAACATAGTAAGTTTTGAGTCTGCAGTATGAGAGTGTTAAGATAACATAGTAAGTTTTGAGTGTGCAGTATGAGAGTGTTAAGATAATGTAGTAAGTTTTGAGTATGCAGTATGAGAGTGTTAAGATAATGTAGTAAGTTTTGAGTGTGCAATATGAGAGTGTTAAGATAACGTAGTAAGTTTTGAGTATGCAGTATGAGAGTGTTAAGATAATGTAGTAAGTTTTGAGTGTGCAATATGAGAGTGTTAAGATAATGTAGTAAGTTTTGAGTGTGCAATATGAGAGTGTTAAGATAATGTAGTAAGTTTTGAGTATGCAATACAAGACCATTGCCACTGAAAAAAATTGACTATGATAGAGAAACAAATACATTTGCTGACAAGAAAAAGAAGGACAAAAATAATGGGTGGCGCTGCACTTGTGGCGACACGCTCTCCCTGGGGAGAGCTGCCCAAATTTGACACAGAAATCTGCTTTGACATAAAGTGGTATAAAAAAAATTGTAATTTTAAATAATAAAATTGACACATCAGTTTTGTGTGACTGTTTGCACACACACACAGTGAACAAGCTTTCCCATCTGAAATTTATTTTATTCAACAATTTAAATATGTAGCAGTCTTTTGTGTTCATGTGACTCAAGGGGTGATCACATTATGAATACTTTTCTCTCGTGTTATTCAAGTGTAATCTCATGCAGTGTTCCAATGAAAATTGTTGCTACCACTGCATATAAGGAGAGAGGGAAGAAAGGGTTGGGGAAACAAATATGCATGCAGACAGAAAAAATAACAACAAATGAATACCACTGCACTGAGGTAATACTTCCTTTTTTGGTGTATGGAAGCATAGCGTGGTTTAGACACAGAAATATGCCGTGACTGTAAGTGGTACACAATAATACATTACGATGCATTACAAATTAATGGCACATTACAACACAGTAGCACAATCCTATAGATACAAGACAGTACAATACAATACATTTCAGTTTACAATCAGCTGTACTGTATGGGGTAGTCAGCACTGTAGTTCTCCTGGGACAGTCTCCTGCAGTCACAACAAGTTTTAACATGTGCAGAGCTGGACGGAGCACAACCGAACAAATTTTCTATCCTAGAATACTCTGTGAGAAATACTTGCAACACCAACAAGATCTTTACCACGTCTTTAAGGGCTTTAAGAAGGCGTTTGACAGTCTGGCATGTAGCTCTGGGGACAACCATGAGGTTGTATTACATCAATGCCAACCTGATCAGAGCCATAGAATGCCTGTATAACAAGGCAACCAGCGCAGTCTACTGTAACAACAACATAGGAGATTTGTTCTGAAGGATGCCTGCTCTCTCCCACCTTCTTCATCTTCTTAGAAAGAATAATGGCTGATGCACTTGAAAATCATGAGGGAATAGTCAGCATTGGAGGCAGGACAATCACAATCTTACATTTTGCCGATGACATCAACAGCCTAGCTGGAGAAGAACAAGAGCTAATCAACCTGGTAAATCACCTTGATAAAACTTCATCAGCATATGGCATACAGATCAGTGCAGAGGAAACTCAGCTGATAACAAATAGTGCCAATAGCATCAGTAATTACGTAATTTTAGATGGTAAGAAAATCGGGACCGTCCATAGCTTCAATTATCTGGGATCGATAGTATCAGATGAAGGATCAAAACCTGAAATTGTCTCCAGGATAGCTCAGACCACAGCTGCAATGACCAAACTTAAAGTCCTCTGGAATGATAAGAACATCGCCATCAGCTTCAAGATCAGACCGATGCGTTCCCTGATCATGTCCATATTTTTGTACGCGTGTGAAACATGGACCATAACAGCGGACTTTGAAAGGATACAAGCAATGGAGATGAGATGCTTTCGCAAAATCCTTAATATTTCATACAGAGATCACATCACTAATGAAGAAGTGAAAACTAGAATAAAGACTGCCATCGGTCCATATGAAGAGCTAACTACAGTGAAAAAAACTCAAGCTAAAGTGGTACAGGCACGTCACACTATCATCTGGACTGGCCAAGACAGTCTTACAGGGAACAGTAAGGGAGGGAGACGAAAAGGCAAACAGAGGAAACGATGGGAAGACAACATCAGAGAGTGGACAGGCCTTGTGTGGAACGACCTGCTATGGAGGGCAGAGGACTTTGGGGACTAGAGGAAGCTGGTTGCAAAATCTTCAGTTGTGCCCCCACAGGACAAGTGAAGGTGAAGAAATTCTACGTGTATTAGCACATGGGATCTCCAATTATAGTTTCACCCGGAGGATTTTCGGGGCAGTGGAGTACTGATAACTCCAGGGGAAAATCCCCTTGAATGGCGTCTGGATGGTGGCTTCAACCCAGGCTTGATCCAGGGCTGTCAGATCGTAAATGCAGTGCTCACACCACTATACTACCCCACCCATGTGGCTAATCTTTTAACAAATGAGGTGACAGACACATGAAAACATGACCAAGGCAGTATCAGAGTTGCTCTTGGCAAAATGATGAAGTAAAACCCACTCTTGCTGGCAAAGAGAAGTAGGCTGACATGAGGTATAGAAAGAAGGAAATAAGTTATAATGACAACAAAATGTATTGAACATCATGTTCTTTACATCATATGAACCCGTCTAATATCACATTAAGTGAACAGACGTAAAATTGAAGACATACATCATATGAATGCATTTTTGTGTGTTTAAGATTATTACACTTATAATGATTGCAAAATATTAAAATTTTGCTGTCTACAGTAATGTTATCTGTAAACTTTCCTTAAATTTGCAAACCAAAATGCAATTACATTAGTTTTCCCCCAGTAAAAAGGAATCGGGTCGTCAGAGTATAATTTTTTTAGTTTAGAAATGCAATGTATACAAGCCTGCTTCAATTAAATGTAAAAATTCCTGACTGGACAGCCAGAACAGCTTGCAAAGCAGCACAAATGGGAAATACCCTTTCAGCTCGGCTGCACTGCACCTACTCTTTTCAAACACAATTTAAAACTTTTTAAAAATTTATTATTCTTGATCTCCCCCTCCCCCTCCCACCCCATCTTCCCCCCTCCCCCTCCGCCCACCCCTATGCTTCTCCCTGGCACAAACATGGGAAGATAGACAACACATCTCCTCCAAAGTTCAGAGGATTAGAAGTTAAGGGCAGATCCTCCTACAGATCTGCACTTCCTAACTCAAAGCTTCAATTGTTGTCTTCAAAGTTTTAAAACATATATATCAGACTAATAATTCCACAATTTAAAGGTGTCTTTTTCTATATCTCTTCACAATTTGAAAATAAAACTTACTTTAAAACATTTTGGCCCACCACACCCTTGTTTCAGATAGCTAAACACCACAGAGTACAATTTTACATAAGAACTGATGCTTCATTTCCATTACATACACACTTTTCTCTGGACTTCTCAGTGACTTCAAACAATAAAAAAGAATCTCACTCTTTATAACAGCCTTTGAAGGGGATGTAATATTGCCTTAAAAATGTTTTATCAGGCATGTAGAATGTGTCAAAAACTCTAAATACAGTTGAGCAACGTTCATCTGCAGTATAACTTTCTCTCTTCATTCAAAAATTTAAATGCCATAACATTTCCAATCAAGCATTAAGATTAAGCATTTCTCAGTAATCATCAACAGCTTGTTGAATTTGGGCCTAGGAGATTGACCTTATTACCTGTGAAATATAGAATACCACAGGGATCAATACTGGGACCACTTCTTTTCTCTATCTCTAATAATAACAACCTACCTCGGCACATTCATTGTTTATGTCAAATATCTGTTGATGATACATCAATTCAATGTAACAGCAGTGATTGAAACCAGCCTGTAAATGATATGCAGGCAGATATTTATAAACTTATTGAATAGACAGAACTCAATCATATATCTCTCTTATTTCAAACAAAACAAAGTGTATGTTTATGACCTTTTGGCAAAAAAAGACAGAAATTGCACCCTCCAATGGCACCACCACAAAATGAGTTCATCACAAAATGACAAACAAATAGCATTAAAACCTCAAAACATTTTTAAATGATATCAATTTCTTTAAAATACACAATGTACATATGTGAATGACAACAAATCGATTTTCAAGAAATACCTGCACATCTTCTGAATTTTGAGAGACAGGAGAACTTTTCCAGATTTACATTTTATCAGCCTTCAAAATTTATAACTGGACGTGGTTTGAAGAAAATGCTGAGGATCAAAATCTTGCTGTAAATGTATTAAGTGGGGACAATCCATTATCAAATAAAATTCATCCCCTAAAACAGATATATTGCATTTTGAACACATTCTTTATTCCTGTGGTATGTTATGCGCTTTGATTTGCTTTTGCAAGATATAGCCGCTATATAAATTCCATTTATTATTTATTATTATTATTATTATGGGAATGTCCATCCTCTATTGGAAGCTTGTGACAACTACAACGAAATTTTATAAAAGCATAAACATATATATCTGGTAGAGAAGTTATATATTTTTTCTTGTCAAAGTTGAACTTAAAATTTCTATAATAAAGGCATCTTTTATTATCCCACCACTCACTTCTCCATTCATTACAAAATTTTCTATTTAAAAGTGTAGAGGGTCCTACACGGGAATTACCTAAGTCGCCACTCTAATTCCATTCCACCTAATTCGGTACTGGAAATTTAGAGTCCTAGAATAATTCCTAGTTTCTTTAGTAACCCTAAAGAAGAGTAGGGCTCAGCTACTTATGGGCCGGGGAGTGATAAAGGGGGGATAGAAAGAGGATAGTAGATAAAATAGGGGAAAAGAAATATAGAAGAGGTAGGGAGTAGTTAAGTGAAATTAATTAACCTCAACTCACTCAGCAGCCACACTGAATACACTGAACATGACGAATAACACCATTCATTCAATGCGACTCCAGACCGAGCGAATTGGGTTTACCACATATATTCCACAACACAACCTACAACACTACCACTCAAACATAAAACACCAATCACCAGTTGTACTGCAAGTACACTTTAAAACAAACAAAAGATAATCTGTCCAGTTTCAAACCAAGTAATCATAGGCCAAGTCTTAGTTTAGGCACAGAACGATGATGTGGGGGGGATGATTGCGTGAGGAGAAGGTGACAGGGGAAAAAACGATGTTCCTGTAATAAAAGAACATACAATGTAAAAAACATCACCACAAAACCATCCATCACTGAGCTTGTTTACAACACTAAGCTCAGTTACCAAAAGGCACTTTCACCCTATCCAGTTTGCCATTCTCATGAGAATTAAATATTCTCAAAACAATCTATCACCTCTAAAATTATTACATAATTTTAGTAGTTAGTATTACACATGTTTCATTTACTTTAGGACAGATGATGGTCCATCCTATGAAACTGTGCAAGCATCCCAACATGTCTCATTTACTTTAGGACAGATGATGGTCCATCCTATGAAACTGTGCCAACATTAATAAGAAAAACTAATTTACTTAAAATCAATGTCCCAAATGACATTCCAATGCCATTACACCTGTTTTAGAATTGCTACATGATTTATTATAAATAAATCACCATTCTTAATGATAAAAATCATTACAAAAATCAAGTAGGCCTTCACACCCATATATTTGTAGTGTAAAGCCACACTAGAATATTTCCAGCATTTTAATAGCTGAACAATATTCTACCAAAAGTTAAACATACAACAAAAACCATGACTATGTTAACATTTACATGCTTTGTTCAAAACAACCACTAGGTCTCACTGTTAGTTCACAGGATAAAAGCCTCTCAAATTAAATTAATGCCCCCACTGACATTTCAACTGTTTGAGTTTTCTAAATGATATATCACAAATACGTCAGAATTCCTAGTGATAAAATCATTACAAAAATTAAGTAGTCCTTCACACCCATATATTTGTAGTGTAAAGTCACACTAGAATATTTCCAGCATTTTAATAGCTGAACAATATCCTACCAAAAAATTAAACTTAAAACAAAGACCATGACGGTGCCAAAATTTACCCCATGCTTTCTTTGTTCAAAGCGATCACTTATGGTTCACTGTTAATTCACAGGTTGAAAGCCTGTGAAATTAAATCAAACATAAAAATTTCATGAACCTTCCAAAACTATTCTGAATTAAGCTGAAATTGGCTTAAACAGATAGTTTGATCAAAAACGAAGTTAACAAAATGAAACCAAACCTTAATCAGGAACATCCAGACTCAGAGAGTCCAGTCACGCTCCTTTCCCTCACTAGGCCCAGGCAGGAAGTGAGATTTAAAAAACAGAAATATCCGGATAGGCATGTCTTTTTAAGGGGCCATCACTCAACTCTACAAGGGAGTTACTGAACTTAAGGCTTAGTAACCCAAACACAAAAATACGTTTTGTGAGGGGGGTTACAAAAGGCTTTGATATGTGAACTTTTAAATATTTGAAGAAAATTAATACTTGAGAATAACTGTCTCTCCCACAAATTAAAATCAGCTTTGTACTAAGATTTTTCAAAATCATCTTTAGCCATGCTGATTGAATCAAGTATTTGTCAAGTAAATATTTCATCATCTGGTAAACACTTGATGGCAGCTTTTCAGACTAGAAGTCAAACAGTTTCATCTAGAAAGAACCATTGGAACAGAGACCAAACTAGACAAGAGATATCTGCCAGTTTCTCCATAATTATACTAACCCTCTTAGTCCAGAACCCCCAATTGAATAATTACCCCCTCTGAATCCAGATTTGCTGGGATTTACACACAGTAGATTTCCATCAGGCTGTGATCATCACTAATTGCTACCACATGTCAAAGCTCTGTCAGGCTAGAAGTAGAAGCCCTGCTGAGAGTCTGCAAGTAATTATAGTTGCTGGTGTGTACTTTTTCTTGAACCCTTCTTTGTAGTTGAGAATAAAATGGTATCATCCCATAAAGTAAAAGTTTAACATAACTGGTTAACATTTTGCCATGAGATGAAAGTTGAATATGCAGTGTTAAGCAATTTCTGATAAATATTGTTCGAAATCATTCAGAAAATGTGTGTGTGCTACTTGATGTGAATATTATTTCCCCTTCACAGGCTACATTTCCTTTTAAAGAGTTCCATCCCTTTTAATTATTTGCAGTTGCTTTGTAGTCCAGATGAAAGCTTTCATCAGATGGAAATGAATTAGTAGTTTTTATATGAAATTGTAGACTTACTGATGGCCTGTGTGAAAGAAGTACAAGGCGAAAGTAAATGATTGTAGACAGACATGTTTTTCAATTTGTGAACACATATTGAAAGACACCTTTGGAATTTAAACTTCTTGGTTTAATGATAACTTGTAAAAATGTGAAGAAAAAAGTTGTTGTGAGTTAAGAAATGCAGACCTGTCAGGAGTTCTGCCACTAACTTCTAATCCTCTGAGTTCTGGGGGAGATGTGTTGTCTATCTTCTGAATTTTTTTTTTGGGGGGGGGGAGGGGGGAGAGACTGGGGAGGAAAGGAGGGGGGAGTAGTGGGGAGGAAAGGAGGGGGAGTAGTGGGGGGTGGGAGGGGGGGTGGGGAGGAGAGGAGGGGGGGGAGGGGTTAGTAGTGGGGGGGAGGGAGAGGCTGGGAGGGGTGAGATGGGGGATGGGTGTGGAGGAGGGAGGCTGGAGGAGGGGGGGGAGGGGAGAGGGGGGTGTGGATGGGAGGTAGAGAATAGAATCATGAGTTCTCAATGACAGTGCAATGACTCACCATGCATGCTGTGTGTATGGTGTGTCTGTCTACCTGTCTTTTTTTTTTTATCTTCTTTTAAAAAAAATCTTTGTGATTTTAAAGTCTTTGACCTAAAGCTGTGGTGTGAAAGGGGGGGGGGGGAGGTAGCATAGCAGCATTGTGAACAGTGCTCATTAAAGGCAATCAGAGCTATCCAAGTGGCGTTGGGGTTTTCATTTCAACTGGCAGGGGATTTCTAGGATGGTAGGGGTTAATTCAATGAACTGGCAGTCAGACTCTTCAGGGGGGAATAGCCTAGTGGTTAGAGCATCAAATTCAGGACCTTAGAGCATGGGTTCCAAGCTCTCGACCAAGGAAGTGTCTTTATCTTATAGGCATAGGGCCTAGCATAGCATTGTGGGATGGACTTTAGCCCATGATGGACAGATCCCTAAATACCTACTTTATGGAGAACTTATGCAAGGAACTCGTCCCATGGGCAGACCACAGCTGTGTTTCAAGGATGTGTGTGCAGGAGGGACTTAAAACCCCTGAACATCCACCAGAAAACAACTGCCCTCCAACCGTCAGCCTGGAGAAAGACAGCCTCCTGACCTAGTATAGGCTAGCCTATAGGCCTAGGCCTAGGCCAACCTGCTCTTTGCCTGGTTCTTATTGGTTGAGTGTGTTGTCTGCTAGCCTCCGTGGCTAGGAAGGACCGTGGCAGGATGGTTAAGACGTTCGCCTGCCAATATGTAAATCGTGAGTTTCTGGGTTCGTACCCAGCCTCGCCCTTTCTTCCCAGTTTGACGAAAAAATCGAACTGAATGTCAAAGTCATTCGGATGAGACTCGAAACCGAGGCCCCGTGTGCGAATGCACGCAGAACATCTTGCGCACACGTTAAAACCCCGTTCCACCTTTCGGAAGAGTAGGCCATCGTGTGCCGGTAGGAGCGGATGACAAAATTATAACAAACCAGCATGCACACAGGTGTCGTGTTTACTAGTTTAGACACCATCCCTGAGGAAAAATCGGGGAGTTGGAGTCCCAGAGCGGTTCGGGGCTGTAGGTATATGGCAACGTTCTGGTGGCTCCTGCGACGGTACTGGAACCATTCGTATCGGTCAATGCCCTTCCAATGGATCATTCCAGTGCCGTGGAACAGCTTGCCCTCCATACATACTTGCCCAGGCTTTGCGCTCTAAAGACTAGAACGTAACTCCATAGTCTTCCGAGACTGATGAGTGCCTACTAGGCCTACTACTACTACTGCTATCCTTGGCCAAACCTAGAAGGAGTTTTGGGAGTGTTATGCAACTGTGAGTTTGGCCAATCTGTTTCCGTTGTAAACAACAAAGACGGGAGCCTTTGAATGAATGACGACAGTTAATTTTGTCTGTTACAACTTTTTAAAATTGTGAACACCATAACACGGAATGCAGGATTTTCTTTATAACGATCGTTTCTGATAGTATCTTATTGTCTTTTAAACATTCAGTTCAGGGCTCTGTTCTGTCTACAAAGACGGGAGTTCAGAGTTGCAGAACAGGTAGGCCTAACCAGGCCAGTGACAAAGTAACTTTTGAGAAAGTTTACATTCAGTGAGTCACCTCAGACGTAATAATACGACAGTGAGTGTTTAGCCTGTGGCCAGTCCACACACAGCCTCTTCATCTGACAGCTGCCAGAGAAAACCAGCTGTGATCACCGAGGTTAATTTTGTGCTGGTTTGGTGTTGATTTGTAAGCAGTTGATGTTCTCAAACACACACACACACACACACACACACACACACACACGCACACACACACACACACACCACACACACACACACACACACACGCACACACACAACACACACACACACACACACACACACACACACACACACACACACACACACACATTATTTTGGTTCCAGTCTTTTACTTTCAACTATTTTCATGACATTTCAACGCCAAATCGTATTATATTTTCTAGTTTGTGTACACCAGTTTCAGGTTTGGAAAGGGGGGGGGGGGGTAGCTTCATTTCAAGTTTATTTGCAGTTGCTGTGCCAGTGTGGTTCATTTTGGTTAGTTGTATAAATTTAATCAAATAGTATTTTATACTAGGATATATATGCTTCAAACAATAAGGTTATAAATAATTCTAAAATCTAAGTAATACATTTTATACTATTCATTCTGTAATGTTATACAAATTACATTATTATAAATAGATCTGGAAAGTGGAATCATCTTCTAGAGTTCTAATGTTAAATTGCTGGATACATTCATGCATTAGACCTCAGTTTGTAGTCTCATCCAAAGGACTTTAGGGGGAGAGGAGTCAGTACTGATGTTAACTCCAGGGGATAAATCCAGGAGAAAAATCCCCTTGGAACAGATGCCTCAGGTGCTTCGCAGGTTGCTCAAACTTGCCCAGGCCATCAACATCCGGCTATCCATCCAGCCTCTCCACATTAATTTGTGTTAAATATATTTTGTAATTGTGATGAAGCAATGCCCATTTTCAGTTGGCTTTCTTTCTTTTTTTTTTTTTTTTGATTACTGAAATTATTATGTCTGTTTCTTGGTTTCTGTTGCCTACACTACACTACACAGGCGGCCGGCCATTACGACCATGGCACAACGTGAACCTGAAGACAAGTTTCTGGAAGCTGTTGAGGCAGGACAGCGGGAGAAATGGCGATACGTTCTGGCTGGTAACAAAGCCTTTTTTTCTTTTTTTTTTCTTTCTCTCCCCCCTCCCTCTCCCTTTTCCTTGGCTAGAGCTCTGAGTCTGAGGTTCACCAGTGGTGAGATTTTTGCTTGTGACCATCTTGTCCACCCACCATTAAAGTAGCCGCATTCAGACTTCAGCCTTGAAGTTCAGGAAAGATTTTCATTTTCTGAAACTTTTGTGTTTCCCCCCCCCCCCCCCCCCCCCCCCCCCCATGATAAAAATAATAAATTAACATATATTTTATAATCTCTCAACATGCATTTATAACCGTTAACAGATGAGAAGCATTTATAAAAATCAAATAAACACTTCACGGCTTCCAAGTTCCTCATAGTTTTTCTCACACTGCTATGCATCTTGTTCACACCAAGTTGAGATTTTATCATTCTGACTATTTGAGGTGTGTATTTTCTTTTCTTTTTTTAATATATTTTCTTCTTGACATTTGAAGAATGTTTTGCCATATGTATGCCATCTTTTTAGGGTGTGTTCTGGCTCAGTTAGGGCAGTTCCAGGGTAGATAAACAAATGCATGGATCAAATATTATAGTTATAAAATACAATATATCATTGAAGCATAGTATATATATACTACAATGTAAGTTTCCAAATACACACACTGATAAAAAATAAAAAATCCAAAGATTCATGTCTGTGTTGAGTTTTCAATTCATCAACACTGACAACAGCAAGAATCTATCATTATATCATATATGTCATTTCTCACAGTTTTCCTGGAATCCACCCTCTTGCAGCTTGGCAAATAGCTGACATCAAGCTTAGTAATGAATGCAATGTGAAGTGGGTAGTGGAAGAGTGAGAATGAAAAGAATAGATCAATAAAAAATAAATTTATAAAAATAAAATAATTAAAAAAAAACTTTAAAAAACAAAAATAAAATAAAAAATTTTCTTTAAAAAGGAAGAATGAGAGTGTATTGATTATTGTATGCATGCACTGTGTATCTGTACATGTATGGGAGGTGGTGGGGGGGGGGGGTTAAGAGAAAGAGAGCTCAGATAAACCTTAAAACTTTTTTTTAAAATGAGCAACAAAGTGACAGCTTCGGATAAAAACTCTTTGAATAGTAATGGTAGTGCTGATTTTTTATATCTCTATTAAGTGTCATCTTTGAGATAAGATAAGCTAAAGCAGACTTTGAAAAAAAGGTAAATATATATCCTTCCTCTTTACAGATGAAATAATCAGACTTGGAACTTTTGTCAGACTTAGACCTCTGAAATAATATCTCTTTTAAAAATAAAAAAAACAATAATGATAATTTAGTAATATCTCTTTACAGTATTTATGAATAGAATGTGTTCAGCTCTACCGCAGTATATACACAGACTCATCCTGTGACTGGTGGTGGTCTATGTTTTCAGCACTGAAGCCCAACATTGAGATGTGTCTGCTGTATGCCATCATGCAGAGGTGCCCTGACGCTGTCAGCGATGTCCTGCGCTACAAACCGTTCCTCAATGTCGAGGACAGCCAGGGGCACCGTCCCATACACCTCGCTGCCAAATATGGGCCGGCAAAAATCGTCCGTCTGCTGCACTCTGCGGGCAGTACACTCCACGGAGCCAACAGAGAGGGGTGGTCTCCCCTTCACATCGCTTGTCAGTGCAGCATTGCTGATGACATGGTGGTTGAAGAGCTGATTGCCTGTGGGGCCAATGTCAATGCTGCTCGAACAGAGAACAGACTCACGCCTCTGCATGTGGCTATTCAGATGGGGCTGTGCTTTAATGTGGCAACACTTATGAGGCACAATGCAGATCCAAACCTCAGAACCAGTAGAGAGCATGGCCAGAAGTCGGCTTTGATTATGGCACTTATGAGCGAGTCACCATCTGTTTTGGAGGCCCTTCTGAAAAATGTGTCAAGAGGCAATGAAATTGAGTACAGGTCGTATGGTGACAGCTATCCATTACACCTTGCCGTGCAGAAAGGGGATGTTCAAATCTGTCGACTTCTGCTAACACACATGAATGATATGAAACCCATGGCAGATTCTTCCGGAAGTGAGAGGGAAGAGCATCAAGCAACAGGCGCCTCTTCTGGGGATGGACGGAAAACAAAGCAACGGAAGATGCTGGATTGGACAGACAGATTCGGCCGCACAGCTCTGCAGTGGGCAATCCAGCAGAACAAAGCTGAGATAGTGGAGCTGTTGTTAGATGCAGGATCAGATGTGGATATACCTTTCAGAGATATGCTGCCTTTGGAGCTGGCCACCAAGTGCGTGCAGCCACAGGACAGCACGATGCCTCTCCCTCTGGATGCTGTTCAGCGTCGCCAGACCATGTCTTCAAAGGTGAGGTGGGATGATGGTGTGGTGCGGCTTCTGATGGATCGTTCAGTGAACCTGGAGGCTGTGACCAGCAACGGGGACCTCCCCATCCATCTCATGCTGTCGGCAGGATTGTATGACGTCGCTTGGCGGATCATTGCACAAATGCCAGACCAGATCAACCGAGCAAACAACCAGGGAGAAACTCCGCTGCATCTCGCCTGCAAGGTCAGATGTCACGACCCTCACTCCCGGCTCGAGCTGATCCGAAAACTGCTGGAGATGGGGCTGTTGGTCAACGCCCAGATGGAAGACGGAGACTGCCCTCTCTCCATTGCGGTGCGGGACGGGGATCTGGAGATCGTCACGCTCCTCCTGAGCCAGTCTGCGGACCTGAGCCTGAAAGCTGACAACTGCTACACGCCCGTGCACTTTGCGGCCATTGGTCAGAGCCAGGCCGTGCTGGAGGCTCTGCTGGATTTCTGCCCTGAGGCGGTGAGGGTGGAGGAGGACGGCGTGTCACCGCTGCACCTGGCCGTGGCCAGGAAGAAGGTGGACATGGCGCGCTGTCTGCTCCACAGGGGAGCCAACCCCAACCACGTGGATCCCACCAGCAGATACACTCCCTTGTTTCAAGCCATCAATGACTTTGGTAAGTTTTGCTGCCGGTCTGTATTGATATTGCTTTACCACTGGTTTTTGCGCTGTCGTGGAAAAGAAGAACTCTTGCAGCTTTTAACTGAGGATGATTAAGTGTTAGTGTATTCTGGTTTTTTTTTTTTTTTCTTGCTTTTGCCTTTTTGGTTCACTCCTATTATCTGTGGGGATTTTACAGGCTCTTTTTGTGTAGGCAGTATTCACACTTACAAATATTGTTGCTTGTATTGCTACTTCCCATTAGATATTAGAGAAATTGATATCATGCCCCATTTCAGCATTTGCTCATTTTTCAGAAATTGTAGACAATGTTGTTTCCAACCAACAGATGGGGATCCATGCAAACTCATCTTGTCTGTCTAATTACATTGAGTGTGTGTGTGTGTGTGTGTGTGTGTGTGTGTGTGTGTGTGTGTGTGTGTGTGTGTGTGTGGTGTGTGCGTGTGTGTGTGTTTGTGCCAAGTGTGGTGTGTTTCTCTGTAACATACATACATGTGCAGCTTGTGTACATGTATGTTCCTACAGCTCATGTCATTTAATCAGGGCTCCCTCCTCATCCTTCCATATTGTCCATGGTCCTCTTCCCCAGTGCAGTGCTGCTGTCATGCCCAAGGGTGTGGAGATGTTTACTTGAGGCTTTTTGTGTATGAATGAATTGTACATCCATCAGGAATACTTTTTTTTTCTCTCTTTTTCCCTGTGGTGATGCTGGGGGCTCTTTCAGTATGAATACAGAATTGTATTGATCACATTCTGGAAATTCTGTGCTAGAAATGTCCCCTTTTCTGTCTTAGTCTATTTGTATTTCTCTGTGATTTTGTAGTTTTTCTTACCTTTCTGCTCCCTCCCCCCCCCCCCCCCCTCTCTGTCTCTCTGTCTCTCTCTCTTTCTGTATTGATACAGCATCTAAGTTCTTGTTTCTATAGTAGGCCTCCGTCAGTCAATATTGACCATGGAATTCACACCAGAAGGTCATTTGTTCAGCGACAGCGCCGGCTGTGGCTGGTCAGTCCAATGCGGGAGTGGCAGTCTCTGTTGCATCTGATGCAGATATGGCCTGTTGAGGTGGCTGGAGTACATCACTATATGCCTTCCGCTTGGCTCTCTTTTCGTTTGCTGCTGTGTGGATCTTTTTTTCTTGTTTCTATAGATCTATGGAAAACACCCGCCCTACAACTACAGTACAAGCATGAGGTTGTCCATGTTTTCTTTCAGCTCTCGCTCGGGACGTGTGCTCCACCGTGACCCTGATACAGCTGCTGGTGGAGAGTGGAGCAGAGGTGGGCATGAGGAGGAGTGGCAGCAACAGCAACGGCAGCAGCCTGGGGGAGCAGAGCAGCCTGACAGCCCTGCAGGCTCTGATTCAGGCTCTGCTGTGCTGCACCGTGCATGGTGGGGGTCTGGAGAAGGCCAACAGCCAGGGCCTGGCTGCCCTCAAGATCCTGGTGGAGGCCGGGTCAGCGCTGGAACCCTGGCCTCTGGTGGCTTCCGGCATTGGGAGGTCAGTGTTAGAGGAGTTTTTTTGGTCCAGTGTGTTTCTCCTCTGTGTGTGTGTGTGTGTTGGGGGGGGGGGGGGGGGTGTGTTTGTGTGTGTGTGGATTTGATTTGATTTATTCTTTTATAGCGAGGATAATGGGTTAAGCACTCATGTGCTTTTTTTACATCCAGTCCCCGTGTGTATGTAGTTTTTGTAAATCGTGTCATCTGTTCCCACCGGCACACGATGGCCTACTCTTATGAAAAGTGTGTGTGTGCTGGTCACTCTGCTGCAGGAGGTCTGCCTGCTGGCCTCAGCTGACACATTCCCACTTCAGACATGCTCATATTATTTACAGGATGCATACTGGGCATGTTTGTGTTTCCTCTATCCGCCGAACATGTATAAGTTTTGTCTTCTGTTTGTGTGTAGCCACTTGGCTATCTCCCCGCCCCCCCACTCATATTGATAGTTTGATGTCAGTTTAAATGATACAGAAACTGCATCCTGTGATTGGTCAGCAATGTCAAACTCCAGAAGAAAATGAGTGGCTTTTAGTCCAGTTCAGCCATGACAGTAATTTCCAAAGAATAAATTACTCTAAAATGAGGGAGATGATTTATGTCATCATTATGTTCTCCTGAAGGGGGGGGGGGGGGGGGGGTGCATTCCTTTACCAAATGGGGTGCATAGTGCCTAGTCTGCCCTCACTGGCTTCAGGTGGCTCAATCTGACTTCAGAGTAGCTTTTTTTTTATAGGATGCATGCTTGGTATGTTCATGTTTTTGTAACGCACCAAACACTGACATGTGTTAAAGAATCTCTGATGAGTGATGTACATATTTGATCTTCTGCATGTGTATACATACATGTACATTTTAAACAGAATTTTAAGGTTGACTTATGACATAATAAAAATCCCCACCCTTAATCCAGCAGACAGCGCTGCCAGGATTCAAACCCATGATTCTATGGTCCCACAGGATTGATGTCAAACCACATGACACAGCTGTCAGTTTCTCCCACTTTCAGCTCCTCTCAGCTGCTAATTAATCCAGCCCAGCCCAGCCCAGATGGGGGCCAGCTGGTGCTATTTATAGCAGGAACTGACCACACTCGGACTAGGTAAAAGGAAAGGGCGCGCTAAATATAGCACTCTTGACTGAGTGATGTTGGATTTGTGCGCTGTGATGACTACAGTGTCTTTCATAGGAAGATTTACGAGAAGTCCTTCACTTTGTAGCCGCCGCTGTAGTCTAGTGGTTAGGGCGTTGGACTTGTAATCTAAAGGTTGCGGTTCGATCCCAGCTTTCGGCTATGGTGTTGTGCCTTTGGAAAAGGCACTTTACGGCTATTATCTCACCCACCCAGGTGTAAAAGGGGTACCAACCTTGTGTTGGGGGTTAACCCTGCGATAGACTGGCGTCCTGTCCAGGGGGGAGTCTATGACTCTCAGTCGCTTAACGCCACAGAAACCGGGATAAGCACCAGCCTGATGAGCCCTAGGCTCGGGACAGACTTTAACTTTAACCTTCACTTTGTTTTTGCAGACGCACCCCCTGCAGAGCATGGCGTTCTGCGGCCTGCTGCCCTGCGTGTACTACCTGGCCAATGTGGGCTGGCCTCTGCACACCGAGATCCACTCCTCCCCCGGCACTGGAGGGGGGGGGGGGGCACTTGCCCTGACAGTCAGCTCAACTGGGTGTCGCTGCCGGGGCAACTCGGTGGACCAGGACAACCTGCACGCCTTCCTGATGATGCGTCACGCCAACCCCTTCTCCCTCATGGAGCTGGCGCGAGGCACGGTGCGCCGCCTGGTGACAGACGCCAGCCTGAGGGGGACGGGGGAGGAGGGGGGGAATGTTGCTGCGCTGTTGGACAGGCTGCCTGTGCCCGGGGTCATGAAGACCTTCCTCAAGTTCCAGGACACGGACTACAGCAGCGCCGACTACGGCTGGAAGAAGTTGCTACACCTGCTGTCCCCAGCTGCTGCTGTAGAAGCTGAAAAGGCCGGCCTGACAACTTGAGTAAAGTTGTTGTTGTAGTAGTGGTACTGACCTGGCAGGTGTGTGGGTTCGGCCAGTTGCTTTCTTTCAGCCAGTTAGTCTTTCAGCTAAAGCTTATTCGTGGCTCAGGTGTCGGCTGTAGCGTTTGTATTGTTGGGGCTTGGTGTATGTTTATGGTGCATATTTTGCTGCATGCTCTCCACTGAAACGGTTGTGTGTGTATATAAATATATATATAATACAATAAGTGGCAATTTAAGGAAAAAGGAGGGAGGGGTCCAAAAAAAAGTGTCAGAAAGGTTTGGGTGTGTGTGTGTGTGGTTCTTCATTATTTTATTGTGCTGATGTGTTGAAATGCATGCAAAAGAAAAGAAACAATGGAAAAAGTACAGGAAGTGTGTTTCAGCACCATAAGCACAGAAAGTGTGTTGAGGAGCAGTTCTAACTCAAGAGACTTGGCATTATTTTTTTTTGTAAATTTTTTTTTTCTTTTTGAGACTTGGCATTAAGATTTTTGATTTTTCAGCAACAAAGTCATTTCCACTTAACCTGATTGGTTCGTCAATTTCAATCAGTGAGATCAGGTCAAAACAGTATCGCAAACATCTCCATGTTGCTGTCGTTTGTTATGATATTGTTATGATTACACTGTCAAAATCTGTTACATGACGTCATGTCCATGAGGAGTATATATATTATGAGAACACTGCTGTGTATTACTATTATGCAGTAGAAGTACTGGGGTCAGTAGGTTTTGTGAGGTGTTTAGATAGTGCCATGACTATGGTATCTACTTGCCACAACACTTCCTTTTTTCAAATGAAATTGATATGTTATGCCATAACTCCATTCCTTTTTTACAAATGAAATTGATATGTTATCAGCTTACTTGTCTGAACTGTGTACAGTTTTGTTTCGTTCTGGATTTAAATATGTTTTTAAATGTTGTCACCTTTCTTTATACAAATGTCATTTATTTAACATTACGTCGTGTGTCTTTGGCTTTACATCTCAGATGATTTGCTTTGCTTAAGTTTTAGCTGCTTTCCTTGCATGGCAACCTTGCTGTAGTTTTTTCCACCTGCAAGTAACATACATTACAAAGCAATATAATACAATGCAATACAAACACTTTATTAATTCAAAATCACAAGAAATTCATGTGGGTTACAAGCATAGCTAGAAAAAACAGACAGACATGAGCGGGTTTGTTTACAGAACATTCCTGTAAATGACTCTTAACGATGTCTTGAGTTTCCTTTTGTAGTTATGTGTGAAATCCATGCAAAACACAGGACAAACCGCTTATTTTTGTGAAAGAATAGCGCCCAGTCTGTTGAAGGTCTTATGGGTGAGGAAGGTAAAAGGGAACAGTAGAGCTCTACAAGCAAATCAGGGACCTCTTATTCATGAAGCAGGGTTATTCCCTCAGGTTTGCCATTCCTGTGATACTTTTTTTCCCGCTGATTTCAATACCTTTGGAAATCCACTCCTGTTTGTACATGTTAAGGATCACATGTATTTCATTGTAGTCATTTTAAATATTCTATGCATTATTACATGAATTTTACATTTAAGATAATGTCTGTGTTGGCTTTTACAAAGAGTTTTTATGTTTATATTTTATAATTGCTGCATGTGTCGCAGAGTTTACCAGAATATGTTTGTGAGTGAAAAAACCCCAGAAGTTTTTAGACTGGAGAGATTATTTGCTTTTACTGTGTTTTATTACTTTTTATGGTTGTGCTGGAAATATAGTGATTTACGCCTTTTTGATTATGTCAATTCAATATTTAAGATAATGTCTATGTTGGCTTTTACAAAGAGTTTTATGTTTATGTTTCATAATTGCTGCATGTGTTGCAGAGTTTACCAGACTATATTTGTGAGTAAAAAAACCAGAAGTTTTTAGACTGGAGAGATTATTTGCTTTTACTGTATTCTATTACTTTTTATGGTTGTGCTGGAACTTTAGTCATGTATTAACTTTGGATAACTACAGACATGGAGATTTTACATTCATTTATTTGTTATTTATTTATTCATTCATTCTTTTATTTGAAAGATATTGGAGTGAGCACTCATGTAATTTTTGTACATCCAGTCCAATCCACGTTAGTGTGCAGTTTAGTAAATTTTGTCATTTGTTCCCACCGTCACACAATGGCCTACTCTTCTGAAGAGTGGAACAGGTTTTAATATGTGCGCAAGATGTTCTGCTGTCAGTGTTCTGCAATCAGTCCCAAGTTTGAGCTACCACATGGGAACTTGAGGTAGGTTTTTTTAGAGCTATTGATACATGTGTGTGGTGGGTTTGTACACTCTGTGCATGCGGAATTGGGGGGATAAAAAGTGAGATCTAGGTTATGGTCTATGACCATTGGTCCATGTGTATGTACAGCGCATGTCTATTTTCCATTCTGCTGCTTGTGACTTTTGAATGTGCAGCGTAATGTATTCAAAACCAAATCCTCACTTTCCTAACTCTGGAGTAAAGATCTGCATGAAGACTCGATATATATGGAGTAGCTTTCCTTGAAGCTCTCTGGTTGGCTACACACTAAATATTACATCTTACGCTCTCTCTCTCTCTCTCTCTCTCTCCTGTGATGGTAATGGGCAGATGGCCAGACTCATTAAATTACTTTACGTGACTTGTCTCTCTCTGACGGTATTTACATGGATGTGCGTCACGATGAATTTTCTTTAGATTTTAAAAAAATGTACAATGTGCTTTTTGTTTTTGGAAATCTAGTGACTCTTGGTTGCATAATTATGAATGAAGCTATTTTCCCTGTTTTGTTTTGTTTTGTTTAATGTCCTTCACTACTTGGTGATATAGACACACCCGCATTTCTCTCTCTCTCTCTCTCTCTCTCTCTCTCTCTGTCTCTCTGTCTCTCTCTCTCTCTCTTAGATATATATATATGTATATATATATATATATATATATATATATATATATATATATATATATATATATATATATATATATAAACTACAGAAGAGATCTTACTGGGGAAGAATATATAACCTCAGCAACTGATGTTATGAACTGCTGAGAGTCATATAAAACTTCTTGAACAGTGGCATATCTTTTTTTAATATCTAATCCTCTCCTTTTAAAAAGGTCAATAAGAATTGGGCAATCAAACAATAAGTGGTGGATTGAAAGAGGTTGAGAACAGCAACATGACACGTTTTTAGAATATTTGGTATTCCATGCATTCAACCTCAGTTTATACATTAAAATTTCTAGTTTACGTGAACATGAAATACGTTCAAAATGTGATGTCTTCATTTTGGAATGCATTCTATTCATCAATCTTGCACTAATTTCATACGAGGACAATACAAGATTGGAATCAAACGTTTCAATACTATTTTCCCTGTTTTTGTTTTGGTGTTTTGTGTGTGTGTGTGTGTGTTTGTGCGTGTGTTTGTGTGTGTGTGTGTGTGTGTGTGTGTGTGTGTGCAGTAGTTGTCGTCATTTACTTAAGACATACAGAACAAAGTCATGCACTGTGATAGTGAACTGTATTGCTGAGCACCTCTGATCATGAACAATAAAGCAAGAAAGGTAAATGGTTAACTTTAAACAGACTTTTTTTATGGGGACAGGATAACCTGGTGGTAAAGAGTTGCGCTCACGATTTGACAGCCTGCGATCAATCCCAGGTGTGAGCTACCACTGAGATGCATGTTCTAGGGGTTTTTCCTTTTGAGTAGTGCTTTTAGATCACTTTGAGTAGTGTGTTTGTATGTATATACTCATGTTGCTTACAAACTTTATTAGGATCAATTATGGTTTTGATTAAATGGGAGTATGATCAGTAACTAGCTCACGTGAGCACTTAATGCATAATGGTAAATTGCTAATTATGTAAGTAGAAAATAGAAGTGGGCCTAACAAGGATCTTTGTGGTATACCAGATTTCAGTGGTAGTGGTTCAGACTGCTTAAAGCTTATTTTGACAAGCAAGCTGTTGATGTTTATTGGCAAATGATGCCATGAGATTTGAAGCCTGGTTGGACACTGACAGTCAGTACTGCATTTCTCTGTCCACTTGGTTTGACAAAACATTGAAATTCATGCCTTGATCATTTTAGACATGTAGTCATTTCCTATTTCATGTCATTGGCACCATTAGAACTGAGTGTGTAACTTGTAGACCTTAAGTTACACAAAGGGATGCTTGAATAGTTGATAACAAACGATTTGTGTGTCTATTTACACTACAAATGACACTCCTGTGTTCAATCATGAAGCGTAATACCTATGTTTGTGCGGTTAGTTTATGGCATAACGGAATTCAAAATATAATGATAACATTCATGTATACAGATAATTTGCAATTGATTCACTTCTATGAATGATGTTGGATATGCTGTTTACAGCAGATTGGTTTTTGTTTCTTTTCATTCCCAGCGAAAATAAGCAAGTTCTTACGGAGCCATTTTGATATGTACTGTTAATTCACTTCAGGGTTCATACACTCCTTAAAAGTTCTCAATTTTTGGTGTCCTCATGTACGTTCTCGCTCTCTGCTAAAACTTACAAGAATGGATTCAAGCTGATAGCCATATAACACATATGCTGTATCATTTAGATTTGAAAGGGAAGAAAACTTAAGCCACAAATACCTATGAATTTTTCTTATCACATGGATATGGTCATGAATGGTTAATGCAAGGTGTTGAGCACATTGACGTTTTCTTGCAGAGCTTTAAACAAAGGTTAACAGACTTCAAAATGCAAAAGTGGCATGACCATATTTCCAGAAAAAAAGATACTCTATGTGTAGAACATTTAAACGTAATTGTGAAGTTGGACCATATTTGTCTCTTGACATGATCGCGCACATAAAGCATATTCTGACCAAGTTTATATAGGGTGTTTCTTTGATTTATGCTCATGCAAAGAGATATTCAGGTGGCAGCAATTTAAACAAAATGTGTGCACTTTATAAAGCCAGTGTTGAAGATGAGAAACACTTTGTACTTGTTTGCCCAGCTTATTTAGATTTAAGAGAAGAATTGATTCCAATAAAATATTACAATGATCCATGTCTGTTTGAGATGACTTTATCATGAGCATTAAGAAAAGAAACCATTGTTTTATTTATTTTATTTTTATTTTATTCTGTTATATCGAGGATAATTGTGAAAAATCTAGCTGTACATATATCTATATAAAACTTTCCAGTGGCGAGATACAGATTTAGGGGAAAAAAATGCTTATATTCTGTCACACTTTGTTGTACCTTTTCAAGTTCTGTTGCTTTATTTATTCTTGTGGTGACTGTGTATATGAACTTTCTTGAATATTGTCTCCTGTTGTGAGGCATTGGCCTGACAGTCAACTTTTTTAGTCTTTTTTAAAAACTTTTTTAGTCTACTCATCTCATGATTTTGATGACCTCAGGTTACTATGCCCATTATGTAAGCAAGCACCAGAGAATGAAGTACTTTTTGTGTTGTGCTGTCCAGTATTAGAGGATATTAGGCAGAATTACGTCCCTGTAAAATATAGTAGACAGACCAATTTATTTAGACTCTGTTTACTCATGGCATTAAGTCAGTCTGATGTTGTGCGCAGCCTCACTTTATATTTGTGTAAACCTTTCAGGACAGGAGATGTATTGTTATCTTAAGTCATATTTTTGCAACTGGCTTTTTTTGTTATACAATCCTTTTTTTTTTTTTTTTTTATTGGTGGTGGTGCTGCTTTTAACCCCCACCAAACTACCAAACAGTTCGGTAACCCCCTTCATGTATGGGCCAAGGACCTTTCTGTGAACAAATCATTCGAGTTTGAGTTCAAGTTCTCTCTCTCTTATGATTCCAGCAAGAATACTTAATGAAAATTTCACATAGAATTTGATTGGATGATGAAATATAGCATTCTAGTGTTCTTATTATCATTTTAGTTGTTTATTGGTTCTTGTTACTGACTCTGGTTATTTTGTATTTAATTTGTAGCCGAGTTGATGCCAAAACTTAGTCATATTCATTTATAAAGAGCTTTCTTTTCATATGCTAAATGAATCATCCATGATCCTCCATAAGTTCTGTATCAACCTTGAATTAAGGTGGTATTCTCTTTAGACTTCATTAGTTTGACTTTTCAATGAAACACTCCATTTGCACTTTATTATTTTGATTATTCAATAAAACATTCCCTGTGGACTTCATTATTTGGATTTTTCAATACAAGTCTCCCTCAGGACTTATTATTCTGATTATTCAATAAAATATTCCTTTTGGAATGCGCTTTGTCCTTTTTTTGTGTGTGGTGAGTGTTACTTAATGTGCTGTTTTGGTTGTGTTGTTTTCCTTCGTGGTGAATGTGATGACTGCCATGTGTCTGCTGCCCTCTTCATTACATTCACAACTCTGATTATGATTATGGACAGTGTGTTGATGGTATCAATAGCATAACGTTATCAAACTTTCCTAAAAGCATGAGAAAAACAAAGAAAGAAAATCACTTGATCACACACACACACACACAGAGTGCACACACACACACACACACACACACACACACACAAACACTGACAATCAAATATACATGTTTTCACACACTTATTCGAACAGCAATCTCCACTTTTATACTCTTTATTCCATTCCTAGTCACAGAAATGTCCTCCACTTTCAGCAGTGTTATTCCTCATCAGATATGGCTCCAATACACAACATCCAATATTAGTCACAAAGAAAAGAATCGCCCTGTATTTTCTGCCGACACAGACTGCAAATGAAGTGCTGAGAATACACACTTGGAACAAAATACCAATTGTACATACCTACAGCTAGCATGTTTTTCTCTAAGCAGAATTGTATGTTTTCCATATATCTTACAGGCAGCAAAATAATAAAATTATGACAGTTAAAACTAAAAAAACAAAAAAAATTGATGAAAAAAAAAAATCTGTACAATGTCGGTTTCAGAATCTGGAAAGACTATGCTTAATGTCTCCAACAATGGCACCTTATGCATTAAAAGGAGCTAAAATAATTAAGTTTACAAACTGAAAATGCAGAAGCACATAGCAAACTTATCCAAGCTGAAACTATTCTTTACAAGACTATTACTATGTACAAAGAGATCACAATTTTTTTTTTTTTTTTTTTTTAATCTCGCCAACAATAGGGGAAAAAAAACATCAACAGCAACAATCTTGAAATCCCATTATGATGGTTAATATTCAATTTCTTTTGAAATCAGCACAAGGTGATACATTACTTGAAACCATATAAATTTCTTTGCAGAACAAAAATTGTTCTAGATATGGGTTGGGTGGTGGTGGTTGTTTTTTAAACAAATATTACTCTAAAGATTTTTTTCTACAGTTTTTTTTTCTACAACAGCAAGTCCTCCTACAAAAAGCATATGCAGAAATACAGTCAAGTGTCCTCATTTTAAATAAAACTTTTTCTTCACATACATTCCCTCCTCCCCTCTCCCTTTCCTTGGCTACAATGAGTTAAAAACAGCACCATATATATATTATATATATATATATATATATATATATATATATATATATATATATATACCAATACATTCACTTAAACTCTGCAAGAATATGACATTTTTCTCAGCCAACACAAAAGAAGAACTCTCTGGAACTGGAATAAACAAAAACACCAACCAACCAAACGAACCAAAAAAAAATCCATTTTGGGGCAATGGGGGAAACAAAAAAACTGGGTCAATGTCTCGAACAGTTCACACATGATCTACATCTTGACCAGCATGGGGTCCACCAGGGACTTGGCCTTGTCTGCACTCTCCAGGTACCCCACGATCTTCAGAGCAAACTCAAAGCATGTGCCAGGGCCCCGGCTGGTGATGAGATTTCCGTCCTGAACAAACCCGATCCTCTGAATAGGTGTACCCTGAAAGGCAATGACAGGAATGGCCATGATATGAAAGTTTGCTTTAAATTCTCC
>CM060331.1:30695955-30714844 GCA_030674155.1 Stramonita haemastoma | reverse complement strand
GTGTGTGTGTGTTGTGTGTAGGGGGTGTGTGTGTGTGTGTGTTGTGTGTGTGTGTGTGTGTGTGTGTGTGTGTGTTGTGTGTGTTGTTGTGTGACTTTTGAGTCGGATTTTTTTCTTTGGGTTGTTTTTTGTTGTTATTGTTGTTGCTTGTATTATCTATAGGCTATTTTATTTTTTAAGGTTGTTCAAATCATGTTAGCTAATTAATGTTGGTGAAATGTTTGTTGTTGTTGTTGTTTTGTTTGTTTGTTTGTTTTTTCCCCTTTTCTTTTCTTTTTTTTGGTTTGATTGTTTGCTGGGGCTTTTCTGCTTTGTTTTTTGTTGAGTTTTTTGTTTTGTTTTGTTTTGTTGATGGTTTTTTTCCTTCTTTTCTTTACTTTAGATAGATGGCTTGATGGAATAAAGCAAATGGATGCTCATTCAATGTACCAACTGGAAATAAAAATTTGATTTGAATAAATTTTCACACACACACACACACACACACACACACACACACACACACCACACCACACACGTAGTTTGCTAATCAAATGTAGTCAATGGTTGCTGGGTTGTGGGTTTTGTTTTGTTTTGTTTGGGGGGGGGGGGGGGGGAGGTTTGTTTCCTTTTTTTTTTTTTTTTTTTTTTTTTGGGGGGGGGGGGGGGGGGGGTTTGTTTTGCTTTGTTTTTGCTTTTTTCAATTACTATTACTTTACTCGACAGCGAGATAAAGTGTTGTCGAGACGATCCAGAATGTGTGGTAGGCTATCCTTAACTCAAATGCTTAGACTGTGAATGTTCTCTGACTCACTGCTCTGTCACAGCAAAACAATAATTAATCAAATACATACCTCGGATTGAAGTCCTGGAAGAGATTTTTTAAATTCATTTTGAATAATGCACGAAGTTAACACAATGGTATTTTTTAATTCTTATTTTAATGCAGTGCTCATTCTCAACACTCATTTATCAACCATGTTTACATCTCCCATAGTTCTCTGGGCCATGATTCCCTCGAAACCTAAAAAGAAACAATTATGATGATATAAACCCATACTGTTAATTTACATGTCAATTTCATTCAGTAATATTTATTTCTTTTCTAATTATACTCTGATTTAGTACACTAGAGCATATTATTAATATTTTTTGTGTTTTTATTAATGATATAGAATAAAAACTTCTTTTTACCTAAAGAAATCGTATTTACTAAAATCAACTAAAATTGATCACCGAATGAATGAATGAATGAATAATCTTTATTTTCCAAGGGTAACGGAGTAAGCATTCACATACTTTTGTTTTCATCCGGCCCTTGCCCTGATTAGAAAATAGCACCCCACCCCACCCCCACCCACCCACCCACCAAGACAAAAAACAAACAAAAAAATCCCAAAACAAAACCAAACCAAAAAACACCGAAACGTAATCAGCTGTCAATGCATCACTGCAAACACATAAAAACACCGCAGTTGCTACTTGTTTAAAGCAGTTTTTATACGCTGTTTATATACACTGTAAGAACGTCGTAGCTGAGAAGTTTTGATCGTTTGACTTCAACGTCATGAATCCATGAAGTCTTGGATTCAAATCTTAGCGGCGTCCCGGGATTTTTTACGATCTCCCAGGTCAATTTCAAGTAAAGATTATGTCAGTGTTCGGTGGGTTACGGAAGCACGAACATACCCAGCATACATCCCTGAAGTCGGAATGCAGCACACACACACACAGACACACACAGACACACACAGACACAGACACACAGACACAGACACAGACACACAGACACACAGACACACAGACACAGACACACACACACACACAACACACACACACACACACACACACACACACACACACACACACACACACACACACACACAGGGATGGGATAGCCTGGTGGTTAGAATGATGTGCATTGCACTCCCGATCTGCTGACCCGGGTTCAAATTTCGTTCAAGAGGAGTTTTCCTCTTGAGTCAACATCAGTGCTGGCTCCACTCCACCCAAAAGTTCTTTGATTGAGACTATAAACCGAGGTCCCGTGTGCGAACGTACGCAGAAACATCTTGTTTACACGTTAAAACCCGTTCCGCTTTTCAGAAGAGTAGGCCATTATATATAGGGGACGGGATAGCTCAGTGGTCAGAGTACTCGCTTTCCCCAAGCTAAGGTTAAGCAGCGTCGAGTGTGGTTACCAAGTGGATGGCTGACCGTTTGTGTGCCTTGGCTTCAGTACAGTCCCCCAGTCCACTCAGCTGTAAATGCCTGCTCTCTATAGTCAGGAAGGTAAAGCAGCGAGGGAGTGCAGATGGGCGCCGCCCTCAACATGCTGGCCCTAGAGAAGCTGAGATCTCTGTTCCCTCGCTCCCCTACGTCCCCAAGTCCTTCGGATGAGAGTATTAATCGAATTGAATTGAACTGAATTGAATCGAGGTCCCGTGAGCGACCGCATGCGTTAAATGCGCACACGTTAAATCTTGTTCTGCTTTTCGAAAGCATAGGCCATTGTATGCCGGTGGGAACAGGTGACAAAATTTACTAAACTTGATACACACGGGAACTCCGCCTAGGACGGTCCCAAGCCCGGCTGAAAAAGGAGGAGGGTTAGGCGTAGGGTTAGCTACCCCACCCTGTGAAAAACCTCTAGCTAGGCCTACATATACGCCAAATAGCAATTGAACAGACATCGCGGACCTGGGAAGGGATGGACCTCCAGCTGGAAAAAGATGGGCAAGACGTGGGGACAACTGGAACGCCTAGCCCAGAACCGAGATGCCTGGAGACAGCTGGTTGGCGGCCTATGCCCCAGAAGGGACAACAAGCAGACATGACATGACATGACACATGATACACACGGGGACTAATTGTAAAAAAGCACATAAGTGCTTATATTTTCGTTATCCTCGATAAGAATCTACCCATTGTTGACTGATCCAAATACAGTGGCAGATTATGTTTGGGTGATCTTTTCATAAACCAAGCATAACAGCATAGTGAAACATCTCATTGCGGACCAAAAATAATTTTGTTCAACTCTGGTAATAGGTCATAATTTATTAATGGATATGAAAATAATGTGGGACTGGAATTACCTGAATGTAAAGTTGTGTTGCAAATTGCTTTTCACACTTTTGATTGTTACCTTTAGCACTCTGTACTGCATTTTTATTGTTTTTATCTCCTGAGAATATGGTTTTTAACGACAAAAGAGCTTAAAACACTATGTATGTATAAACACGGAATTGAAAATCCAATCCATTAATAATAGAACTACGAACATAACAAATGCAGACGACAAGAAATCGAAAGGCAGACTAGGCCTACATTTTCTCGTAAAACAAAAATATTTAAGATTTTTTTCAATGGATTTCTGTGACATAATGGAGTGCAATAGTAAGCTACACGATGCTGTCCTCGAAGAAAATGTTGAACTGATAAGAAGTATTCTGGAATCGTCGTCTTGTAATGTGAATGAAACTGATGAAAAACGCTTGAATGGCCGCACAGCACTTCATCTGGCAGCCATGAGAGGGAAAACGAACATTGTTGGTCTGCTGCTTGACAACGGTGCGGATGTGTCTGTCTCTGACAGTCACGGAAACACGCGCCCTGCACTGGTGTGGTCATGCAGATACTATTGAGTTACTAATTGAACATGGTGCCAATGTCTTGCAATGGTAAGTTTTGACAAGATCTTTTTTTTTTTTAATTGTGTTTTTTTTTCACTTAGTAAAAGTTCAACGAAACTTGATTTGATTTGCTATATAATTTTATGTGTGTGATTGGAAGTGTCAGTACCGTATTGCTATTGATTTTGGATTTAAGCAAGAAGATACACACACACACACACACACACACAACACACACACACACACACACACACACACACACACACACACACATCTATCTCCCTCTATATTATATATACATCTTATATGTATGCCTATAAATATAATAGTATACAAACACATGACATACAAAGTGCATGGTCCTTCATCAGTAATGTGCAAATTCAAGTTATCTCACTCACTCACTCAGTCCCATGTCCCAAAGGACGTAGGGGGGACATGAGAGAAGACGCAACAGAGATCTTTTTCCATGCTTCACGATCCTGTGTGGCTAGTAGGAGGTGTTGCAGGGGTTGGGCGGTCCAGTCTTTGATGTTGTCAACCCATGATTTCTTTTGGCGGCCTCTTCTTCTCTTGCCCTCGACTGTTCCTTGCAGGATGGTTTTTGCTAGGGTGTTGTGTCTTGTGGTGTGACCAAACCACATCAGCTTTCTCCTCTTTATGGTGGAGAGCAAAGGCTCTTGGGGGCCCACACGCTTTTTGATTTCTTCTTTCACATAGTTATTGGTCTTGTGTTCTTTGTATGATATTTTGAGGAGTCTTCTGTGGCACTTGTTCTCGAATGCTTGGATTCTCCTCTCTAACTCTGCTGTCAGAGTCCATGATTCACAGCCATATAGGAGGATAGATATCACGAGGGATTTGTAAAGGTGGTATTTGGTGCAGAAGCTGATGTTGTTGCTTCTGATGATCTTCTCGAGTCTGACTAGAGCAGATGTTGCTGTTGCAATGCGAGCTTTCACTTGTACCACAATTTCATAGACTTCAAAAAGGCCTTTGACAGGGTATGGCATGACGGCCTCTGGCAAGTACTCAGGCACTTCAACATTGACAGCTGTCTAATTGAAGTCATCAAAGCTCTGTACGAGAACGCAGAAAGTGCAGTTTTTATGAATAATCACGTGGGCGAGTTCTTCAAGACCACGGTTGGGGTTCGCCAGGGCTGCCTTCTCTCACCTGTACTCTTCAACCTCTTCCTCGAAAACATCATGACAGAGACACTGCAAAACCACCACACTTCCATCTCCATTGGTGGAAGACCCCTTTGCAACCTCAGATTTGCAGATGACATTGACCTCATGGGCAGCAGCAAACAAGAACTGCAAATCCTCACAGACAATTTAACAGATCGAGCGAGCGCATACGGCATGGAGGTCAGTACAGAGAAATCAAAGATCATGGTCAACAGCGCGAGTAATGACATCACGGAAATAAAGATGAATGGAGAAACACTAGAAGAGGTGAGCCAATTCAAATACTTAGGCTCCATCCTAACAAACAATTCAAGTTATAGGCCTAATCAAATAGGTAAGCAGGTACTGAGATAGAAGGGGGTGGGGTGGGGGTTAAAAGACGTATGACAGTGTTTGAATTTCAACATTTGGACATTGGAGGACCAGTCCACCTGGCCAAAGTGAGACTTCAGCAGTACAAGTAGTTAATAATCATGAATGTGTTTGTGTGATAGTATACCAAATCAGAGTTCATTTCTGTCTCGCTGTCTGAGTGTCTCAGTGTCTGTGATTACATACATGTATACTATGATGTATGTATACATACATACATACATACATATATATATATATATATATATACATGTGCATTTCCTTCCTAGTATCTCAGTGTGTGTGTATGTGTGTGTGTGTGTGTGTGTGTGTGTGTGTGTGTGTGTGTGTGTGTGTGTGTGTGTGTGTGCATACTGACATAGGCTTATGATCAGAAATGGAAACTTTGGAATGTATCATGTGTATAACTATAAGGTACACAAAGCTTGAACACAAAGTCTTCACAAGTCAAATATATGCACATTCATGACACTGAAATACTGTCAAGTGCAGTGAGTCATTCAAATCAACCATAATCATGATCTAGAGCCAGTAGATGTCTGAGGTCAGAAAATAATGTCCCACAGTTTTTTGTTCACTTTTTTTTTGTTGTTAACCAAGGCAAGCAAAAATTTGTCTTATTATTATCTTTTGATGTTCTCATACCATTTCAGTTTGGAAAATTACTTTCCTGTTTCAATCCCCAAAAAATCCCAACTAAACCACTGCCTAATTTGTGTCAGAATGTTAATTTTTACTTATAGAATAAAAGCATAACTTTATCAACCAAGTAATAAGAATATACATATTGATCATTATATATGCTTAAGAAAAATTATTATCAAGCAAGTAATTAGAATATGCATATTGATCATTATTTATGCTTAAGAAAAATGATGATAAGAGAGTCATGCATTCTGTGGCAGCAACAAGAGAGGTCTCACTCCTCGTGACATGGCAGAGAGGCGAGGAGTGACAGGACTGGCATATGATCTGCTGTATCAGCTAGAAGTGGAGGCCAGGGAAGCTGGAGACCCAAGTTATTCTGCTGCAGGGACAGCTGCTGAAGAGGACAGTCTGCTCAGGTATGCCTCCCCACCCCCACCCCTCCCTTCTGAATGACTTGTGTGTGTGTGTGTGTGTGTGTGTGTGTGTGTGTGTGTGTGTGTGTGCGCGCGCGCGCATGCGTGTGTGCGTGCATGTGTGTGTTTTATTCATTCATAAACTCTGTGTGTGTGTGTGTGTGTGTGTGTGTGTGTGTGTTTTATTCATTCATAAACTATGTATTTTTTATTTCAAGGATAATGGAATAAGCACCCATGTCACAGCATGTGCTTTTTACATTGAATCCCTATGTGCATGCCGATTTGTAAACTTTTTCATGCATTTCTACCAGCACACAATGGTCTGTCCTTTCAAAAGGTGTAACAGGTTTTAACCTGCAATTGTTCTGCCTGCATTCACACATTCAATCATGGTTTATAGTCTTATCCAAAGGACTTTTGAGGAAGTGTACTTGGCAAGAGTAAGCCCCCTCCTAACCTCACCTAAATTCTGATTTTATGTTCTCAGATCTTTTCACAGTAGGGTGGCGGTGGGCTTGTCTGTATTATAAATAGCATCCCTACCTTCTGGAAATTATGTGCAGGAATTCCCTCTTCTCTATCCCTCTCTTTGATTCTGCTTCATTCCTTTTCCTTCTATCACCTCCTTGTTTATTTTCTACCTTCTACTGTTCTAGGTCCACTTTCCTGCCTTTCTTCCAGAAAGATGCCAATTCTCCCTCATGTTGGAGTTGGATGGCTGGGCCTGCTTTGTCACTGTCAGGCACTTAGCAGTGCAACGCATTTTCACTCATATATATAACAGGCAGCAATAGTTACTGTCAGAGCATTCAGTGAAGGAGATTCTGAAAGGTTTGGCAGCTATGTATATGTCTTTCTTGTTGTGTGGGTTTTTTTTTTAATGTTACAATAATATATTAGAAATGGCATTGGTTGGTCACTCACTCATTGCCTTGTGACTGTTGCAGGTTCCCCTCTTCTACGACCAGCAGAAGGAAAAGACAGTCCAGCAGTGGACAGTTTCTGTCAGGCTTGTGGCAAGAATGTGCCTCTGAACTGGGTTCACGCAACTTCCTTCTCCTTATAGTTGGTGTCCTGGGATTTTCTCTGTATATTGCATTCATTCTGACTGGTATGCACCTTGGCAGTCATGGCCGTATTCCTATTGAGGTGCACTGAGAAAAGACTGGGAAAGTGAGAAGTGAGGATTGAGGGGGGGGTTGACTTTAGTGGGCGGAGGGGGGATGTTGGTTGTAATTTCTTGCTGGGGAGTGGTCAGAGCACTTGCTCTCCTCAAGTTAAAGTTATGCAGCATTGAATACGACTGCATCCCAGATGGATGACTGTAGTGTACATCTTGGCTTTAGTACAGTCCTCCAGTTCAACCAGCTGATACCTGTTCTATTTAGGGATAAGCAAGAAAAATCAGTCAGGGAGAGGAGATGGGTGCCACCCTCAAGATGCCTCTTGAGAAACTGATCTCTGACACCTTGCTCTTCAGTAACAAACATAGGCTGTGGGACACCTTCACCTTAATTTCTTGCTGGGGGGGTAGCCTGGTAGTTAGAGCATTGAGTGTGTTGATAATGGTATCAATTTTAGGGTCCAGTGAAGTTATATATACATGTTGTATAAATGTAAGATTCAGCAACTTGATCTAACAGAACAGAGCTCTGTGTGTGTGTGTGTGTGCGCATGCGTGCGTGCGTGTGTGTGCGCATGCGTGTGCGTGCGTGCGTGTGTGTGTGTGTATGAGTGCCAAAAAAGGAAGGGCATGAGAAATATGAACAGTATGTGTTATTGCATGCACTTGCCCAAGTTTGTGTGTGTTTGCTTATTATATATATATATTCTTGTGTGTGTCGGAATAACTGTGCAAATAGAAAAAGAAACATGTTCACAATGTCAATAAAACAAAATGGAAATCTTCTGCAGTGTATGTGATAGTGTCATAGGTATGTGATGGATGCTCTAGGTGAGTGGCTAAGATTGGTGGAATTCAATCCTGTGGGTCCATGTTGTTATGGATTCTCTCTCTCTCTCTCTCTCTGCATTTCCTAACCAGGCCAGGTGCTTAGTGCCTGGTCTTCAACTGTGTTTGTGAGTTCTTCTTCTCTCATTCGCTTTACACCATCAGATGTGTCAGGGGAAATAACAGCATGTCCTTTCCTGTTTGTGACTTTGCAGAGCTATGCCTGCAGGCCTCAGCCAACACCTTCTGACTTCAGAACAGCTCATCTCATTGTATGGCTTGCATGCTGGGTGTTTGTTTCCATAACCCACATTAATGGTGGTATGAATTATAGGATCTTTACTGTGCATATTTGATCTTCTCCATGTGTATGTACATGAAGAGAATTAAGGCACTGGAAGGTGTGCACTTCACCTTTTTTAATAAGTTTTTTTGTTGTTGTTTTTTTGCAGGCATTGACCTGTGTGAAATTTTTATTTGAAACTGTCTTGGAATGTTAAAAGAAAATGTCAATCATATTTTTTTATGTTTTATTTCTTTTCTGGTTTGTGATTCCTACCATATTCTACTTTGTAATTGCTCCTCGTGGGATAATTAAAATACTTTTGACTTGAACTTGATTTGACTTGACACATGAACATACCCAGTATGCATCTTGTACATAAAATAAGCTGCTCTGAAGTTGGAATGTGGCCAGCGGGCATACATCCTTCAGTGTTTCAAGTACAGAAGACTAGGCACTACACATCCCACTCAACAAGAGAATGCAGAGAAGAGGGTGTGGGATACTCTTGAGTGTTTGTTGGGATAGTGTTTTACTTGTTTGTGCTGTCTTCTGTGCCCACTAACTTTAGACCAAACCTTGAGAGCAGACCTGACCCGCCTGAAACGGTGTTGCACATCAGTAAATTCTGTTGGTTTTATTCAGGTTTTTGTTTGTTTGTTTGTTGTTGTTTTTTTCTTGTTTCTCAGCTAGAGCTTCGAGGTTTACCAGTGGTGAGATTTTTGCATACACGACTGTACCATTAAGGTAGCTAGCTGCATTTCGACTTTGGGCAGTTATTCCATTTAATACAGTTCATCAGTTTTGCTCAAACACTAACACATACTCTGAAATTATAGTTTACACCATCAAACCAAATGCTGAAACTCGAGTCAATAGCTTTTCAGCTTTGCCAGTAACTGAACAGATTTATTGGAACTTTTTTTTTTTTTTTTAAAGGTGAAAATGATACATTTTTCACCTCAGTATCATTGCTTCACAAGTAGCCAACTCCATCTCAGTTGTGTTTTTTTTCTTTTTTGTAATACCGGTTTACACTTAAAGCAGTGAAAAAACTCTTTTTTGCTAATAAAGCTATACCAGTACCAATACCCCTCCAAAATACATTTGCCTGTAACATGTTGCTGTATCTTTACACCCCCCCCCCCCCCTCCCTCTCCCAGCAATGCATTTTGCTGTAAAAAAAAAATTTCATTGCTGTTGCCAAGAAAATGACTCATGCAGACTTTTAATTATGAAGGGGGTATACAGGTCTTGCCTTTGCTGTTCTGCAGCTGTAAATTGCACCTTACTTGGACTGATTTTCATTGAATTGTATCTCATTCGATGATGATTATAATCAAATAATAATAGTAATGCCGCCGCGGTAGTCGAGTGGTTAGGGCGTTGGACTCGTAATCTAAAGGTTGCGGGTTCGATCCCAGCTGTCGGCTATGGCGTTGTGCCCTTGGAAAAGGCACTTTACGGCTATTTTCTCACCCCACCCAGGTGTAAAAGGGGTACCAACCTTGTGTTGGGGGGTTAACCCTGCGATAGACTGGCGTCCTATCCAGGGGGGAGTCTATGACTCTCAGTCGCTTAGCGCCACCAGAAACCGGGATAAGCACCGGCCTGATGTGATGAGCCTTAGGCTCGGGACAGACTTTTAATAATAGTAATAATAATATATGAAATTTAGAGTGCTGTATCTTGTAAAGCAAACAAATCAAAGCACTTGCATTAAATAATTCACACATATGGGACCATTCACAAAAATACCCCCCAGATTTCCAGTCTACAAACACACACATGAGCGCACAACGACGCATGCACGCCCACACACATACAATGCTGTTAGGCATTTATTGTCACGTCAGATCTTACAGTGTGAACTACAAACTGGTGAATGTAAGAGCGTGTCACCATAAGATACAATTTGGCCCAGGCTGAAAGCTTTGTCAGTAATCAGTGTAAGCTAAGTATCATGCCTACATCAGAATGTTGTTATATTTCAACACATTTTGTCAGTAATCAGTATAAGCTAAGTGTCATGCCTAGATCAGAATGATGTTGTATTTCTACACATTTTGTTGAGATTATCCTCAACCATGACAAACTCTTGGTATAACAACCTCCACTCTCTTCTTTATAGGAGAAAAAAAATCCTCATAAGTCAAGAGTTTGCCTGCCCATATGAGAAGGTTCTGGAAAAGATTTGTACACACAAACTCATTTAGTTTGCATTCATGACCTCACAATTTCCAGGTGAGATGAGCGAGTCTGAGTGCATTATTTTGGATGACTCTTGGGTGTTTAACTGGGAATGCACAACAACAACCCTAAAATAATATATCCTCAGCTATTTAACACAATGAAACAGTTTTTTAGATAAATCCATTTATTTCATGTTGTTTGTAACATTCAAAGTACCACTCTATACCAATGGACTGTAGAGAGCTTTGCTTATTTTGCTTTATTAGTCCCAATCAATACATCAATCTACAAGAAAAGAACAGAAAAGGCCTTATTTTCCTGGAAAGCTAAAACATATTTTTTTCAATATGAAAACTAGTACTTGAAGAACACAGAATGTATATATAAGGACATCAGAAGTAAAACAATTTTTTGTTTTGTTTTTCGTTCCTCAGCCTGAGCGCCGAGGTTCACCAATGATTAGACTTTGCTTATACAACCATTTACCCACCAGTAAGGTAGACACATTCCAACTTTAGGAATAATGAAGTTTTCTAAATGTTTGTCTTCCATTCCCACTGGCACACAATGGCCTACTCTTGTTAAAGGCAGAACTGGTTTTAATGTGTGTGCTAGATGTTCTGCATGCTTTGCTCACAGGTCCTTGGTTTACACTCTCCTCCCAAGCTGGAGCACTTTAAAGGGAGTGGAGTCCTCTCTGATGGTAACTAAACTCCAGGGGAAAATCCCTTGAAAACGTGGCTTGGTGGTGGCTTTGAACCCGGCTACCAGATTGCAAGCCTTGCACTCTGACAGCTAAGGTGTTCCATCCCCCACACATGGCTCTGATAGTGGCAGATTCAACATATTTACCTGAAGTATCTAAGGAAATAATCCACAGATCCTGTGAGCTATATTCACGCATTTCACATTATGTGCCAAGCAGAAACTGATCATTTTGGTTTAAAAGGCAACCTTTTTTTTTTTTCATGATTCGACTAATTGTGTTTTCTTTTATATACAGCAACATTATGTAAATACTGTTGCAGGTAAATCTACACCAATCCATAATCACATGATATATGCAATAATCAAAGCTTCATGATGCCATCAAGACGTTCACATTGTCAAAAAACTGCAAAATCAAAAACAAAACTATATTTTAAAAGCAGTCTAATATATACACTTCTGAGCAGGAATTAGATATTTGGGAACAAAAAGGAACTGGGGGAGGGGGGTCAATTTTTATGACTGCCACAAAACCAACAAAGTTACAAAATTTAAAAGGCATTCATAAAAAAGGGGGAAAACGATAACATAAGAAGCACTCATCTAAGCTGATGACAATCAATCCTACCATGAGCATCATACTCCATGTTAGGGCTGAGAATAACAAAGAAAAACAATAGCCATGACATGACATAAATGACTGAGAACCAAGGCACAAGCATTCAAACCAGACTAACCACTACCTAGTCCAAGGAAACCTGGTTTAAAAACCAAACAAACAAAAATGTCAAAATCACGCTGTAATGAAACATGAAAAGAATCCTAGGACACAGCCATGTCTCCACAGAAAGCATAGGACGATAGCTCAAAACAGGCATGTCCACAACAAAGCGCTGTTAGCACTCTTAATCATTCCAAGGGATGTAATGTACAGATAAATCAGAAAACATTTTCCATTTCATTCCTGTAATGCACCATAGATCCTAAACAATATTTCAGTCCTTGTTGTGCGATGTTTCTTTTATCACCTAAGTGTCCTCAACATGATAATTATTCGTTTATCGCATCTCTCAAATTTTCTGCTGCTCAGGTTTTGTTTTTACTTCTCATTTTAAAACAGGACAGGATAGTTCAGTCATTAGAGCACTCTCCCCAAGCTGAGGTTGCCTTGTGGATGGGTGACCATTCGTGCACCTTGGCTTCAGTACAGTCCCCCAGTTCACCCAGCTGTCAACGGTACCTGCCCTCTTAAGGGACAGGGAAGGTAAAGCAATGAGGGAGAGGAGATGGGTGCCACCTTCAATATGCCAGCTCTTAGAGAAGCTGAGGTCTCTGAAACGTCGATCCCCAACAACCATAAATGTTATGGAAATGGGAATGCTTTTACCTTTTAAAATAAATGGCCAGAATTCAAGTCCAGTTTTTCACTCAAAACAAAGAGCTGTTGCAGGACATGAACCAGGCACTGAACTGTCAACACACTGTGACCTGAAATAATCGGCATCATTAAGAGAAGATAATACATCAGGTCACAGTAGTCTTTTTTTTTTTCCCTCAGCTAGAGCTCCATTGTTTACCAATGGTACGATTTTGCATAGGCCATTTTTACACCTACTAAGGTAGCCGCATTCCAACTTCGAGGATTGTGTCTAAGCATGACACAGTGAGCATGTGGTTTTTTAAAATGTCATCAGTTCTTGCATGAAATGGTCTACTCTTCTGAAAGGCAGAACGAGTTTTTGATAACTCCAGGGTAAAATCCCCAACATAAGGTTCCTCCATGGCGGCTCAATCTTGGGTCATCAGATCACACACAACGCTCTAACCACCAGGCTATCCCCCCCCCCCCCCCCCCCCCAGGACAGTATATAAGTTTTAGTCACATGTACAGTACAAAGGATCATATTTATAACATTCTGCAGTAATTTGGGAGTGGCATTTCTGTTTCAATAAATCATTACTTGATATTTGGTGACTTCTTAGCAGAATCTAGTGAAAGACTTTTGCAACATTAGTAAGAGCATATTTATTTACATATTCATAGAGTGCGCGCACACACACACGCACTTGCACTCCCACATGCACATACAAACATCACACAAACTGACCTTCTTCACACATACATAAACATTGTATCATGAAAGGTTGCATGTAGAATGATAACGAATTCACACTTGAAAGGTCAAAACATGCATGCATGTTCACAAACATTCCCCCCACCCCCCCCCCCCCCCCCCCCCCCCCCCCCCCCCCCAAAAAATCTATTTTTGTTCTTTTCAACATAGATTGATATTGTCCTTTGAATGCTTTTATAACTTGATTTTCTTGATTTTTTTGTGAGGGCAGGTATAAATTGTGTAAATTTAATCTACCACCCTCAATAAAGATCATTTTGATTCGACTTGACACTCAATAACACCACTTTTCACATGTACAGACATACCAAAAGAGAGCAGCTTAAGATGTTCAATAATGAACACACCCAGCAAAAACATTCCTAGACAGATTTCACTCTCGTGTGCTGCATGAAAGCCTGTGCAGGAATAAATCATAAACACACCTACAGGAACGCAGCACTGTACAACTAGTTCCAATTTGACGACACCAGTAGCTCAGCTGATCTCAAGTGATGGCCAAACCATAGCTGTCATTATGCTAAGACAAAAACCGACTACTTGACTCTGAAAGCTCCCTCGCTACTGTCAACAGTTAGAGCTCGACATGATGGCAAAGACTTGGCCATCTTTCTCTGTCCCTGCTGAGTTTTACATGGATACATTATCAATCAACACTTAACTTTTTCAATCCCACACAGAACACAAGTCATGATGAATCTTTATCACGATCCTTTAAAGTCAAAAAAGATTACGCCATGTTTAACCACAAGCCATAGCACATACTTCATCATCAATACATCATAAAAAAAAAGTCTGAGTAAAAAAGTTAGCGACAATATGTACAAAAGCCAAACAGGAATATAGCACAACAGAATTAACCTTCTGTATCAAGTCATGTATTGACGATATCTTGAGGACCGTTTACATTCAATCCTGTGAATCCATGAAGTCATGGGTTCGAATCTTGGCCTTGGTATCTGGTGAATTAAGAGTGGGGATTTTTATGATCGCCCAGATCAACCTCAAATGCAGACCTGCCAGGGCCTTAACTCCTTCAGCATATATACAGATGCAGAGCTTGATCAAATGTGCCCGTTAAAGATCCTGTTGTGGAAACATAAACACACCCAGCATTTTGACCTGTACAATGAAATAAGCTGCTCTAAAGTCTGTCGGCTGAAGCCAGCAGTCAGACCTACACAGTCACAAGCACAGGAGAAAACCAGACACTACACACATGGCCCAGTACGGAATGAAGAGAAAGAGAGAGACAGAGTGAGAGATTCCCAAATTAAATCTGAATAAGAGTAAATAAGAAGAAAAGAGAAAAGAACAAACACTAATGTATTGTACATAAAAACGTAAATGAGCAAAACAGAACTTTACAAAGATATCTTCTGGAGTATGGCTTGGCATCCCAATCTAATGTACATTTGGGGGGAGGGGGGGGGGGGAGGGGGGGGGCATAAGGGAAAGCAAAGCAAATGGAGGCATGGTACAAGAACAATGATTTACAAACAGCTTCACCTTTCTTTACATATATCAGCCTCTGATTCCAACCACTATTGTGGCACATCTACTTTACATCCATGATAAAAGGGTAATATTATGCATGTCAATATTCCATTAAAATTTTTTGTTAAAACCATTTTCCCCCCTTAAAATCAGTTATAAGAACAAAACACAACAATAAAATAGACATCATGATGCTAACTGTATGTAATATGAAACAAATTTGAAGAAATATTTCTAAAACAATCATAAGAACAATACCAAGAAAAATAGCCATGATGGTACGCAAGGGGACTGAGGAAATGCATCCTCACAAATCCTTAACACTTCTAGTTCTTCATTGCTTCTCTGTCACTGATAAGTCATTCGATAAAACTCATTCATATCATGCAAAATATACAGTTACATTAGTAATCACAAAAAACACAATCTACAAGAGTTCGGGAAAAAATTACAAAAAGCAGTTGTAAACATCAAAATCCTATAGTTGTGTACCTGACCAGGTAACACTTGGAAGTGCAGCCAAAACTTTACTCTGAAAAATGTGCCTTGTTTTTGTAGGAAAACATATACAAAGAGATGGAACCCCCCCCCCCCAAAAAAAAATGGTGGTGCTACTCTTCTAGCGATGTGCTCTCCCCATGGACAGCAGCCCAAATTTCACACAGAGAAATCTGCCATGACTGAAAGTAATGTGCAATACAATACGCTACAATACAATACAACATGATACAATGCGATATATTAATGACATTATTATCACATCACAAAGTAAGTGGAAGTTTGGTTACTATCATTACTGCAAGAACTTAGGTTGCAGGCCTTATCAAGTCTTATTTTTCTGTAACTGTGGCCAAAAGACACTGGCCGTATTTCTTTTTTCTCCTAAAACTGGACGCAACATTTCCAAAGATTATGTTTGAAACACAGACATCAGCATATGTGAACCAAAGGCACAAAACAATCCAGGGACAAAGTGTAAAACTGCCCCGATATTTATTTATTTATTTATTCTTTTATTCTTTTATTTATTATTTATTTATTCTTTTATATCGAGGATAACAGAATAAGCAATCATGTGCCTTTTTTCATCCGGTCCCCGTGTGCATGCAGTTTTGTAAATATTGTCATCTGTTCATATCAAAACAACAAGAGTAAAAAGTCATGGCACTGGACAGATGCAGCTTGGTAAAGTTCTCCTCATGCTGTTGAAGTCCTAACTGGCCTCACTCACATCACGATGCACTGTTCTTTGGTGATCCTCTTGCCATCTGTGCAAAACAACAAAAAAAAATTTCAAGTTTAAAATCTTCATGTATAATAAGATGAAGTTAAGTTTCAGAAAATACTCAAACTTGTGAAACCAGTCTGAAAATTTGTGACGCACTACCACAAAAGGTACATTAAGTCACATGGGAGAGTTTTTTGCCTATGGGCTGGAAAAGGTGGCTACACCTTTTTATTTTATTTATTTTTTTGTTGTTGTGATTTTCATGTTTTTGCAATATTGGTTTCTTCAAACATCTAAAAATCATATTCCAAAGTATCAAAGCCTAGTTCAGATTATAAAATCTTAAAATCCCTGTTGCTAAGGTCTTCTGATCAAGACACAAGTACACAGTTAAAGAAACTGAAAACCCAAATTTCTCAAAATGGCCGCCTCACCACTTTGTGAATTTTCAACTACAGCCACTTTGCTTAAACTACAGCAAAAACAAGTACATGATTATAAAGCTAAATGACTGAACTTTCTCACAGTATCAAAATCTGAAAAAATGATATAAAGGCACTTAATGTACCTTTTGTGAAAGTGCATCACATTTAATCTAATAAACTTTTTTTTAAATTAAAAAATAGGAAAAAATAACTACAGGTAGTTGTGTAGCCATCTTCTGATTCTAGGATGATATCTAAACACATCACCTTATTTTAACTGTTGTCATCAATTCCTTCTGGCATGCAATGGCCAATTCTTTTTGAAAGGCCAAACGTGTTTTAACATGTGCGCCAGATGTTCTGTATGTGTTCAAACAAGGGACTTTAGTTTTACAGTCTCATCGAAAAGATGCAAAAAATGCTCACATGGCAAATTCTCACTATTGGTAAACTGGAGCTCTAGTCGAAGAACCCCGCAACTCCCCCCACACCCCTTCCCCCCCAAAATTCAAAAGGACTGTTATACTGTAAACATTACTAATGTGAAATAATGATGTGTTTCAAAATTTTACAAGTGTAAAGGCAACAAATGTAAAGAGGATGTCTTTGATTTATTAATTCATGTATTTCAAAATGACTGTCTTGTTATGAAGATCACATGTTTGTTTTTCAGCTGCAAAAAACAGATGTTGTTGTGTTTGATGGTGGAGTACACTATAAGCTAATATCTTGTTGCTGCTCTGAAGGATTTGTGTACAGTGTGTATTTCTTTTCTGAATTCACATCTGTTTAACTCACTCGGGACAGCCAGTTCTCTCCCTTGCCTTCTCCCACAAACGACCCATTTGTAATAGTAAAAAAAAAAAATCCTAAAAAATACAAAACACACAGTAAGAAAATCAAATTTTCTGAACTTATGAATAACATGCTGGGTTAGTACATATCAAAACATTGAAGCTCTCACTTTAATATTTGAGCTTTGACTAGCATGAAGAAAATACTCCGAATTTTGTACTCCCCATCCCTACTCCAGTCGGTTACTCTTTGCAACCACGAACAAAGAGTTTGGAACACATGCAATCACTCGACAACGCTCTGCATTCGATCTTGGATAAGGCTCACAAAGCAATGTTAACCTGTACTAGTCATAGTATCATGTGGCTGCCGCATGAAAAATCTGCTAACAGCAAATTCCGCTATAGCGGACGGCTGTCCAAAACCGTTACTTCACACTGATCGGCTATCGCGGACGGCCGTCCTCTGAGAGTTAAACCAAGGACTGTCAGGGAGTGGTGCCGGGTACTGATTTTAACCCTGGGGAAAAAATCTCCTTGAATGAATCTCCTAGTGGTGGCACAGGCCATCAGATCAGGAGCTCGATGCTCTAAACACTAGGCTACCCCCCTCCCCTCCCCCTCCCCCTATATGGAAGACATATCAAAGGAGTCAGGTAACCCTCTGAGGTTTTTTGTTGGTTTTTGAACTGTCAAGCTGCCTAGCTACCACTCTGGATAACATAAAGATAATTTTCATGCAGACTGTATTGTGGCCATTTTATTTCAAACTATCATTTCGTCTTCCCAAGTATCATTTTGTATGTTCTCTATGCCATCTTGAATAGGACAATGAGACCAGAGTTATTTGGTTTCAGTTGGTTGTGAACAAAAAATTTTTAACATATTTTCCAAAAGAGTCTGTGGTTTTGCTCAATAGCTGTCAACTCAATAGAGGAAGTTTGGGGGTTTGTTTTGTCTGGGGTTTTTTGCTGTTGTTGTTGTTTGGTTGCTTGTTTTGTGATTTTTTTTTTTTTTTTTTTGGGGGGGGGGGGGGGTAGGAGGTTGTTTTGTGTGTGTGTGTTGTGTGTGTATGTGTGTGTGTGTGTGGTGTGTGTGTGTGTGTGTGTGTGTGTGTGTGTGTGTGTGTGTGTGGTGTGTGTGTGTGTGTGTTTACAGCAGCTAGAACTATGTACTACAGAATGCCCCCCCCCCCCCCCCTAAAATAAAAAAAAGATCTCTCAACAGGTAGTTTCTGTTGATAGACCATTCATCACAGCCAAACCAATACGATGAAATCATGTGTTATACTCCTGCCAACCCTTGTCCATACTCATGGGTCCATACTCCTGTCACTGCCGCCAATCCAATCCAACCATGCTCTTTATAGAATGGATGACAAAAATAAAAACACTGATACAATATGCCCATATCCACTAGCAAGAACCTCCCA
>CM060331.1:30658031-30695855 GCA_030674155.1 Stramonita haemastoma | reverse complement strand
TCCTCCTACAGTTCTGCACTTCCTAACTACAAAGCTTCAGTTGTTGACTTCAAAGTTTTAAAACCTATATTTACACGAACAATTCCACAATTTTTTAAAGGTGTCTTTTCTATATCTCTTCAGAATTTGAAAATAAAAGCTTTATCTTTGAAACATTTTGGCCCACCGCCCCTTGTTTCAGATAACTAAACCCACGTCTACAATTTTACATAAAAAATGATGCTTCATTTCATTACATTACATAACTTTTCTCTGGACTTCTCATCGACTTCAAACAATAAAATGAATCTCTCTCTTTATAACACGCCTTTTGAGGGAGGTATATATTGCCCTTAAAATGTTTTATCACACACTAGAATGTGTCAAAAAACTCTAAATACAGTTGGCAACCTTCATCTGCAGTTTTACTTAACTTTCTTTCTTCATTCAAAATTAAAATGCCATTAACAATTTTCCAATCAAGCATAAGATTTTCACCATTTCTCAGTAATTCATCCACGTGTTGTTGAAATTGGGCCTAGGAGATTCTTTATCTGTGAATATGGATTTACCACAGGGATCAATTACTAGGACCACTTCTTTTCTCTTTCTCTAATAATTTGACAACCTACTTCCTCATTATTCATTGTTTATGTCAAATATTTGTTGATGAAAACATCAATTCAATGTAACAGCAGTGATCCAAAACAGCTGTGAGTGATATGCAGGCAGATATTGATAAACTTTTATTGAATAGACGAACTCAATATATCTCTCTTATTTCAAACAAAACAAAGTTTTTATGTTTATAACCTTTTGGCAAAAAAAAAGACAAAAATTTGGGCATCCTCCAATGGCAACCACCACAAAATGAGTTCATCACAAAATTACAAACAAATGCATTTAAAACCTCAAAACATTTTTTAAACGATATCAATTTCTTTAAAATACACAATGTACATATGTGATGACAACAAATTAATTTTCAAGAATACCTGCACACTTCTGGAATTTTGAGAACAGGAGAAACTTTTTGAGTTTTTACATTTCATCAACCTTCAAAATTTATAAACTGGAACTTTGGTTTGAAGAAAGTTCTGAGGATCAAAATCTTGTTGTAAATGTATTAAGTGGGGACAATCCATCTTCAAATTAAAAATTAATCCCCCTAAAACAGATAAATTGTATTTTGAACACATTCTTTATTCCTGTGGTATGTTACGGAAATGTCTATCCTTTTATTGGAAGCTTTGTGGACAACTAAATGAAATTTTATTAAAAGCTTTAAAACATACATATCTGGTAGACAAGGTATTTTATTTTTTTCTTATCAAAGTTGATCTTATAAATTTCTATGATAAGGGCATCTTTATTATCCCACCGCTCACTTCTTCATTTATTAACAAAATTTTTCTACTTAAAAGGTTTTGATATGTGAACTTTCAAATACTTGAAGAAAATTAATACTTGAGCATAACTGTCTCTCCCACAAATTCAAATCTGCTTTTTTACTAAGATTTTTTTAAAATCATATTTAGCCATGCTGTGGAATCAAGTATTTGTCAAGTAAATCTTTCATCATCTGGTAAACACTTGATGGCAGCTTTTCAGACTGGAAGTCAAACAGTTTTATCTAGAAAGAACCATTTGGAACAGAGATCAAAACTAGACAAGAGATATCTGCCAGTTTCTCCATAATTATACTAACCTCTTAGTCCAGAACCCCCAATTGAATTAATTACCCCTCTGAATCCAGATTTGCTGGGATTTACACACAGTAGATTTCCATCAGGCTGTGATCATCACTAATTGCTACCACATGTCAAAGCTCTGTCAGGCTAGAAGTAGAAGCCTGCTGAGAGTCTGGATAGTAATTATAGCTGCGGTGTTGTACTTTTTCTTGAACCCTTCTTTGTAGTAGAGAAATAAAATGGTATCATCCATAAAGTAAAAGTTTAACGTAACTGGTTAACATTTTGCCATGAGATGAAAGTTGAATATGCAGTGTTAAGCAATTTCTGATTAAATATTGTTCGAAATCATTCAGAAAATGTGTGTGTGTGCTACTTGTGTGAATATTATTTCCCCTTCAAGGCTACATTTCCTTTTAAAGAGTTCCATCCCTTTTATTTTTTTGCAGTTGCTTTGTAGTCAGATGAAAGCTTTCATCAGATGGAAATGAATTAGTAGTTTTTATATGAAATTGTAGACTTACTGATGGCCTGTGTGAAAGAAGTACAAGGCGAAAGTAAATGATTGTAGACAGACATGTTTTTCAATTTGTGAACACATATTGAAAGACACCTTTGGAATTTAAACTTCTTGGTTTAATGATAACTTGTAAAAATGTGAAGAAAAAAGTTGTTGTGAGTTAAGAAATGCAGACCTGTCAGGAGTTCTGCACTAACTTCTAATCTCTGAGTTCTGGGGGAGATGTGTTGTCTATCTTCTGAATTTTTTTTTTTTTTTTGGGGGGGGGGGGAGGGGAGGGGGGAGATTGGGGAGGAAAGGAGGGGGGGAGTAGTTGGGGGGAAAAAAAGGGGGTGGGGAGGAAAAGGAGGGGGAGTAGTAGAGTTGGGGGGAGAGGGGGAAAGAGGGGGTGGGGAGGAAAGGAGGGGGAAGTAGTGGGGGGAGGGGGAAGAAAGAGGGGGTGGGGAGGGAAAGGAGGGGGGTGGGGAGGAGGGGGAGTAATGGGGGGAGGGGTTAGTAGTGGGGGGGGGGGAAAGTAGTGGTGGGGAGGGGTTAGTAGTGGGGGGGGGGGAGTAAGTGGGGGGGGGGGGGAGGGGTTAGTAGTGGGGGGGGAGGGGTTAGTAGTGGGGGGGGGGGAGTAGTGGGGGGGGGGGTTGTAGTGGGGGGGGGAGAGGGAGTAGTGGGGGGGAGGGGTTAGTAGTGGGGGGGAGGGGAAGTAGTGGGGGGGAGGGGTTAGTAGTGGGGGGGAGGGGTTAGTAGGGGGTGGGGAGGAAAGGAGGGGGGGTGGAGGGAGAGGAGGGGGAAGTAGTGGGGGGGAGGGGTTAGTAGTGGGGGGGGAGTTGAGTAGTGGGGGGGAGGGGTTAGTAGTGGGGGGGGGAGTAGGTGGGGGGGAGGGGTTAGTAGTGGGGGGGAGGGGGTTAGTAGTGGGGGGGGGGAAGTAGAGTGGGGGGGAGGGGTTAGTGTGGGGGGGAGGGGTTAGTAGTGGGGGGGAGGGAGGTGGGGAGGGAGGGAGAGGCTGGGGGGGGGGAGGGGTGAGATGGGGGATGGGTGTGGAGGAGGGAAGCTGGGGGAGGGGGTGTGGAGGAGGGGGGGGGGTTTAGAGGGGTGTGGATGGGAGGTAGAGAAATAGAATCATGAGTTCTCAATGACGTGCAATGACTCACCATGCCTGCTGTGTGTTTATGGTGTGTCTGTCTACCTGTCTTTTTTTTTTTATTTCTTTTTAAATAAAATTCTTTGTGATTTTAAAGTCTTTGACTAATAGTGTGGTGTGAAAGGGGGGGGGGGGGGGGGGGGTAGCATAGCAGCATTGTGAAACAGTGCTCATTAAAGGCAATCAGAGCTATCCAAGTGGCGTTGGGGTTTTCATTTCAACTGGCAGGGGATTTCTAGGATGGCAGGGGTTAATTCAATGAACTGGCAGTCAGACTCTTCAGGGGGGAGGAATAGCCTAGTGGTTAGAGCATCAAATTCAGGACCTTAGAGCATGGGTTCCAAGCTCTCGACCAAGGAAGTGTCTTTATCTTATAGGCCAAGGGCCTAGCATAGCATTGTGGGATGGACTTTAGCCCATGATGGACAGATCCCTAAATACCTACTTTATGGAGAACTTATGCAAGGAACTCGTCCCATGGGCAGACCACAGCTGTGATTCAAGGATGTGTGTACAGGAGGGACTTAAAAACCCTGAACATCCACCAGAAAACAACTGCCCTCCAACCGTCAGCCTGGAGAAAGACAGCCTCCTGACCTAGTATAGGCTAGCCTATAGGCTAGGCCTAGGCCAACCTGCTCTTTGCCTGGTTCTTATTGGTTGAGTGTGTTGTCTGCTAGCCTCCGTGGCTAGGAAGGACAGTGGCAGGATGGTTAAGACGTTCGCCTGTCAATATGTAAATCGTGAGTTTCTGGGTTCGTACCCAGCCTCGCCCTTTCTTCCCAGTTTGACGAAAAAATCGAACTGAATGTCAAAGTCATTCGAATGAGACTCGAAACCGAGGCCCCGTGTGCGAATGCACGCAGAACATCTTGCGCACACGTTAAAACCCCGTTCCACCTTTCGGAAGAGTAGGCCATCGTTGTGCCGGTAGGAGCGGATGACAAAATTATTAAACAAACCAGCATGCACACAGGTGTCGTGTTTAGACACCATCCCTGAGGAAAAATCGGGAGAGCTGGAGTCCCAGAGCGGCTCGGGGCTGTAGGTATATGGCAACGTTCTGGTGGCTCCTGCGACGGTTACTGGAACCATTCGTATCGGGATGTAGTTAAGATCGCCATGGTCAATGCCCTTCCAATGGATCATTCCAGTGCCGTGGGAGAGGGGGGGGGGGGGGTCTGCTGCATGGGTAACAGCTTGCCCTCCATACATACTTGCCCAGGCTTTGCGCTCTAAAGACTAGAACGTAACTCCATAGTCTTCCGAGACTGATGAGTGCCTACTAGGCCTACTACTACTACTGCTATCCTAGGCCAAACCTAGAAGGAGTTTTGGGAGTGTTTATGCAACTGTGAGTTTGGCCAATCTGTTTCCGTTGTAAACAACAAAGACGGGAGCCTTTGATATGAATGACGACAGTTAATTTTGTCTGTTACAACTTTTTAAAATTGTGAACACCATAACACGGATGTGCAGGATTTTCTTTATAACGATCGTTTCTTATAGTATCTTATTGTCATGTAAACATTCAGTTCAGGGCTCTGTTCTGTCTACAAAGACGGGAGTTCATGTTGCAGAACAGGTAGACCTAACCAGGCCAGTGACAAAGTAACTTTTGAGAAAGTTTACATTCAGTGAGTCACCTCAGACGTAATAATACGACAGTGAGTGTTTAGCCTGTGGCCAGACCACACACAGCCTCTTCATCTGACAGCTGCCAGAGAAAACCAGCTGTGATCACCGAGGTTAATTTTGTGCTGGTTTTGTGTTGATTTGTAAGCAGTTGATGTTCTCAAACACACACACACACACACACACACACACACACACACACACACACACAACACGCACACACACAAAACACACACACACACACACACACACACACACGCACACACACACACACACACACACACACACACACATTACTTTGGTTCCAGTCTTTTACTTTCAACTATTTTCATGACATTTCAATGCCAAATCGTATTATATTTTCTGGTTTGTGTATACCAGTTTCAGGTTTGGAAAGGGGGGGGGGGGGGGTAGCTTCATTTCAAGTTTATATGCAGTTGTTGTGCCAGTGTGGTTCATTTTGGTTAGTTGTATAAATTTAATCAAATAATACTTTATACTAGGATATATATGATTCAAACAATAATGTTATATAAATAATTCTAAGTAATACATTTTATACTATTCTGTAATGTTATACAAATTACATCATAAATAGATCTGGAAAGTGGAATCATCTTCTAGAGTTCTAATATTAAATTGCTGGATACATTCATGCATTAGACCTCAGTTTGTAGTCTCATCCAAAGGACTTTAGGGGGAGAGGAGTCAGTACTGATGTTAACTCCAGGGGATAAATCCAGGAGAAAAATCCCCTTGGAACAGATGCCTCAGGTGCTTCGCAGGTTGCTCAAACTTGCCCAGGCCATCAACATCCGGCTATCATCCAGCCTCTCCACATTAATTTGTGTTAAATATATTTTGTAATTGTGATGAAGCAATGCCCATTTTCAGTTGGCTTTCTTTCTTTTTTTTTTTTTTTGATTACTGAAATTATTATGTCTGTTTCTTGGTTTCTGTTGCCTACACTACACTACACAGGCGGCCGGCCATTACGACCATGGCACAACGTGAACCTGAAGACAAGTTTCTGGAAGCTGTTGAGGCAGGACAGCGGGAGAGAAATGGCGATACGTGCTGGCTGGTAACAAAGCCTTTTTTTCTTTTTTTTTTTCTTTCTCTCCCCCCTCCCTCTCCCTTTTCCTTGGCTAGAGCTCTGAGTCTGAGGTTCACCAGTGGTGAGATTTTTGCTTGTGACCATCTTTTCCACCCACCATTAAAGTAGCCGCATTCAGACTTCAGCCTTGAAGTTCAGGAAAGATTTTCATTTTCTGAAACTTTTGTGTTCCCCCCCCCCCCCCCCCCCCCCCCCCCCCCCCCCCACCCCCCCCCCCCCCATAAAAATAATAAATTAACATATATTTTATAATCTCTCAACATGCATTTATAACCGTTAACAGATGAGAAGCATTTATAAAAATCAAATAAACACTTCACGGCTTCCAAGTTCCTCATAGTTTTTCTCACACTGCTATGCATCTTGTTCACACCAAGTTGAGATTTTACCATTCTGACTATTTGAGGTGTGTATTTTCTTTCTTTTTTTAATATATTTTCTTCTTGACATTTGAAGAATGTTTTGCCATATGTATGTCATCTTTTTAGGGTGTGTTCTGGCTCAGTTAGGGCAGTTCCAGGGTAGATAAACAAATGCATGGATCAAATATTATAGTTATAAAATACAATATATCATTGAAGCATAGTATATATATACTACAATGTAAGTTTCCAAATACACACACTGATAAAAAAAAAAAATCCAAAGATTCATGTCTGTGTTGAGTTTTCAATTCATCAACACTGACAACAGCAAGAATCTATCATTATATCATATATATGTCATTTCTCACAGTTTTCCTGGAATCCACCCTCTTGCAGCTTGGCAAATAGCTGACATTAATGAATGCAATGTGAAGTGGGTAGTGGAAGAGTGAGAATGAAAAGAATAGATCAATAAAAAATAAATTTATAAAAATAAAATAATAATTAAAAAAAAACTTTAAAAAAAACAACAACAAAAAAATTTTTTCTTTAAAAAAGGAAGAATGAGAGTGTATTGATTATTGTATGCATGCACTGTGTATCTGTACATGTATGGGAGGTGGTGGGGGGGGGGGGTAAGAGAAAGAGAGCTCAGATAAACCTTAAAACTTTTTTTTTAAATGAGCAACAAAGTGACAGCTTCGGATAAAAACTCTTTGAATAGTAATGGTAGTGCTGATTTTTTATATCTCTATTAAGTGTCATCTTTGAGGTAAGATAAGCTAAAGCAGACTTTGAAAAAAAGGTAAATATATATCCGTCCTCTTTACAGATGAAATAATCAGACTTGGAACTTTTGTCAGACTTAGACCTCTGAAATAATATCTCTTTTAAAAATAAAAAAAAACAATAATGATAATTTAGTAATATCTCTTTACAGTATTTATGAATAGAATGTGTTCAGCTCTACTGCAGTATATACACAGACTCATCCTGTGACTGGTGGTGGTCTATGTTTTCAGCACTGAAGCCCAACATTGAGATGTGTCTGCTGTATGCCATCATGCAGAGGTGCCCTGACGCTGTCAGTGATGTTCTGCGCTACAAACCGTTCCTCAATGTCGAGGACAGCCAGGGGCATCGTCCCATACACCTCGCTGCCAAATATGGGCCAGCAAAAATTGTCCGTCTACTGCACTCTGCGGGCAGTACACTCCACGGAGCCAACAGAGAGGGGTGGTCTCCCCTTCACATCGCTTGTCAGTGTAGCATTGCTGATGACATGGTGGTTGAAGAGCTGATTGCCTGTGGGGCCAATGTCAATGCTGCTCGAACAGAGAACAGACTCACTCCTCTGCATGTGGCTATTCAGATGGGGCTGTGCTTTAATGTGGCAACGCTTATGAGGCACAATGCAGATCCAAACTTCAGAACCAGTAGAGAGCATGGCCAGAAGTCGGCTTTGATTATGGCACTTATGAGCGAGTCGCCATCTGTTTTGGAGGCCTTCTCAAAAACGTGTCAAGAGGCAATGAAATTGAGTACAGGTCGTTTGGTGACAGCTATCCATTACACCTTGCCGTGCAGAAAGGGGATGTTCAAATCTGTCGACTTCTGCTAACATACATGAATGATATGAAACCCATGGCAGATTCTTTCGGAAGTGAGAGGGAAGAGCATCAAGCAACAGGTGCCTCCTCTGGGGATCGACGGAAAACAAACCAACGAAAGATGCTGGATTGGACGGACAGATTCGGCCGCACAGCTCTGCAGTTGGCAATTCAGCAGAACAAAGCTGAGATAGTGGAGCTGTTGTTAGATGCAGGATCAGATGTGGAAATACCTTTCAGAGATATGCTGCCTTTGGAGCTGGCCACCAAGTGCGTGCAGCCACAGGACAGCACGATGCCTCTCCCTCTGGATGCTGTTCAGCGTCGCCAGACCATGTCTTCAAAGGTGAGGTGGGATGATGCTGTCGTGCGGTTGCTGATGGATCGTTCAGTGAACCTGGAGTCTGTGACCAGCAACGGGGACCTCCCCATCCACCTCATGCTGTCGGCAGGATTGTACGACGTCGCTTGGCGGATCATCGCGCAAATGCCAGACCAGATCAACCGAGCAAACAACCAGGGAGAAACGCCGCTGCATCTCGCCTGCAAGGTCAGATGTCACGACCCTCACTCCCGACTCGAGTTGATCAAAAAACTGCTGGAGATGGGGCTGTCAGTCAACGCCCAGATGGAAGACGGAGACTGCCCTCTCTCCATCGCGGTGCGGGACGGGGATTTGGAAATCGTCACGCTCCTCCTGAGCCAGTCTGCGGACCTGAGCCTGAAAGCTGACAACTGCTACACGCCCGTGCACTTTGCGGCCATCGGTCAGAGCCAGGCCGTGCTGGAGGCTCTGCTGGATTTCTGCCCTGAGGCGGTGAGGGTGGAGGAGGACGGCGTGTCACCGCTGCACCTGGCCGTGGCCAGGAAGAAGGTGGACATGGCGCGCTGTCTGCTCCACAGGGGAGCCAACCCCAACCACGTGGATCCCACCAGCAGATACACTCCTTGTTTCAAGCCATCAATGACTTTGGTAAGTTTTGCTGCCGGTCTGTGTTGATAATGCTTTGGTAAGTTTTGCTGCTGGTCTGTGTTGATATTGCTTTACCACTGGTTTTTGCGCTGTCGTGGAAAAGAAGAACTCTTGCAGCTTTTAACTGAGGATGATTAAGTGTCAGTGTATTCTGTTTTTTTTTCTTTTTTTCTTGCTTTTGCCTTTTTGGTTCACTCCTATTTTCTGTGGGGATTTTACAGGCTCTTTTTGTGTAGGCAGTATTCACACTTACAAATATTGTTGCTTGTATTGCTACTTCCATTAGATATTAGAGAAATTGATATCATGCCCCATTTCAGCATTTGCTCATTTTTCAGAAATTGTAGACAATCTTGTTTCCAACCAACAGATGGGGGACCCATGCAAACTCATCTTGTCTGTCTAATTACATTGATTGTGTGTGTGTGTGTGTGTGTGTGTGTGTGTGTGTGTGCGTGTGTGTGTGTTTTGTGCCAAATGTGGTGTGTTTCTCTGTAACATACATACATGTGCAGCTTGTGTACATGTATGTTCCTACAGCTCATGTCATTTAATCAGGGCTCCCTCCTCATCCTTCCATATTGTCCATGGTCCTCTTCCCCAGTGCAGTGCTGCTGTCATGCCCATGGGTGTGGAGATGTTTACTTTAGTAGGTAGCGGCAGCAAAACATTTTTAATGGAATTATGGCCCTTTTTTTGCTTTAGAAGTGAAGATATTATCAAAAGAAACATAACAAAAAAAAATCAGCCTGATATCTTAAATAGTTTTTGAGATATGGCCTTTTGAATTTTGACGCTACTGTGAAGTGCGCGGAAAACAAATAATTGGCCAACTTTGAATGATCATATTTCTTGCAAATAATAAGGCACACTCTGAAAACATTCAAACAGTTCTTTTATTTACCACAGAGAACATGAAAACCAAAATGAAAAGAATCTGGTTGGTAGAAAAAAAGTTATGGAGCATCAAAAATGCAAAAAACCCATTTTCGAAATGTGCGAAATTTCACAAAGTACCATGTTTGGAGTCCATCAGTTTCAAGATTTTTCAATCAATTCTCTTGAAATTGTGTGTATCTATTTCTATATACATACAGATTTAGCCTAATTTTTTTAGGAGTGGTCAGTTCATCCCTTTAGCAGTTATTTTGCTTCAAAGTTGGAGAAAAGGCCAAAATGACCAGTGCGGACCTCACATTTTTTTAAAATTACAAAAAAAGTCATAACTTCTGAATAAATAAACCAAATTACTTCAAATTTGGACAGAATATTGTTTATGTTGTGCTTTAAAGGTTGACATTATTTGATTTAAAATATTCTCAAGGACAAGAAAAAAAAATTGTTAAAAGGTGTTATGTAACCATAATTTATAATGAAAATGATGTGACCCGACATGACCCTGCAACAGTTCTGGACCACATGAAATCAAAGTTGCTTTGTGATAAAAAGGTTTTGTTGGAATTCATTTTCCAGCAAAATGACACTAGTTTTTGGCATTATTTTACATACATATTCATGATATTGTAGGTGCATACATGTGCATATGGGCGCATGCATCCATGCATGCATGCGTTGCGTGCGTGCGTGTGTGTGTGTGTGTGTGTGTGCGCTTTGAACTATTGGGGGAAAAAACAACAAAACAAAAAGCAAAACCAAGGAAAAAAACATTAAAGCAAAACCCCCTCAGAAGAATGGCTGCCTATGCGGCGAGGCACTTAAAAACAGTCATAGACACAAACTTTTCTCATCCAGTGTGTACTTGATTCTCAATCTCACTGTGATTCCCAGATGGGGAACAAGCAACAACAGAAAACAGAAACAAAACAAGAAAGCGAACAAAGAAAATTCTGCATGACCCCAGGTGAAGAAAAAGCAACAACAAAAATAGCTATTGGGGACAAAAAAACAACAAAACAAAAGGCAAAAGTCTTTAATTTTGTGCTCTGGGACTCCACCACAGAATGTATGCAAAAATGTTTCAGTTTCAGCGCATGTCTTCCCACCCAATTGTTTCAGAAGTTGCATCTGTAACATAAGCTTGTGACTAAAAATTAGTCTTTTTTTTTTTTCCCTTGGGCAAAGAATGCTTTTTTTCCAGATCAGTATAGGTATCATCCTCTGAAATGTTAAATTAATATGCATATAATTTATATATAAATGCAGTGTGAGTATGTGAACTGAATAAGAGTGTGTGTGTGTGTGTGTGTGTGTGTGTGTGTGTGTGTGTGTGTGTGTGTGTGTGTGTGTAGACCAGTATCCTGCTGATTACTAAGTCTGTTGCATATCTTTTTATGACTGTTTGGGGGCGGTTTTTTACTATTCAAATTTACTGTTATTTTTATGTGCATTAAAATGCAACTATTTCAAAGCCACCCACATTTTATGAAAAGTTACAAACACAGTGCAATCAATGATGCATTAGTCTGAACAGTGAGCTGTCAGTACTGATTGTCTTAGGCCTATTAGCAATAACACCCAAGTCCAAGTGTTAAATTAAAAAATCTAATTTTATGTCTTAAACACACACACACACACACACACACACACACACACACACACACACACACACACACACACACACACATGCATTAGTCTGAAGAGTAGTCAGTACTGTCTTATAAACACTCAAGTCCAAGTGTAAAAAATTAAAATTTTATGTCTTAAACACACACACACACACACACACACACACACACACACACACACACCTGCAGTCTGAACAGTGAGCAGTCAGTACTGAGTGCCTTGGACTCAAGTCCAAGTGTTAAAAATTAAAATTGTATGTCTTAAACACACACACACACACACACATATACATACACGCGAGCGCGCACACACACACACACACACACACACACACACACACACACACACACACATGCATCAGTCTAAACAGTCAGCTGTCAGTACCGTCTTAACACTGGTCCAAGTGTTAAAAATTAAAATTTTATGCCTTAAATTAAACACACACACACATGCTGCCGCACACGCGCGCGCGCGCGCACACACACACACACACACGCTCGCACGCGCGCGCGCGTGCCACACACACACACACACACACACACACAACACACCAACACCAATTCCGATGGGATCGACCGAGTCTGCAGCAGACGATTTTTCCGAATTACGCTTCGTTTAGTCACTTCCGGTAGTAGATCAGGTACAGAAAAAAATTAATTAAAAATACTAAATGAGATCAGACTTGCTTGAAAAAAATTAGATATATGCTTTAGGTATTATTCTATCGATTGCAGTGCATTTTGAACTGCAGACTTACAAGAAAAAACTTAATTTTGATAAAAGCGATCGGGTCCTCGACACGCTGTTCAATTCGGCCTGCTACCGTGACTCGGCGAAACATTTGCACACTTCGAATCAAAATAAAAACAAAAATAATCATAAAATAAGCATCGAACTAATTGGATATGATGTAGAAATGACTTATTAATGAACTGTTAAAGTCTATAATGGGTTACTTAGCGAGTACTGGCCGCAGTTTCGTCAAATTCACCGCACTGGTTTCGACATCGCCTGAAACCATGCCCTGTGTAGAATTGGCCAATCAAAGGCGTTTTAAAAGTCTCGCCGCCTTCGGCGAATGGTTCTTTTGCCTAAAGGTGGTTGTATTCTTGTAGTTGATTGGCTAAGCTTTCGTTTGATACCCTGCACGGCGGGGTGCGAGGTGAGAGAGGATGACAAAATATTTTGTGAAGTTTTAAATTGTATTTTTCGGTGACGTAATTTTTAACACTATAAATTTGCACCCCATAAAAATAAAGCTTGGGCTTTCATCTTTCTATTCGTTATAATTAATAAGGGCTTGGTGCACTTGTTCAAAGGGCGGGGTTAGCGATTTTTTTCAACCCGTGCAATTTCGCAGCTCGCGGAAAAAGTGACGATTTTCTCCATTTTTCGCCTTTTTCACGATTTTCGGCTTCGCGCTATACTCATACCTCCAATCGTACAATAAAAACAAAACAACGTAATGAAAGAGCAATCAATTCTCTTTATTCTCATATGCATGAAAATCAAAATGATACAGTAGATTTCGAGTTAGAAGCGTTTGAAGACAGTAAGTGAATCGCATTTTCCTAGGGTGCGTAGCAGAAATGCGCGGTGCTGCCGCTACCTAACTTTAGGCTTTTTGTGTATGAATGAATTGTACATCCTTCAGGAATACTTTTTTTTCTCTCTTTTTCCCTGTGGTGATGCTGGGGGCTCTTTCAGTATGAATACAGAATTGTATCACCACATTCTGGAAAATCTGTGCTAGAAATGTCACCTTTTCTATCTTAGTCTATTTCTCTGTGATTTTGTAGTTTTTCTTACCTTTCTGCTCCCCCCCCCCCCCCCCTCTCTCTGTCTCTCTCTCTTTCTGTATTGATACAGCATCTAAGTTCTTGTTTCTATAGAAGGCCTCCGTCAGTCAATATTGACCATGGAATTCACACCAGAAGGTCATTTGTTCAGCGACAGCGCCGGCTGTGGCTGGTCAGTCCAATGTGGGAGTGGCAGTCACTGTTGCATCTGATGCAGATATGGCCTGTTGAGGTGGCTGGAGTACATCACTATATGCCTTCCGCTTGGCTCTCTTTTCGTTTGCTGCTGTGTGGATCTTTTTTTCTTGTTTCTATAGATCTATGGAAAATACCCGCCCTACAACTACAGTACAAGCATGAGGTCCATGGTTTTTTTCAGCGCTCGCTCGGGACGTGTGCTCCCACCGTGACCCTGATACAGCTGCTGGTGGAGAGTGGAGCAGAGGTGGGCATGAGGAGGAGTGGCAGCAACAGCAACAGCAGCAGCCTGGGGGAGCAGAGCAGCCTGACAGCCCTGCAGGCTCTGATTCAGGCTCTGCTGTGCTGCACCGTGCATGGCGGGGGCCTGGAGAAGGCCAACAGCCAGGGCCTGGCCGCCCTCAAGATCCTGGTGGAGGCCGGCTCAGCGCTGGAGCCCTGGCCCCTGGTGGCTTCCGGCATTGGGAGGTCAGTGTGAGAGGAGGTTTTTTTGGTCCAGTGTGTCTCTCCTGTGTGTGTGTGTGTGTGTGTGTGTGTGTGTGTGTGTGTGTGTGTGTGTGTGTGTGTGTGTGTGTTTGTTGTGTGTGTGTGTTGTGTGTGTTGTGTGTGTTGTGTGGTGTGTGTGTGTGTGTGTGTGTGTGTGTGTGTGTGTGTGTGTGTGTGTGTGTGTGTGTGTGTGTGTGTGTGTGTTTGATTTGATTTGATTTATTCTTTTATATCGAGGATAATGGAATAAGCACTCATGTGCTTTTTTTACATCCAGTCCCCGTGTGTATGCAGTTTTTGTAAATCGTGTCATCTGTTCCCACCGGCACACGATGGCCTACTCTTATGAAAAGTGTGTGTGTGCTGGTCACTCTGCTGCAGGAGGTCTGCCTGCTGGCCTCAGCTGACACATTCCCACTTCAGAGATGCTCATATTATTTACAGGATGCATACTGGGCATGTTTGTGTTTCCTCTATCCGCCGAACATGTATAAGTTTGGTCTTCTGTTTGTTTGTAGCCACTTGGCTATCTCCCCGCCCCCCACTCATATTGATAGTTTAAGTTAAAGTCTGTCCCGAGCCTAAGGCTCATCAGGCCGTTGCTTATCCCGGTTTCTGTGGCGTTAAGCGACTGAGAGTCATAGACTCCCCCCTGGATAGGACGCCAGTCTATCGCAGGGTTAACCCCCAACACAAGGTTGGTACCCCTTTTACACCTGGGTGGGGTGAGAAAATAGCCGTAAAGTGCCTTTTCCAAGGGCACAACGCCATAGCTGAAAGCTGGGATCGAACCCGCAACCTTTAGATTACGAGTACAACGCCCTAACCACTAGACTACAGCGGCGGCTCAATATTGATAGTTTGATGTCAGTTTAAATGATACAGAAACTGTATCCTGTGATTGGTCAGCAATGTCAAACTCCAGAAGAAAATGAGTGGCTTTTAGTCCAGTTCAGCCATGACAGTAATTTCCAAAGAATAAATTACTCTAAAATGAGGGAGATGATTTATGTCATCATTATGTTCTCCTGAAGGGGGGGGGGGGTGCATTCCTTTACCAAATGGGGTGCATAGTGCCTAGTCTGCCCTCACTGGCTTCAGGTGGCTCAATCTGACTTCAGAGTAGCTTTTTTTTATAGGATGCATGCTTGGTATGTTCATGTTTTTGTAACCCACCAAACACTGACATGTGTTAAAGAATCTCTGATGTGCATATTTGATCTTCTGCATGTGTATACATACATGTACATTTTAAACAGAATTTTAAGGTTGACTTATGACATAATAAAAATCCCCACCCTTAATCCAGCAGACAGTGCTGCCAGGATTCAAACCCATGATTCTGTGGTCCCACAGGATTGATGTCAAACCACATGACACAGCTGTCAGTTTCTCCCACTTTCAGCTCCTCTCAGCTGCTAATTAATCCAGCCCAGCCCAGCCCACATGGGGGCCAGCTGGTGCTATTTACAGCTAGAACTGACCACACTCGGACTCGGTAAAAGGAAAAGGGCGCGCTAAATATAGCACTCTTGACTGAGTGATGTTGGATTTGTGCGCTGTGATGACTACAGTGTCTTTCAGAGGAAGATTTACGAGAAGTCCTTCACTTTGTAGCCGCCGCTGTAGTCTAGTGGTTAGGGCGTTGGACATGTAATCTAAAGGTTGCGGTTCGATCCCAGCTTTCGGCTATGGTGTTGTGCCTTTGGAAAAGGCACTTTACGGCTATTATCTCACCCCACCCAGGTGTAAAAGGGGTACCAACCTTGTGTTGGGGGTTAAACCTGTGATAGACTGGTATCCTGTCCAGGGGGGAGTCTATGACTCTCAGTCGCTTAACGCCACAGAAACCGGGATAAGCACCGGCCTGATGAGCCCTAGGCTCGGGACAGACTTTAACTTTAACCTTCACTTTGTTTTTGCAGACGCACCCCCCTGCAGAGCATGGCGTTCTGTGGCCTGCTGCCCTGCGTGTACTACCTGGCCAATGTGGGCTGGCCTCTGCACACCGAGATCCACTCCTCCCCCGGCACTGGAGGGGGGGGGGGCACTTGCCCTGACAGTCAGCTCAACTGGGTGTCGCTGCCGGGCAACTCGGTGGACCAGGACAACCTGCACGCCTTCCTGATGATGCGTCACGCCAACCCCTTCTCCCTCATGGAGCTGGCGCGAGGCACGGTGCGCCGCCTGGTGACAGACGCCAGCCTGAGGGGGACGGGGGAGGAGGGGGGGAATGTTGCTGCGCTGTTGGACAGGCTGCCTGTGCCCGGGGTCATGAAGACCTTCCTCAAGTTCCAGGACACGGACTACAGCAGCGCCGACTACGGCTGGAAGAAGTTGCTACACCTGCTGTCCCCTGCTGCTGCTGTAGAAGCTGAAAAGGCCGGCCTGACAACTTGAGTAAAGTTGTTGTTGTAGTAGTGGTACTGACCTGGCAGGTGTGTGGGTTCGGCCAGTTGCTTTCTTTCAGCCAGTTAGTCTTTCAGCTAAAGCTTATTTGTGGCTCAGGTGTCGGCTGTAGCGTTTGTATTGTTGGGGCTTGGTGTATGTTTATTAAGCATATTTTGCTGCATGCTCTCCACTGAAATGGTTATGTGTGTGTGTATATATATATAATACAATAAGTGGCAATTTAAGGAAAAAGGAGGGAGGGGTCCAAAAAAAAGTGTCAGAAAGGTTTGGGTGTGTGTGTGTGTGGTTCTTCATTATTTTATTGTGCTGATGTGTTGAAATGCATGCAAAAGAAAAGAAACAATGGAAAAAGTACAGGAAGTGTGTTTCAGCAGCATAAGCACAGAAAATGTGTTGAGCAGCATAAGCACAGAAAGTGTGTTGAGGAGCAGTTATGACCCAAGAGACTTGGCATTATTTTTTTGTTAAATTTTTTAATTTATTTTTTTCTTTTTGAGACTTGGCATTAAGATTTTTTATTTTTCAGCAACAAAGTCATTTCCACTAAACCTGATTGGTTCGTCAATTTTAGTCAGTGAGATCAGGTTAAAACAGTGTCACAAACATCTCCATGTTGCTGTCGTTTGTTATTGTTATGATTACACTGTCAAAATCTGTTACATGACTTATTGTGCATGAGGAGTATATATATATATATATATATATATATATATATATATATATATATATATATATATATATATATATATATATATATTACAAGAAGACTGCTGTGTGTTATGCAGTAGAAGTACTGGGGTCAGTAAGTTTTGTGAGGTGTTGAGATAGTGCCATGACCATGGTATCTACTTGCCACAACACCGTTCCTTTTTTCAAATGAAATTGATATGTTATGCCATAACTCCATTCCTTTTTTACAAATGAAATTGATATGTTATCAGCTTACTTGTCTGAACTGTGTACAGTTTTGCTTTTGTTCTGGATTTAAATATGTTTTTAAATGTTGTCACCTTTCTTTATACAAATGTCATTTATTTAATATTATGTTGTGTGTCTATGGTTTTACATCTCAGATGATTTGCTTTGCCTAAGTTTTAGCTGCTTTCCTTGCATGGCAACCTTCCTGTAGTTTTTTTTCCACCTGTAATTAGCATACAATACAAAGCAATATAATACAATGCAATACAAACACTTTATTAATTCAAAATCACAAGAAATTCATGTGGGTTACAAGCATAGCTAGAAAAAAACAGACAGACATGAGCGGGTTTGTTTACAGAACTTTCCTGAAATGACTCTTAACAATGTCTTGAGTTTCCTTTTGTAGTTATGTGTGAAACCCATCCAAAACACAGGACAAACGGCTTATTTTTGTGAAAGACTAGCGCCCAGTCTGTTGAAGGTCTTATGGGTGAGGAAGGTAAAAGGGAACAGTAGAGCTCTACAAACAAATCAGGGACCTCTTATTCGTGAAGCAGGGTTACTCCCTCAGGTTTGACATTCCAGTGATACTTTTTTCCCTGCTGATTTCAGTACCTTTGGAAATCCACTCCTGCCTCATATATGTTAAAGGATCATTTGTACTTCATTGTTGGCATTTTAAATATTTTATGCATTATTACATGAAATTTACATTTAAGATAATCTCTATGTTGGCTTTTACAAAGAGTTTTATGTTTATATTTCATAATTGCTGCATGTGTTGCAAAGTTTATCAGAATATGTTTGTGAGTGAAAAACAAGTTTTTAGACTGGAGAGATTATTTGCTTTTACTGTATTTTATTACTTTTTATGGTTGTGCTGGAAATATTTTGATTACATGAATTCAATATTTAAGATAATGTCTATGTTGGCTTTTACAAAGAGTTTTATGTTTATGTTTCATAATTGCTGCATGTGTTGCAGAGTTTACCAGACTATATTTGTGAGTAAAAAAACAGAAGTTTTTAGACTGGAGAGATTATTTGTTTTTACTGTATTCTATTACTTTTTATGGTTGTGCTGGAACTTAAGTCATGTATTAACTTTGGATAACTACAGACATGGAGATTTTACATTCATTTATTTGTTATTATTTATTCATTTTTTCTTTTATTTCAAAGATATTGGAGTGAGCACTCATGTAATTTTTGTACATCCAGTCCAGTCCCGTTAGTGTGCAGTTTTGTAAATTTTGTCATTCGTTCCCACCGGCACACAATGGCCTACTCTTCCGAAGAGTGGAACAGGTTTTTGTTCTGCTGTTAATGTTCTGCAATCAATCCCAAGTTTGAGCTACCACATGGGAACTGGAGGTGGGTTTTTTTGAGAGCTAGAGGTACACATGTGTGGTGGGTTTGTACACTCTGCACGTGCAGAATTTTTTTTTGGGGGGGGGGGGGGGGGGGGATAAAAAGGGAGATCTAGGTTATGGTCTATGAACATTGGTCCATGTGTATGTACAGCACACGTCCATTTTCATTCTGCTGATTGTGATTTCTGGATGTACAGTGTGATGTTTTCAAAACCAAATCCTCACTTTCCTAACACTGGAGTAAAGATCTGCATGAAGACTCAATATATGTGGAGTAGCTTTCCTTGAAGCTTTCTGGTTGGCTACACACTGAATAGTACATCTTCCTCTCTCTCTCTCTATCTCTGTGATGGTAATGGGTAGATGGCCAGACTCATTAAATTACTTTACGCTACTTGTCTCTCTCTGACGGTATTTACATGGATGTGCATTATAATGAATTTTCTTTAGATTTTTAAAAAATGTTCAATTTGCTTTTTGTTTTTGGAAATCTAGTGACTACTGGTTGCATAATTATGAATGAAGCTATTTTCCCTGTTTTTGTTTTGGTGTGTGTGTGTGTGTGTGTGTTTGTGCGTGTGTTTGTGTGTGTGTGTGTGTGTGCAGTAGTTGTCGTCATTTACTTAAGACATACTACAGAACAAAGTCATGCACTGTGATTGTGAACTGTATTGCTGAGCACCTCTGATCATGAACAATAAAGCAAGAAAGGTAAATGATTAACCTTAAACAGACTTTTTTTCATGGGGACAGGATAACCTGGTGGTAAGAGTGTTGCGCTCACGATTTGATGGCCTGCTATCAATCCCAGGTGTGAGCTACCACTGAGATGCATGTTCTAGGGGGGTTTTCCTTTTGAGTAGTGCTTTTAGATCACTTTGAGTAGTGTGTATGTATATATTCATGTTGCTTACAAACTTTATAAGGATCGATTATGGTTTGATTAAATGGGAGTATCATCAGTAACTAGCTCATGTGAACACTTAATGCATAATGGTAAATTGTTAATTATGTTAGTAGAAAATAGAGGTGGGCCTAACGAGGATCTTTGTGGTATACCAGATTTCAGTGGTAGTGGTTCAGACAGCTTAAAGCTTATTTTGACAAGCAAGCTGTTGATGTTTATTAGCAAATGATGCCATGAGATTTGAAGCCTGGTTGGACACCGACAGTCAGTACTGCATTTCTCTGTCCACTTGGTTTGACAAAACATTGAAGTTCATGCCTTGATCATTTTAGACATGTAGTCATTTCCTATTTCATGTCATTGGCACCATTAGAACTGAGTGTGTTACTTGCAGACCTTAAGTTACACAAAGGGATGCTTGAATAGTTGATAACAAACGATTTGTGTCTATTTACACTACAAATGACATTCCTGTGTTCAATCATGAAATGTAATACCTATGTTTGTGCGGTTAGTTTATGGCATAACGGAATTCAAAATATAATGATAACATTCATGTATACAGACAATTTGTAATTGATTCACTTCTATGAATAATGTTGAATATGCTGTTTACAGATTAGTTTTTGTTTCTTTTCATCCCCAGCAAAAAGATGGAAGTTCTTAAGGGTCATTTTGATAGTTAAAAGTCTGTCCCGAGCCATAAGGCTCATCAGGCCGGTGCTTATCCCGGTTTCTGTGGCGTTAAGCGACTGAGAGTCATAGACTCCCCCTGGATAGGACGCCAGTCTATCGTAGGGTTAACCCCAACATAAGGTTGGTACCCCTTTTACACCTGGGTGGGGTGAGAAAATAGCCGTAAAGTGCCTTTTCCAAGGGCACAGCGCCATAGCCAAAAGCTGGGATCAAACCCGCAACCTTTAGATTACGAGTCCAACGCCCTAACCACTAGACTACAGGGGCGGCTGGTCATTTTGATATGTACTGTTAATTCACTTCAGGGTTCATACACTCCTTAAAAGTTCTTCAATTTTTGTTGTCCTCACGCTCGCTCTCGATCTCTCTCTCTGTGCTAAAACTTACAAGAATGGATTCAAGCTGATTGCCATATAAAACATACGCTGTATCATTTAGATTTGAAAGAGAAGAAAACTTAGGCCACAAATATCTATGAATTCTTGTTATCATATGGATATGGTCATGTATGGTTAATGCAAGGTGTTTAGCACATTGACGTTTTCTTGCAGAGCTTAAACAAAGGTTAATAGAGTGCAAAATGCAAAACTGGCATGACCGTATTTCCAGTAAAGAAAGACGCTCTCTGTATAGAACATTTAAACATAATTGTGAACTTGGACCATATTTGTCTCTTGACCTGATCACAAACATAAAGCATATTCTGACCAAGTTTAGATAGGGTGTATCTTTTGAGTTATGCTCATGCAAAGAGATATTCAGGTGGCATTATTAAAAAAATGTGTACATTTTATAAATCTGGTGTTATGAGAAACACTTTGTACTTGTTTGCCCAGCTTATTTAGATTTGAGAAGAATTGATTCCAATAAAATATTACAATGATCCATGTCTGTTTGAGATGACTTTATCATGAGCATTAAGAAAAGAAACCATTGTTTTATTTATTATTATTTTTTTAAAATTCTGTTATATCGAGGATAATTGTGAAAAATCTAGCTGTATATCTATCTATATAAAACTTTCCAGTGGCGAGATACAGATTTAGGGAAAAAAAATGCTTATATTCTGTCACACTTTGTTGTACCTTTTCAAGTTCTGTTGCTTTATTTATTCTTGTGGTGACTGTGTATATGAACTTTCTTGAATATTGTCTCCTGTTGTGAGGCATTGGCCTGACAGTCAACTTTTTTAGTCTTTTTTAAAAACTTTTTTAGTCTACTCATCTCATGATTTTGATGACCTCAGGTTGCTATGCCCATTATGTAAGCAAGCACCAGAGAATGAAGTACTTTTTGTGTTGTGCTGTCCAGTATTAGAGGATATTAAGCAGAATTACGTCCCTGTAAAATATAGTAGACAGACCAATTTATTTAGACTCTGTTTACTCATGGCATTAAGTCAGTCTGATGTTGTGCGCAGCCTCACTTTATATTTGTGTAAACCTTTCAGGACAGGAGATATATTGTTATCTTAAGTCATATTTTTGTAACTGGCTTTTTTTGTTATACAATCCTTTTTTTTTTTTTTTTTTTTTTATTGGTGGTGGTGTTGCTTTTAACCCCCACCAAACTACCAAACAGTTCGGTAACCCCCTTCATGTATGGGCCAAGGACCTTTCTGTGAACAAATCATTCGAGTTTGAGTTCAAGTTCTCTCTCTCTTATGATTCCAGCAAGAATACTTAATGAAAATTTCACATAGAATTTGATTGGATGATGAAATATAGCATTCTAGAGTGTTCTTATTATTATTTTAGTTGTTTATTGGTTCTTGTTACTGACTCTGGTTATTTTGTATTTAGTTTGTAGCTGAGTTGATGCCAAAACTTAGAGTCATATCCATTTATAAAGAGCTTTCTTTTCATATGCTAAATGAATCATCCATGATCCTCCATAAGTTCTTTATCAACCTTGAATTAAGGTGGTATTCTCTTTAGACTTCATTAGTTTGACTTTTCAATGAAACACTCCATTTGCACTTTATTATTTTGATTATTCAATAAAACATTCCCTGTGGACTTCATTATTTGGATTTTTCAATACAAGTCTCCCTCAGGACTTTATTATTCTGATTATTCAATAAAATATTCCTTTTGGAATGCGCTTTGTCCTTTTTTTGTGTGGTGAGTGTTACTTAATGTGCTGTTTCGGTTGTGTTGTTTTCCTTCGTGGTGAATGTGATGACTGCCATGTGTCTGCTTCCCTCTTCATTAAAGTCACAACTCTGATTATGATTACGGACAGTGTGTTGATGGTATCAATAGCATAACGTTATCAAACTTTCCTAAAAGCATGAGAAAAACAAAGAAAGAAAATCACTTGATCACACACACACACACACACACACACACAGAGTACACACACACACACACACACATGCATGCACGCACGCATGCACAAAACACACACACAAACACACTGATAATCAAATATACACGTGTTCATACTCAGGTACAAATGCATAGTTCACAAACGTCATTCGAACAGTAATCTCCACTTTTATACTCTTTATTCCATTCCTAGTCACAGAAATGTCCTCCACTTTCAGCAGTGTTATTCCTCATCAGATATGGCTCCAATACACAACATCCAATATTAGTCACAAAGAAGTGAATCACCTTGTATTTTTTGCCGACACAGACTGCAAATGAAGTGTTGAGAATACACGCTTGGAACAAAATACCAATTGTACATACCTACAGCTAGCATGTTTTTCTCTAAGCAGAATTGTATGTTTTCCATATATCTTACAGGCAGCACAATAATAAAATCATGACAGTTAAAACTAAAAAACAAAAAAAATTGATGAAAAAAAAAAAATCTGTACAATGTCGGTTTCAGAATCTGGAAAGACTATGCTTAATGTCTCCAACAATGGCACCTTATGCATTAAAAGAAGCAAAAATAATTAAGTTTACAAACTGAAAATGCAGAAGCACATGGCAAACTTATCCAAGCTGAAACTTTTCTTTAAAAGACTATTACTATGTACAAAGAGATCACGATTTTTTTCTTCTTTTTTTTTTAATCTTACCAACAATAGGGGAAAACAAACATCAACAGCAACAATCTTGAAATCCCATTATGATGGTTAATATTCAGTTTCTTTTGAAATCAGCACAAAGTGATACATTACTTGAAACCATATAAATTTCTTTGCAGAACAAAAATTGTTCTAGATATGGGTTGGGTGGTGGTGGTGGTTTTTTAAACAAATATTACTCTAAAGATTTTTTTTCTACAGTTTTTTTTTCTACAACAGCAAGTCCTCCTACAAAAAGCATATACAAAAATACAGTCAAGTGCCCTCATTTTAAATAAAGCTTTTTCTTCAATATCTCCAATGCATTCACAGAAACTTTGCAAGAATATGACAATTTTTTTCAGCCAACATAAAAGAAGAACTCTCTGGAACTGGAATAAACAAAAACACCAACCAACCAAACGAACAAAAAATCCATTCTTTGGGCAACGGGGGAAACAAAAACTGGGGCAATGTCTCAAACGTGTCACACATGATCTACATCTTGACCAGCATGGGGTCCACCAAGGACTTGGCCTTGTCTGCACTCTCCAGGTACCCCACGATCTTCAGAGCAAACTCAAAGCACGTGCCAGGGCCCCGACTGGTGATGAGATTCCCGTCCTGAACCACGCGATCCTCGGAATAGGTGTACCCTGAAAGGCAATGACAGGAATGGCCGTTTTATGAAAGTTTGCTTTAAATTCTCAGTAAAGAAACATTAAATATCTATTCTGTCTATCCAAACACACGTGTACCCTGAAAGGTAATGACAGGGATGGGTGTTGTATGAAAGTTTGCTTCCGATTCTCAATAAAGTAAAATCATTAAATGTCTATTCTGTCTATCCAAACACACATGTACCCTGAAAGGTAATGACAGGAATGGGCGTTTTGTAAAAGTTTGATTCCGATTCTCAGTAAAGAAACATCACTGAACATCTATTCTGTCTATCCAAACACACGTGTACCCTGAAAAGGCAATGACAGGAATGGGCGTTTTATGAAAGTTTGCTTCCGATTCTCAGTAAAGAAACATCACTGAATATCTATTCTGTCTATCCAAACACACATGTACCCTGAAAGGCAAAGACAGGAATGGGCATTATATGAAAGTTTGCTTCCATTTTCAGTAAAGAAGCATCACTGAACGCTATTCTGTCTATCCAAACACACATGTTCAAGCTCAGACAGACACTCATGCTCAAGGTTTGACCGGAACTTGGGGCTGTGCAATTATCAAACATTCGTTGGATGGTCTTTAGAAGACTCAAATCCAAATCATAAATATAGGTGCATCCCCTCAAAACCCTTGCATGGTCTGTATGTATAGATTTCTTTCTTTCTTTCTTTTGATCATAGAAGATAACCAACATAATCGTGATAGTATTGTTTTGCCCTGGGCAAGTATTCAGACATGCACTAATGCTACCCTTTTTTTTTTTTTCTTTTTCCTGTCTGCAACTGTAATTGTTTCCCTATCAGAGTGGCTTTTTCCCACACAATTTTGCCAGGGACAACCCTCTTGTTGCCGTGGGTTCTTTACATGCGCTAAATAATTATGTGTAAAACACGGGACCTCAATTTATCGTCTCATCCAAAAGACTAGCATCCAAACCACCACTAATGGTCTAATGGGTGGGGGAAAGTTTTGAACTCAAATGGGATTTGAACCACCGCACACTCCGACCTGTACTTTAAGCTTTCTAAACAGGCGAGTTACCTCTAAACCACCAATCCACTGAGGTTGACGCCTCACTCCCACAACCACATAGGTTATGGAACACCTTTAAATTTTAACCTTTCTAGTTGATACATTTCCAGAGCTTAGTTCCTCATACCTTTAGAACAAACCTGCTGTGGCATGGTTTGAGAGTGTAATCACTATCATACCTGGGAATTCTAAATTTTCAGATGGAGATTTTTCTTCCCTTGCTCCTGGGCTAGAGCTCTGAGGTTTACCATTGGTGAGATTTTTGCTAGCTGTAATTTTTTTACAGATGTTTTTTTTTTTTATCTATCCATCATATCAAAATTGGTGGGTTTTTTGTTTGTTTGTTTTTTTTAAAGCAAACTGGCCTATAAAATATGCTAATTCTAAATGGATTCCAATGGACATCCTATGCATAAAAAAAATCTTAAATTACCAAGAATACCATAGAGATTTCACAGCTCCGATTTCTTCCTCATAACATACATTCAAAAATTTTTCCCACAGACACTATGAGTATGTCATTACCATTCATTTCCTTCTGTATGCTTGGGTAGATGTCACTTTCTTGCCTTTTCCAATCCCATGGGCTGCCAAAGCTTTTGGGGCTGGTAACAGAAAAAAACCCTGTTATTTCACACACACACAACAGGCATACAAACCTGTTCTTTCACACACACGTATGCACGCACGCACGCACAGAGGTGCTAGTTCTGGAGGTGCCACAGTTGCAGAACTGGCCTGAGTGTGACATATTCAATAAGAATGGGACAAGGGTTATAGGGACAGCAGCAATAGGATGTTATAAAAGAGGCAGTATAGAACACAAAAAGATAGTTCTAAACAAAAATTCTGTCTTTAGGACTCCAAGGACCAACCATCTTGTCAAATACTCCTTCGCTGGTTTTGGTGACAACCCTCACATTTAATCATTGTCTCTGCTATCTTTTATTTACAGTGCATTATTTTCAATGGTGCTCCTTAATTCCATGCACTTAGTGTTTGTTAAAATTTTCTATATTTGTTTACAATTTTAAGTCTTGGCATAATTCTCTGTGTGAAATTCAGGCTGCTCTCCCTGTGTAGAGTATGTGGTCACAAGAGCAGCACAGCCCAATTTTCTGTTCTTTTCCTGTCTGCATGTGCATTTGTTTCCATATCAGAGTGGCTTTTACTACAGAATTTTGCCACGGACAACTCTCTTGTAGCCGTGGGTTCTTTTACTTGTGCTGAATGTGTTGCACACTGGACCTCAGCTTATCATCTCATCTGAAAGACAAGCACCCAAACCACCATTCACAGTCTAGTGGATGGTGAAAATTTTCAGTACAAACAGGATTGAACTGGACCTGTTACTTTCTAGGCAGGTACAATACCTCTAGACAAATCGATCAACATGGTGCCCTAATGACCAACTAAGCCAAAATACAATTAACTCGTAACAGTAACCGTGAAAAAGAATTATAACCAACTTCTTACTTCATAAAATAGGCATAACAGAATGAACAAGAGCAAAAAAACAAACATTTACATTTGTGAAAGGTATGAATAATGGAGGTGAAAACACACTAGAATGAACATGAGAGAAAGCTTAACACTTTTGAGACAGACAATCAGAGAAAGCTTAACACTTTTGAGACAGACAATCAGAGAAAGCTTAACACTTTTGAGACAGACAATCAGAGAGAGCTTAACACTGTTTTTAGACAGACAATCAGAGAAAGCTTAACACTTCTGACACAGATAATCAGAAAAAGTTTAACACTGTTTTTAGACAGACAATCAAATGAAAACACAGCCAAACATACCAGCACACACTGCTGCCACCAGGGCTCCTCGAGCATACTGTTTCTTCAACATCTCTCCCACCAGTTTGGACTGCACAACCATACCAGTGACAATTCTTTATCAACAAATTATATATCATATATATTGTTGTTGTTGTTGTTGTTTTGTTTTGTTTGTTTGTTGTTGACATTGCCATTGTGACAAGAATGAAAAAGCTTTTGTTTCTTTTAAATGATTCCTTCTACAGGATTTTGTTGTGTCTTTATTACATTTTAAGGTAATGATCACTTTTATTGCAAGTACACACCAATGTCATACATGTCCATTCTCTCCAGTCTCACACTCACTACTCCTACACAGCAAAGCAATGATGATGCTAACCCACCAGCTGTCTTGCTGTATCTATTGCAAACACAATCATCCTCGTAGATGGAATGCAGCTACCTTAATGGTGTGTAAAAACTGTTAAATACACAAAATTTCACCTTTCCAGAGCCTCAGAGCTCTAGCAGAAGATCAAAACAACACACACACACACACACAAACAAGTTTCAAGATGCCTTTGATGGCATGAATCTGTGGCTGTACCAATGTTCAGGTTGCAATTTGCAATGCCCTCCTGAATGTCAGTTGCAGCACTTGTCTAGATGTAATAAATTGTTAAAGATATTTTCATACACAATGAATATACTCTGCAATACCAGTGTACAAAAAAGCCATGATTCAGAAATCGACACATATTTTCACTTCTGCCATTTTGACGAGTCTGGAACAGTCATACGTTATAAAAACATCTCTTTATAAACAAACAGCTGCTGAATCATTTCTTCTGCTCAAGGAAGCAGCTTTTTGACCTTTTGATATTGTAATCAAGATAATTAGAATTGTGTTTTCATTATCTCATTTTTCTCATGACTTGTTTTGAACTAGAGCATATCTTCTTCTTCTCCTTTGAAATCTCACACAGCAACTATTGTCTGTCATTACATATGAACAATTATGCATTGCACTGCCATGAAGCACCTGACAAGTCAGGCCCTGTGCATCCGACTTTGGCATGGGAGAGATTTTTTATCACTTAAGTCTTCGGGAAAAAGACAGGAGAATGGACCAAGAAGAAAATAGACAAAAGGGAGGTGATAGGAGGAAAAGCAACAAGGCAGAAACAAAGAGAGGGATAGAAAAAACAGAATTCTAGCAGAGAATTTCCAGAAGGTTGGCATGCTACTCATACTGACAGACCCCTAGCAGCCCCATAGGGTCAGACATATTTTATTGTCAAACATCACTTCAGTACAAACTGGACAAAACAATCAATGGTTCTGAACATCATTCTTTGCTTTTGCTATTCAAAATATCTCTTATAATAATATAATAATACATGGAATTTATATAGCGCTATATCTTGTAAAAACAAGTGAAGGTGCTTGCATTCGACCTATACAACACACAAGCAACCAATAACAATTTATAGTTTTATCAAATTCTAATGTACACACACACACACACACTCTTAAGAGTTTTCAGTAAAAATCAGTGTGTGTGTGTGTGTGTTTGGGGGGGGGGGGGGGGGGGTTCTGGGTTAGTGGGTGGCGGGGGAGAACAAAACAAGAAAAGCAACAAAATCACCACCCACCTCCGCCAGTTTGGTAGCTCCTCCACCACCCCCAGGCAGGATGAGAGCATCAAACTCTTTGTTAGCACCGACTCCAAACTGGCATCCGGAACAATTTTCACATCACGACTGCACTTTACTGCATCACTGCCACTCAGTCCAGCCAAGGTTACCTGAATCTGTTCAGGAAAAAAAATTATGTTGTTTCTTTAGAGGTAGGAGAGGGGTATAACTTATTCTTGGAAAAAGGTTTCGTAAAAGAGAGGGCCATATTCCTAGACTTCCAATGTTATATAAATACCTATTCCTTTGCTTGCTTTTTTTTCAAACAATTAATTATGTTGACCTAGGTGTAAATCCCATTCATGGGGATTTTCCCCTGAAGTTAACATTAGTGCTGATTCCACTGCCCCTAAAAGGCCTTTGAGTGAGACTATAAACCGACGTGCCATGTGCGAACACACAGAGAACGTCTTGTGCATAAGTTAAAGCGTGTTCTGCAGTATTCTTCATATGGTGGAACAGAGTAGGTCCCACTTAACAACACAAAAGTGTGCGATTACAAAAGTAATTGTACACTTTTGTGTTGATTCTGCTTTTCCTGGCCATTAGGAAAAGACATTAATTTACACCAAAAACATACTAAAAGTGACATAACTAAGAGTAAGACTTAACTAAGAGAGAAGCAAATTGTCATTATTCTATAGTCATAATAGATAAAAGATACTAGTTACTGAGTACTCTACACTTCACCTTCACCTGTCCCGTAGTCCTTGGGGGCACAACTGAAGATTTTGCAACCAGCTTCCTCCACTCCCCACAGAGGAATCACTCTATACTACAGTATATTTATTAAGAGAATTCATCAAATATTCTGGTATGCAAGAACAAGAAATGACAAGAGAGGGCTGGCTATTGTGCACACCTTGGTACAAGTGTGTGTTGTGTGTGTGTGTGTGTGTGTGTGTGTTGTGTGTGTGTGTGTGTGTGTATGTGTGAGTGAGTGTGTGTGTGTGGTGTGTGGTGTGTGTGTGTGTGTGTGTGTGTGTGTGTGTGTGTGTGTGTGTTTGTGTGTGTGTGTGTTTGTGTGTGTGTGTGCATGCATGCGTGAGTGCCTGCATCCATGCGTGCATGAGTGTCTGCGTGCATGCGTGCATGTGTGTGTGTGTGTGTTTTGACAAAGTTAATGTTGGTGTTGCATGTCCCCTGTTTAACAGCCTAGGGGTCACCCAGAACATGCACTCTGCCTCACCCATGGTAACACCTACCAACGTTGGTGTAATGTTACCTTCGTTTTCAATTTTAAAGGAAAAGACCTTGACCTCACCTGTCACCACAGCATAAGTGGAAGTCAATGCGTGTTTTGTTTTGGTAAGGTTCGGTTTTGTTCTTCAAACTTCTTACACCTTATGGACATTGCAAAACTCCTGCGTGCGTTATTCGTGCATTCAAAAGTTGCATGCTGATTCGAAAAATAAAGCTGGAAATTCTGATTCTTAAATAAACTGAGCTAGCAGACGTAACAGAAAACTCTATTGTCTGACTAAACATCGAGCAAGGTTTCAAGGATCTTCCTTACCCCTCCACGTCGCAAAACATCAGCTGTAATGACTGTTTCCATTTCTTCTGCTCCCTCTGCCAAAAACACAAGAGCTGTTTTGGTCATTTTTACGCTTTAACGGTCTGAATGCTTTACAATACAACAATGACGAAAGGGTTGCAATGGAACAATTGGAATGATCAACACAAGCCGGGGAGTCCCTAAGTTGTCGTCTGATGTCAAGGCCGAAAAGCACGGGGGGAAACCCGGATTGTATATACAATTAGTAAATAGGAGTTATCTCTCTTTCATATCATAGGCACGTGCACCTCCATTCCATTGAAGTTTGATGATGATATTCCAACATTTCAGATTGTGGCGGGAAGGTATCTCGTCATAACTCAAATTCTGGACGATGGCCATTAAACTTAAGTTTACTGATTAGATGCACTATCTATACAATTATCCTAAAAAAAATACCATCGATTTCTTCTTTTTCTTCTTGTGTCTTCATCTTCATCACTACCATCGTTGTTGTTGCTATTGTTCTGTTGTTGTTAGAGGGGTAGATGAATATTTTTTATAAGGTTGCTAGGCTTATTTTGTTGCCCTCAAGAAGTAAAAATTTATCCATTCCTTCTCACATAACTCCAATGGGAATGTCATGGTAGAGACCCTCACCTTTGCACTGGTGAGCCGTTCTTCATTTCCTCTGTTTATGAAATGTTGGTTGTATGCCAAATCCTGGGTCTCAGCGAATGGGGGGGGGGGGGGGGTTGCTGTTGTTTCGTTGTGTGTGCGTTTTTTGTTTTTTTCCCTTTGGTTTTGTTTTTTTCGGAGAAACTGATTCACTGTTGGCTATGTCTTGGAATTAGTGATTGGGAAATGGACCTCTTCAATCATCATTCAGAGAATGATCCAGTCTGTGATTGTGGCAGTGTCATAGAGACAGCTTAACACTAGTTGCTTTACTGTCCATATTATAGTCTTGGTCGTGTAGATACATATCAGACCTTATCTACCAACTATATCATGTGTGTACAAACTTTTTAACAGGCAGCACTGACCTTCCAAACAAAACAAATAGGCTTCTTTTACCTTTAAAACTATGCAGCGATCTATTTTGGATTCAAGGCTTGTTTCAATGTCCAGTCATTACAATTATTTGGCATAGCACAGTTGATCTGAGCATACTCAGTGTTTGGCTTACCTTTGGGTGGTTTTACAGTTCTTTGTCTGTCCTCAGAAGTCTCTCTGGCCTTCTCTTGTTTTGTTCGTTTGTTTGTTATTTGTTGTTGTTTTTCTGGTGATGATCTGCTTATCCCATCTTGCCTCTTGTTGTTTGCATACAATTATGTCTGCTTTTGCATTTGCTTTCTTTTTTCGTCTTCTTGTACTCTTTGTTACCTTTCTTTTTATTGTGGACTTTCAAGCACACAGTAATGTATTCACTCCAAATGGTCTGTTTCAAGACAATTTCTCATGACAAACATGTTTAAGATCTGTGTCACCCTGTTCTCCCTGCATCTGATGACCATCCTTACCTTTTAAGGATCATCGGCTGTCCCTTTCTGTGTAAAATGGACAAATATTACAAGAAATATCTGTTCCCACCCACACACAATGGCCTACACTTTCGAAAAGCGAGCAAGATTTAACGTGTGCGCAAGGTGTTCTGCGTGTGTTCGCACAAGGGGCCTTGGTTTATAGTCCCATCCAAAGGTAGGCTATGTGAGGTGGATATTGTCATGAGTGTGGAGGTGTTAGTCACACAGGCCTACTTGTGGCACCATGTCCATGCCTTCAAGAGGCTTGGGCTTTTTGCTCAGTAAGGGCTGATTGGCTGGAGAATACTGCAAAAATCAACAGTTTCAAACACATCACAGTTTATTCTAAATGCTCAGGTTTAATTAACCCAATGTTGTTGTTGTAATCATATTTACGTCCCGATTTATAGTGTTTTCCTATTTAAGAACTGCATGGGCTTACCCCGTTACTTAGGGCCGTAAGAGGGACATGATAATAATTATGGTGACTGGTAAAATCTGCTTGGACTGATGTTTCACACTGATCTTCCTAAGAGTCTATACAGCCGTCCGTTTTGGTGGGCTCGTGTGTCGTGCCACTGTTTTAGTAGTTAGCCTAGCCGAATGCCACAGTGTGTGTGTGTGTGTGTGTGTGTGTTGTGTGTGTACACCCGAGTGTGTATGTGCATGCGTGCGCGCGCGTTTGTAAGGGCCCGAGGGGAGGGGGTTGGTACTTATGGGGTGTTGAACCCTCTATGGAGCTTCCAATAGGTTCCTTGTGTTTGCTGTTATCCCACCTCATACATTGTATAGACAGCATTTATCTTGATCAACTGGACGGTTTTGTTTTCCAAAGTTTGAGTAGGCGTTGGGATATCACGCTGTCGTCGTCTGCTCTTGGGGGCCTGATACGAAACTTCCGTTCCGGAAATATCTCATAACTCTTCCTAAATACTTCCGGATCAGTCAAGTTGTGGAAAAGAGAACTTATTTTCAAGCAGAAGTTAAATTCATCCTTCCCGTGACAGTGATTACTGTGTGGATAGTGAACGTCCTTGCCATGAGTTATGTGTCTTTGCTGAAGTTTAGATGACACAGGCATGGCAGAAGCAAGGGAAGAAGTTACTACAGTCCTTCCAGAAGGGAGGGTACAAGAAGGTTTGTCAGTGTTTACACTTTCGACAGCCGCGCTATTTCTGGCACCAAGCCTTGTTGTTGTTATGGTCCTCAGGAGCACAGCTGTTTTTCTGTTAGGATTTTGAACAATGAGTTTCACCTCTTAGACTAACAAGTTTGTATCAAACAGCTTGAACAAAGTTGTCAGTGTCGTAAAATGGCAATACTTGTAACCATGGTATTATTTACTATTGTATTACTGTATAGTGTATTATTTTGTAATTTACTGGTATTTAGCCCACTTGGTGGTTCTGTGGCGTTGTTATCAGTCAGGACTCATAACCATCCAAAATTAACTCAATAAACTGAGATCGAGATAGTTTCACAAGTATCATTATCAAAAGTATCATGAAATAGATAATATTGTAGTGTAAACTTCAGAAAGGGCATAATTCTGATTTGATGTGCTTACTTTTTACAATGTCATATTAATTTCAAAGGCCATAGTTTGCTGGTTTAAAAAAAAAAGTCTAAAATGAGCAGAATATATTTTTAAATTTTCAGTCTTATTCACCTCTTGCAAGTTACACTTACCTGCTTAAGTTGAAATCTTATTCTTATAAATACAAATTTTTTTGTTCCATTGGGCTGTATCAGTGTATGTCTGTAGCCATTGCAGTGATAATGTTCATGAAAGTAAAATTTAACGAGTTACGTGTCAATTAAAAGAGTAATACTGATAGTGATACATTATTTTGAGAAAATTAGTGAATCTGCCGCAGACTAGTTTTAACCAACACGTTGTGAACATAGAGTACATGATTAACAATAGACTTCTTTGATAGCAGGCCTATTGTGTTATAATACTGAGTCAGTTTAGTGTGAGAGACGGGATGGGAAGTTATTCTCAGCCTCTTCACACCATGGAAATGGATTGAAGAAATAGGTAAATGAGGTAGCTTCCTGCCTGTGCTACAGGATATTTCTGTACATCATGTATGTGTGCAGTGAACACTCTAAGTCAATTACCAGCTGGTAGCTCTTTCCAGTGTTAGTGTGATCAGCTTATCAGGAGTCCTCTTTTGACTTTGATGAGTGGTTTCAAGTAGTGGTGGAGATGACATCAGCTGTTTTATCAACTCATTTTACATGCTTTTGTATGATCTCTCTAACAATGTCTTTATCAATGTGACAGTAGTATTTTCTGGTGTTGCGTCAGATTCGTAGTCTTTATTCAGGACCATTTTATGATCTACCACTAGATTACCTAGTACTGTAGTAGGCTCGTGTGTACTATGTGTGTCTGTCTGTGTGTCAGTTTATATATTTGTGTGTATAGTGTGTGTGTGTGTGTGTGTGTTGTGTGTGTACTCTGTGTGTGTACTCTTGTGTGTGTCACTCTGTGTGTGTGTGTGTGTGTGTGTGTGTGTGTGTGTGTGTGTGTGTGTGTCTCTGTGCATGTGTCTGTGTCTTTAGGTAAGTTAGTACTCTGTGTGTGTGTGGTGTGTGTGTGTGTGTGTGTGTGTGTGTGTGTGTGTGTGTGTGTTGTGTTCCACCATTGACATCAGCCTGTTTGTAATTTTAAACTGTGCCCTTACTAAGTAAGACCAGACAGTATTTATAGATCTCTAGAGACTGAAACCTTGAAAGGGAAAATGAAGAGTCTATTCTGTCAAGAATGTAATGTTACTGTGTCAAAATTGTTATGAAACTATTATCTCTCTGCCAAAACAGAAAAAGTAAATTTGTAATAAAGTGTTGTAAAGTTGCTATTATTATATTAATGCTAAGTTAAGTAATTCATAACAATAACTTTCAAGACCATAAACTTGTATTCAATTCACGAAGCTGGATGTCATCATGAAATGGGACAAATCTATTCATGAATTAGTAGTGCTGTAATCATGAATAGATTTAAAGTTATCAAAAATTTCTAAGGCTATTTTCTTGTTTATAGATCAATGTTGTAGATTGTTTTTCTCTTAACTACTTTCTAGTCTCTGTTGTTGTTCTTGTTGTTTTTGTTGTATTTGCTCTATTTTGCTCTATTAGCTATATTTTGAATATGGATCAGTTCATGACTGACTTGTTTTTAAGTTTCTTGTAAAATGTCTTGCTATTAATTTTTGTGGTACTTGGTTGAGTTACTAAACAAACCTTTTAACTTTGGTTTAACTGATTCAGTTATAATACAATTTTTTTTATAATTTTTTAAAGTCATTTCACATTATAATTTATATTGTTTGGTGGTATAAAAAATTTTCCACATATGTCTTTTGCTCTATTCTGCAGTCTTTCTTTTGCTGCAATTTAAAATCTGTTTATGTACATGAAATGTGTATGTTTAGGTGTGGGTGTGTGCACGTGTGCCTGTATTACTATTAGTGTGTATTGTGTGGGTACTGAGTAGTGTGTTACAGTGTGTGTAGTTTGTGTTACACGTCTGTGTGTGTTAACTCTGTGTTGATGTTTGTGGGGTTTATGGGATGCATGCGCAAGTGTGTGTGTGTGTGTGCAGGCAAGCATTAGCAATTGTGGCGTGTGTGTGTGTGTGTGTGTGTGTGTGTGTGTGTGTGTGTGTGTGTGTGTGTGTGTGTGTGTGTGTGTGTGTAAGATGCTGTTGGTTTACATATGTATACTCTACATGTACATGTTACTGTATGAATTATGAAACAAAGCTTGAATTACATTTGGTGACAGATGACTCTTGAAGAAGGGTGTTAGTACTGTTATTCTAAAGGTATTGTTACAAGTTTCTACTTTTACTTTAGAGTACATGTTTACATGAGTCATGTCTTGCTTTATATAGTCTTGTTTGCTAAGTACTGCGTCTGAGCTCTTTGTGATTGTTAAACGTGACTTAGTCCCCACTCCCTTCTTTTTTTTCTTCCTTACCTCTCCTTGCCCCTCCCCCCCCCCCCCCACTCTGGCTCTGTGTCTTATCTGTCAGTCTCTCCTCTCTCTCTCTCTCTCTCTCCTCTCTCTCTCTCTCTCTCTCTCTCTCTCTCTCTCTCTCTCTCTCTCTCTCCGCTCTCTCTCTCTCTCTCTCTCTCTCTCTCTCTCTCTCTCTCTCTCTCTCTCTCTCTCTCTCTCTCTCTCTCTCTCTCTCTCTCTCTCTCTCTCTCTCTCTCTCTCTCTCTCTACCAGTCTTGGTTTTGGAGGAGGGGTAGTTGGACAGCTAAGAAAACCATTGTCTTTTTCCCCTCAATTGTTGTCGTTTATCTTTTAAGTTTTGGGGTTTTTTTGTTTGTTTGTTTTTTGTTTTAAATTTCAAGGTGGTTCACACATGTATTCATCTCTCTGGTCTGTAAGGGTTGTTGTTTCCTTTTTGTGTGGCTTAGCTAAAACTGTGCACTCAGTTTTGTTGTTGTTTTTTTCCCCTGTCTTTTTCACAGCCTCAGAGTCCAGAATGCCCATGAGACTGGTCACCAGACCTGTCATACATTCACAGACTGCATCAGGTTTAGCCCTTTACTGAATCATTGCATTCATCAGAATCCCTCTCCTTAATTCAGCTTCTCCACCCTTTGCTTTTCTACTGTTTGCTAATTTCAGGTTAAAACTGTAAAAAAAAAAAAATTGTGTGTATTCATTGTATCGCCATCATGAGATCTGTATCTGGAGTTTTCTTCTTTTTTGTGTGTTTTGTTTTTTTGTTGTTATTTTTTTGGTACAGTTTAGAAAAATATATGTATTATATACAGTTTGTAAAAAGATTGGAGTTTCTTTTTTTTACAATGCAAACTATAAAAAAAAAGGGGGGGGGGGGGGATCTTAAGTTAATCAGAAAGTGCCTGTGGGAAGACTTTCATTAGTCACTGACAGTTCTGACTAGATTAATCTCATCGTAGACCTAACATACTGTACAACACAAACATTTCACAGTTGAAAAACTGCAATTGATGTTGATGTTGTTAGATCAATCTAAAATGTATGTCTTGCTCATTTCTTTGTTTTTTGTGTTTTGTTTAGGTTTGTTTTTGTTTGTTTTGTTTTTTGTTTGTTTGTTGTTGGGTTTTTTTGGTTTTTTTTGGGTGGTGGTGGTGGTGGGGGGGGGGGGGGGGGGGGTCACATCTTCATCAGTTAAGTTATAGTTATCATTTGATCATGAATATAAAATTGAAAGTTACTTTTCTGCTATCATTCTTTATTTTGGATGTGTCCTTTGTTTATTTGAAGTATTGAAGCAATCAGAATGTAAAATCATTAATCTTAGTTTACTTTTAACATTTTGTTGTTAAGTGTTATTGTCTTAGACAAAATCTGGAGATTTTCATGTTTGCAGGTCACCCTAAACTTGCTGGTGTTTTTTTTCTCTCTCCAAATCATAAATTTCATATTGTAGTATTCTTAGCCTGGAAGGAAAGTGGTCTTTTTCGTCACTAGTGTTCACAGGTATCCTTCGGTGGTGTTCATGCAAATTGTGTGTGTGTGTGTGTGTGCACGCACGTGCGTGTGCATGTGTGCGTGCGTGCGTGTATGTGTGACTGTGTCAGTGTGTGTGTGTGTGTGTGTGTGTGTGTGTGTTGTGATGTGTTGTGTGTGTGTGTGTGTGTGATACATGTGTATGTGTGTGTGTTGTGTGTGTGTGTGTGTGTACGCATGCGCGCATCACTGTGTGTATGAGCCAGGAGTGAGCTATAGATGCGTTCCGAGCTCACAGGCTATTCAGTCATGATGAATCACATCAGTCACATTAATTACAATGAACAAGGAAAAACCACCATCAGAGGCAGAAACGTCTACAGGTGCTTTGTTGTTTACTCAGACTGTTCCCAGCATTAACAACTATCCCATGTCATGAATTATTACTGCCATTAATCTGCTTATTCATTCCCATATAATATCTATTCATGATGGATCCAAGCGATGTCCTATTTTATGTATTTATTTATGTATTACTGCTTTTAAGAGCAGTTTTAAGGAGAGTGATGATATTTTAGTACTCGCTTAGATTTTGTTGTATTGTGTGTTTATCTATTTATTGTTTTATATCGAGGATAATGGAATAAGCACTTATGTGCTTTTTTACATCCAGTCCCTGTGTGTTGCAGTTTTGTTTTAAATCTTGTCATCTGGTTCCATGGCACACAATGGCCTACTCTTAAAAAAGCGGAACATGTGTTAACGTGTGTGCAAGATATTCTGGGTGCATTTACACATGGGG
>CM060331.1:30605531-30645531 GCA_030674155.1 Stramonita haemastoma | reverse complement strand
GGTTTTGTTGGGGTTTTTTCTTTCTTTGGGGGGGTTGGTATTTTGTTTTTGTTTTTTGGGGGGGTTGCTACTTGAATAATTTAGGGGAGGGGGAGGAGGAAAATTGGTCGCAGACACAAAAATCTTGCCATTGGTGAAGCTCGGAGCTCTAACTAACTTAGGAATGAAAAAACTAGTTTTTTTTATGTGGTGGTCACATCAACTTCCCCTGTCAACACAGCTTCCTTCTGTTTGGCATTGGAAATGTAAACCTTAGCCGCCGCTGTAGTCTAGTGGTTAGGGCGTTGGACTCGTAATCTAAAGGTTGCGGGTTCGATCCCAGCTTTCGGCTATGGCGTTGTACCCTTGGAAAAGGCACTTTACGGCTATTTTCTCACCCCACCCAGGTGTAAAAGGGGTACCAACCTTGAGTTGGGGGTTAACCCTGCGATAGACTGGCGTCCTATCCAGGGGGAGTCTATGACTCTCAGTCGCTTAACGCCACAGAAACCGGGATAAGCACTGGCCTGATGAGCCTTACGCTCGGGACAGACTTTATGTAAACCTTAAATTCACACGGCGTGTATTATTTTTGATGATTGGTTTATTCATGTATTTTATTACAGAAGATATAATTCAATTTTTGATGATTGATTTATTTATGTATTTTATTACAGAAGACAGTTCAGTTTTTGATAATTGATTTATTCATGTACTTATTACAGAAAACATCATTCAATTTTTGATGATTAGTTTATTTATGTATGTTATTGCAGGAGACATATTTTCAGTTTTTGATAATTGATTCATTCATGCATTTTATTGCAGAAGATATTAAATTTTTGATGATTTTTTTTATTCATATATATTTTATTACAGAAGACATGTTTGGAATTTTCGATGATTGATTTATGCCTGTATTCGTTACAGAATAGATTATTCAGCAGTGCTTTATTGATGCTCTTTTTTCAGTTCGTAAACAGTTCTCTGTACATGAAGATGGAGCATTGGCCTACAGAATACAGAACGAAGAGAGTAAGTGCAGCTTATTTTAAGGAGGTTTTATTATTTACAGCTCTCCAACAGACACTATAGCCAAGTGGTGAAGACCATTCGACTTTAATCTGATAAGTCCATGAAGTCCTTGGTTCGAATCTCAGTGGCATTTGGTGAAATAGGGGTGGGGATTCTTACGATCCCTCAGGTCAACTTCAAGTGCAGACCTGCTAGTGCCTTAATTCCCTTTGTGTATCAGATATGAATGTTAAAGATCCCTTAATTGATGTCAGATTTTGGTTGGTTGCATAAATACGAACATAACCAGCATACACCCCCAAAGGTGGGATGCAGCTACCTTCATTGGGGGTAAAAATGTCCCTATGCAAAATCTCACCATTGTTCAACCTTGGAGCTCTAGCTGAGGAATAAAAGAAATGTGCATTTTTTTTTACTGCTTGTGGGGAGAGCGTGTTGCCACAAGAGCAGCGCCACCCATTATTTTTATTTTCCTGTCTTCAGCTGTATTTGTTTCCCTATCAGAGTGGCTATTTTCTACAGAATTTTGTGAGGGACAACTCTCTTCTTGCCATGAGTTCTTTTACATGCACTAAATAATTATGTGTAATACTCAGGACCTCAGTTTATCATCTCATCTGAAAGACCAGCACCCAGACCACTACACGTGGTCAAATGGATGGGGGAAAAGTTTTGGGCTCAAACTGGGATCAAACCACCGCACACTTCCGACCTGAACTTTTCGCTTTCTAGGCAGGTGCTTTACCTCTAGACCACTGATCGACTGATGTACACACTGATTGACTGATATATACAGGAATGGATGACAGGATTTACAAAACTGCACACGCACGGTGACAGGATGTAAAAAAGCACATGAGTGCTTATTCCATTATCCTCGATATAAAAGAATAAATAAATAATAAATTTTAAGAAATATTATATATATGGGTTGTGTACAGTTGAGGAGCACTATGGGATGAATGGGATGACAGGATATACAAAACTGCACACACACGGGGACTGGATGTAAAAACACATGAGTGCTGTGTGCTGTTGAGGAGCACTATGGGATGAATGGGATGACAGGATTTACAAAACTGCACACACACAGGGACTGGATGTAAAAAAAAAAAAAAAAGCACACGAGTGCTTATTCCATTATCCTCGATATAAAAGAAAAAATAAACAAATAAATAAGTACATAAAATAAATAAATAAATAAAATGAATAAGTAAACAAATAAGTAGATAAATACATAATAAAATAAATAAATAAATAAAATAAAATAAAATAAATATGGGTTGCAATGTGTGCAGTTGAGGAGCACTATGGGATGAACCGACAGCATCGGCGCACAGTTCGGGGGGACATACCTGTGGCCAAGGTAGCACAGACCCAGGAGGATGTGGAGCAGCAGAAGGAGCGCCTGAGAAAGCTGGCCGCCTTGCAGGCTCAGTAAGTGCTGTCTTGCAGGCTCAGTAAATACGCCTTGCAGGCTCAGTAAGTGCCACCTTGCAGGCTCAGTAAGTGCCGCCTTGCAGGCTCAGTAAGTGCTGTCTTGCAGGCTCAGTAAATACGCCTTGCAGGCTCAGTAAGTGCCGCCTTGCAGGCTCAGTAAGTGCCGCCTTGCAGGCTCAGTAAGTTATGCCTTGCAGGCTCAGTGAGTTCCGCCTTGCAGGCTCAGTAAGTGCCACCTTGCAGGCTCAGTAAGTGCCACCTTGCAGGCTCAGTAAGTGCCACCTTGCAGGCTCAGTAAGTGCCGCCTTGCAGGCTCAGTAAGTGCCGCCTTGCAGGCTCAGTAAGTGCCGTCCTGCAGGCTCAGTAAGTGCTGTTTTGCAGGCGCAGTAAGTGCAGTCTTGCAGGCGCAGTAAGTGCCGCCTGCAGGCTCAGTAAGTGCCGCCTGGCCGGCTCAGTAAGTGCCACCTTGCAGGCTCAGTAAGTGCCGCCTTGCAGGCTCAGTAAGTGCCGCCTTGCGGGCTCAGTAAGTGCTGCCTTGCGGGCTCAGTAAGTGCCGCCTTGTGGGCTCAGTAAGTGCCACCTGGCAGGCTCAGTAAGTGCTACCTGGCAGGCTCAGTAAGTGCCACCTGGCAGGCTCAGGAAGTGCCACCTGGCAGGCTCAGGAAGTGCCACCTTGCAGGCTCAGTAAGTGCCACCTGGCAGGCTCAGTAAGTGCCGCCTTGCAGGCTCAGTAAGTGCCGCCTTGCAGGCCCAGTAAGTGCCGCCATGCGGGCTCAGTAAGTGCCGCCTTGCAGGCTCAGTAAGTGCTATCTTGCAGGCTCAGTAAGTGCTATCTTGCAGGCTCAGTAAGTGCTATCTTGCAGGCTCAGTAAGTGCAGTGCAGTGCAGTGACCATGTGGAAAAGGGGTCCTGTTCCACAATCAGTCTACAGGGTGAAACTGTTAGCCATGCTTAGAGAGAGTCATTTTGAGAGGGAGTTGTGTGTGTGTGTGTGTGTGTGTGTGTGTGTGTGTGAGTGTGAGTGTGTGTGAGTGTGTGCACATGTGTGTGTACATGCATGCATGTGTGTGGATGTGTGTGTGTGTGTGTGTGCATGCATGCATGTGTGTGTATGTCACATGTGCAGGCACATGTAAATGCTTAAATGTGTTTGCTGTCTATGTGCATGCATGCGCATATGCATGCATACATATTTGCGTAGAATGCTAGGTGTCACATACTGAAGTTTGGCTTTAAAACACAAAAGGGTTTAAAACCCTGTTGTTTTTTTTAATGTTGTTAAAAGACAACTTGATAGTATTAGAGAGATACTGTGGGAAAGAAATTCTTCAGAGCTTTAAAACATGCAGGAAAGGTTAAGAGTTTGTGGGTGCACTGAAAAACTGGCCCAGATAATTGGCTGGAAGAAGGTATTTACTAGGCTGGGTAGCTGATAAGCTGTCACAGTGATGAATCAGAATGTCATTACGCTAGGACATATGTTCATCATTATTTATGTGTGTGGATCCTCTGAGGCTACAAAAAGCAACTACTCCCTCATAAAGAAAAAAATGGACAGGGAGGAAAAGGGTGTGTGTGTGTGCGCGCGTGCTTGCGCACATGCATGTGTGTGTATGTGTGTGAGAGTTTTTCAGAGCAGTAATGATGATGATGGTGGGCATTTTCAGATAAGTCTTTGTACTGGAGAAAAGAAGGAAGGGTGGGAAAAGGGGGATGGAGGATGAAAAGATAATCTACTGTTAGATCATGATTGAGTCAGTTGTGTGGTAATATGTTGATATTTTTGGGGTTTTAATAGTCTATTGTTTATTCATGATTCATGTAAAAAGCGTCCTATGCAATAAAATATTTGCATCTTTGACTAGTGAACTATCATCTGAGTTGCTGGTGTTAGGAAAAGGAAAATTTGATGTGAACGTTACCCTCCTTCTCTCTCTCTCTCTCTCTATCTCTCTCTCTCTCTCTCTCTCTCTCTCTCTCTCTCTCTCTCCCTCTCCTCTCTCTCTCTCTCTCTCTCTCTCTCTCTTTTTCCTCACTTTCAGGGCGGAGGCAGACGAGATTGTGGCACGACGCATCAACCGCCAAGTTCAGGATGAGGTGCGGCGAGATGAGGTTGTTCGAGAGATCGAGGATGAGGTAAGTGTCTTTTGTGGTGAGCATTTAGTGGTAGTTCTTTGTTTCTTTTTTCTTTCTTCTTCTTCTTCTTCTTCTTCTTCTTCTTCTTCTTCTTCTTCTTCTTCTTCTTCTTCTTCTTCTTCTTCTTCTTGTCTTGAGGATGAGGTTTCTCTTTTGTGGTAAGCATTTATTGGTAGATCTTTTTTTTTTTTCTTGTTGTCTTCGATTTAACGTCTGTTCACTGTTAGTGGTATTAAGTAATTTAAGGTATTTTGTGCATCCAGTCTTAAATGAGTATGTGTGTATTAGTGTGGGGGTGGGGGGATGTCTGTGTCTGTGTAGACTTTTTTTGGGGTATTGTTAGATATTTTTGTCCTTTTTTTTTTTTTTTTACACACTACAGGAAGGAATTACTAGAATAGTCTGGCTTGTGATGACAAGTATGTTGCACGAAGCATTTTTGGGTGAAGACTTGCGGAGGTGTTTCTTTTTTGTTAGGGGTTAGTTGGAGGGTTTTGTTTGTTTTGTTTTGTACACTGTAGAAAGGAGATAGTAGTAATGATATGTTCTGACTGCCAGTAACAGGCTCATGTATGAAGCGTTGAGCATTTATGGGTGTGAAAGTTGCTAAGGCTTTTTGTTTTCATCAGTTTTGTTTTCCCTTCTTAATTTTATTCACAAAGCATAGAAAGGAGATACTGGTGCTAATATATTATGATTATCTTTTACATGGTATGTTCTTTAAGTGCTCAGGATTTATGAGCGAAGATTTTGTCTGCTTTTCTTGGATGTGTCCTATGTAGATGGATATCACTGGCATTTGAATGGTCTTTCAAGAAGGAAGGTGGTAGGGTGGTTAAGATATTTACATCATGTACATATTCAATCTTCTGCATTAGGTCTTCTACACAAAATAAGGCACTGGCAAGTCTGCACTGTTAAGTTTAACCTAGGAGATTGGAAAAAATCGCTACCCTTGAATCACCAGATACCTCTGTTGAGATTCAAACGCATGACTTCATGGGTCCATGGGATTTAATTAAGTCAGACTGTCTTAACCACTCAGCTGTAGCATTCGCCATGTATGTGTATCCATGCATACATACATAAATGTGTGTGTGTGTGTGTGTGTGTGTGTGTGTGTGTGTGTGTGTGTGTGTGTGTTTTAATATGAGTTTTAAAATGTGATGAGGTGACAGCTCTGATATAGCCTGTGTGGTCGGCGGGGTTATTAGCAACATGATTGGATTGTGTGTGTGTGTGTGTGTGTGTGTGTGGGTGTGTGTGTGGGTGTGTGTGGGTGTGTGTGGGTGTGTGCAAGTAGATATATGAATGAATGTATTCATGCATACCTTGTGTATGTGTGTGTGTGTGTGTGTGTGTATGTGTGTGTGTGTGTGTGTATGAATGAATGTATACATGCATACCTTGTGTGTGTGTGTGTGTGTGTGTGTGTGTGTGTGTGTGTGTGTGTGTGTGTGTGTGTGTGTGTGTATGTGTGTGTCAGGGTTCGCGATAACCGGTAATTGTCGGTATTTTACCGATTGTAAACAGGGGATACCGGAAATTTTCGAAGCAGGCGGTACCGTGTACCGATTCTGTTTGCCTGTGACCGATTAGATTTCCGTCTCAAAAAAAAAAGTTTGAAGTGACGTTTTCTGACAGTCTGTCATGCGCCTGTACTGTGCTTACGCACCTACCCCTTCCTACCCCTTCCGACGAACATCTTTGGCGCCAGCATCATTATTAGCCTAGCACGCAGAACAGCAAGCTTTACTGTGAAAGAATAGAGCTTCGCGCTCTTCTCGGCATGACAGTGACTTCCATTCACAATGAGTAAATGGGGCCTAGATTTATTTATTCTTTATTCTTTCAATCTTTTATAGCGAGGATAATGGAATAAGCACTCCTGTGCTTTTTACATTTAGTCCCCGTGTGTATGCAGTTTTGTAAATGTCATCTGTTCCCACACGATGACCTGCTCTTACGAAAAGCGAAAAGCGAGGGTCTATGACTATGAATTTGCGCGTTGCTTTGAGAGACAAGAGTCGGAAACTAAATCTAAAGCGAACAAAAGATCTAGATGAGCGCTAAGCATAGAAACAAGAAAGAAGAATATAAGTCACAATGATGCCATGCAAAACAACAGACTGACACAGACAGTGACACAGGCGCTAGAAAAAAAACCCTATTTCCCGCGTGGCTTCGTGCCCAAGAAGCGAGTGGCAGCAGCGCGGCAGTCAAAGTCTGAGAGATTTGCGTTCAATTTAGATTTAGTTTTGCTGCCGAACAATCCCCCCCTCCCCCACCCCCTCACTGAATAGTTTCGTTTTGTTCACAGTAGGTACCGGATTTTATTTTCTGGGGACCGATTTTGGGGGAGCTGGTCAAGATATCTCTGAAATGGCAACTACCAGTACCGGTTTTTAAAAATCCTAGCGCGAACCCTGGTGTGTGTGTGTGTGTGTGTGCACTCATGCATGTATATATGTGTGTATATTACATGCATTACATATATATATATAACATGTATACATATGTGTGTGTGTGCATGCATGTATAAATGTGTGTGTGTGTGCACACACAACTGTAGATAACAAAATCCCTACATGCGTTCTGCAGGAGCTGGCACGGCAGCTGCAGGAGAAGGAGAAGGCGAAGTACGAGAAGTATCTGCAGAAGAAGCGTGAGAGGAAGCTGAAGAAAGAAAGGGAGAAACTGGAACAGCAGCTGGCCAGAACCACCGAGGAGGCACGCCTCGCCCTGCCCTCTGCCAGTCAGTGCACTCTGGGGGGGTTTTGTTGTTGTTGTTTTTTTGAGTTGTTGTTTTTATTGTGAGCAGAATTTTATCTGATGGAAAATGCTCTTTACTCTGGGTTTTTTTTGGGTTGGTTTCTGTGGGTTTTTTGGGTTGTTTTGGGTTGGGTTTTTTTTTTTGTGAGCAGAATTTTATCTGATGGAAAATGCTCTTTACTTAGGTTTTTTGTTGTTTTTTTGTTGTTGTTGTTTTTTAGTGTGAGCAGAATTTTATCTGATGGAAAATGCTCAGTACTCGTGGGGTTTTTTGTATTTGTTTTTTGTTGTTGTTTTTTTTTATAGTGTGAGCAGAATTTTATCTGATAGAAAATGCTCTTTACTCTGAGGTGTTTTTTATTTATTATTATTTTGTTGTTTTTTTTTTAGTGTGAGCAGAATTTTATCTGACAGAAAACACTCTGTACTCTGGGGTTTTTTGTATTTGTTTTTTGTTTTTAAAAAAAAAATTTTTTTTTAGTGTGAGCAGACTTTTATCTGATAGAAAATGCTCTTTACTTAACCCTCTTAGTCCCATACCGGGATTTGCCAGGATTTACACACAGTAGATTTCCATCACACTGTGACCATCACTAATTGCTACCACATGTCAAAGCTCTATCAGGCTAGAGGAACAAACCTTGCTGAAAGTCTAGAAGTAATTATAGCTGCTGGTGTGTACTTAGAAGGAGGAAAAGGCCAGTGAGCATGTGTTCCTCACCTGGTCTTGTGATGCAATGCGAAATCTAGGGGCAGTTTGTGTTCAGAGACATTGAATGCAAGAGGGTTAAGGGAAATTGCTTAGCTTTGTTGGGGGGGGGTTATTTAACTTTTTTTTGTTGTTGTTCTAGAAAAGTTACAATGTTTTGAAAAAAAAATACCGTTATTCTCATGGTAAAATTTTTATAAAAAATATTATGCAGGATTGCACAGACAATAACAGCACTGTGAAAACTGAACACCATCTGGAGAGATAAAAATATTTCACTCAACTCCAAGATCAGACTAATGCGCTCCCTTGTTATATTCATATTCTGGTATGCCTGTGAATCGTGGACTCTGACTGGAAAAAAGAGGACAGACAGTAGAGATGAGATGCTTCTGGAGATTCCTTGGCATCTCCTACAGAGACCACATAAGCAATGAAGACATGTATGCATAACAGAATCCAGCAAACATTGGGCCCTATGAAAATCTTCTAACAATCGTAGAGAAGTGTAAACTTCAATGGTACGGGCATGTCACAAGATCAAAAAGACTTGCAAAAACAGTACTGCAAGGCACTGTCCAAGGAGGGAGAAAAAGAGGCAGACCAAAGAAGAGATGGGAGGACATCATCAGCGAATGGACAGGCCTAGAACTCAACAACAAAATTTTGAGAAAGGCAGAACAGAGAGAGGAATGGAGGGAACTGGTTGTCAAGTCTTCAGGGGTGTCCCACATTCGCCAAACTAAGGGATAGATAGATAGTTAGACTGACAGACAGGCACAGACAGACAGATTGATTGATTGATTTGATACCCTACCATGCAGCATGAAAATTGTTCCCTGCAAACTTGTCTTCTATCTTATTTTTATACTCAGGTCTAGCTTGTACAACAGCAGCTTTGACTTTTTTTTTTAATCGTTTTTAGTATTCTTGCCTCTCCGTTTGGGAATTTTTTTTATCATACCACCCTCAGACTGTTATTTGTATTTTGTGTGCTCTCTTTTTTAAGCAGTGTTACTTTTTGTTTTTGTATATCTTTGACAGTCCTTGCCTTTTTCCTTTCTTTTTATATATATCAGACTGTTGTTTTTATAATTGTGTTCTGGGTTTTTTTTGTTTTGTTTTTTTATAGCTGATCTGCTTTCTATTGTCAGGTTTTTTTGTTTTTGTTTTTACATATACCATTAATTGTCCTTGCTTTTTTCTCGAGTTTTATATCATCAGGCTGCATTGTTTTTGTTGTGTGTGCTCTTTCCTAAACAGTTATGTTTACTTTTTTTTTTTTTTTGTACACCATTTATTGTTCAGTGTCCTTGCCCTTTCCCTCTTTGTCGATCACTAGACTGTGCAGTTGATGTTGTTGTTTTTGTTGCAATATACGCTCTTGCAAAGTGTATAACCTTTATAAGTGTGTGCGCGGGGGCGTGTTTGTTTGTGTGCGCGTGTGTGAATGTGCGTGTATGCACATTTGAATTTTTCAAAATTATTGTTGTGGATTGTTTGTTGTCTTGTACAGGTCGAATGCAAGCGCTTTGATTTATTTTTTTGTGCTAGATATAGCACTATATCAACTCCATGTATTATTATTGTTATCATTATTATTATTATTATTATTATTATTATTATTATCTTTCCTCAGTGTTAAAAAATTAAAAAATAAGTAAATAAAAATATAAAAAAATTAAAAAAAAAAAAAAAATAAAAATCTTTCCTCAGTGTTTTTATTCGCCTCTGTTCCCGTGTGCAGACGAAAGTGGCGCGGAGGCAACGCGGCAGGCGGTAGAGACACTACGACTGCAGGGGGCAGCACCGGTGTCTAACGGCGTGACCAGGTATCAGTACAGGTAGAGCCGCTTCTCACTAACCCTAACAACATTAACAAACTGACCGCACTGCGGCCTGCAAAATGCATAGGGCCATGTATGGGCACAGGGAGGAGGAGGAGGAGGAGGAGTTTTCAGTTCTTCTTTTCCCTTTTTGGTTGCCTTTTTTGTGTTTGTTTTCAGTGTGGTGTGGGGGGGGGGGGGGGGGGGGGGGTTGTGTGTGTGTGTGTGTTGTGGTGTGGTGGTGCTGCTACTTATTCTTTCTTTTTGGTTGCTTTTGCTGTGTTGTTGTGTTGATGGTTTGATGTGTGTGTGTGTGTGTGTGTGTGTGTGTGTGTGGTGTGTGTGTGTGTGTGTGTGTGTGTGTGTGTGTGTGGTGTGTGTGGTGTGGTGGTGCGTGCGTGCTACTTCGTTCTCCTTTTTGGTAGCCTGTTTCTTGCTGTTGTGTTGTTGTTGATGGTTTTGGTGTGTGTGTGTGTGTGTGTGTGTGTGTGTGTGTTGTGTGTGTGTGTGTGTGTGTGTGTGTTGTGTGTGTGCGTGGTGCGTGCTGCTACTTAGTTTCTTTTTGTGTGCTGTTTTCTTGTGTTGTTGTTGTTGTTGATGGTTTGAGTGTGTGTTGTGTGTGTGTGGTGTGTGTGTGTGTGTGTGTGTGTGTGTGTGTGTGTGTGTGTGTGTTGTGTTGTGTGTGTGTGTGAGAGAGAGGGAGGGGGAGAGAGAGAGAGAGAGTGTGTGTGTCTGTGTCTGTCTGTGTGTGTGAGAGTGAGAAGTTCAGGTTTAGATTCAGAGAGAGAGTGTGTATGTTGTGTGTGCGTGTGCGTGTGCGTGCATGTGCGTGTGTGTGTGTGTGTGTGTGTGTGTGTGTGTGTGTGTGTGTGTGTGTGTGTGTGTGAGATTCTGTCTGCTTCTTTCAGTCCTTTAAAGATTTCGTCTGCATTGTCTTGTTTTTAGTTTTTAATTTGAAATTTTTATTTTGCTTTGTTTGGTTTGGCTTTTTAGAGGTGTGTGTGTGTGCTTGTGTGCGTGCGTGGGTTGATGTTGTTGTTTTTAATGCAGTTCATCTATCATAAAGTTGGATGACTTGGGACCTTGACTCAAAACTTTGAAAGAAGACCCTTTTACCTTTTTTTTTCTTTCTTCTTCTTCTTCTTCTGTGTATATAGACATGAAGAGAATTAAGGCACTGGTAGGTCTGCACTTGAAGTTGACCTGGGAGATTGTAAATGTCCCCTTTCATAAATTGCCAGATGCTGCCTAGATTTGAACCTGCGACATCATTGACCTTTGGGACTGAAGTCAAGTGGTATTAACCACTCAGTTTTAGCGTCTGTCTTTTTTTCTTATTTTGTAAATTCTCTGTGATATTTTAACACATAAATGACAGGCCATTTTACCTGTCTAGAATCTATCTATCTATCTATCTGTCTATCTATCTGTCTATCTATCTATCTATCTATCTATCTATCTATCTATCTATCTATCTATCTATCTATCTATCTTTCCCTTAGTCTGACGACCGTGGGGGCACCCCAGAAGACTTGACAACCAGTTCCCTCCATTCCTCTCTCTGTTCTGCCTTTCTCAAAATTTCGTTGTCTAGAATCAGGTTGTTTATCTGATAAATCAGTTCTAGTGGTTGGGGGAATCCGAGGCTGTCTCCTCTTGTGACAGGTGAGTTCCCCCAGTGCAGTTTTATCATGTCCCTCACAGTGTTTGTGGTGGTACACAGCACCAAACTTTTGGGTATCAGGGGTTTGGTCCTTGGGGATGAGCTTACATGGATTTTGGTTCATGAACACCACAGATGATTACGTCCTATGAAGTTGTTTTTTTTATGAAAATTTAAAGTTATTTAGATAAGTTGTGTTTTGCTTGTTTTTTTGGGTTTTTTTTTACAAGGGAGTGTGAATCTTCCAAAGAGTTGCGTTCCCTGTAGGATGAAGACTAAACCAGAGTGTAAATCCACTGAGCAAAGCTACTGCCACCACATTGCTGGAAAAACCATGGGGTGGTGTTTTTGGACTTTTTTAATGCCTTGGGGGACACCCAGAATATGCTCTCTGTCTCTGTCATCCCACCTGGAATCACTATGAGATTGAAAGTGTACACCTGATGTGAAATTGGAACAGATGACAAAATTTACAAAACTGCGTACACACGGGGACTGGATGTAAAAAAAGCACGTGTGCTTATTCCATTAGCCTCTAACTAAAAGAATAAATAAATAGATAAATGAATAACTTTTACATGTATGGCTCTTTTCAAGTACCTGGCCACATAGGCAGCCATACTCCAACTTCAGAGGAAAGCATCAGTGATGACTGTAAAAGCTTGCAGAGGCTTCTAATAGATTAACTGTTGAGGACATGCTCAGCTGTCATGAGATCTTTATTGAATGGAGTTCTGGTATCTCTTTTCTTTTCACTACTTTTGCCTCTTTTTTTTGTATGGTGGCGTTTGCATAGTGTGTGATTAACATATTAATGTTTTGGCAGTGGAGCAATTCATTTCTGTGCTGTGGGACTTGAAGAAATCTCTTTAATCAGTTCTGTTCACACTAACGCCTTTGTTATGTTTTGTGTTTTTCTTAAAAGCAGTGTGAATACTGACAGCACTTTTGGTTGAAATAGGTTGTAGTGTTTATTCTCTTGCTTTGTTTCAGTCAGCTTCTTTGTGTTACGACCACAGAAAAAGGTTTTGACTCTGATGTATAATTGTGAAATATCTTTAAAATCAGATATCAGAAATGACGAACATGTTATTTTTCAGAGTTTTTGTCAGCTTAATTAGTAGGAAGAAAAAAGGTGTTGCATAGCTTTCATGAACTGTTACGTTTGATTCTTTTGTTTTGTGTTTTTTTCGTTAATTAATTTTTTTTTTTAAGATTACCAGTAGTACATGTGATTATCATATGATTACTATGCATGCAAATCAAAAAGAGCTCAATAGCTCACTCAGTTATATGGCAGTTATCCATTATAGGCAAACATCTTTTTTCCTATGGAGGGGGGGGGGGATTATTGACATATTTGTGTAAAACATGCAAGCCTGTTCGATATGAAGAGCAGCGCTTAGCAGTTTAAATCTAACATTATTGACACTGCTACTGTTGTTTGATGTGAAAAGCAGTGCTTTGCAGTTGAAAAGAAACATGGGAATAGCTGTGAAATTGTACATACACACTGGATGAGAAGGCTGTGTGTATGACTCTTTTCCAAGTGCCTTGCCATATAAAGGCAGCCATACTCTGACCTCAGAGGATTTTTTTCTTCCTTTGAAAAGGATTATGTGGGTTGTTATGTCATGACTGGAAATACTCTGAACATAAGGTTGCCAAGCATAACAACAGTTTAATATAGGCCTTGGCGCTTACCTTATCTCAATAACTGCCAAAGCTTTTGGCCTGGGCCAACCATAACCAGTGATTTGGTTTCAACAAAATTTTGATTCAGAAAGGTCATGCATGTTCATATGTGGGAAAGAGCATCAACAAGCCAAAATCTTATAGTGTGCAGGTATGAGATGTTGAGCTTTTACATCAGGCAGTGATTTCATCATGAGTTCTTTCCCTTCCCAGAGTGACACCAGGGGGCCGCATCGAGGACGACGGTGATTTCAGCGACTTCTTTGCCCCGCCCCCAGACAACGTCCCTCCAGAGGAGTGGGAAGCCATGCAGCAGCAACAAGATGAGGTAACTGGCCCTCCTTCATCTGTTGGCTGTCTGTGATCTGTAGGCTGTCTGACCTGTAGGCTGTCTGTGATCTGTAGGCTGTCTGTGATCTGTAGGCTGTCTGTGATCTGTAGGCTGTCTGTGATCTGTAGGTTGTTTGTGATCTGTAGGAGGTTGTTTGTGATCTGTAGGTTGTCGTTTGTGATCTGTAGGTTGTCGTTTGTGATCTGTAGGCTGTCGTTTGTGATCTGTAGGCTGTCGTTTGTGATCTGTAGGCTGTCTGTGATCTGTAGGCTGTCTGTGATCTGTAGGCTGTCTGTGATCTGTAGGCTGTCTGTGATCTGTAGGCTGTCTGTGATCTGTAGGTAGTTGTCTGTGATCTGTAGGTAGTTGCCTGTGATCTGTAGGTAGTTGCCTGTGATCTGTAGGTAGTTGCCCGGGATCTGTAGGTTGTTGCCCGGGAACTGTAGGTTGTTGTCTGGGATCTGTAGGTTGTTGTCTGGGATCTGTAGGTTGTTGTCTGGGATCTGTAGGTTGTTGTCTGGGATCTGTAGGTTGTTGTCTGGGATCTGTAGGTTGTTGTCTGGGATCTGTTGGTTGTCTGTATGCTGTTGTCTGGGATCTGTAGGTTGTTTGTGATCTGTAGGTTATTGTCCGTGATCTGTAGGTTGTTGTCCGTGATCTGTAGGTTGTTTGTGATCTGTAGGTTGTTTGTGATCTGTAGGTTGTTGTCCGTGATCTGTAGGTTGTTGTCCGTGATCTGTAGGTTGTTGTCCGTGATCTGTAGGTTGTTTGTGATCTGTAGGTTGTTTGTGATCTGTAGGTTGTTTGTGATCTGTAGGTGGTTGTATGACTCTTATGGGATTCAAACCCGTGACCTTCCAGTCTGAAATCCAAGGCATTAACCACTGCACCATGGCAGCTGGTTACAGCTGTGACTTTATCATTTTGTATACTACTCTGACTTTGTTTTTTTGTCTACAGCTCTTTGTGACATTTTGTATACTACTCTGACTTTAACATTTTGTACACTGCTGTGACTATTTGTACACAGCTGTGACTTTGTCATTTTGTACACAGCTGTGATTATTTGTACACAGCTGTGACTTTGTCATTTTGTAACAGCTGTGATTATTTGTACACAGCTGTGACTTTGTCATTTTGTACACAGCTGTGACTATTTGTACACAGCTGTGACTTTGTCATTTTGTACACAGCTGTGATTATTTGTACACATCTGTGACTTTGTTATTTTGTACACTGCTGTGACTATTTGTACACAGCTGTGACTTTGTCATTTTGTACACAGCTGTGACTTTGTTATTTTGTACACTGCTGTGACTGTCATTTTGTACACTGCTGTGACTGTCATTTTGTACACTGCTGTGACTTTGTTGTTTTGTACACAGCTGTGACTGTCATTTTGTACACTGCTGTGACTGTCATTTTGTACACTGCTGTGACTTTGTTATTTTGTACACTGCTGTGTGTGACTTTGTTATTTTGTACACTGCTGTGTGTGACTTTGTTATTTTGTACACTGCTGTGTGTGACTTTGTTATTTTGTACACTGCTGTGTGTGACTTTGTTATTTTGTACACTGCTGTGTGTGACTTTGTTATTTTGTACACTGCTGTGTGTGACTTTGTTGTTTTGTACACTGCTGTGACTTTGTTATTTTGTACACAACTGTGACTTTGTTATTTTGTACGCAACTGTGACTTTGTTATTTTGTACACAACTGTGACTTTGTTATTTTGTACACTGCTGTGACTTTGTTATTTTGTACACACTGTGGCTTTGTTGTTTTGCATAATGAGAGGAATTGCATTAACTCTCGGCGCATGTGAAAATTAAAAGCAAAAATGATCTTGGCTTGCATCTGTTTCAGGAGCTGGCACGGTTATTACAAGAACAAGAACATAAGGTAAGTACATCAGGGGGGGCAGTATCTTTTTTTTATATAATCTTAAGTCATTTTTTGTCCCATGGGGATTCTAGGGGCCTGTAAGTAAGAATAGCATCCCCAACTTCTGGCAATTCTGTGCTAGGAATTCTCTTTTTTTTTTCCCCCTCTCTTTAGTTAAGGGAAATGGAGATAGTGCCTAATGAATTGAACCAGAATAGAAGTGTAGTATTCGGTCATTGTTTGAAGAGAGAGAAAGACAGACTGTATGTGTGTGTGTATGTGTTTGTGTCTGTGTCTGTGTGTATGTGTGTGTGTATGTGTGTGTATGTGTGTGCATGTGTGTGTGCATGTATGTGTGTGTGTGTGTGTGTCTGTGTGTTTGTATGTGTGTGTGTGCATGCATGCGTGGGTATGTGTATGTATGTGTGTGTGTTTGTGTGTGTGTGTGTGCATGTGCACGTGCGTACGTGTGTGTGTGTGCGCGCATGTGCGTGCATGTGTTGCTAGTCACATTAGCGTCACAATTTAACAGTCAGTGTCTTGCTGCCTGTGTTTCAGAGATCGAAAGCGGAGGTGGACAAAGGGAAGCTGCGGGAGATAGAGCAGCGGGACGAACAGCTGGCAGCCATCATGCAGGAACAGGAACGGCTGAAGGAGAAGAAGTACAAGCAGAAGAAACAGCAGCAGAAGGAACAGCAGAGACTAGAGGTGAGAACTGCGCCTGGCGGTTTGTGCAATGGGATTCCAGTGGGAAGGTTTGGGCTTCAATGTCTATCAGAAGTTGAAAGGTTTGGGCTTCTAAGTCATTAGTACTGACTCTGCACCCTCGAAAGTCCTTCAGATGAGACTGAAAATTGAGGTCCCTTGTGCGATTGCACACAAAACATCTAGTACACATGTTGAAACCCAGTTCTACCTTTTGGAAGAGTAGGTCATTGCATGCCAGTGGGGACAGATGAACCCCCCCCCCCCCCCCCCCCCCAAAGAAAACACATTCTCACTAGTGTCATATTTAGATGTCATCCCTAAAATCGGAATGTGGCTACCTTACTGGAAGGCAAAGACAGTCAGGTATGCAAAAATCTCACCATTGGTAAACCTTGGAGCTCTAGCCGAGGAGTGAAGAAAAGATCATCATCTTCTCTACAGAAGTAACATTTTTGCATTCAAATTGGCTTACAGTGCAGATGTCTGTATCTCTCAGGCCTTGTTGAGGCTTGAAGATAGGAAAGGAAGGTTAGTGTTCACCACTGTTAGTCAGTCTACAAATGAACTAGACCTCCATTGCATCATCTTATTATTCTCATCATAATTATTGACCATCATACAATAAAAGGACAATTGTTTCTGATCAGTATGCCTGCATGTGTCAGTGTATATGCCTGTGATTGTATGAGTGTATTTCCATAGTATATGATGTAGAGCAAAGGTTTAGCAGTGTTGTACCCTTCTAGGTGGGTGCCAATTCAATACAGAGTGTGTGCATGATGGTGGCTATAAAATGTATAGTGAAGATGTATTTGTAGCAGCAGAGGTATAGCAGAAAATAAAATGTATGATGAAGATGTATCTGTGGCAATGACAGAGGAATAGCAGGAACTAAAGTTTACTGTGAAGATGTGTTTGTATATGGCAGCTGACAGGAATAGCAGGAAAATATGGCAGCAGACAGGTATAGCAGGAACTAAAGTGTATGATGAAGATGTGTTTGTATATGGCAGCAGACAGAGGAACTAAAGTGTAGGGTGAAGATCGATTTGTATATGGCAGCAGACAGGAATAGCAGGAACTAAAGTGTATGGTGAAGATCTATCTGTGGCAGAAGACAGATATACCATGAAATAAAGTGTACGGTGAAGATGTGTTTGTGGCAGCAGAGAGAGGTATAACAGAAAATAAAGTAAAAGCAAAAAAAAAAAGCAGGAACTGAAGTGTATGGTAAAGATGTAGAACTTTGTATATGGCAGCAGACAGGTATAGCAGGAACTAAATGAACGGTGAAGATGTATGTGTGGCAGCGACAGCACTCCTCGGGTCAGGACCTGCCCCTAGGGGCCTCTGCCAACACCATGTCCCAGCTGCACACCTCCCCCGCCACCACGGACCACAACCACCACCGGTACAGGCGCAACAGCTACACCAAGTCCATCGACAACGGCCCCGCACCCTTCGATTACGGCCTTGAGGACGGCCTTGACCCTGGGAGTGTTCCTGTATCCAGAACGATGGGAGGTCGCGCCGACCTTGACAGGAGACCACAGATGCCCCCGCCGCAGGTAGGGGAATGATGTTGTTGGGTGTTCCCTAGATTAACGCTTTGGTTCATCTAGAATATGCTCTCTTTGTCAGTCATCTTAACTGGGAATCAGTTTGACACCATGAAGTAAGCATAGGATGAGAAGTTTGTATGTATGGCTGTTTTCAAGTACTTTGCCTTCATTTTGTATATTTGTGTGTGGCAATGTATGCTGGTAGGAACAGATGACACACACACACACACACAAAAATATGCATGCACACTAGTATGTTTAGACATCATCCTTGAAGTCAGAATGTGGCTGCCTTAATAGTGTGAATCTCAAGAAGACTTACCAAGAAGCGCAAAATAAAAAGACAATGAAATGAAAAAATATTTTTAAAAAACACCCCAAAATAAAATAACAATTAAAAAAATTTGAATTTCAAAAATAGAAAAAAAAGAGACATAATGACGTTGTGTGCCAATGGGAACGGCTGACAAAATTTACAAAACTGCATACACACGGGGATTGGATGTAAAAACAAAAAAGCACATGAGTGCTTATTCCATCATCCTCAAAATTAAAAACATAGTAGAAGGCACCCATCAGTCTCAGAAGACTATGGAGTTGCGCTCTAGCGCAAAGCCTGGGTAAGTAAGTATGGAGGGCAAGCTGTTACCCATGCAGCAGACCCCCCCTCTCCACGGCACTGGAATGGTCCATTGGAAAGGCAATGACCGATACAAATGGTTCCAGTATGGTCTCAGGAGCCACCAGAACATTGCCATATACATAAATATGAAAACATAAATAAATAAATTTATTATTTATTATTTTATTTATTTATTTATTTATTCTTTTATATCGAAGATAATGGAATAAGCACTCCTGTGCTTTTTTACATCCAGTCCCCGTGTGTACACAGTTTTGTAAATCTTGTCATCTGTTCCCACCGGCACACGATGGCCTACTCTTACAAAAAGCGGAACAGGATTTAACGTGTGCGCAAGATGTTCTGCGTGCGTTCGCACACAGGGCGTCAGTTTACAGTCTCATCCAAAGACTTTTGGGGAGAGTGGAGTCAGCACTAGGGGAAAAATCTCCTTGACCGGGAATCGAACCCGGGTCGTCAAATTGCGAGCGCAGTGTTCTGACCACTAGGCTATCCTCGTAAAACAACAACAACACAAAGCTAATCCAGTATACCCCCCCCCCCCCCCCCCCCCCCCCCCCCGCATTGTCACCAGCAGAGCCAAGCCGCAGCGCACAGGACGGTGATCAATGTCACCACCCCCCGCACTCCCTCGTCCCACCCCCCCTCCCCCCCGCCAGGTGGTGACCTCTGAACTCTCCCCTGACGACGCCCCCGAGGTTCTGCGCTGGCTGCAGGCCCAGGGGGCCCCGGTGGAGGCTCCCCCGCCCCCCCGCAATGGGGATGCCCCCAGGAGAGCCCGACACCCGTCCCCTGCGCGAGACCCCTGTGATGAGGAGGTGTCCGGGTAAGCTTGGGTTGGTTGATGTGCTGTGATGGGATGGTGTGTGGTGTGTGTTAAAGTGTGGATGGGTGGGTGGTGGGAGGGTTGTGTGGGGGGGGGTGGGGGGGTGTCTGTGTGTGTTTTGTGTAGTGAAAGTGCACTACGCTGCCTTTAAGTGCCTGACAAGTCAGGCCGAGCGCATCTGATTTCAGCAGGGGAGAGAACTGTTATCTTTTAAGTTTTTTTGTAAAAAAAAGAAAGGGCAGGAGAATGAACCAAGAAGGCAGAACACAGACAAGACGATGACAGGAAGAAAAAGAACAAGGCAGAAGCAAAGAGAAGGATTGTAAAGAGGCAATTGCTTCCACAGAATTTCTGGAAGGCAAGGATCCTATTTACAGTGACATCCCCTTGGAGAAGTGAGTGGGGTTTGATAATTTCTGGAGGCTTGCTGGCTGTAGGGCTGCATCAGAACAAACAAACAAAATTTTAAAAGGCCTAAGAAAAACTGATGAGCAAGAAAGTTTACTGTAACAACAGAAAAAGGGCTGCACACTGGTCGGACCTGTGTAGTGTCCACATTATTGTGGATTGACAACGTGTGTGCTGGGCTTTATTGAAATTCTGTGCTTAGGATTTCCCTCTTTTTTATTCCTCTCTTTGTTTCTGCCTCGATCCTTTCTTCCTGCCACCACTATTTCCTGCCTACTTAGTGTGTGCTGGGCTTTAATGAAGCCTTGTGATTGTTGGTTTCATTAGTTGTTTTTTAATATCTGTTCACTATTAGTGACGTTAAGTGTGTGTGTGTGTATACATGTCCTTAATGTTGGGTTAAAAATGGCCGCATATGCAAAATCTCACCATTGGTGATCCTAGAGTCTAGCTGAGGAAGAAATAAGTTTATGGGACAAAAGAAAAGAAAAAAGAAAAACACATTCTGTAGACAGTGGGTGTTGGTTGGTGTGTGTGTGTGGCAGGCTGTCTAACCAGGCTGGGTTCAACATCGCCACAGCCATCGACCCGACCTACCATCGGCGCCAGACGCAGAGCGAGGAGCCACACACCACCCTGGTCAAGTCGGCTGTGCCTGTGTCCAGATCACTGCCCCTGGCCGGTCAGTCTGCTGTCTGTCTGTCTGTGGGGGTGTGTGGGTGTGTGTGTGTGTGTGTGTGTATTTGTGTGTGTGTATTTGTGTGTGTGCGTGTGTGTGTGTATTTGTGTATTGGTGTGTGTGTGTGGGTTGTGCGTGTGTGTGTGTGTGTGTGTGTGTGCGGACACATGCACATATAGTGGGGTGTTGTGCACGTGTGTGTGTGTGTGTGTGTGTGTGTGTGTGTGTGTGTGTGTGTGTGTTTATTTTCTTAAATTTATTTTATTCTTTTATATAGAGGATAATGGAATAAGTACTCTTGTGCTTTTTTACATCCAGTCCCTGTGTGTATGCAGTTTCGTAAATGTCATCTGTTCCCACCAGCACATGATGGCCTACTCTTATGAAAAGTGGAGCAGGATTAAACGTGTGCGCAAGATGTTCTGCATGCGTTCGCACACGGGGCCTCGGTTTTAAAGTCTCATCCGAAGGACTTGTGTGTGTGTGTGTGTGTGTGTGTGTGTGTGTGTGTGTGTGTGTGTGTGTGTGTGGTGTTCAACACATTCAAAATTTGTTGATCATTACTTCACAAATGAAACTTATTTTTGTGTTGCTTCAAGATTTTGCTTGTACAGTTTTAAAACTGCTGTGTGATAAGAATGGGTTTTATAGGGTTTTTTCCCCTCCTTGCTTTGTACACTATTAATCACCCTGCCCTCACTCTATTGGACTCGGTATTCAAATCTCTTGTCTTTTACCCCTTTACTTTGAACAGTCTTTACCAAAATCTGTCAAGTATTTTTTTCTTATCTGAAACCTGGCACTGCATTATTTATAAGCCTATATCAGTCGTATTTGTGAAAACATTTTTAATAAGACTGCTGTGCTTAAACTCTTGTTACCTCAGTATTGGAATGGTGTTTATCAAATCTTGACCCTGGTGCTTTCTGCACCGACATTCTAGCTTTTGATCTGTGATCGGTTATTCCATGAACTATGCTGTGTAAAGGGATCTTGCAGTATTAGAAAGATTCAAGCACTATTTTTTTTAGATTCAAGTGCTCAGTTAACTACCTTTAATGGTGGGGAAATGGTCACATGTGCAAAAATATCACCATTGGTGAACCTTGGAGCTTTAGCCTAGGGGAAACAACAAATATCACTAACTCTGGTGGTTATTTCAAGGGAGGGGGGGGGGGGGGGGTTGTTGTTTTTATCCTCCTTGCTATGAAAGTCAAGAACCCAGATGATTCTGTTTTAAGTTTGCTAGCAGTTATGCTGGTGGTCATACCAAAAAATACCCCAAGGTTGGATTGTGCCCACTGTAATGGTGGGTAAAAACTGCCATATGTGCAAAATCCCACCATTCTAGCTGAGGAATAAACAAACCACCACCAAAAAACTACCAAAGAATAATAGTCAGTTACAGAAAAGCCCCCCAAAAGTAATGTATGTAACATATAGCGATATTGGCTTTTTTCTGGTCTCTTGTTTGTACATTTTTTATGTAAATGATTGAAAATTATTGGAAAATGTAAAGAAGTACAGTTGTTTCAGTTGTGATTGACCATTTAGGGACTGAATCTTTAACTTTTTGTACATTGATTGCTAAAAACTATTGAAAATTATTGGAAAATCTAAAGAAGTTACTGTTGTTTCAGTCTTGGAGTGGTCAGTCATTCAGGGATTTAATCTGTGATTATCACCCCCACGCTGATGTTTTTAGCATCTTCTTAGCAGGTATTTTAACCCTCTTGCATTTGGTGTGTCTGAACACAAACTGCCCCTAGATTTCACATTCCATCATGAAATCAGATCAAGAACACATGCTGGCTGGCCTTTTCCTCCTTCTAAGTACATACCAGTAGCTACAATTACTTCCAGACACTCTGCAGGGTTTCTCCTTCTGGCCTGATAGAGCTTTGACATGTGGTAGCAATTAGTGATGGTCACAGCGTGATGGATATCTACTGTGTATAAATCCCGGCAAATCCTGGATTAGACAGAGGGGGGGTAATTATTCAATCCCGGCAGATCCCGGATTGGGACTAAGAGGGTTAATGGAGAGAAAAAATGTAATGGAAATAGATATTGATGTTTTACTGCATTATTTAGGTATGTGGAGTATGGCACAGCTTTGCACTACAGTGTAATATGTTCAGTAATTAATATCAGCTTGGCTTTGCTCTGTTCTGATTGCTTTACCTTTATCTGATGTCTTGTTTACTGCTGCGATTATTCATGCCTTCTGCTTCTTCACTAACAGTCTGCTTTCTGTGTGTGTGTGTCTGTGTGTTTGTGTGTGTGTGTGTGTGTGTGTGTGTGTGTGTGTGTGTGTGTGTGTGTGTGTGTTGTGTGTGTGTGTGTGTGTGTGTGTGTGTGTATGTGTGCGTGTGCATGTGTGTGTCTGTGTGTGTGTGTGTGTGTGTGTGTGTGTGGGTGTGGTGGTGTGGTGTGTGTGTGTGTGTGTGTGTGTTGTGTGTGTGTGTGTGTGTTGTGTGTGTGTGTGTGTGTGCTGGCATGCTTGCGTGCGTGCGTGTGTGTTTGTGTGCGTGCATGCACACATGTGTGTGTGTGTTTGTGTGCGCATATGTGTGCTGTTGCCTGGTGCTGCCGTGTGTGTGTGTGTGATGGGCGTGCCATCACCAGAGGGCGCCATAGAGTGGGAGCCAGGGGTGCGGGGTAGCTTGCGAAGGCTGAAGGGTAACCTTAGTCCCCTCATCTCCGCACGAGGTACTCACCGCTTTCCTTCCCTCCTCCCTCCTCCTTCTCTCCTCCTTCCTTCCTCTTCCCTCCTTCCTTCTCTTTGTAACGACTCTGTGTTCTGTCTTGTAAGATGCTGGCTGCTTTTTTTAAACAAAATTGTACTAATCTGTACTGACTGACTTTTGAATTTGTTTTATTATACTTACCTACTTTTTTGAATTTATTGTATTGTAGTGAGTCACTTTTGAATGATGCTGTGTTATGCTGACGTAGTTTTGCATTTATGTTATATGGAATTTCTAGAGTGCTGAATCATGCAAAGCAAAATCAAAGCACTTGCGCTCAAATCATCCACACGCATGCTACTTACTGTGCTCTAGAAAATAATCAACAGATTTCAAATTCACTCACTCACTCACTCACTCACTCACTCACTCACTCACTCACTCACTCACTCACTCACTCACCACCACACACACACACACACACACACACACACACACACACACACACACACATGCTCACGCATGCATGCATGCGCCGCACACACACACACACACACACACACACACACACACACACACACACACACACACACACACACACACACACACACACACACACTTCTTTGTCTTGTTTGTATTTTCTTTTTTTTGTTCCTTATCTTTGTCATTATGCTCATGTTTTCTTTTTCTGTGAAATTGATTCATTATTCTTAAAAAGTGTATATTAAAGTCAAGCAAGGTAGGAGCTTCTTTTTTTATATAAAATATTTGTTTAAAATTGTAAGTTGTACATAACAAGTATAATAGTGATTATGATTCTAGATTTTGAAAATGTGCATGTAAAAAGTATAGCTAAACTCTGTGTGTGTGTCTGTGTGTGTCTGTGTGTGTGTGTGTGTGTGTGTGTGTGTGTGTGTGTGTGTGTGTGTGTGTGTGTGATCAGTGATTACTAATTCAACTTCTGGATTGCTGACAAGCTTACAAGCTTTTTTCATTTTCTGTATTAACAATTTGCCTAACAGCTGTACATAGGAGATACAGAATATCTTCTTCCTTTGCCACACAATTATTCCTTTGCCACACAATTATTCCTTTGCCACACAATTATTCCTTTGCCACACAGTTATTCCTTTGATATTATTCCTTTGCCACACAAAGAGTAACACACTGAAAAGAGAAAAATATAGCTTGATAAGAAGTATGACTTCTTGGCATTCTTAGAATTGATGAATGTGATTTTTTATGCCGACGCTTTTTTCAACCATTAATGAAAAAAGACCATTTTGATGACAGTTTTGTGAATGAAAAGGAAAATCACTTCTTCAAGAGTCCAGGTTTTGGGCCCATGTGCAAATTTTTCAGGGACACAACAGCCAAGTGGTTAGAGTGTTGCATTTGTGATTCTAGTGTGTGGGTTGAAATCTGCACAATGAAGTTCATTTTGTGTGTGTGTTTGTGTGTGCGTGCATGTGTGCATGCATGTGTGCGTGTGTGTATGACAGAATATAAGAAGAATGGATCAAATAGTGATCATTTCAAGCGTGTGATTTCCTCTAATTTCACGTTGAGAATAAAAAAAATCCAAGGAAATAAATGTTACAACCATCAGGATGATGCCATTTTGCTCTCATAATACAATAACAGAGCACTGTGGGTTTTTTCAGACACCACGTCCTCGGGAGACGGCAGTTACAACGACAATTCTTTCGACGAAGCCACGCAGGGAGCCGGGTTCCAGCCTGTGCAGGGCCAGAAGAGGGCGACACTGGACAGCAAAAGTCGCAAGGGACGCAGCTCCGGCACAGAAGGAAAAGGCAGCAAGAACAGCAACTGCAAACAACAGTGACAGGAAGCCAGGCAGAGTTCTTGGGAATACCAAGTTTTTTTGTTTGTTTGTTTTTTGTTGTTTTTTTTCATTTTGCCAAAGATGGAGGAAGTATTCTATGTGTTATATCTGATTTTTGTTCTTTCTTTTTTATAGTAGCTTTGCCCCTTTTTTGTGTGTGTGTAAACATGTAGATGTTTGTGTTCAGTTTGTTATCTGAGACCCCCGTGCTTTGTGTGGTGATCTTCTACTGCCCAGTGAAACTGTTATGCATTTTTTTTGTGGTGGTACAGTGGAGCTCATTATCAAGATAAAAGCACTAATCTCAGATTTCTTTATCTATTAGTTTTCATGGGTAGTGAATCTACCAGAGGCCAGATTATAAAAACAAAAAAAAATAAACAGGAGAATTGTGTGTTCTTAAACAAACCAAAATGTGAGTCCAGATTTGCAAATTTTACACCTTTATTTTTCTTTCTACTTAAACATATATTCAGTATTTTGTTTATCGACAACATTTTAAAAAAATGCTTAACATCTGGTGTTGTGAGATTTTCAGAGCTTTGTTACAATTGTGTAGTTCACAGTAGAAAGGTGGGATGTCGAGGCAGACATGTGTGTGACAGAAAGGAAGGAATGATGATGGATTGAGTTGTGACCATTTCATGTGTGTGATTTCAAATGCTTCCACAACTGTCAGGATTTTTACTTTCTCACCATCCCCTCTCCTTTTCTCCGGCCCCTTGAGTTTCTTCATCAGCTTTAACAATGGCAAGAGTGTGTTCCAAATTCATTTCTCAACAAAAGCTTTCATGACAACAGTATGTTCGGAATTCATTTATGAACAAATTTTTCGTGACATTAATTTGTTCAGAATTCATTTTTGAACAAATTTTTTGTGACAAGAATATGTTCGGAATTTATTTCTGAACATAAGTTTCAGGAGCAGAGGTAGCAAATAGAGTGATATTTTTTTTGTTTAGATTCAGTGTAAATAGAGTGATGTTTTAGGTTTATATTCATTGTTTATTTGGTCATGGGAATTTTTTTGTCACTTGTGTTTCACCTTGTTGTTCTGATTATTTGTCCCATTTTCCCTTCACCACCCTCCCCCACCCCTTTTTTTTGGAAGGGGGGGGGACTTTTTTTTTCTCCTTCTTTTATTAGACTCTTTTACCTGTCTGAATTCTGAATTGAGGTGGTTGATTTTTTCATTGATGACATTTTTATCTTAGAGTCAGGAATAGATAGATGTCTTAGAACACAACAGGCTGGGGTTGATTTTTCGTTGTTGTTTTTGTTTTCTTTGTTTTGTGAGGGTTCTTGTTGTAATTTTGCTGTAGGATCAAATACAGAATGGCAATATCTATTTTTTTTTTCATGGTCTGATAATCTGTATTAGTTTATTATGAAAGCATTTTCACTACTCCTAAAGAGCTTCCTGATCAACTGTTTTGGTGCCGAGTGTGTCATGACTGTCAGTTTAAGCAAGTTGGTTGCAGTAACATCTTGATCATTCATTTATTTTGTTTATACTTTACATTACATCAGAAACCCCCCATATCTGAACCTCCCAACATTCATATTTCAGGTTTGTCAATTCAAGACGAAGTTAGGGTTACCATATTCATTTGTGGAATTTTACCTCATCTTGTATGCGCTTTTGTCTTTTCTGTTCTTTGTCTTATTCACGCTTGAACATTTCCTCTTATTTTCTGCAGTCACTTGTATTTTCTGTTCTCTCTCTCTCTCTCTCTCTCTCTCTCTCTCTCTCTCTCCTCTCTCTCTCTCTTCTCTCTCTCTCTTCCCCCTCTCTTCCTCTCTCTCTCTCTCTCTCTCTCTCTTTTTTTTTTTTTTTTTAAAGAATTTAAACGTTTTCTAACTGTGTAGGTATGTTAGTCAGCAGCTTGCCAACTGCACCAGAAAAAAAAAGCAAACACTGCATTGTATGCTTGTTTGCTTTAAAGATCCAGTGCTGTAAAAAGTTCCATATTTTTATATATTTTTTATTATTATTATTATTATTATTATTATTGTTATTATTATACTGTTGTTGTTATTATCATCATTATTATCATCATCATTATTATTATCATGATGAATGAAAAGTCTCCAGGATCACAAAATACATACATATATTCATCACATAGACCTACTACACAGTCCTGATGGGGGACTCACTTACTGTGGTGCTAAGCACTCAGTTTTTTTGTGTGTGTTCTTTTCTGGATGTCTTCATCTGTCTGCACAGGTAATGATGGATATAGCTAGCGCACATGAACATTACACATGGATATGCCTCTTTGCCTGAAATTACTCTGGGTTTTATTTGTTTTGGTTTTTGTTGTTGTTGTTGTGGATGTTTTATGTATCAACATATTTTGGGTGTGGATTTTTTTGTTTGTTTAATTAAACAAAGTGTAACTTTTTCGGGCAAAGAAAAAGAAAACGTGTATTGATTTTATAGTATATGAATGTATGTATGAATTTTTTTTGTTTTCTTTTTCATTTTTGGTCTCTTTTTCAGTATCATTGTAGATAATATATTTTACCATGCTATTCGGCTGGCTTTGAGGAGGAATGGCTGTTGAAAATGGCTGTGGTGGCTGAGTGATGTGGAAAGTATATTGATTAACAGTTGGGTTGGGCTGGGGTTGGTCTTTTTTTGTCCTTCGCAAGTAAAATCATGTTCGAAAACAGCAAATAATTTGATTGTTTCTGATTTGGTCTTTCTCTTCGCGGATAGAGACTACTAAACTCTCTGTCCTCGGAAGTCTGGAAAAATTGAATGTTGATTGATTTCAGGCGTGGATCTAAATGCTTGTAAATAGACAGGACTTTTGAAACAGTTTACAGATAGTTTTTTGGAAACTTCTATTTTGCTTTTGTGATGAAAACAGCGGCAGCAGCAGCGGAATTGGATTGGTGAAAGGGATGGATCAATATTCCAATGCGAACGGAACCAGTATGCAAAGCAGTGGAGACTGAGTCTCTGCTGATAGTGTTTCTGAGCAAAGCTGTGGAGTGCGGAGCAGGGATGCATGCTGGGTCTGACACTGACTTTTGTACAGTATTGTTGGCTTGTTGAAAGAAAGGGCAGCGGTGAGATGTGATTCCTGTTTGTTGGGGGGGGGGGGGGGATATTTTAGATATTTATGAGGGGACAGAGTGACTGAAGACGAATTGTGGTTGAGTATGTGATGATGAAGAAAGAAGCGTTGGCTTTGTTGGAAAAAAAAAAATTTGTGGGGGGAGGAATTATGAGGATACAAAAGGATGAATAATTTGGGTTTTTATTCACCTTGAAAACATCTCAATATACTTAACTTCCACAGAAGAAGATAAGAGTCTGAGTAGTTCTCATAGAGTTTAAGTGTGACCAAACTCCACATCAGATTATGTATGACGAGTTGAAAAAAACTACGTTAAAGTTTGGTGAATAGTCTCTTTAGTTGTAAGAATCCAGAATTGACAGTCTGTATAATACTGATAGCCACCGCTGTAGTATAGTGGTCAGGGCGTTGGACTCAGTAATCTAAAGGTTGCGGGTTCGATCCCAGCTTTCGGCTATGGCGTTGTGCCCTTGGAAAAGGCACTTTACGGCTATTTTCTCACCCCACCCCGGTGTAAAAGGGGTACCAACCTTGTGTTGGGGGTTAACCCTGCGATAGACTGGCGTCCTATCCAGGGGGGAGTCTATGACTCTCAGTCGCTTAACGCCACAGAAACCGGGATAAGCACCGGCCTGATGAGCCTTAGGCTCGGGACAGACTTGAACTTAACTATAATACTGATAATGAACGCAGGGGAAGTGAGTTTGCAAGAAAGCATGTCAGTCTTATGTATTGTTACATAATTTTGTGTGATTTCTTTCATTTATTATGTCCACTTGGTTTTTGACTTTTTCAGCGGAAGTCTTTTCTCATACAAAGTTCATAAGAGGAAGAAGTTAGTTTTTAAGAAAAGGGGAAAAGACTTTTGGGGGTGGGGGGGGTGAGTGGGGGGAGTAACAAACTCATGGATATTCTTGAATATTTGATTCCCAGTGAAATAGTTGGAGGTTTTTTAAATAAAGTAGAAATATTGTATAGTTATAGTCTACTGTTGTAATTCTCACCAGTTTTATTTTTCTTTGTATTTGATTTAATTCAATCAATGACAGTCATGCATTTATGGCTTAGTTTAGCTGTGTGGCTGATTTGATTGAAGTGCTCAGGTGTAATAACCAACTGTCAACCAGAAGTCTTTGAAGAAACAACATTAAAACAAACAAACACACACAAATACACACACACACACACACACACACACACACACACACACACACACACACACACACACACACACACACACTGGTCACCATATTTTTGGATGTACAAATAACAGCAGAATGTGAATAAAACTTGAAAACATCCACTATAAACTCAAAATTGATAAAGTGATCTTCAACTGGACCACTCAGTAGAAATCTTCCATAAAATATGTGGGTGTGTGCATGCTTTTGTTTTATGTATGCACTGCCGTGTGTGCACTTGCATGCATGCGTGTGTAAAAGATATTTTCAATAGTTATGAATCAGCCCACTTTCATAATCCCCTACCCCCCCTTTTCTCTTTCAAATCAATCCACCTCAGCTCTTATTACAACTAAATGATATGTAATGCAGAACATGTTGATTGGTAAATGAGTGATGGTTGTTGGAAAAAATGTCCTTATATATGGTGGTGAGGATAGTGAGGAAGATTGTTGATGATGATGATGATGATGATGATGATGATACAGACAGGAAGATTGTTGATGATGATGAGACAGACAGGAAGATTGTTGATGATGATGAGACAGACAGGAAGATTGTTGATGATGATGATGATGATGATGATGATGATGAGACAGACAGGAAGATTGTTGATGATGATGAGACAGACAGATGTTTGTTGATGACTGTTTTGAAGTTGACTTGTGTGATAACTGTGACGAGGCTTCAGAGTGCTGAATGACTGTGGTGTTTCATTTGCAACTGGCAACAAAGTCGTGTTTTAATGCAGTGTGTGTGTGTGTGTGTATTGTATGTGAAATAAATGAAAACATTAACTTTGATATGTTTTGTTTTAATGCCTACTTATCTAAAAAGTATTCACTGTAAACTCACCTTCTGGAAAAAGGTTTCAACTATTAGAAGCCCAAATTTTCACAATTCCCATTCACACACAAAAAAGTTAAACTAAAAAGTAGTAAGGGAAAAGGCAGTTACACAAGGGGAGTCAATCTGGCCCTTAGAATGTATTGTCTGGTGAGGAGCAGCGGGTAGATAGCCTGACTGATTAGGTGGACTAAGATGTTCATTGTTTTTGCTTCATTATATGACAGAATTCATGTTGTCAGCTAGTCATTGAAAGAGCTGTTTCCACTCTTTTTTTTAAATGGACTAACATTATTCCTAGTAAAAAAAACACCCAAAAATTCCATTATTCCTAGCAGTGCTAGCAGCTGGCAGTAGGAGTAGGATAGGCCATTTTGTGCAGACTTGTAGAAGTTTTTCTTGTAAACGAATTGAAAGAAGTGTACTGTTTCACTAATGGCCAGTAGCAGAGAAGTCAAACAGCTCATTTCTTTCAATTCAAAACCCCTCAGTATTTAAATTGTAAGCAGTATACATCATGTCTAACACCAAATTCAGTCATGCCACCAGGTGAGACATGGTCAGTATTTCCTGGCAGTTTTGTTCCGTCAGACCAACTGTGTCAGTGCTTTGGCACTTTTGACTTCTTCTACATACAAAAAAGGAAATGTTTTCAGAAAGTTAAAAAATGTTTGTCTGCCTATAACCGCAAGTTTGATGGGATGGATCTTAATTATTGACCCAGGCTGTACACACTTGTTGTTTGAAACACTCATTTTCCTATGATTTTGTGGAGGGGGGGGAAGGGAAGGGGGCAGGATAGCTTAGTGGTTACAGGGGAAGGGGGGAGGATAGCTTAGTGGTTACAGGGGAAGGGGGGAGGATAGCTTAGTGGTTACAGGGGAAGGGTGGGAGGATAGCTTAGTGGTTACAGGGGAAGGGGGGAGGATAGCTTAGTGGTTACAGGGGAAGGGTGGAGGATAGCTTAGTGGTTATAGGGGAAGGGGGGAGGATAGCTTAGTGGTTACAGGGGAAGGGGGGAGGATAGCTTAGTGGTTACAGGGGAAGGGGGGAGGATAGCTTAGTGGTTATAGGGGAAGGGGGGAGGATAGCTTAGTGGTTACAGGGGAAGGGGGGAGGATAGCTTAGTGGTTACAGGGGAAGGGGGGAGGATAGCTTAGTGGTTACAGGGGAAGGGGGGGAGGATAGCTTAGTGGTTAGAGTGCTGTCGCTCGTGACCCGATGGCCCAGGATCAAGCCACCATGGAGATGCCCGTTTTAGGAGATTAACCCAGGAGTTGACATCAGCGTCGATTCCACTCCCCCACAAGTCCTTTGGAGGAGACAACGAACTAAGGCCCCCATGTTCAAACACACGCAGAACGTCTTGCACACTTGATAAAAACACGTTCCATCTTTCGTGCCAGTAGGAACGGATGACAAAATGTTTTAAGCACATACACACAGGTGTTTGTGCTCAGACACCATCCCCAAAGTCAGAGTGTGCTTCCCTAATGGTTAGTAAAAATGATTGCATGTGCAAAATCTCACAATCGGTGAACCTCGTAGCTCTTGCTGAAGAACAGACAAAAACAAAAATTTGCCCCTGAAGCAAAGTGTTGCTGACCCCAATGTCTGCATGGCTGTGTGACATGTTCTTGTATGTCCATAGTTTTTACATCTGTATCACCATTTTTTTCCTATTTATCTCCGCTCTCTTTTCCCAAGAATTTGCATGGTATAATATGCAATATTTTGATGATGGTGTTTGGGTTTTGTTTTGAAGGGTTTTGTTTTCCGTTTGTGAAAAGGAAAAACAAAAAATTTGTATATGTTTGGTTTGGGATGTTTGCCGTGTGTTTGGTGGTGGGGAAGGGTGGTGGTCTTTTTTTATTTTTATTATTTTTTTTTTTTTAGGGTGGTGGTCATGGGTTTGTGGTGATATTGCTTCATTCTCGCTTCTCTGAAGTATTTTTAATCATGATATTCTCATTTGCATTTTTTTTTTTTTTTAAGAATGAAAAGTGTAAAAAGTGGAAGTTAAAAAGTAAGTGAGAAGATGTTTTGACAAAATTATATTAAAAAAAACCCCAGCATGCCCACAGGTGTCATGTTTAGACACCATCCCTGAGGAAAAACAAAAATGGGTAGGTGCTGCACTTGTGGCGACGCACTCTCCCCGGGGAGAGCAGCCTGAATTTCACGCAGAGAAATCTGCTGTGATATAAAGTGGTATAAAATAAATAAAAATAAAATAAACCAAATGGACACAATTCAGCCCATGGCTGTGGACATGACCCATGAGAGATAGCTCACAGTTAAGGTATCGTATGTAACAGCTAAAGTGAAACACTTGACAAAGAAAAGGGGGACAAAAAATGCCCAAAGAAAAGAATGAACACCCTACTCTGATTTTTGAAGTACCTTTTTGAAATCTACACACAGCAGCTATTGTTTATCATTAAATACCAAATATCCTTGCTGTTTTTTGTTGTTTTTTGTTTTTGTTTTTGCTCCTTTCTAGTTTTAAGATTCTCTCTCTCTCTCTCCTCTCTCCCTCTCTCTCTCCTCTCTCTCTGTCTCTCTCTCTCTGTCTGTCTCTCTCTCTCTGTCTCTTCCTCTCTCTATCTTCCTTCTCTTCTCTCTCTCTCTCTTTCTCTCTCCTCTCTCTCTCTCTCTCTTTCTCTCTCTTTCTCTCTCTCTCTCTCTCTCTCTCTCTCTCTCTCTCTCTCTCTCTCTCTCTCTCTCCTTCTCTCTCTCTCTCTTTCTCTCTCTCCCTCTCTTTCTCTCTCCCTCTCTTTCTCTCTCTCTCTCTCTCTCTCTCTCTCTCTCTCTCTCTCTCCTTCTCTCTCTCTCTCTCTCCTCTCTCTCTCTCTCTCTCTCTCCTGTCTCTCTCTCCCTCTCTCTCTCTCTCTCCCCAGCTCTGTCTCTCTCTCTACCTACCTCATGGCTGCCTCCAGCATGCAGACTAGGCATTGCATTGCAGCACTGGTGTGTGTGTGTGTGTGTGTGTGTGTGTGTGTGTGTGTGTGCGTGTGTGTGTGTGTGCGTATGTGTGTGTGCATGCGTGCGTGTGAAGTGTTTGTGTGTGTGTGTGTGTTGTGTGAAGTGTGTGTGTGTGTGTGTGCGCGTGCATGTGTGTGTGTGTGTGTGAAGTGTGGGATCCCGTGTCCCTGATCTGCCTCACTGTCCTCTACACAGTGACGTCTGCTGTTTGAAAGTTTTTAAGTATACAAGCTGAGGAAAATGTCAGTGTTTTGAGGACTATGTCTGCTTTATTTATTACTTCTATTTTATATGTATTTTTTTTTTGGTTTTGTTTCCCATAATAGTTTCTGTACTTAGGGTTGCAGTTTCTTCACATTAAATGTTTCTTTCTCTGTATTTGTGTATGTCTGGGTTGGGTTTTGGGGTTTTTTTTGTTCCTCTGCAAGAGCTCTGAGGTTCACCAATGGTGATATTTTGCGTGTGCGACCATTTTTGCCCACCCACAAAAGTTGCCACATTCTGACTTTGGGGAGAGTATGTCTGTTAAAAGTTTTGGTTTGGGGGGGGGTCAGGATTGTTTTTTTTAATTAAGCTTTTTTTCTCCAAGAAAATGTAGACACATTGCGCACAAATCCATCATAACTCACTCAAAGGACCAGGTCCGAGTGTGGTCAGTTCCTGCTGTAATTAGCACCAGCTAGGCTGGGATGGGATGGGATTGAGAGTAGCTGAAAGTGGGGGAAACTGACAGCTGTGGACATTGATTTGTGATTTATGTTAACTGACTACACATTTAGAAATGCAAAAAGCAGTAGAATTCAAACTAGTTTTTGACTCTTAAACGATCGGTGTAAATGTAAGCTGTTTGACGGTTTTATTTATTTATTCTTTTTATGTCGAGGATAATGAAATAAGCATGCATGTGCTTTTTTACATCCAGTCCCTGTTTGTATGCGTTTTTTGTAAATTTTGTCATCTGTTCCCACTGGCACTAAATGGCCTACTCTTTCAAAAGTGGAACAGGATTTAACGTGTGTGCAAGATGTTCTGCATGCGTTCTGTTTATAGGTTGGGTTTGTGGTTTTTTTCTTCCTTAGCTAGCTAGAGTTCTGTGGTTCACCCTATACCAAGATCTTGCATATGCCACCATTTTTGCCCACCATGACGGTAGCCGCATTTCGACTTCGGGTATGTGTGCTGGGTATGTCAGACTCTGGTATTTTCATTTACTTCAATTTTCGGCCTCAGGAAGTGATTTATCTTGGGTTTTTCTGACTTGCATTTTTTTTCACTCTCTTTTTTGTATTACTTTAGAAAACAGGCACCTTAACTGCTGTTTGGAGATGATGAAGAAATTACTTTTAAGATTTTTGTCTGAACTGTTTGTGGAAACCAAAAAAATTCTTAAGTCGTGTGAAGTTTTTATGTTTGATCGAATGCAGTCAGCAAACCTATGATTTAGAGGTTTGTTTTTTGTGATTATCTTCATATATAGTTTTTGACCCATCTTGCTATTTATTCTTGTTAAACTATGTGGATGTAGAGTCAGATTGTTGATATGCAACTATTATCAATGAAATCTTCATTTGTGTGTGTGATTGTGTGTGTGTGTATGTACATGCATGTGTGTGTATGTGTGTGTAGTGTGAGCATGTATGTGCATGTACATGTGTGTGTGTGTGTGTGTGTCTGTGTGTGTCTGTGTGTGTCTGTGTGTGTGTGTGCACATGTGATCTATCCATACCTGTAGACTACAGTGTGTGTACATAGCTTTTATAAAAAAAGTACCTGACCCAAATGGATCATGACTATTGAATCGTCCTAGATGGATTCTTCACCGAGCATGCTGGCACCAGTGAAAGTTTTACACATGTTGCCCTGTTCCCTTCCCTGTGACTCCTCTTTCTCACTCACACACTCTCTCTCTCTCTCTCAGTGTCTGTTTCAACCTTCTTCCGTTTAGTGAGGACACGGTTGGTTTTTATAGCAGCTTACACATACATGAAGAATGTCGTACTATTTATCACTATCAATATTCAGTACTGTTTATCACTATCAATATAATCCAGCTCATTCTGTCCCGTGACTTTTTCTGCACTTGATGTGTGTTATTCTAATCTATGTAACTTGGGATGGAACCTCTTCCTTACTCTCTGTGAATAATGAAGTGCAGTTTTATATGAATGATCTTGTATGTGAGAAATTGTAATGATTTTTTTTTTTTTGCTTCATTCATTTTTGTTTCACTTGAAAAGCCTGGGAAGGGTGCCAACATTTTTGTCCACGCACATCATATAGATGGTAAGGGTGGGCTATCTTTGAAAATGTCACCTGGCAACCCTTAACTGATCTTGATTAGTGATGATATTATGTTTAATGATTAATGATGATGTGGTAATGATAATTGTTATGATTAATGATATGTTGATGATAGTGGTTAATGATACTATGTTAATGATGAATGATAATGGTTAATGATAATGTGTTATGTAGTGATAATATATTGATGATTAATGATAGTATAGTGGTGACATCTTTCTCCTATCCCCTCTCTCTAGAAGAACAGTAGTACCAGTCTTTTTTATCATCTTTTTAATGCATCATTAATTGTTTGTTTTTTTAAGAAAGGAAACTCACTTCAGGTAAAACAAAATATATTTTTGAAAAAGTCTGGAAGAGAAAAAAAAAGAGAAACCACTTTCCCCAAATAGATAGGCAGCAGAAAGAAGCAAAAAATCAAAATTGAGAACAATTTTTGTTATTTTTTAATGTTAACACACACAGACACACACACATATATATATCCATATGATATGATATATATATCCATATGATATGATAATATATATATATATATATATATATATATATATATATATATATATATATATATATATATATATATTATCATCACAATCTTTATGTGTATGTCTCTATCTGCCTGTCTTATTTCTGTTGATAAAACTGATCTGTTGATATACACTCAGTCATTAAAAGCAGTAGGTTTTTTGTTTTTTGTGTTGTTGTTTTTGTTGTTTTTTTAGAAGAGGCAAAGAACAAGATGAAAAGGAGGCTTTCTTTCTCTTGTGTGTCTCCAATATCTCCAGAAAAGGAAGATTTCTCTCTCTATATATCTCCAGAAAAGAAAGTTCTCTCTCTCTCTCTCTCTCTCTCTCTTCTCTCTCTCTCTCTCTCTCTCTTACTCTCTCTCTCTCTTCTCTCTCTCTCTCTCTCTGAATCTCCAGAAAAGAAAGTTTTCTCTCTCTATGATATCTCCAGATTCTTCATATCTTCGATGTAACAATGAACCTAGATATCACTGTGGCAGTTTTTGGTTAGGAAAAACTGAAATGTTATGTTTCATAAAATGCTTGAAGATTGTTTGTAGTTGATAATACTTTGTTTATATTTCATTTTCATTATAAACAATATTGCATTGAGGCACATCACATGACATGTAACATTACTGCTACCAATTTGAGAGAAGCACAGGAAATGTTTGCTACCTAAAGAATTGTTTTTACAGTCTTTCCCATGTGTTGAAATGTCAGTTTTTGTTCACTCGAGATAACAATGTGCTTGCCACCATTCAGTAATACTTTAGAGCAGTCAGGTAGCCACAATGTTTCCACCATCTTTTCTTGTGCAATATGTAGATGTTAACACGAGGCTTGAATGATATGGCAGAGTCAAGATAAACCACTCCTAAATTTGGGAGCTATTTTTGGTGAACTACTGCTCTTTAAGGGTTGGTTCTGGTTTGGGGTTGGTTTTGCTGGGGGGGGGGGTAAGGGCAAAGAGGGGAGAGGTTGATGCTTTTAGAATCTTCTTGTTTGTAGAGTAGGCTGAGGTTTGGTGTAGTTAAGCTTTCAGCGAAAGGTTGGATTAAACAGGAGTGATACTCCTCCCCTACCCCAAGAAACGTGTTGATTTTTGCATGGTACATCTTGAACATTTTACAACAAGTAGTAGTTTCATATGTGATTGTAGCCATGTGTACATAGTGACTGTAGCATAGTGAAGTCAGACATGTGGTGGTGGCTACTTCAGTTCTCTGTGTAAGTCTTTGGACTGTCGACTACTTTCCCTTCAATTCATTCATCCAGCCAGATTTGCCAGCATTCCATCCATTTTTTTTTCTGTCTTTTTCTCTCCTTCATCTATGTGCCTTGATCTGATGTGTCTGAATGTTTGATTGTTGAACAGTTCATTGGAGGGGATGGGGGGGGGGGGGGGGGGCTGAAATATTCATGTGTACCTGTACTATATATAAAAATCACTTGTTAATTCACAACCAGTTTTGTTCTCTTGGGCAGTGGAAATACTGACAGTCACATTTTGTCCGTGTGTTGTGTGTGTGTGTGTGTGTGTGTGTGTGTGTGTGTGTGTGTGTGTTTGCCACAAAATTTGATAGACACGTATATACACCTTTGTCCTTGACTGCTCCACAGATTTGTAAATGAGTGCACATAACCTATACAGTGATTTATTTGTTTGTTAATATTGTCATATACCTTCTTATCCTTATTGGAAACAAAAGAAAATCATGTTGACATGTTGCCCTTTACATTTTGAAACTGTAAAATGTTGGCTTCTTTTTAAAGACAGGCCCGTCCAAATGGATTTCTTTTTCTTTCTTCTAAAACTTCATATCAGAAATGTGTGTTTCTCTATGTGTGCGTGCGTGCATGCATGCATGTTTGAAAATGTACCAAAAATGATGATCATATGATACTTTTTTTTTCATACACATAAGTGTGTGTGTGAAGACGTTTGGCTTTCCACTTCCCTCCACTGTGCATGTAAATGGAACACAGCTGCCCACACTTTGCTGTCATTCACCCAGCTGGCTGTGCATAATAATATTGTCAATGCGTGCATGTCCAGCTCTTTGAAATACTCACTTAAATTGAATCCTTCTATGTCTCCTGCTTCTCTGTAACTCTCTGTCTCATTTTTTGGGGTACAACTTTTTTTTTAAATTTACATCGTATTTTTCTTGATTCCAATTTTTTTTTAGGCCTTATTTACTGTGGTGTGTATACTATAGTGTCTGCTTTAAAAAAATGTTAGAATTAGTGTGTTGTGTGTGTGTGTGTGTGTGTGTGTGTGTGTGTGTGTGTGTGTGTGTGTGTGTGACAGTGTGTTATACTTTTGTCTGTTGCTTTCTTTCTTCGTTCATTTGGGTGCTTTGTTTCCCCAAGAAAGTATTAACAAGGGTTTCTTTTGTAGAGTTTTTTTTTTTTTTTGTAGCCTCCTATGTATTTTCTCTTGTAGAGAGATAGGGAAAAAGTTCCTAGCTTCTTGTATCAAATTTATCAAGATACGATTGTACAGTTCACTGTGTGCTGAAGGCATAGAGCAAGATTGTTTCTACTTTTCCTCCTGTCTCTCCAGACATAGAGCAAGATTGTTTCTACTTCTTTTCCTCCCTGTCTCTTCAGATCACAAGATTGTTTCTACTTGTCCTCCTGTCCTCTTCAGACACAAGATTGTTTCTACTTTTCCTCCTGTCTCTCCAGACATAAAGCAAAATTGTTTCTACTTTTCCTCCTGTCTCTCCAGACATAGAGCAAGATTGTTTCTACTTTTCCTCCTTCTGTTTCTCTCCAGACATAGAGCAAAATTTCTCGTTTCTACTTTTTCCTCCTGTCTCTCCAGACATAGAGCAAGATTGTTTCTACTTTTCCTCCTGTCTCTCCAGACACAAAGATTGTTTCTACTTTTCCTCCTGTCTCTCCAGACATAGAGCAAGATTGTTTCTAGTTTTCCTCCTGTCACTCCAGACACAAGATTGTTTCTACTTTTCCTCCTGTGTCTCCTGACATAAGATTGTTTCTACTTTTCCTCCTGTGTCTCCTGACATAAAAGATTGTTTCTACTTTTCCTCCTGTCTCTCCAGACTACAAGATTGTTTCTATTTTCCTCCCGTCTCCCAGACATAGAGCAAGATTGTTTCTAGTGTTCCTCCTGTCTCTCCAGACATAGACAAATTGTTTCTTCTTTTCCTCCTGTCTCTCCAGACATAGAGCAAGATTGTTTCTTCTTTTCCTCCTGTCTCTTCTTTCTCCCTGCATGATCGCCATTGGTTTGTTTTGTTCCTTCATTTCCTTCTTTTTTCTCTCTCTCTCTCTTTGTGCATCTATCGGTATCCATGTATGTGTGTGTATTCATTTTTCTTGCAGTGTTTTTATTTTCTCTTGAGGGTTGGATGAAAAAAAAGTCTTGTAAGTTAATCTGTTACCCTCGTAAAATAAAATTGCATTTGTGTTTAAAGTTTTTTTTGTGTGTCTATATCATTGCTGTACATTTTTGTCGTGAGAGACAGACTTATGTTCTCCTGCTCTTTACCCACAAGAAACACTGATATCATTTATGAGGTGATGGTTTTTCTCGTGATTTTTTTTTTTTTCTTTTTGCCTGCTGATGATAGCGTTAGCTGATGATGATTTGGATTTATGTCTTTTGTGCCCTTGAGGAAAAGAAAAAAAGTATTTTGAGTGGTGTTGGGCGCAGCTTTCCATTGTTCTTGCCATGTTTTCGTTTTGTTTTTCATTGTTTGTGTGTATATGAATGCTTCTTACTGAATAATGATCTTTTTTTCTCTCTCTTTGCTCTGATATCTTTTAATAATTTCATGACTTAATTGCCTGGAACTCAGATTGCCTCCATACGTCTACCTTATCTAATTGTCTACAGCAATGTGAATTAATTTTGTTTGATTTCAAGGGTTTTTGGTTCCGTTTTTTTTTTAAAGCAGTAAACACCCCGCCCACCCACTCCCCACCTTCCCTGTTCTTCTTTTTTTTGTGGCCAAGATGCACAATCTTTTTTTTTCTGCTTGTCTTTCTGAAATGAATATACTGGATTTTTTTTGGGGGGGGGGGGGGGGGGGGGGGGGGGGGGGGTCTTTTATGGACTTTACCTGCTTTGTGGTTGTACTCTTATCTAGAGAAAATGTCATAAAACTATATCAGAAGAAGGTACACTGTTACGATTCAGTAAATATTAGTAGCAAAATACCTCATTGTGTGAGTAATATAAACAAAGCTCACACAAAAAAAAGAAAAAAAGATTGAAA
>CM060331.1:30604313-30605431 GCA_030674155.1 Stramonita haemastoma | reverse complement strand
CCCCCCCCCCCCCCCCTCAAAAAAAAAGCCCCCCCAAAAAACCAACAACTCAAAACAAACAAAAATTCTGCCTTTTTGAAGTTTAGGCCATTGTATGCCAGTTGGAGCAGAGGTTAAATCTTAAAAATGGTGTTTAATGACATAATCTCTGAAGCCAGAATGCAGCCCCCTAATGGTGGTAAACAGTCACATAGCGGTTAAACTCGAGAGTTATGGGTGAAAAAACAAAATAAGCAAGCTGCTTCACAATTTTCCTGTGTTCTGGTGGGATCAGTTTCAGCAGTTGGTATTACTACTCGCAATGTATTCTATTTTAAACACTGGAGGGCATCATCAGACAAGCGCAGACCTCTTGAAAACCTTTTAGAAACTGAAGAGGGTACGCTTTTTGTCACAATACGTCATCTGACAGTCTTGTGGTATGGTTTTGTCACAAGATTGTATCATCCAACGTCTTGTGTAGTCTTGTTACAAGATTAAATCATCTGACAGTCTTGTGATACATTTTTTGTTACATTAGATCATCTGACAGTCTTGTGATTGCTTTTGTTAATTAGATCATCCGACAGTCTTGTGATATGTTTTTGTTACAACAGATCATCCAACAGTCCTGTAATTGCTTTTTTTTACAACAAATCATCCAACAGTCTTGTGATTATACTTTTGTTACAACATATCTTTCAGACAGTCTTGTGATATGCTTTTGTTACAACAAAATCATCAGACAGTCTTGTGATATGCTTTCGTTACAACAGATCATCCACCAGTCTTTTTGGTATGCCTTTGTTACAAAAAATCATCCGACAGTTTTTCAAAGACCATCTTGTAAGGCACAGGCGTCCAGGGAGGTGAAGAAGACAAGGAAAACAAGAAAGACGGAAGAAAAAAAGAGAGAGAAAGAAAACAGAGAGGGGAAGAAAAATAGAGGGAAAAAAACAGACATAGGAAGAAAACAGACAGTGGAAGAAACAGACAGAGGAAGAAAACAGACACGGGAAGAAAACAGACAGAGGAAAGAAAACGGAAGAAAAAACAGACACGGGAAGAAAACAGACAGACAGAGGAAGAAAGAAAAACAGAGGAAGAAAACGACAGACAGGGAAGAAAACAAGACACAC
>CM060331.1:30591813-30599313 GCA_030674155.1 Stramonita haemastoma | reverse complement strand
ACCATCATTGAAGCAGACACTTCCATCTTTACCTCTGTGTTGTCTTGTCTGTTGTTGTTTTCGATGTAATTCTGACTACAACTGCTAGTCCTGTTGTTCTTTGCAGTTCAATATCATAATTTTATAAATCTACACTAGTCAAATAATAAGCTAGAAGAACAGTTACTACAGTGGCACTAAGGATATAAACTGTGTAAATGAGACAAAATATACTGTAAACGCAAGAAACAAGAAAAAACAAAACCAAAAAAACACACACAAAAACAAGCAGATAAACAAGTAAATAAACAAAAGGATTCATTTCGGTATTACCTTGTACTTCATAAATCGCAAGGAAAAATACATAGTAAAGGATGGTCTAGATGTAGAGCTCCCTCCAGAAAGGGAAAAGCCAGGGTTCAAATTGTGTGGTGGTTTGATCCCTCTTTGTACCCAAAACTGTTTCCCTATCCACCAGACCATGAGTGGGTGCTATTCTTTGGGACGTGAGGATAAACCCCAGGTCCCATGTGCAAAACATATTCAGCACACGTAAAAGAACCAATGGCAACAAGAGAGCTGTCCCTGGCAAATTCCACATAAAATGTCACTCAGATAGGGAGACAAATACACACGCAGACAGATAGCCTGGTGGTCAGAGTGATTCACAATTCAAACATTTCATTATCTCACGAACAGAGAAGTTAATGTCGTTTGCAAGCCATACATAAAAAAGGAAATAGGAAAAAACATTTATCACAGAGGAATAACACAGCACAGTATGCAACCATTACTTGGCACACACCACAAGACAATATCCACACCAACACCCGCTTTTTATCAAAGGAATTCACGTGGTCACAAGTCATATAGATTCTATACATTAAAAAAATATAAAAAAGATAAACAGAAACATTTATCACACAAAGCGGAAAATTCAATGTGCTCGTGATCTGCTGACCTTGGGTTGGACTCTGGTTCAAGAGGATCTTTCCTCTGGATTTTTTTTTTCCCCCTCTGGAGTTAACATCAGGGCCGACTCCACTCCCCTAAAGTCCTTCGAATGAGATTATAAACCGAGGTAGGTGTGCGAACGCACACGCTTTTCGGAAGAGACCATTGTATTCTCGTGGGAACGGATAAAAAAAATGTACGCATAGCTACACACAGGGACTATATGCAAAAAAGCACATGAGTAGGCTACTTCTTCCATAATCCTTGAAGTAACAAAAAAGAATAGAAAAGAAAAAAGAGACGAGCAGCGCTGCTCTAAGGACTCGCCCTGTTCCAGTGTTTGGTCTGTAAGGGACTAAGCATGGAGAGTCCTTGCCACAAGGGCTTCATTTTGTCGGCATTGAATTGCTTTTGTTCTTTTTAATCATCTTTTTGAATCATCCTGTTATGAATTTCATGGAGACAGCAGGAAAAATTTGTCAATAGGAAAGAGTTTCTCAGGAATATCACAGCTTTGAAGCTGAGTCATCAGCACAAGAGTGATGGCAGTTTGTTTATGTGAAAGGGAAATGATTCAATCAGATTAGTCCTATGTGAAATGAAGATGTTAGAGAGTAGGTTAATTCTTTCTTCCAAAAAAAAAAAAAAGAAGAAAAAGGACAAAAAAAAGGTATCATTTAGAACTGCTTTATTGGCCTAGGCCAAAAGTTGTGTCAGTTATTGATGTCAGCTCATTGCCAAGGCCTACACTAAACGGTTGTGATGTTGTAAAATGCTGTGTTGAGATTGCCTTCAGCCATGACAAGCTCTTAACAGAACAACCTGCACTCTCCTTCAAAGGAGAATAAATCCTCTGAAGTCGGAGTATGGCTGCCTATATGGCGAGGTACTTGAAAATAGTCATACAGCAACTTCTATTCAGTGTGCAGTTTCAATCTCACAGTGATTCCCAGGTGGGATTAGTGAGTCAGAGTGCACATTCTGGGTGACCCCCCAGAGTGTTAAGCTGGGGAACAACTGCTTTAGATCTAAACATATTAGAAACAGAGTAATTGAACTTAGTAGATTTATGTGGTTGCTTTCTATTGCTTGCAACATTAGCAGCAACTCCGTTACCTTGTTGTAGCATTAGTTTTGTTTACTCAGTTTCTTCATGTTATTTTTTTCTCTCTCTCAAAATTAGCTATGCACACACTACATAGGATGATTAGCTACGTACGCTCAACCACCACCATCCACACACCACCACCACACACACACACACACTTCCCCATCTGATATCACTATTTATGGAGAGACCCTTAAACTCAAGAACTAACAAACGAAAAATTAGATCTTATTTTCTTGTTGGTTTTTCAAGATGGCGGCAGGTGTTCGTGTCATACGCGGCCCCAACTGGAACCACGACGATGGTGATGGGGGTGAAGGTCATGTGGGAACAGTGGCGGCCATTGCCGACAATAGCAAGGCAAAGATCGTTTGGGATGGGGGGCAGTTGACAGAGTGCCGAGCCTCAAAAGATCAAGGTTATGATCTTCGTGTGTTGGATAATGCAACAGTAGGTAAGTCACTAGCTAAATATATAAAGTAATGACTGTGAGACTGCTGATTGAAATACTTTTGGAATTTCAGATTGTAGGGGGATGGAATATCCAGTCGTTAAGACTTGAACCCTGTGGGTCCAAGAACTTGAAGAAGGCATGGTTTGGAATTTTGACCGCAGTGTCTGATGAAACTATTTTTGTGTGTGTGTGTGGTTTTTTTTTTGATGAAACTGTTGGGATTGTTTACAAGGTCCCCTGTCAACTTCAAGTGCAGATCTGGCATGCCTGAATTTACTTCATATATATTATAATGCACACATTTCTAGCATACATCCTTTACAGAAGACGAGCTGCTCTGAAGTTGGAATGTGTCTTGAGGCCAGTGGGCAGACCTCTTGCAGAGTTACAAGCACATGAAAAGACCAGGGCTGGCATCCCACCCTGTAAGGGAGAGAAGGGGAGAGAATTTGAAATAAGGAGGCAAGGGTGAATAATTTTGGAGGCTCTTGTTTATGTAGATCAGTATTATGTAGATCTAAGTGAACTTATGACTAACTTTAACTTTTTGTATGCTTGCTTTTTTGGCTGAATGATTGATGATAGACTTGTAAATGGATTGATTGTGTGTGATTAATTGATTGTTTGATCCTTGGTTTGTCAGTTGCTAGTCAGTAGTCCATTGGAGAGTTATTGATCAGTTAGTTGGTTATTGGTTAATTGGTTGCTTATTGGTCAATTGGTTGCTTATTGGTCAATTGGTTAGTTATTGGTCAATTGGTTAGTTATTGGTCAATTGGTTGGTTATTGGTCAATTGGTTGGTTATTAAGCATCATTTGCTTGGTTATTGGTCATTTTGTTGGAGTTGTATACATATATATATATATATATGTATATAATATATATATATATATATATATATATATATATATACATATATATATATATATATGTATACACACACACACACATGTTTATATTCCAGGCATTCGGCATCAGCATATTGTGTGTGATGAGTGTGGCGAGTCAGGCATTTTGGGAATCCGATGGAAGTGTACAGAGTGTGATGATTTTGACCTGTGCTCACTGTGCTACTTCAGCGACAAGCACGACTTCAACCATCCCTTCTTCATGATTGAGACTCCATCTTCGCCCAAGTGAGTGTGATGAAACAAATAGACCAGGCGGGGGAAAAAAATCAATATTTATCTGTCTGTCTGTATATCTGTCTAGCTATTTACCTGTTTGATTTGATTTGATTGATTTATTTGATTTGATTTATTCTTTTATATCAAAGATAATGGAATAAGCACTCTTGTGCTTTTTTATATCCAGTCCCCGTGTGTATGCAGTTTTGTAAATGTCATCTGTTCCCACCGGCACACGATGGCCTACTCTTACGAAAAGCGGAACAGGATTTAACGTGTGCGCAAGATGTTCTGCGTCCGTTCGCACACGGGGCCTCGTTTTAAAATCTCATCCGAAGGACTTTGGGGGAGGGTGGAGTCAGCACTGATGTTAACTCCAGGAGAAAAATCTCCTTGACTGGACTGGAACTCAGGTCGTCAAATTGCCAGCGCAATGTTCTGACCACTAGGCTATCCGTCCCCCCAATCATCCCTGTCAGCCTGTCTGTTTATCCTTCTACCTATCTTCCTCTCTGTTAGTGTGTGTGTGTGTGTGTGTGTGTGTGTGTGTGTGTGTGTGTGTGTGTGTGTGTGTGTGTGTGTGTGTAGAGAGAGAGAGAGAGAGAGAGAGAGAGAGAGAGAGAGAGAGAGAGAGAGAGAGAGAGAGAGATAGACAGACAGCCAGAGAGTCAAAATATTGACAACAGTATTGGTGTTGCTTGACTAACACACTGAATTCTTATTATTTATACGCTGCGCTGAATTCCTAATACATTCATATACTGAATTCTTATCACTCATATATCAAATTCTTATTTTATCTGCTTAAGTCTTATTTTACAGTTGTATTTAGTTTTTATGTTCTTAACATACATGATTTGATTTTTCTTTTTTTGTCTTTTTTGTTTGTTTATCAATATGCTTAATTCTTATTCCAATAAAGTACTTAACTCTTACTAGTATTTACCGCAGCATGTCACTCTTAGGGAAGTTAAAAATACTGCAAGAAAAGATAAAAAGATCTAGCTTGTTGAATGTCTTCTTCATTGAACCCTCAGACATCATGTATTGTTGTCTGCCATATGAGTGAACATGCGTCGCTCTGCTGCTAAGCCCCTGACGAGTCAGGCCCTGTACTTCTGACTTTGGCATGGGAGAGAATTGAAGTCTTTCTGGAAAAAAAGGCAGGAGAATGGACCAGGAAGGTTGAAAATAGACAAGAAGGAGGTTACAGGAAGAAAAGGAACAAAACAAGGCAGAAACAGAGAGGGATAGAAAAGAGGGAACTTGTAGCACAGAATTTCCAGAAGGTGGGGATGCTATTTATACTGACAGCCCCCCCCCCCCCCCCCCCCACCCAGGCATCCCCACAGGGAACTGAATGTCTGTCTGTCTGTCTGTACCTCATTGATAGGACTAAGCATTGGCTGATGGTGTTGCAGAGAAAAGCAGGAGAGACGCAGTAAGAGCATGAAGATGAGAGTACTGGGAATCTTTCCTGATGCCACCGTCATGCGAGGCAAAGACTGGGAATGGAAAGATCAAGATGGTCAGTGATGTAAAGATGGTTTGTGTGGTGATTCTTTTCTGTCTTTTTTGTTCCTTGGCTAGAGCTCGAAGGCTCACCAATGCTGAGATTTTTGCATTTGCAACCATTTGCTCACTATTGAGGTAACTGCATTACAACTTTGGAGGTGACGTCTTAATACGTGACGTGTGTACATGCATTTAAAACAAACTTTTGTCATCCATCCCTACTGCCATGCAATAGGCTACTCCTCTAAAAGCAGAACAGGTTTTAATGTGTGTATAACCTATTCTGTGTAGACTGGACCTCAGTGTACTGCTGACTCAGTTTCCACACTGCTCTTTTAGCTTGACAGAATTTGTGTGAAGGTATGTCTTAAAGTTAAGCCTTTAGTAGTATGTTTTAGTGTAGCCTTGAGAGGAATAAAGTATAATTATTGTAGTTCAGCCAGTGTTCTTCAGGATATGATGAATGAAAAAAACAAAGTTAACAACATACAACAAAAAATCAGTTTTTAGATACTGTTTGCTCCCTCACTCTCTCTGTCTATCCATCTGTCTGCCTGTATATCTGTCTGTCTTCCTGTATGTCCGTCTGTCTGCCTGCCTGTTTATCTGTCTCTGTGTCTGTCAGTCTCTGTCACTGTCTCTGTCTGTCTGTCTTTCTGTTTGTCTGTCTAGGACTGGATTAAAAAAACACACGAGTGCTTATTCATTATTCTTGAAATAAAAGAATTTGATTTGATTTGATCTCCTCTCTCTCTCTCTCTCTCTCTCTCTCTCTCTCTCTCTCCCCTCTCTCTCTCTCTCTCTCTCCTCTCTCTCTCTCTCTCTTCTTCTTTCTTCTCTCCTCTCTCTCTCTCTCTCTCTCTCCTCTCTCTCTCTCTCTCTCTCTCTCTCTCTCTCTCTCTCTCTCTCTCTCTCTCTCTCTCTCTCCTCTCTTTTCCCCTTTCTCTCTCTCTCCCACCACCCTCTCTCTCTCTACCTTTATCCCCCCTCCTCTCTCTCTTTCATTTGCCTCTCTTCTTCTTTCACTGTTGTCTTCATCCCAAAACTTGTATTTATTTGTATCATATGTGTTAAAAAATACAACACAACCTAAACATATCCACATGTATATATATATACATTGCACATGCATGCATCCACGCATGAATTAATGTATTGTACTATACATGCACGCACACACACAGACACTCAGACATACACTTACACACAACACACACACACACACACACACACACACACACACACACACACACACACACACACACACACACACACACACAGAGCTGTAAGATACATCATTCAAATCAGTCGTTTCTTTGAAAAAAAAATGATGTGGTCCACAGGAGGTCAAGGGAGCACAGGCACTGTCCTTGAACTGGTGACCCCGGCATCCCATTCAGCTCGCAGCACTGTGAAGGTCAAATGGGACAGTGGTCGATCCAACGTCTACCGGCTAGGATACAAGGGAAAAGTCGATCTGCAGTACACGGAAGAGGCCCCAGGAATCGAATGCTACCCCCAGCATCTTCCTGTCTTTGGTGAGTGAGCCAACATTGAAGACAGCAAACAAAGCAAAGCAAAACAGGGGGGGTATCCTATTGGTTAGAGCCTTGCGTTCGTGGTAGATGGCCTGGGATCGAGCCACCATGGATGCACCCGTTTCAGGGCATTTTACCCTGAAGTTAACATCAGTTCTGACTAAAAACAAAACAAAACAAAAAAACAACCCCCCCCAAAAAAAAAACCCCATCAATTCTTACTCCACTCCCCAAAAGTCCTTCGGATGAGACTATAAACTGGGGTCTCGTATGTGAACGCATGCAGAACATCTGATATATGTGTTAAAAACCTTTTGGTAGACTTTTAAGAACATATCTGGCTCTCTGAGCTGAGAGATGTGGTGTGAAGAGAGAGAAGCAGCAGGAGAGGTAGAGAAAAGAGAGATTGACCCATGCATGGAGAGACCCAAATAATGGACACTCCTGTAGCTCTGCATTCTGTGCCACCCTCGGAAAGATTCAAGATGATAATGTAACAAAAAAAAGAATAAGAAAAGTTTAAAAAAAAAAGGTTGAAGATGATGATGGGAGTGTGTGTGTGCGTGTGTGTGTGTGTGTGTGTGTGTGTGTGTGTGTGTGTGTGTGTGTGTGTGTGTGTGTGTGTGTGTTCAGGCAGACTACACAACACAAGATGGATCTGGGGTTTTGTTTGTGTTCATGTTGTTTGCCATTGCTCACAACATTTTTATCGTAGTGGAGTTAAGATTTCATCCAGTCAAACTGTCTTGGCGAAGGTGTATAGTAAGGTGGGTTTTTTTTTTTTTTTTTAATTCTGTTGAGTTATGTGATGTGATGCAGTAAGT
>CM060331.1:30579313-30586813 GCA_030674155.1 Stramonita haemastoma | reverse complement strand
TTGCCTCCAGGGGAGAAATCCCCTCAAACAGGCATGTCATGGTGGCTTGAACCTGTGTCATCAGATTTCAAGCTCCATTAAGGTGGCCACAATCTGACTTCGGGATGATGTCTAAGGATGATATCAGTGTGCTTGCTTTTTTAAAAATAAAAAAAATGTCATCATTCCATCTGGCATGTAACGGCCTATTCTTTGGAAAGGCGGAACAGGATTGAACAAGGGCACAAGATGTTTTGCATGCAGTAACATACAGGACTTCGTTTAAAGCTTTAACCAAAAGACTTACTGGTGTTTCAGTCTCGGCAGTACCATCATTCTCTTTGGGTTTTTCCTTCCTGTGGAAGTGTCTCACACTCTCCTTCATTTTCAGTGCCTGGGGAAGGTGGGGAAGGTGATCAAGGTGGATGGTGATGGGGACATGATAGTGAAGTTTAGTGATCGTCACTGGGTTTTCTCCCCTTCCTGCTGTGTTCCTGCCCCTGATGCGGAGGTGGATCACGTCTCTTCAGCTGATGATGGCGAGGGCGCCATTAAAATCAAACTGGGTTTGTAACAACCACCTTTCTTTTGTTTTTGTTTTTAAAGGGTACTGTCACACTGCACTAAAACAAGCAATATGTAATCTGTAGAGCTTTCCTGGTGATAACTTAGGTCTTTGTAATCGTCACAATGCACAAACATCTTTTTATTTTTTATTTTCTTTGCTGGGCTAGAGCTCTGAGGTTCACCAATCATGAGGTTTTTGTATATGTGACAATTTTTTCCCTTCTATTTATGTTGATGCAATTTGATTTAGGGGAAGGTTTGTAAACACAACACCTGTGTGCACATGTTTTTTTCCCCTTAATTTTGTCATCCATTCATACCAGCACAACAACAACAACAGCAGCAGCAATCACAATACAACAACACAACCACCACCACACAACAACAGCACAACCACAACCACACAAATAACACACAACAACAGCATAAACAACAACAAGAGGTAGAGGTATCTAACAGTGGCTGTGTTGTGTGCCCCAGGAGGCAGCGGGAATGAAGGGGACATGATGGACTTGCTGAGGGCTCTGGCACAGGCTACAGGCATGGTCCCCCCAGAAACCATTTTCCTCAAGGCCATCGCAGACCGGGAAGAAGACGTCGCCTGGATATGCTTCGCAAGGAACCCAAGCTGGTAGAGCAGTGTAGACTCTTTACATGCTGTTGTCATGTGTGTGTGCGTGTGTGCGTGTGTGTGTGTGTGCGTGCGTGTGTGCGTGCGTGTGTGCGTACATTCAAATTTGCTAAAACTATAAATTGTTATTGATTGCTTTTGTGTGGTGTATGGGTCGAATGGAAGTGCTTTGATTTGTTTTTACAAGATATAGCGCTATAGAAATTCCATGTATTGTTATTATTTATTATTATCATTATCATTGTTGTCATTATCATCAATACATATCATTATTGTTGTTGTTGTTAACAAAAATTTGGAGTCAGTATTTCTCATTTTATGACTTTTTTTAATCTGCTTAAAAAAAAATTTTTTATGCATTGAATAGCTTTTTTGTATCATTGGAAATTAATGACATGTTAACAGTTAAAAATATATTCTTCAGTGCAAAGCGACTTATTATGTGGCCTACTCTTCTGAAAGTCAGAATGGGTTTTAACATGTGCACAAGATGTTCTGCTAGGGTATTTGTACATGGGATCTTGGCTTATGGTCTGTGTGTGCGTGCGCGCATGATACTGTTCATCTCTCTTTCTCTTGCCTCTATCACCACTTTTCCAACAAGTCTGTGTCCCCATCCTGTCTCCTTCCTTCATCCCTAGTTCTGACCACTAGGCTATATCCCTAGCAGGATATAGCCTAGTGGTCAGAACATTGCACTCGCAATTTTGACGACCTGGGTTCGATTCCCGGTCGAGGGGATTTTTTCCCTGAAGTTAACATCAGTGCTGACTCCACTCCCCCCAAAAGTCTTTCAGATGAGACTATAAACCGAGGCCCCATGTGCGAACGCATGCAGAACATCTTGCGCACACGTTAAATCATGTTCTGCTTTTTGTAAGAGTAGTAAGCCATCGTGTGCCAGTGGGAACAGATGACAAGATTTACAAAACTGCATACACACGGGGACTGCATGTAAAAAAAGCATATGATTGCTTATTCCATTATCCTCGATATAAAAGAATAAATACATAAATATTAAATCCCTTTCAGATTCTTTTATTCTTTGTTTTTCTTTATTCCTTTATTTAGAGGATAATGGAACAAGCACTCGTGCTTTTTTTTACATCCAGTCCCCGTGTGTATGCAGTTTTGTCAATCTTGTCATCTGTTCCCACCAGCACATGATGGCCTACTCTTATGAAAAGCGGAACAGTATTTAACGTGTGCTCATCCACGTATATGTACACACACACACTCACGCATGCACGCACGCACGCACGCACGCACGCACGCACGCACGCACGCACACCACACACACACACACACACACACACACACACACGTGCATGCACACACACACGTACATGCACACACACACACACACACACACACACACACACACTCACATCACACACCACACACACACACACCACACTCACTCACTCACACCACTCACTCACTCACTCACTCACTCACTCACTCACCACTCACACACCACACACACACACACACACACACACACACACACACACACACACACACACACACACACACACCAGTTGGTTAGAGTGTTGCACATTGTGCTTGTGATCTGCTGACCCAGGTTTGAATCCTGCTGAAAGGGATATTTTTCCCTGGACTGAGTTTATATCTGTGCCAACTACACCCCCCAAAAAAACCCTTGAGATGAGACTATAAATTGAGGTGTTGTGTTTGAACGCACATAGGACATCTTGCCACACATTAAAAACTGTTCCTCTTTTTAGAAGAGTGGGCCATTGTGTGCTGGTGGGAATGGATGACAAAATGTACAAAACTACATACACATGGGGACTAGCCATAAAAAACCACACGAGTGCTTAATCCATTTTCCTCAAAATAAAAGAATAGATAGATGAAAATATAAATAAAACACACACAACACACACACACACACACACACACACACACACACACACACACACACACACACACACACACTGATATCAACTTTTCAGGCCAGAGCAGGAACAGACCAGTGGACGGCACTGCACATCGCCCCAATCGCGGCCTGGTGCGTATGAGCAAGGCTTTGGTGGAAGGGGGTGCTGACCTCAATGCCAAGGACAAAGATGGAGACACCCCCCTCATGGCTGCACTGGCTGGAAGGTGAAGCCGACAACTGTTGTTTGATGCCAACCACTGGAGGCAATGGCATTGATGATGAGTGATGAGGTTGTGGTGTGTGTGTGTGTGTGTGTGAGTGAGGATGGTTTGTAAGCTGATAACTGTCGTTTGATGCCAACCCTGGATGATGATGATGTTTGTAAGCTGATAACTGTCATTTGATGCCAACCACTGGAGCAGTGATATTGATGATGAGGATGACTTGTAAGCTGACAGCAGTAATTTTTGATGCAAAATTCTGGATGCAATGATATTGGTGATGAGGATGATTTGTAAGCTGACAGCAGTAATATTGATGCAAAATTCTGGATGCAATGATATTGGTGATGATGATGGTTTGTAAGCTGACAACTGTGTTTGGATGCCAACTGCTGGAGGCAGTGGTATTGGTGATGAGGATGGTATGTAAGCTGACAACTGTCGTTTGGATACCAACCACTGGATGGGTTTGTAAGCTGATAACTGTCATTTGATTCCAACCACTGGATGATGATGATGATTTGTAAGCTGATAACTGTCATTTGATGCCAACCACTGGAGGCAGTGATATTGGTGATGAGGATGATTTGTAAGCTTGCAGCAATGAATTTGATGTGAAATTCTGGCGGCAGTGATATTGATAATGGTGATTTGTAAAACTGGAGGAAATGACATTGATGATGATTTGTAAGCGACAGCAGTGGTTTTGATCCAACTTGAGGTATTGATAGTGATGATGATGATGGTGCCTTTTTTTTGTTTTTGTTGGTGTTCCTTGGCTAGAGCTCCAAGGTTCACTAAAGGTGAGATTTGCATATGCAACCATTTTTGCCCACTATGAAAGTAGCCATGTGTGCTGGGTATAGTCGTTTATCCTAAACCCACTGAACGCTGACGCGAATGACAAATTCTTTAACATGTATATTTGATCTACTGTAATGAATGATGCCGCCGCTGTAGTCTAGTGGTTAGGGCGTTGGACTCATAATCTAAAGGTTGCGGGTTCAATCCCAGCTTTTGGCTGTGGCGATGTGCCCTTGGAAAAGGCACTTTACGGCTATTTTCTCACCCCACCGGTGTAAAAGGGGTACCAACCTTGTGTTGGGGGTTAACCCTGCGATAGACTGGCGTTCTATCCAGGGGGGAGTCTATGACTCTCAGTCGCTTAACGCCACAGAAACCGGGATAAGCACCAGCTTGATGAGCCTTAGACTCGGGACAGACTTTAACTTTAACTTTTAACATGAATGATGATGATGAGTTAAATGATTATGATTGAGATGGTAATTAATTGGTGTTATGATTGTTTATCATTAAAGGTGAAGATTCTGTATCAGCCATAGTCATTAACCAAGACGCATTACTCATTATCTTTTGTGTTTTGGCACAAATGCACCCCAAAGCTGTGTTGTTTGCAGTTGTGAAGAGGTGAGCCAGCTCCTGGTAAGGATGAAGGGGTGCGATGTGCTGGCTGCCAACAATGATGGCCAGACCGCCTGTCACAAAGTCGTCTACTGTGGCTACAGCGCTGTTCTCCAGGCTCTTATTTCAAAGGGAGCGGACTTAAATGCACAGGTATTGCGTTTGTTTGGGGTCGGTTTTGTTTGTTTTGTTTGTTGCTCCTGCCTCATCTTCTGCACTGTTCCTACCGCATTTCAATCTTCCCGCCACAGCCATACCCAGATTTCTTATGTCACATCTCCGGGGTGGAAGTCCACAGGAAGCTCATCAATATCAGGCCCCCATAGGGCCACCAGCCAGAGGGGCCCTGCACTGCTGCTGGGTCACTTTGGGGGGTGTTCAGAGGTGCATGTTCTGAGCTGGCATGTGCAGGACCCCACCCACTAAGTCCTCTACTAATGACAGTATTAGCTCAGTCACAGAGCCAGACTGAGTGAGTCAGCCACCTGAGGTGGCAGCTACCACAATGTCCCCCCCAATAACCGTCTCCCATAAATCTCCAACCCCAAAGGCTTTGACACAAACTCACCAAAGGCACAGAAGTGATCAGGGAAACTGAATCTGAGGTCACCATGAAACCAGAGCAACTGGGGTCACCGAGTCAGAGGCAGGTGTGTTTTTTTAATGAATTAATGGTAATGAGGATGATGTCATTATGCCGCTATGGAAGTTCATATGCTTTGAGACTACTTGACAGGGCTGTATTCTACGCTTACTATCATATATCCTGGCATCAACTGGGCCTGAGAGATAGAGACACCTACAGTGTTGGTCAGGTAATTTGAATAACTCTCTCAAATTCACATCAATTCACATTCAAATTCACATTCGCCTTCCGGGGACCCACCTGGTTGAGGATGGTGGCCTCGCCATGGGTGTCTAAACACTACACCTGTGTGCATGCTATTTATTTATTTTATTTTATTTTTTGTGTGTGTGCATGTATTTATTTTAATATAACTTTGCAATCCATTCCAACTGGCGCACAGCGTCTGGTGAATTAAGGGTGGGGATTTTTGTGCATTTCCAGGTCAACTTAAAGTAGTAGTAGTGTTCAGTTTTAACGTCTTTCCACTTTAAAGTGGTACCACCAACTTCAAGTGCGAACCTGCCAGTGCCTTATTTCCCTTCATGTATGTGTGTGTGTGTGTGTGTGTGTGTGTGTGTGTGTGTGTGTGTGTGTGTGTGTGTGTGTGTGTGTGTGTGTATACTTATTAAAGATCCTGTAATTCATGTAAGTGTTTGGTGGGTTATGGAAACACAAGGTGATAGCCCCAATACAACCACAAAAAACCCTGATATGACCTCTGTGGTTGGTGGGGCTATAAACATTAAGACTGGATACCTAGCATGGTAACATACCTAGCATGCATCCTGTATAAAATAAAAGTTAGCTGCTCTGAAGTCAGAACGTCAGCTGTGGTCAGACCTCCTTCAAATTCAAATACTTTATTATCTCATAGAGAAATTCACATGGGTTACAAGCCACGCATTAAAAGTCACAGTCACAAGCACAGGAGGAGAAGACCAGGCAGTATGGCCCTTCCCCTGGTAAGGGAGGACAGAGATGAGAGAGAGAGAGGGAGGGGGAGAGAGAGAGAGGAGGAAAAGAAAGAGGAAAAAAGAAAAAGGAATAGGAAAGAGAGAAAGAGAAAGAAAGAAGGAAAGAAAGAAAGAGAAAGAAAGAAAGAGAGAGAGAGAGAAAAAAAAGACAGAGAGAGAAGGCTGTGTCATTGCAGCATCCTGTGATTTCTGTGTGTGCAGGATAACTCGGGAGACACCCCTTTGCATGACTGCATCAACCGGGGGGAAGCCGGGCTGGCAGAGATGATTCTGTCCTGGCCTCGCCTTGACCTTCGGCGCGCAAACAAGAAAGGTCACCCGTCGCTCCACTACGCTTGTATGAAGGACATGCCTGAGTGAGTGATGTTGCTCTTCTCTTACTTACAGCCCGATGTTTGGGGATGGTGCTTGGCTGCACTTGTTTTCTGCTTTCCCTCTGTAGGGGTGCTGGGGGGCTCTTTTAGTAAAAGTAGCATCCCCACCTTCTGGAAAGTCTGTGCGGGATGTTTCTTCCCTTTTTTCTGTCATTCTCTCTGTTTCTGCCTTGTTCCTTTTTTTCCCTGTCACCTTCTCCTAGTCTTATTTTCTGCCTTCTTGGTCCATTCTCCTGCCTTTAAAAAACAAACAAAACAAAAAAAAACCCTGAAAAGAGAATTGTTTCTAACAATTCTCTCTTATGCGGAAGTTGGATGCACTGGGCCTGACATGTCAGGCGCTTAATGGCAGTGTGAGGCATTATCACTGTATAACAGACAACAGTAGTTGCTGTATGAGTGTTTAATGAAGAAGAAGTACTTTGCTGCAGTTGTTTACAGCTTTTCCTTGTGGGGGTGCTGGGGGGCTCTTATATTTTTTAATATATATATTTTTATATATATGTATTTTTTTCAATTTTAGTGAGCTGGTCTAAAGTTGGAATATGTTGGCAGAGACCAGCAGGCAGATAGGATCCGAAACAAGAAATTTAAGAGACGCTTTATTTATAGGGTTCTTCCCATGGAAAAGGATAATGCAAAACGAAGAAACAATGTATGTTCAATCAAGTTAAGCCTCTGAATTCGTCCAATAGTGGAATGTTTGTTGCATGCAACCATTTGTAACCCTTAAAAGTCAACAAAAATTCTGTTCACGAAGATTTAACACAAATCCAAGTTCTTAGATACCAGTTTTAA
>CM060331.1:30516813-30574313 GCA_030674155.1 Stramonita haemastoma | reverse complement strand
TCCCCTTGGTGTTTTTTTTTTATTTCCCCCTGGAGTTAACATGAGTACTGACTCTACTTCCCTGAAAGTCCTTTGGATGACACTTTAAGCCAAAACCCCATGTGTGATTGCTTGCAGAACATCTTGCACACACATTAAAACAGGTTCTGCCTATTGGAAGAGCAGGCCATTCTTGTTCATACGAACGGTTGACAAAAATATATTTCATAAATGGATGCACACTGGTGTTGTGTTAAGACATCCTTCTTGAAGGTGGAACACTGCTATCTCAATAGTGGGTAGCAAAATTGCATACATAATGGGTGAATCTCAGAGTTCTAACTGAGGAATGAGAGAAGAAAAAAAAAACAGATGAGCATCTTTTGCACCAAAATACACATTAGCATCTTTTGCACCAAAATACTCATTAGCATCTTTTTGTGCCAAAATACACAGCTTCTTTTGGCTCCAAAATGCACATTAGCACTTTTGCACCAAAGTACAGACTTAACATCTTTTGCACCAAAACACAGATATTACATCTTTTGCATCAGAATACACATTAGCATTTTTGCTCCAAAATACATATTTGCATCTTTTGTGCCAAAATACACATTAGCATATTTTGCGTCAAAATGCACATTAGCGTCTTTTGTGACAAAACATAGACTAGCATCTTTTGCACCAAAATACACATTTGCATCTCTTGCACCAAAATATAGATTAGCATCTTTTGCACCAAAATACAGATCAGCATCAATTGCACCAAAATATAGATTAGCATCTCTTACACCAAAATATAGATGATAATAATACATGGAATTTATATAGCGCTATATCTTGTAAAAACAAACCAAAGCATCTTTTGCACCAAACCAGAATGCAGGTGAGCATCTTTTGCACTGAAGTGGACATTTTTGTACAGGGGCTGATGTCAATGGACGAGATAGAATGGGAAATACTCCTATGCATGTGACACTGGCTGGTCTGGCTGCGGCTCAAGATCCGCGTCTTATGGTAGGCATTGTTGTTGTTGTTGTTGTTGTTGTTGTTGTTGTTGTTGTTGTTGTTGTTGTTGTTGTTGTTGTTGTTGTTGTTGTTGTTGTTGTTGTTGTTGTTGTGGCGCGCGTGTGTGCGTGCATGCGTGTGTGTGTGGTGGCAGATTTGCTTACATGAACATAACACTATCTGGGTTAGAAAGTGTCACCATAAAACAGGCCTAACTACTGTTTCTATTCATTTTCTTGTTTTGCAAACACATATAATATGCATTTGATCCATGACAAGAAAGGTAGACCACATTCACTCCTGTGAAGTGAGTGTGTGGCTGCCTTTGTTGCAAGGTCCTTGAAAACACAAAATTTCCAATGCAGTGTGTACTCTCAATCTCCCAGTGATTCCCCAGGTGGGTCATGTGAGTCAGAGAGCATATTTTGGGTGACTGACCCCCATGTTGTACAACAATTACTGTTACCTGGTGTTTTTCTGTTATCTATAATCATAGCCTTCAGCACCTGGGCTTTATCACAGTTCTTAATTAAACCATTGATGCTGGGGGCAACAACAAAGTGAGGGGCTGTATGATCAGTGGCTTTCCCACTCATGGAATTCCACTTTAAAGCTTAGTCTTTAGTGATAGATTATGACTCTCTGTCTAGGAGGCTTGACTTGCACAGTCCTTATGTGCTGTAGCCCTGGGGGCTAGTCGGCCTTTGGAGAACATCTCCAGTACTAACTGTCCTAATGCCCTCTTGGCCGAGAGAGTGGGGATGTACTGTGGGCAAGGCATCTTGACTATTATCACATTTCTGCCCAAATTCCGAAACAGCAACTGCCTCTTCTGCTGGTTTGGAGATCACTGTCAAACAAAATGAACAAACAAAACAAACAAACAAAACCAAATATAATCATGGTCAACATGTTTCATAACCACATTTCTCATATAGAAATACAAAAGTTTTCTGGAAATGTTCTGCATAGAAATAATTAAAAGTTATCTGGAAATTTTCTGCATAGAAATATAATATTATCTGGAAATGTTCTGCATAGAAGTATAACATTTTCTGCCTATTTTCTGCATAGAAATATAACATTATCTGCCTTTTTTCTGCATAGAAATATAACATTATCTGCCAATTTTCTGTATAAAAATTTAACATTATCTGCCTAGGCAATTTTCTGCATAGAAATATAAAATTATTTGCTAGTAATCCGTTGTCTATTGTCATGATATCAATGTTATCTGGTAATTTTCTGTTATCTGTCATAATAAAATTATTGTAAGATGGTAATTTTATGTTAGCTGTGATCATAATACCTCACAATTTCAGCTGTCCATGGTCATGACATTACTACTATGCAGTAATTGTGTGTTATCCATCATCATGATATTACTGTAATTTGCCAATTTTCACAAAACAAAACTAAAATGATAAAAAAAAAAACCCAAAAATGGTGATAATGGCATGACTGTTTTCTGGTAATTTTCTACTATCCATAGTCGTGATAATACTGTTATTGTGTAAATTTCTGTTAACAGGCATAATGAAATTACTGTTATTTGGTTATTTTCTACTGTCCATAGTCATGATAATACTGTTATTGTGGAATTTTCTGTTAACAGTGATGACATTTCTGTTATTTGGTTATTTTCTACTGTCCATAGTCATGATAATACTGTTATTGTGTAATTTTCTGTTAACAGTGATAATGACACTACTGTTATTTGGATATTTTCTACTGTCCATAGTCATGATAATACTGTTATCTGGTAATGTTCTGTTGTTAATTTTCTTGATATTACTGTTATATGTTAATGTTCTGCTATCAGTTTTCATATTACTGTTATATGCTAATGTTCTGTTATCAGTTTTTATGATATTTCTGTTATATGCTAATGTTTTGTTATCAGTTTTCATAATATTACTGTTATATGCTAATGTTCTGTTATCAGTTTACATGATATTTCTGTTATATGCTAATGTTTTGTTATCAGTTTTCATATATTACTGTTATATGCTAATGTTCTGTCATCAGTTTCATGATATTACTGTTATATGCTAATGTTATGTTATCAGTTTACATGATTTACTGTATATGCTAATGTTCTGTTATCAGTTTTCATATTACTGTTATATGCTAATGTTCTGTTATCAGTTTTACATGATATTACTGTTATATGCTAATGTTCTGTTATCAGTTTTCATGATATTACTGTTATATGCTAATGTTCTGTTATCAGTTTTCATGATATTACTGTTATATGCTAATGTTCTGTTATCAGTTTTCATATTACTGTTATATGCTAATGTTCTGTTATCATTTCATGATATTTCTGTTATATGCTAATGTCTGTTATCAGTTTTCATGATATTACTGTTACTGGTAATGATCTGTTATCAGTTTTCATGATATTACTGTTATCTGGTAATGATCTGTTATCCATTTTCATGATATTATGTTATATGCTAATGTTCTGTTATCAGTTTTCACGATATTACTGTTAGTATGATCTGGTCATTTTGCATTATCCCTGATGACGATATTACCGTAATTTTCGGTTACTGTTATGTCATGGTGCTTATTGCTGACACGACGTGTTTCAGTTGCTGTTCTACTGGCGGGGGGGGATAAAGAGAAGGAAAATGTCCGGGCCCAGATCTGCTGTTCTCTGCTGCTGCACGGCGCAGACCCCAAGGCAAAAAACAACGGAGGGTTGGAGGCTTTGGACGCTTGTCCATCCTCCCACCAGAGAGTGAAGGATGCACTCAGAAAATTCATTGCAGACAAGTATGGGACTCTGTTTCTTTTATTTCATCTTACTTCATTTTATTTTATCTGTTGTAGATTATGAAAGCATACCTAGCTATCTTACAAACCCATTTTTTCTCCATTCCTTGGTTAGAGCTCTGAGGTTGACCACTGTTGATATTTTGTGTGTGCAACCATTTTTGCACACCATGAAGGTAGCCGCTTTCTGACTTGAGAGAAGTATGCTGGGTATGTTTGTGTTTCTGAAACCCACTGAACACTGACATGAATTACAGGATCTTCAACATGCATATTTGATCTTCTGCTTGTGTCTCTACATGAAAGGAATTAAGGCACTTGAAGGTAATAGCCCCGATATGGCCTGTGCGGTCGGCGGGGCTCTAAGCAACATTATTGGATCAGATTGGAGGCACTTGAAGTTGATCCAAGAGATTGTAAAAATCCCCACCTAATGCCTCCAAGATTTGAACCCATGCATGACTTCACAGACCCATAGGATTGAAGTCTAGCGGTCTTAACCACTCAGCTATACATCGTACAAACCACACGACTCTAATGCTCATATAGAAAAATTAATCTGGGTGACGGTTTTCAGCCAATCTGCCATCGCAGCAGCAAGACGCCGAGCGTCAGTTGCTGCAGCTGGTCAGCCCAGCGGCGGGGAGGATCAGTGCTCCAAGTGCAGAGCCAGAGAGGCCCAGGTGCTGCTGGTGCCCTGTGGTCACCGCGCCGTCTGCACAAACTGCACCTCTTCGCTCTCCACCTGCCCTCGCTGCAGCCAGCCAGTGAAGCAGATGTTTGACAAAGGTAATCTTTGAAGAATTTTTGAATAATTTTTATTTTTCAAGGGTAACGGAGTAAACATTTACATACTTTTTTTTTCATCCGGCCCTTGCCCTGATTAGGGAATATATTTTTTAAAAAAAAGAGAGAGAGAGACCCTACCAAAACAGGAGAAAAGCCAAAAAGCAAAGATAAAACAGAAAACAAGGAAAGACAACATCACCATCACCAAGAAAAGAAGTTCAACGTATGGTTGTTAAAAGGAGATACATTCAACAATGCATACATACAAGGTAAGAGACAACAAGAAGTGGTGAGTGAAAGACTGGTGAATTCTATAGCGGGGAAACTAGCAAAGTGTTGAAACGAAGCTGGAGATTGCAGTTTATTAGTTAAGAAATGGGATTGGTTCTTGCTAGTGGATATGGGCATATTGTATCAGTGTTTTTATTTTTGTCATCCATTCTAGTAAAGAGCATGGTTGGATTGGATTGGCGGCAGTGACAGGAGTATGGACCCTATGAGTATGGACAAGGGTTGGCAGGAGTATACACATGATTTCATCGTATTGGTTTGGCTGTGATGAATGGTCTATCAACAGAAACTACCTGTTGAGAGATCTTTTTTTTTTTAGGGGGGGGGGGCATTCTGTAGTACATAGTTCTAGCTGCTGTAACACACACACACACCACACACACACACACACAACCACACACACACACACACACACACACACACACACACACACACACACACACACACAAAACAACCTCCTAACCCCCCCCCAAAAAAAAAAAAATTAAAAAATCACAAAACAAGCAACCAAACAACAACAGCAAAACCCCCAGACAAAACAAACACCCCAAACTTCCTCTATTGAGTTGACAGCTATTGAGCAAAACCACAGACTCTTTTGGAAAATATGTGTAAAAAATTTTTGTTCACAACCAACTGAAACCAAATAACTCTGGTCTCATTGTCCTATTCAAGATGGCATAGAGAACATACAAAATGATGCTTGGGAAGACGAAATGATAGTTTGAAATAAAATGGCCACAATACAGTCTGCATGAAAATTATCTTTATGTTATCCAGAGTGGTAGCTAGGCAGCTTGACAGTTCAAAAACCAACAAAAAATCTCAGAGGGTTACCTGACTCCTTTGATATGTCTTCCATATAGGAGGGGGGAGGGGAGGGGGGTAGTCTAGTGTTTAGAGCGTCGAGCTCCTGATCTGATGGCCTGTGCCACCACTGGGAGATTCATTCAAGGAGATTTTTTCCCAGGGTTAAAATCAGTACCGGTACCACTCCCTGACAGTCCTTGGTTTAACTCTCAGAGGACGGCCGTCCGCGATAGCCGATCAGTGTAAAGTAACGGTTTTGGACAGCCGTCCACTATAGCGGATTTGCTGTTAGCAGATTTTTCATGCGGCAGCCACATGATACTATGACTAGTACAGCTTAACATTGCTTTGTGAGCCTATCCAAAGTCGAATGCAGAGCATTGTCGAGTGATTGCATGTGTTCCAAACTCTTTGTTCGTGGTTGCAAAGAGTAACCGACATGGAGTAGGGATGGGGAGTACAAAATTTGGAGTATTTTCTTTATGCTTGTCAAAGCTCAAATATTAAAGTGAGAGCTTCAATGTTTTGATATGTACTAACCCAGCATGTTATTCATAAGTTCAGAAAATTTCATTTTCTTACTGTGTGTTTTGTAATTTTTAGGATTTTTTTTTTTTACTATTACAAATGGGTCATTTGTGGGAGAAAGCAAGGGAGAGAACTGGCCGTCCCGAGTGAGTTAAACAGATGTGAAATACACACTGTACACAAAATCCTTCAGAGTACCAACAAGATATTAGCTTATAGTGTACTCCACCATCAAACAAAACGACATCTGTTCTTTTGTAGCTGAAAAACAAACATGTGATCTTCATAACAAGACTGTCATTTTGAAATACATGAATTAATAAATCAAAGACATCCTCTTTACATTTGTTGCCTTTACACATGTAAAAATTTTGAAACACATAATTATTTCACATTACGTAATGTTACAGTATAACAGTCCTTTTGATTTTTGGGGGGAAGGGGGGGGGGGGTGCGGGGTTCTTTGACTAGAGCTCCAGGTTTACCCATAGTGAGAATTTGCACATGTGAGCATTTTTGCATCTTTTCGATGAGACTGTAAACTAAAGGCCCTTGTTTGAACACATACAGAACATCTGGTGCACATGTTAAAACACGTTTGGCCTTTCAAAAAGAATTGGCCATTGCATGCCAGAAGGAATTGATGACAACAGTTAAAATAAGGTGGTGTGTTTAGATATCATCCTAGAATCAGAAGACGGCTAAACAACTACCTGTAGTTATTTTTTCCTATTTTTTAATTAAAAAAAAAGTTTATTAGATTAAATGTGATGCACTTTCACAAAAGGTACATTAAGTGCCTTTATATCATTTTTTCAGATTTTGATACTGTGAGAAAGTTTAGTCATTTAGCTTTATAATCATGTACTTGTTTTTGCTGTACTTTAAGCAAAGTGGCTGTAGTTGAAAATTCACAAAGTGGTGAGGCGGCCATTTTGAGAAATTTGGGTTTTCAGTTTCTTTAACTGTGTACTTGTGTCTTGATCAGAAGACCTTAGCAACAGGGATTTTAAGATTTATAATCTGAACTAGGCTTTGATACTTTGGAATATGATTTTTAGATGTTTGAAGAAACCAATATTGCAAAAACATGAAAATCACAACAACAAAAAAATAAATAAAATAAAAAGGTGTAGCCGCCTTTTCCAGCCCATAGGCAAAAACTCTCCCATGTGACTTAATGTACCTTTTGTGGTAGTGCGTCACAAATTTTCAGACTGGTTTCACAAGTTTGAGTATTTTCTGAAACTTAACTTCATCTTATTATACATGAAGATTTTAAACTTGAAATTTTTTTTTGTTGGTTTGCACAGATGGCAAGAGGATCACCAAAGAACAGTGCATCGTGATGTGAGTGAGGCCAGTTAGGACTTCAACAGCATGAGGAGAACTTTACCAAGCTGCATCTGTCCAGTGCCATGACTTTTTACTCTTGTTGTTTTGATATGAACAGATGACAATATTTACAAAACTGCATGCACACGGGGACCGGATGAAAAAAAGCACATGATTGCTTATTCTGTTATCCTCGATATAAAAGAATAAATAAATAAATAAATAAAAGAATAAATAAATAAATAAATATCGGGGCAGTTTTACACTTTGTCCCTGGATTGTTTTGTGCCTTTGGTTCACATATGCTGTTGTCTGTGTTTCAAACATAATCTTTGGAAATGTTGCGTCCAGTTTTAGGAGAAAAAAGAAATACGGCCAGTGTCTTTTGGCCACAGTTACGGAAAAATAAGACTTGATAAGGCCTGCAGCCTAAGTTCTTGCAGTAATGATAGTAACCAAACTTCCACTTACTTTGTGATGTGATAATAATGTCATTAATATATCGCATTGTATCATGTTGTATTGTATTGTAGCGTATTGTATTGCACATTACTTTCAGTCATGGCAGATTTCTCTGTGTGAAATTTGGGCTGCTGTCCATGGGGAGAGCACATCGCTAGAAGAGTAGCACCACCATTTTTTTTTGGGGGGGGGGGTCCATCTCTTTGTATATGTTTTCCTACAAAAACAAGGCACATTTTTCAGAGTAAAGTTTTGGCTGCACTTCCAAGTGTTACCTGGTCAGGTACACAACTATAGGATTTTGATGTTTACAACTGCTTTTTGTAATTTTTTCCCGAACTCTTGTAGATTGTGTTTTTTGTGATTACTAATGTAACTGTATATTTTGCATGATATGAATGAGTTTTATCGAATGACTTATCAGTGACAGAGAAGCAATGAAGAACTAGAAGTGTTAAGGATTTGTGAGGATGCATTTCCTCAGTCCCCTTGCGTACCATCATGGCTATTTTTCTTGGTATTGTTCTTATGATTGTTTTAGAAATATTTCTTCAAATTTGTTTCATATTACATACAGTTAGCATCATGATGTCTATTTTATTGTTGTGTTTTGTTCTTATAACTGATTTTAAGGGGGGAAAATGGTTTTAACAAAAAATTTTAATGGAATATTGACATGCATAATATTACCCTTTTATCATGGATGTAAAGTAGATGTGCCACAATAGTGGTTGGAATCAGAGGCTGATATATGTAAAGAAAGGTGAAGCTGTTTGTAAATCATTGTTCTTGTACCATGCCTCCATTTGCTTTGCTTTCCCTTATGCCCCCCCCCCCCCCCCCCCCAAATGTACATTAGATTGGGATGCCAAGCCATACTCCAGAAGATATCTTTGTAAAGTTCTGTTTTGCTCATTTACGTTTTTATGTACAATATATTAGTGTTTGTTCTTTTCTCTTTTCTTCTTATTTACTCTTATTCAGATTTAATTTGGGAATCTCTCACTCTGTCTCTCTCTTTCTCTTCATTCCGTACTGGGCCATGTGTGTAGTGTCTGGTTTTCTCCTGTGCTTGTAACTGTGTAGGTCTGACTGCTGGCTTCAGCCAACAGACTTTAGAGCAGCTTATTTCATTGTACAGGTCAAAATGCTGGGTGTGTTTATGTTTCCACAACAGGATCTTTAATGGGCACATTTGATCAAGCTCTGCATCTGTATATATGCTGAAGGAGTTAAGGCCCTGGCAGGTCTGCATTTGAGGTTGATTGAGCCACCATGGAGGAACCTTATGTAGGGGATTTTACCCTGGAGTCCATCAGTACTGACTCCACTCCCCCAAAAGTCCCTCGGATGTTATTGTAAACTGAAGACCAGAAGATTTTTGTGCACTTATCAAAAACTCGTTCTGCCTTTCAGAAGAGTAGACCATTTCACGCAAGAACTGATGACATTTTAAAAAACCACATGCACACCTTGTCATGCTTAGACACCATCCCCGAAGTTGGAATGTGGCTACCTTAATGGTGGGTAAAAATGGTGGCCTATGCAAAATCTTACCAATGGAGCTCTAGCTGAGGAAAAAGAAAAAGACTATTGTGACCTGATGTATTATCTTCTCTTAATGATGCCGATTATTTCAGGTCACAGTGTGTTGACAGTTCAGTGCCTGGTTCATGTCATGCAACAGCTCTTTGTTTTGAGTGAAAAATTGGACTTGAATTCTGGCCATTTATTTTAAAAGGTAAAGGCATTCCCGTTTCCATAACATTTATGGTTGTTGGGGAGCGACGTCTCAGAGACCTCAGCTTCTCTAAGAGCTGGCATATTGAAGGTGGCACCCATCTCCTCTCCCTCTTTGCTTTACCTTCCCTGTCCCTTATGAGGGTAGGTGCCCATTCACAGCTGGGTGAACTGGGGGACTGTACTGAAGCCAAGGCGCACGAATGGTCACCCATCCACAAGGCAACCTCAGCTTGGGGAGAGTGAGTGCTCCGATGACTGAGCTATCATGTCCCGTTTTAAAATGAGGAGTATAAACAAAACCTGAGCAGCAGAAAATTAGAGAGATGCGATAAACGAATAATTATCATGTTCAGGACATTCAGGTGATAAAAGAAACATTGCACATCCAGGGCTGAAATATTGTTTAGGATCTATGGTGCATTACAGGAATGAAATGGAAAATGTGTTTTCTGATTTATCTGTATATCACGTCCCTGGAATGATTAAGAGTGCTAACAGCGCTTTGTTGTGGACATGCCTGTTTTAAGCTATCGTCCTCCTGCTTTCTGTGGAGACATGGCTGTGTCCTAGGATTCTTTTCATGTTTCATTATAGCATGATCTTGAAATTTTTGTTTGTTTGGTTTTCAAACCAGGTTTCCTTGGAATTGGTAGTGGTTAGTCTGGTTTGAATGCTGGTGCTTTGGTTCTCAGTCATTTATGTCATGTCATGGCTATTGTTTTTCTTTGACATTGTTAGCCCTAACATCGAGTAGGGTGCACATGGAAAGATTGATTGTCATCAGCATAGATGAGTGCCCCTTATGTTATCGTTTTCCCTTTTTTTTATGAATGCCTTTTAAATTTTGTAACTTTGTTGGTTTTTTGTGGCAGTCATAAAATTGACCCCCTCCCCCCATTCCCTTTTTGATCCCAAACATTTAATTCCAGCTCAGAAATGTATATGTTAGACTGCTTTCAGAATATAGTTTTGTTTTTGATTTTGTGGTTTTTTGACAATGTGAACGTCTTGATGGCATCATGAAGCTGTGATTATTGCATATATCATGTGATTATGGATTGGTGTAGATTTACCTGCAACAGTATTTACATAATGTTGCTGTATATAAAAGAAAACACAATAAGTCGAATCATGAAAAAAAAAGGTTGCCTTTTAAACCAAAATGATCATAGTTTCTGCTTGGCACATACTGTGAAATGCTTGGATACAGCACACAGGATCTGTGGATTATTTCCTTAGATACTTCAGGTAAATATGTTGAATCTGCCACTATCAGAACCATGTTTGGGGGATGGGACATCTTAGCTGTCAGAGTGCTAGGCTTGCAATCTGGTGGCCTGGGTTCAAAGCCACCACCAAGGCACATTTTCAAGGAGATTTTCCCCTGGAGTTCACAGCTGTCAGTTTCCACCACTTTCAGCTCCTCTCAGTTGCTAATTATCTTAGCCCATCCCAGCCCAGCTTGACTAGCTAGTTCTATTTATAGCAGGAGTTGACCACACATGCACTAAGTAAAAGGAAGAAGCGTGCTAAATTTAGCACTCTTGACTAGGCCCTGCTGAGTGATGCTGGATTTGTGCACTGTGAGTTACCATCAGTGAGGACTACACTCCCTTTAAAGTGCTCCAGCTTAGGAGGAGACTATAAACCAAGGTCCCGTGAGCAAACCCATGCAGAACATCTTGCACACACATTAAAACCAGTTCTGCCTTTAACAAGAGTAGGCCATTGTGTGCCAGTGGGAATGGAAGACAAAAATTTTGAAAACTTCATTATTCCTAAAGTTCGAATGTGGCTACCATACTGGTGGGTAAATGGTTGTATAAGCTAAGTCTAATCATTGGTGAACCTCGAAGCTCAGGCTGAGGAACGGACGAAAAACAAAACAAAAAATTGTTTACTTCTGATGTTCTTATGTATACATTCTGTGTTCTTCGAGTACTAGTTTTCATATTGAAAAAAATGTGTTTTAGCTTTCCAGGAAAACAAGGCTTTTTCTGTTCTTTTCTTGTAGATTGATGTATTGATTGGGACTAATAAAGCAAAATAAGCAAAGCTCTCTACAGTCCTTCGGTATAGAGTGGTGCTTTGAATGTTACAAGCGACATGAAATAAATGGATTTATCTAAAAACTGTTTCATTGTGTTAAATAGCTGAGAATATATTATTTTAGGGTTGTTGTTGTGCATTCCCAGTTAAACACCCAAGAGTCTTCCAGAATAATGCACTCAGACTCGCTCATCCCACCTGGAAATTGTGAGGTCATGAATGCAAACTAAATGAGTTTGTGTGTACAAATCTTTTCCAGAACCTTCTCATATGGGCAGGCAAACTCTCGACTTACGAGGATTTTTTTCTCCTATAAAGAAGAGAGTGGAGGTTGTTATACCAAGAGTTTGTCATGGTTGAGGATAATCTCAACAAAATGTGTAGAAATACATCATTATTCTGATCTAGGCATGACACTTAGCTTCTTATACTGATTACTGACAAAATGTGTTGAAATATAACAACATTCTGATGTAGGCATGATACTTAGCTTACACTGATTACTGACAAAGCTTTCAGCCTGGGCCAAATTGTATCTTATGGTGACACGCTCTTACATTCACCAGTTTGTAGTTCACACTGTAAGATCTGACGTGACAATAAATGCCTAACAGCATTGTATGTGTGTGGGCGTGCATGCGTCGTGTGCGCTCATGTGTGTGTTTGTAGACTGGAAATCTGGGGGGTATTTTTGTGAATGGTCCCATATGTGTGAATTATTTAAATGCAAGTGCTTTGATTTGTTTGCTTTACAAGATACAGCACTCTAAATTTCATATATTATTATTACTATTATTAAAAGTCTGTCCCGAGCCTAAGGCTCATCACATCAGGCCGGTGCTTATCCCGGTTTCTGTGGCGCTAAGCGACTGAGAGTCATAGACTCCCCCCTGGATAGGACGCCAGTCTATCGCAGGGTTAACCCCCCAACACAAGGTTGGTACCCCTTTTACACCTGGGTGGGGTGAGAAAATAGCCGTAAAGTGCCTTTTCCAAGGGCACAACGCCATAGCCGACAGCTGGGATCGAACCCGCAACCTTTAGATTACGAGTCCAACGCCCTAACCACTCGACTACCGCGGCGGCATTACTATTATTATTTGATTATAATCATCATCGAATGAGATACAATTCAATGAAAATCAGTCCAAGTAAGGTGCAATTCTACAGCTGCAGAACAGCAAAGGCAAGACCTGTATACCCCCTTCATAATTAAAAGTCTGCATGAGTCATTTTCTTGGCAACAGCAATGAAATTTTTTTTTACAGCAAAATGCATTGCTGGGAGAGGGAGGGTTGGGGGGGGGGGGGGTGTAAAGATACAGCAACATGTTACAGGCAAATGTATTTTGGAGGGGTATTGGTACTGGTATAGCTTTATTAGCAAAAAAGAGTTTTTTCACTGCTTTAAGTGTAAACAGGTATTACAAAAAAGAAAAAAAACACAACTGAGATGGAGTTGGCTACTTGTGAAGCAATGATACTGAGGTGAAAAATGTATCATTTTCACCTTTAAAAAAAAAAAAAAAGTTCCAATAAATCTGTTCAGTTACTGGCAAAGCTGAAAAGCTATAGACTTGAGTTTCAGCATTTGGTTTGATGATGTAAACTATAATTTCAGAGTATGTGTTAGTGTTTGAGCAAAACTGATGAACTGTATTCAATGGAATAACTCCCCAAAGTCAAAATGCAGCTAGCTTCCTTAATGGTACAGTCGTGTATGCAAAAATCTCACCACTGGTAAACCTCGAAGCTCTAGCTGAGAAACAAGAAAAAAACAACAACAAACAAACAAACAAAAACCTGGATAAAACCAACAGAATTTACTGATGTGCAACACCGTTTCAGGCGGGTCAGGTCTGCTCTCAAGGTTTGGTCTAAAGTTAGTGGGCACAGAAGACAGCACAAACAAGTAAAACACTATCCCAACAAACACTCAAGAGTATCCCACACCCTCTTCTCTGCATTCTCTTGTTGAGTGGGATGTGTAGCACCTAGTCTTCTGTACTTGAAACACTGAAGGATGTATGCCCGCTGGCCACATTCCAACTTCAGAGCAGCTTATTTTATGTACAAGATGCATGTTGGGTATGTTCATGTGTTGTCAAATCAAGTTCAAGTCAAAAGTAAAAAACAAAAAAAAAAAGCTCAAGTCGAAAGTATTTTAATCATCCTATGAAGAGCAATTACAAAGTGAAATATGGTAGAAATCACAAACCAGAAAAGAAATAAAACATAAAAATATGATAAACATTTCTTTAAACATTCCAGGACAGTTTCAAATAAAAATTTCACACAGGTCAACTTCAAGTGCACACCTTCCAGTGCCCTAATTCTCTTCATGTACATACACATGGAGAAGATCAAATGTGCACAGTAAAGATCCTATTATTCATACCACCATTAATGTGGGTTATGGAAACAAACACCCAGCATGCAAGCCATACAATGAGATGAGCTGTTCTGAAGTCAAAATGTGCTGGCTGAGGCCTGCAGGCATAGCTCTGCAGAGTCACAAACAGGAAAGGACATGCCGTTATTTCCCCCTGACACATCTGACGGTGTAAAGCGAATGAGAGAAGAAGAACTCACAAGCACAGTTGAAGATCAGGCACTAAGCACCTGGCCTGGTTAGGAAATGCAGAGAGAGAGACAGACAGAGAGAGAGAGAGAGAGAGAGAGAATCCATGACTACATGGACCCACAGGATTGAATTCCACCAATCTTAGCCACTCACCTAGAGCATCCATCACATACCTATGACACTATCACATACACTGCAGAAGATTTCCATTTTGTTTTATTGACATTGTTAACGTGTTACTTTTTCTATTTACACAGTTATTCAGACACACACAAGAATATGCAAAACACACACAAACTTGGGCAAGTGCATGCAATAACACATACTGTTCTATATTTCTCATGCCCTTCCTTTTTTGGCACTCATACACACACACAGCCGCCGCTGTGGCCTAGTGGTTAGGGTGTTGTACTCGTAATCTAAAGGTTGCGGGTTCGATCCCAGCTATTCCGCTATGGCGTTGTGCCCTTGGAAAAGGCACTTTACGGCTATTTTCTCACCCCACCCAGGTGTAAAAGGGGTACCAACCTTGTGTTGGGGGTTAATCCTGCGATAGACTGGCGTCCTATCCAGGGGGGAGTCTATGACTCTCAGTCGCTTAACGCCACAGAAACCGGGATAAGCACCGGCCTGATGAGCCTTATGGCTCGGGACAGACTTTAACTAACTTAATACACACACACACACACGCACGCACGCATGCGCACACACACACACAGAGCTCTGTTCTGTTAGATCAAGTTGCTGAATCTTACATTTATACAACATGTATATATATATATATACTTCACTGGACCCTAAAGTTGATACCATTATCAACACACTCAATGCTCTAACTACCAGGCTACCCCCCCAGCAAGAAATTAAGGTGAAGGTGTCCCACAGCCTATGTTTGTTACTGAAGAGCAAGGTGTCAGAGATCAGTTTCTCAAGAGGCATCTTGAGGGTGGCACCCATCTCCTCTCCCTGACTGATTTTCCTTGCTTATCCCTAAATAGAACAGGTATCAGCTGGTTGAACTGGAGGACTGTACTAAAGCCAAGATGTACACTACAGTCATCCATCTGGGATGCAGTCGTATTCAATGCTGCATAACTTTAACTTGAGGAGAGCAAGTGCTCTGACTACTCCCCAGCAAGAAATTACAACCAACATCCCCCCTCCGCCCACTAAAGCCAACCCCCCCCCCCCCCCCCCCCCCCCAATCCTCACTTCTCACTTTCCCAGTCTTTTCTCAGTGCACCTCAATGGGAATACGGCCATGACTGCCAAGGTGCATACCAGTCAGAATGAATGCAATATACAGAGAAAATCCCAGGACACCAACTATAAGGAGAAGGAAGTTGCGTGAACCCAGTTCAGAGGCACATTCTTGCCACAAGCCTGACAGAAACTGTCCACTGTTGGACTGTTTTTTCCTTCTGCTGGTCGTCGAAGAGGGGAACCTGCAACAGTCACAAGGCAATGAGTCAGTGACCAAGCAATGCTGTTTCTGATATATTATTGTAACATTAAAAAAAAACCCAACAACAACAAGAAAGACATATTTACATAGCTGCCAAACCTTTCAGAATCTCCTCCTTCACTGAATGCTCTGACAAGAACTACTGTTGCCTGTTATATGAGTGAAAATGCGTTGCACTGCTAAGTGCCTGACAGTGACAAAGCAGGCCCAGCCATCCAACTCCGACATGGGGGAGAATTGGCATCTTTCTGGAAGAAAGGCAGGAAAGTGGACCTAGAAGGTAGAAAATAAACAAGGGGGTGACAGAAGGAAAAGGAATGAAGCAGAATCAAAGAGAGGGATAGAGAAGAGAGAATTCCTGCACATAATTTCCAGAAGGTGGGGATGCTATTTATACAGACAAGCCCACCGCCACCCTAATGTGAAAAGATCTGAGAATACAAAATCAGAATTTTAGGCGGGGTTAGGAAGGGGGCTTGCTCTAGCCAAGTACACTTCCTCAAAAGTCCTTTGGATAAGACTATAAACCATGATTGAATGTGTGAATGCAGGCAGAACAATTGCAGGTTAAAACCTGTTACACCTTTTGAAAGGATAGACCATTGTGTGCTGGTAGAAATGCATGAAAAAGTTTACAAATCAGCATGCACATAGGGATTCAATGTAAAAAGCACATGCCGTGACATGGGTGCTTATTCCAATATCCTTGAAATAAAAAATACATAGTTTATGAAAGAATAAAACACACACACACACACAAACACAAACACACACACACACACAGAGTTTATGAATGAATAAAACACACACATGCACGCACACACGCACGCACACACACACACACGTCATTCAGAAGGGGTGGGGGTGGGGAGGCATACCTGAGCAGACTGTCCTCTTCAGCAGCTGTCCCTGTAGCAGAATAACTTGGGTCTCCAGCTTCCCTGGCCTCCACTTCTAGCTGATACAGCAGATCATATGCCAGTCCTGTCACTCCTCGCCTCTCTGCCATGTCACGAGGAGTGAGACCTCTCTTGTTGCTGCCACAGAATGCATGACTCTCTTATCATCATTTTTCTTAACCATAAATAATGATCAATATATTCTAATTACTTGCTTGATAATAATTTTTCTTAAAGCATATATAATGATCAATATGTATATTCTCATTACTTGTTTGATAAAGTTATGCTTTTATTCTATAAGTAAAAATTAACATTCTGACACAAAATAGGCAGTGGTTTAAGTTGGGATTTTTTTGGGATTGAAACAGGAAAGTAATTTTCCAAACTGAAATGGTATGAGAACATCAAAAGATAATAATCAGACAAAGATTTTGCTTGCTTTGGTTAACAACAACAAAAAAAGTGAACAAAAAACTGTGGGACATTATTTTCTGACCTCAGACTTCTACAGGCTCTAGATCATGATTATGGTTGATTTGAATGACTCACTGCACTTGACAGTATTTCAGTGTCATGAGTGTGCATACATTTGACTTGTGAAGATATTGTCTTCAAGCTTTGTGTACCTTATAGTTATACACATGATATGTACATTCCAAAGTTTCCATTTCTGATCATAAGCCTATGTCAGTATGCACACACACACACACACACACACACACACACACACACACACACACACACACACACACACACACACACACACACACACACACTGAATGTCTCCTGCATTAGCTCCAGAGTGTGAGTGGTCAACGTATAAAGACACACTTGGCAGCGATCACCTGCCTGTTATCACAACTTTTGGTAAAACAACAACTTTCTGTGACACTCAGGAAGACAAAATTCCCAAATTTAACTACAAAAAAGCTGACTGGAAGAAGTTTGAAGACATCCTCGCAGTTTACAACACTGACAGCTTTGACACTGACAATATTGACCGCTTTTATTCCAAATTTACTGAGACCATTCTTCATGCTGCCACTTTGTCTATCCCTAAAATTAATATGCTAAAAACAAATAAACATCAGGGAAATATCTGGTGGACACCAGCTTGTGAGGAAGCAGTTAAATATAAGCGCTTAATGTATAAAATGTATCTAAAAGATAAAACATCAGAAAATAATTTAAAACAGAAACAAGCAAAAAATCACTGTAACCTTGTTGTAGCTCAGGCTAAGAGACAATTTTGGACATCTTTTTGTACAACCGAAATTTCAAACCATAAAGACCTTAAAAAGGTTTGGGAAAAATTTCATGAAATGAAAAGAGGTGTTAGTTTACCAGCTTGTCCAGTGAGACTAGAGAGCAAAGAATTTCCATCAAATTTAGAAAAAGCTGAAGCGTTTGCAGACATGTTTTCAAAATCGATGCGTCTTGAAGGCTTGTCACTTAATTGCAAGAATTATAGAACAGAAGAGGAGTATAAAACAGAGTATACCGACCCAGTCCCTGACAACAGTTCATATATTAATGCCGCAATTTCAGTGGAAGAAGTTAGAGATGCTTTAACATCTCTTTCTACTAAGAAAACATCTGTTGGATTAGATGCAGTTTCTAACGACATGCTAAAACATATACCAGTAAACTTTATTTTTCTACTTCATAAACTGTTCAATAAATGTTGGGTTGAAGGTGTTATGCCAGTAATTTGGAAACAGTCAATTGTCATTCCAATTCATAAACAGGGAAAGCCCAAAACAGACAAAACTAGCTACAGACCAATTGCGTTGACCTCACACACTGGCAAGCTAATGGAGAGAATTATTCTGAAAAGGCTGATGTATTTCTGTGATAAAAATAAGATAATCCCGGTCAATCAAACGGGTTTTCAAAAAGATAGGTCTGCTATTGATAACTTGGTTAAACTGTCAACGCATATAAAAATTCAGTTTGCAAGAAGAAAGAACGTTCTTGCAACTTTTTTTGATATAAAAAAGGCGTATGATCAAGTTTGGCATGCTAAGTTGCTGTGTAAACTAAAGAATCTAGGTTTTTCTGGGCATTTCTATCATTATATTAAAAGTTTTTTGACTAATAGAAGTATACAAGTTAGAGTAGCAAAATCATATTCAGGTTTTAGATCTCTTCATATGGGACTACCCCAAGGATCTGTTATATCACCTCTACTGTTTAATGTTTTGCTGCATGATCTCCCTATGACATTGTCAAACGAAGTCGTCATAGTGCAATATGCAGATGACATATGTATGTGGATGAATGTTTCTATGAAAAGAAACACACCAAAAAGAGTATTAAACTACATTAAAAAGGTATATCAGAACCAGCTAAACAATGTCGATAAGTATATGTTTGAAAATGGATTTACTTTATCCACAGAAAAAACTTACACTGTGCTTTTTAACAATAGCAGTAATCCAGAAGAGCTACCAGCATTTAAAATTGGGGCCGACATGATTGAGTATAAAAATACCATAAAGTTCTTAGGTGTTTTTCTTACTTCTAAGCTAACTTGGAATGCACATATTGAACACAATTTAACTAAAGCAAAAAAATGTTTGAACTTACTGAAGATGGTCAGCAAACAGTTCTGGGGCCAAGATACATTAAATTTGAAAAGTTTAGCTACATCTCTTATTCGTTCAAAATTATCATATGGCCAAGAGGTCTTTTTCAGTGCTCCTAGGTATTTACTTAAAAAGTTACAAAGTATAGACTGCAAAGCATACAGGCTTGCTCTTGGTGTGCCTTATCACGCCTCAGCCATGGGAACGTATAACGAAGTCGGCATATTACCTTTAGATGATTACCGTCAACTAGCATGTGCTAAATATGTGCTCAGAAACAGAACAACTGAAAACTTTATTTCAGAAGAAATAGAAGTAAAATCAGAATTTAGTTTTCCTAAAAGAGCAAAATCTATATCCTCTTTAATGCCTATAAGTACATACGTGTCTGATCTTGTTCAAAACTCTGAAGTCAATCAACACAGCATGGACACAAGAGAGGCAATATTACCTTGCCCATCTTGGGAGATGAATAAAGCACACTTCGATATTGAGGTGTCTAATGAAAAAAAGAATGACAATCTGAACATAATGGTTTCTGATGTCCGATCCCACATCCATCATAAATATTTTGACCATTTACAAATTTATACAGACGGATCACGTCTAGATAATCAAGAAACGGGATCTGCTTTTGTTATACCAGCGTTAAAAATTGAAAAATCATATCATGTTGGTAAACATCACTCGATATTTACAGCAGAACTTGTAGCAATATTAATGGGTCTTACTTATATTCTTGATTTGCCATTATGTATATTTCAAATTCTTTTTTGTGTGGATTCTAAGTCGGTATTGTATGCTTTAAAATCTCCATGTTACAAGAAAACTTCAAAAATTATATTGGAGATTAAGCATGTCATACATCTCTTGACCTTAAAGGGGATAAATGTAAATTTTTGTTGGGTGCCTTCACACTCTGGATTCTTTCCAAATGAGTGGGCAGATAGAGCTGCTAAGAGAGGTGCAAAACATGAATTGGATTCAATAGAATTGCATGTGCCTTTATCCTTGCAAGAGGGGTACAGCTTACTGGAACAGAAATCATGGAGAAAGGTCATTGAAACAAATCAGCGAAATGGGAGATTGTTAACTAGGACCGCGATCAATACCGATAATTTAACAGTTGTGAACCATTCAAAGACTTGTGTAAATGTTTTCATGTCAAGAAGAATTAATACATTATTTTATAGAATGAAACTAAATGCATTGACAACCAAATTCAGCAAAAATGGTAAATGTTTGTGTGGTGAGAATATCACTAATACTCATATACTGTTTGACTGCAAGAGTGTAAAGTCTTTCATGCCCCATTTTTCTGAAAACTCCCTTACCAGTATTTTCAATAATTTAAAATTGGCATTTGAAATTGTGAAAGGTCTCTGTTACAGTCCCTTAGGACATTTGTTATAGTTGCATTAATGTTAGTGAGTTGTTGTTTTTTTCATGTTTTTATTATTCCTGTTCCATTATCAAGTTTCTTTGTGTGGTGGGTGGGGGGTGAGGTGGGTTTTTTTTTTTTTTTTTTTTTTTTTTTCTTTTTTTTTTCTCGTCTAATATCACTAAAAGTGAACAGACGTAAAATTGAAGACAACAACAACAACACACACTGAGATACTAGGAAGGAAATGCACATGTATATATATATATATATATATATATATATATATATATGTATACATACATCACAGTATACATGTATGTAATCACAGACACTGAGACACTCAGACAGCGAGACAGAAACGAACTCTGATTTGGTATACTATCACACACAAACACATTCAAGATTATTAACTACTTGTACTGCTGAAGTCTCACTTTGGCCAGGTGGACTAGTCCTCCAATGTCCAAATGTTGAAATTCAAACATTGTCATATGTCTTTTAACCCCCACCCCACCCCCTTCTATCTCAGTACCTGCTTACCTATTTCATTAGGCCTATAACTTGAATTTGCACATTACTGATGAAGGACTATGCACTTTGTATGTCATGTGTTTGTATACTATTATAGGCATACATATAAGATGTATATATAATATAGAGGGATATATATATATATATATATATATATATATATATATATATGTGTGTGTGTGTGTGTGTGTGTGTGTGTGTGTGTGTGTGTGTGTGTGTGTGTGTGTGTGTGTGTGTGTCTTCTTGCTTAAATCCAAAATCAATAGCAATAGGGTACTGGCACTTCCAATCACACACGTGTAGCAAATCAAATCAAGTTTCTTGAACTTTTACTAAGTGAAAAAAACACAATTATTAATGAATTAAAAAAAAGAAAAGATCTTGACAAAACTTACCATTGCAAGACATTGGCACCATGTTCAATTAGTAACTCAATAGTATCTGCATGACCACACCAGTGCAGGGGCGTGTTTCCGTGACTGTCAGAGGCAGACACATCTGCACCGTTGTCAAGCAGCAGACCAACAATGTTCGTTTTCCCTCTCATGGCTGCCAGATGAAGTGCTGTGCGGCCATTCAAGCGTTTTTCCTCAGTTTCATTCACATTACAAGACGACGATTCCAGAATACTTCTTATCAGTTCAACATTTTCTTCGAGGACAGCATCGTGTAGCTTACTATTGCACTCCATTATGTCACAGAAATCCATTGAAAAAAATCTGAAATATTTTTGTTTTACGAGAAAATGTAGGCCTAGTCTGCCTTTCGATTTCTTGTCGTCTGCATTTGTTATGTTCGTAGTTCTATTATTAATGGATTGGATTTTCAATTCCGTGTTTATACATACATCGTGTTTTAAGCTCTTTTGTCGTTAAAACCATATTCTCAGGAGATAAAAACAATAAAAATGCAGTACAGAGTGCTAAAGGTGACAATCAAAAGTGTAAAAAGCAATTTGCAACACAACTTTACACTCAGGTGATTCCAGTCCACATTATTTTCATATCCATTAATAAATTATGACCTATTACCAGAGTTGAACAAAATTGTTTTTGGTCCTCAATGAGATGTTTCACTATGCTGTTAGCCTATGCTTGGTTTATGAAAAGAACACCCAAACATTATCTGCCACTGCATTTGGATCAGTCAACAATGGGTAGATTCCTATCGATGATAACGAAAATACAAGCACTCATGTGCTTTTTTAACCATTAGTCCCCGTGTGTATCATGTGTCATGTCATGTCATGTCTGCTTGTAGTCCCTTCTGGGGCATAGGCCGCCAACCAGCTGTCTCCAGGCATCTCGGTTCTGGGCTAGGCGTTCCAGTTGTCCCCACGTCTTGCCCATCTTTTTCCAGCTGGAGGTCCATCCCTTCCCAGTTCCGCGATGTCTGTTAAATTGCTATTTGGCGTATATGTAGCTAATTTTTCACAGGGTGGGGTAGCTAACCCTACCTCTAACCCTCCTCCTTTTTCAGCCGGGCTTGGGATCGTCCTAGGCGGAGTTCCCGTGTGTATCAAGTTTTGTAAATTTTGTCACCTGTTCCCACCGGCATACAATGGCCTATGCTTTCGAAAAGCAGAACAAGATTTAACGTGTGCGCATTTAACGCATGCGATCACTCACGGGACCTCGATTCAATTCAGTTCAATTCAATTCGATTAATACTCTCATCCGAAGGACTTGGGGACGTAGGGGAGCGAGGCAACAGAGATCTCAGCTTCTCTAGGGGCCAGCATGTTGAGGGCGGCGCCAAACTGCACTCCCTCGCTGCTTTACCTTCCTGACTCTATGGAGAGCAGGCATTTACAGCTGAGTGGACTAGGGGACTGTACTGAAGCCAAGGCACACAAACGGTCAGCCATCCACTTGGTAACCACACTCGACGCTGCTTAACCTTAGCATGGGGAAAGCGAGTACTCTGACCACTGAGCTATCCCGTCCCCTACATATAATGGCCTACTCTTCTGAAAATCGGAACGGGTTTTAACGTGTAAACAAGATGTTTCTGCGTACGTTCGCACACGGGACCTCGGTTTATAGTCTCAGTCGAAGAACTTTTGGGTGGAGTGGAGCCAGCACTGATGTTGACTCAAGAGGAAAAATCCTCTTGAACGAGATTCGAACCCGGGTCAGCAGATCGCGAGTGCAATGCACATTATTCTAACCACCAGGCTATCCCATCCCTGAGTGTGTGTGTGTGTGTGTGTGTGTGTGTGTGTGTGTGTGTGTGTGTTTGTGTGTGTGTGTGTGTGTGTGTGTGTGTGCTGCATTCCGACTTCAGGGATGTATGCTGGGTATGCTCGTGCTTCCGTAACCCACCGAACCTGACATAATCTGAAATATCATAATCGATCGTAAAAAATCCCGGACGCCGCTAAGATTTGAACCCAAGACTTCATGGATTCATGGCGTTGAAGACAAACGATCAAAACTTCTGAGCTACGACGTTCTTACAGTGTATATAAACTGCGTATAAAAACTGCTTTAAACAAGTGGTAACTGCGGTGTTTTTATGTGTTTGCAGTGATGCATTGACAGCTGATTACGTTTCGGTGTTTTTTGGTTTTGTTTTGTTTTGGGGGTTTTTTGTTTGTTTTTTTTTCTGGTGGGTGGGTGGGGGGGGTTGCTATTTTCTAATCAGGGCAAGGGCCGGATGAAAACAAAAGTATGTGAATGCTTACTCCGTTACCCTTGGAAAATAAAGATTATTCATTCATTCATTCATTCGGTGATCAATTTTAGTTGATTTTAGTAAATACGATTTCTTTAGGTAAAAAGAACTTTTTATTCTATATCATTAATAAAAACACAAAAAATATTAATAATATGCTCTAGTGTACTAAATCAGAGTATAATTAGAAAAGAAATAAATATTACTGAATGAAATTGACATGTAAATTAACAGTATGGGTTTATATCATCATAATTGTTTCTTTTTAGGTTTCGAGGGAATCATGGCCCAGAGAACTATGGGAGATGTAAACATGGTTGATAAATGAGTGTTGAGAATGAGCACTGCATTAAAATAAGAATTAAAAAATACCATTGTGTTAACTTTGTGCATTATTCAAAATGAATTTAAAAAATCTCTTCCAGGACTTCAATCCGAGGTATGTATTTGATTAATTATTGTTTTGCTGTGACAGAGCAGTGAGTCAGAGAACATTCACAGTCTAAGCATTTGAGTTAAGGATAGCCTACCACACATTCTGGATCGTCTCGACAACACTTTATCTCGCTGTCGAGTAAAGTAATAGTAATTGAAAAAAGCAAAACAAAGCAAAACAACCCCCCCCCCCCCCCCAAAAAAAAAAAAAAAAAAAACCACCAAAAAAAAAAAAAAAAAAAGGAAACAACCCCCCCCCCCCCCAAACAAAACAAAACAAAACCCACAACCCAGCAACCATTGACTACATTTGATTAGCAAACTACGTGTGGTGTGTGTGTGTGTGTGTGTGTGTGTGTGTGTGTGTGTGTGTGTGGTGTGTGTCAAATTTATTCAAATCAAATTTTTATTTCCAGTTGGTACATTGAATGAGCATCCATTTGCTTTATTCCATCAAGCCATCTATCTAAAGTAAAGAAAAGAAGGAAAAAAACCATCAACAAAACAAAACAAAACAAAAAACTCAACAAAAAACAAAGCAGAAAAGCCCCAGCAAACAATCAAACCAAAAAAAAGAAAGAAAAGGGGAAAAAACAAACAAACAAACAAAACAACAACAACAACAAACATTTCACCAACATTAATTAGCTAACATGATTTGAACAGCCTTAAAAATGAAAATATGCCTATAGAAAATACAAGCAACAACAATAACAACAAAAACAACCCAAAGAAAAACATCCCACTCAAAAGTCACGCACCACACACACACACACACACACACACACACACACACACACACACACACACACACACACACACACACACACACACACACACACACACACACACACCACACACACACACACACACTATGTTTGCGCTCATCCACTCAGCACGTATACTCATACACACATTCACACATTTAGAGTTTTTAAAAAAAATCATATAGTGTCAAAAAAACAGCTTATATCAGTTACAATGTCACCAAAAACCATTATTTAAAACTTAAAAAAAAAAAAATCCATGAAATGTCAATAAGCAATTTTATGTCAGATTACAATATCTCCATTCTTCAGTTCATACTATATATTTTTAGAAGGAAAATAAGGATAAAACAACAAACACAACAATACCTTATAATAATACCCATCACCACTGAGAGGAAATAACATATACACTAAGAAACATACTGTAATTAAAAAAAACAAAAAACAAAAAAAAACCACCCCAAAAAAACAACCAACCAAACAAAAACCAAAACGAAAAACCCCACATTGCATGTATGGCGTACATACATGCACACATTTAAAGTTTTAAAAAAAAAAATCATCTAGTGTCAAACAAACAGCTTATGTCAGTTACAATGTTACCAATACCATTATTTAAGACTTAAAAAAAAAAATCCATGAAATGTCAATAAGCAACTTATGTCAGATTACAATATCTCCATTCTTCAGTTCATACTTTATATATTAGAAGGAAGAAAAAGAAAAAAACAACAAATGCAACAATACCATATGATAATACCCATCACCACTGAGAGGAAATAACATATATATATATAATATATATATATATATAATATATTATATATATATTTATATATATATATATATATACACTAACAAACAAACGTGTGTGTGTGTGTGTGTGTGTGTGTGTGTGTGTGTGTGAGTGTGTGTGTGTGACTCTGTGTGTGTGTGTGTGTGTGTGTGTGTGTGTGTGTGTGTGTGTGTGTGTGTCACTGTGTGTGTGTGTGTGCATGTGCGTGCGTGCATACTGTGCATGTGTATGTGTTATGACTGTATGTGTGTGTTGGTGTGTGTTTCACTGTTTGACTGTATGTGTGTGTCCACTGTGTGTGTATGTAAACATGTGCACATGATTTAAGTAAAATTCTTTTATTTTGAGGAGAGAGGAGAGAGAGAGAGAGAGAGAGAGAGAGAGAGAGAGAGAGAGAGAGAGAGAGGGTGGGGGTTAGGCTAGCCGAAATTTACATTGCTTATTTCCTGTAGCCCTACACTGTTAATTTACCAGCCCCTCTGGCCATGTGTATGGAATCAGCCACACTCCAAGATTTTACATGTAACTTTTAAGTCTACAGATCGGTCTATCTGCCTATCTATCCCTTAGTGAGTTAGTCTGGCAACCGTGGGGGCACCCCTGAAGACTTGGCAACCAGTTCCCTCCTTTCCTCTCTCTATTCTGCCTTTCTCAAAAATTTGTTGAGTTCTAAGCCTGTCCATTCGCTGATGTTGTCCTCCCATCTCTTCCTTGGTCTGCCTTTTTTTCTTCCTCCCTAGCTCCTTGCAGTATTGTTTTTGCAAGTCCTTTTGATCTTGTGACATGCCCGTACCATTTAAGTTTACGCTTCTCTCTATGACTGATAGAGGTTTTCGTCCTGGACCAGTGGTTTGCTGCATTCAGATTTAACTTCGTTAGGACTCAAATGGAAGAGAGAGATATTTTTGCATTATATATATATATGCTGCCTATGTGCACTGCGTGGTATCATTGTGTGTGTGTGTGTGTGTGTGTGTGTGTGTGTGTGTGTGTGTGTGTGTGTGTGTTTTGTGTGTGTGTCACTGTGTATGAGTTAGGCTTCGTTCATACTAGTCCGCGCGATTGTGGTGCGGATGGAAAAAGACGTACATTCGTGAGAAAAGGCGTTCATACTGATCCGTTCCTTTTCCATCAGTGTCTTGTAAAAACATGGCGCTAAAGAGGCGGCAAAAAACTTGTGGTAGTGGTGGAGGAAAAAGAACATGAAGTGAGAATGTCTCGTTGTTTTTCTGTGCATCCAATCAACAAATCGGGAATTAATGTGCATGGAGAATATCATCATTGAATGCTGAGCTTCTTGCAAAAAAAAAAAAAAAAAAAGCAAAGTTGAATTTCTGTTTTTGAGATAATAAAATGTTTGAATTGAATTGGTCCAGGCTGCATGTACCATATGGCTGTTGCAATGATTTTTGTCATTTTTTTTCCCCAAAGGAACATTCTTATCCTCACTGCGACAGTCAGTTTCTCGTTGTCCATCTTTAAGTACAGAAATGACAAGTCTGAACTTGCATGCACGTGTTAGTATGAATGCGGGCAGCATTTCAAGTGATAAATACTAAATAGGAAGGGAGTGTCACATCCGCACGTTTTTTTCCCGTCCGCACAGATGATAGAAGTGTGGCATGCACGCACGGCTTTTTTGCCGGATGAAATCCGATGTGCGTGTCTGTGGAGGTATGTTCAAACACTTTTCCTTCTATAACTAAGAAATGGGAAGGGAGTGCCACATCCGCACGTTTTTTTCTTGTTCGCACGACAAACGCGCGGACTAGTATGAATGTACCTTTACTGTGTGTGTGTTTGTGTGTGTGTGTGTGTGTGTGTGTGTGTGTGTGTGTGTGTGTGTGTGTGTGTGTGTGTGTGTGTAAAACTGAAGTGTTGTGTGTGTGTGTGTATGTGTGTGTGTGTGTGCGTGTGCGTGTGTGTGAGGGTGTTAAGGAAGACACCAACATTGTTTTACCTTTCACTCTTCTGGAGATTATTTATTATTATTGACAATCACTGTTGAATCAGTTGAATCAGCACAGTGGTAAAAATATATGTTTGGAGAGCAGGAATTCACACACGTACTGTCGTGTGGCAGGCCATGTTTGCTTAACTGATACTGTGATAGTGACTGATACTTGTGATAGTGATACTGGTGTGTGTGTGTGTGTGTGTGTGTGTGTGTGTGCGTGCGTGCGTGCGTGCGTGCGTGCGTGCGTGTGTTGTGCGCGTGCGAGTGCGTGCGTGCTTGCCTTTCACACGCATCAAGTACTATTGAATGAAAAGCATTGTACCTTCTTGCAAATCCAGAATTTACTCAAGAAAGTCATGCTTTGAAGACAGCATAAGTTCTGCAGATTACAGAACATCCATGATGTACAGCAGTGTATTGCTTAATACAGACAATGTTTTGCTGTGCACCCATGGCATATGGCGAGAGGTTTGGTTTCTCTACGGACACCATGGGTGATTGTACACCCATGACATATGTAGCATGTTGATGATGTGCCTTCCTTTAACTTTAGAAGCAATGGGCTACAGATACCATACCCATGGTCTACAACTACAGAGTGAAAAAAATTTCAGTGACATTCAGAAAAAGTTATTTAGCTGACATACCTGAACTAATTTCTATTTAAGTGATGGCAGGATAGGTCAAGGCAAGTGGGTATTAAGGTGAAAGCGAAAAGACAGTTGTTAAAATTAAATTTGGTGATAAGAATATGATTGGGATTTAGACTTAGGGTTAAAGGGTGTGAGATTCACTCTCCATAATACTGGCATTGAAGGCAGTGTGCCCCAGCAGTTTACCATTAGCTGTCATTGACCTCCTTCCCAACATCAACATAGGATGGTGGAGTAGACCCAGGTCCCATAAATTAATGTGTGGCCAACAAGGAAGAGAATTGTTTGTTAACTAACATAAATCTGCAGTTCTAAGCATATGGAATGTTTATTATTTATTTATTTATTTTTTTTGTGGGGGGGGGGGGGGGATATTTGTTGTTAATGGTCCAGTGAATATTAATGTGGTTCTGTTATCTAATGGCAAGATGTGTTTCAAAGGAAAGAAGGTTGTTTATGTTCCAAACCACAGACATCTGTGATCTCCCCCTAAATACAGCTTTTAATCAATGTGTTCACTTTGGCTAAAGTGCAGCAGTATTTTATCAGTCTTTTTTTAACTTCAGGATTATTACTAATACTAGAAGTAAACCATAAAGCTGCTTTCCACACTAAAGAAAGGTAAAGGGAGATTAAGCGTATTACTAATCTTGTCTTGATCTCTGCTTATGAAAAGGAAGTGTGGGTTAAATGTGTTTTCAGCAAGTTCTTGGTGTTTTCCGTCTCCTGTGTGTTTCCTTGCGTTTGCTTCGCTGGACAAAACCATCGAGTGGAAGTTACTGTGGTGATAATCATTGTACTGCTTGGAAAGCTGGCTGTCATTCTGTGGATCCTCTGATCGCAATTACTGCGTTAGAAACACCCTCACTACAGGTAGGCTTTTTTTTAGTCAGGTGTTTAGAATTCATACAGTGACATAGGAAATTTTTAATGAAAAACTATGAAGAATGCATATACTAATCATATGTACAAATATATATATTTATATAATTTATATGTGTTGCTGCCTGCCTTTCCGTTATTGTGACGCTACCACATTATGCTGTGTCCATGCGGCATCATTATCAATCTCCCTGCCGCAGCCATAACCCAGATTCGTTGTAGTTGTTCGCCCTCCAGGCTCGGGACCACAGGGACCTCCACTCATATATAGGCGCCGCGGGGCCCCCAGAGGGGCCCTGTCACTCCTGCTGGTCACTTTGGTGGTGTCAGTGGCCGTTCCTAAATTAAGTACATACGAGGACAAACCTTTTACTAAGCCCTACTAATGACAGTTTAGTCAGTGTGGAACCACACTGAGTGATGCCTTACCCACTTCTTAGGGGGCGACCTACCAAACTGTCCCTCAATAAGCTCCTGTGTAACCTCCAACCCCAAAGGCTTTGACACAAATTCACCTAGCCGAAGCCGATATGGGAAACTGAATCTGATCACCTATAAACCAGAGCACGGAAGGCACCAGAATCACAGAGCAAGTTATTATATCTGGAGTGATCAACGATATGGGGATTGTAATAATGTACTGGGAGTGCATACCATTGTGGCTCTCGACAGGGTTGTTCTACATACGCTTACGCAATATATATCCTGGCGTCAACCAGCCCGAGAGATACAGGATCACTCCTGCAGGTATTGAGTGGAATTTGAGCACACTGTCAAATTCCTCGCTTAAAGTGGATGAACTCGATGTGTCTTCCCAGTCTCCCCTGAGCCCACACACACTCACTCGGGTAGGCAGTTTGGCTGGGCCCGAAAAAATCCCTATGACTTATGGATTCGAACTCCGCGAACCTTCCATCGAATCCAAGTCGCTAACCACTGCTCCATTGGCGGCTGTTGTTATATCTATATATTTGTATTACTTTAGCCTGTAGGCAAGTTAACAAAATGTTGAAAAGAAGAAAATGTGAGAAAATAATTTTTCTGTTATTAATGTTTTAAAAAGAAATGTAATGCATGTGTTTGCTTTTCCAGTCTTATAGATTTTTGTTTTGATTGAAGAAAGCCACACAAAAGTTTCTAAAGCAAAGTATTATAAAAACTATTATTAAAAGTATCTAAAATGGTGTTTTTCTATAGAAATTTAATCATAATTATTATGTTTTTTTTGATGTTAAAAGTAGACTCAAAAGGAAGAAAAGTATCTGCAAAGTATTGATAAAAGTATCTTAAAAGGTTTTTCTGTAGAAATCAAATTATGTTTTTTTTGATGTTAAAAGTAGAATCAAAAGGAAGAAAGGAGTTTTTGACAGTAACTGTTCCAATCTTAAAACAATTCTCTTGACCTGTTAGTAGAATTTTTTTTATATTCTGTTTTATAAAATCTATTTAAAATATTATATTTTATAATATACATTTATGTGATATAGAAGTAAAATAAATATAAAATGTGCTGTTTTTACCACACAATTCAATAGCACATTTGACTCTAGGTATACTCAGTACACCGAGGTGAAAAAAGAAAAAAAAAAAAGTCACAGATGGAATTGTGCGTGTTCAGGGTGGAGGGGGACATGCTACACTCAGTACAAAGCCATGTGATGTGCACCGCCTGCACCTCTTGCTGCTCATGTTTGAGATCCTGGCCTGCGACAACCTGGAGATGGATTCTCACTCCTGGTCCTCGTCTTCATCCCCCTCATCGTCATGGCCGTCATCTCCATCGGTATCTGCATCTGGGCTGTGAAAAACGAGCGCTCATTTGAGGTAGGTGGTGAGAGACGCTGTTCAAGTTTTTGTGTGATAGCACTGTACTGCACAACAGAAAATACTTTCAGTGAACTGAGGAAGATTTTATGATCGCTTTAAAATTTATGAACCAGCAGATCATGATGAGAAAGAGAATAAATAATCTTTATTCTTTCTTTGAATGAATAATCTTTATTTTCCAAGGTAACAGAGTAAGCATGCACATACTTTTTTTTCATCCGGCCCTTGCCCTGATCAGGGAAAAGCAGCCCCCCCCCCCCCTCCCCTAAAAAACAAAAAAAAGCCCCCCAAAACCCCAACAAACAACAACCCAACAACAAAACAAGCCCCCCCCCAACACACCACCCCCCCCCAAACAAGCCCCCCAAACCCCAACAACAACAACAAATATAACAAAAGAAAAACCACCACCACCAACAATAAAAGTTCAACCTATATTTCAGAGAAGTAATAGGTACATACTTTCAACAGGTGCATAATGCCCACTAGATACACTGATAATCATTAAAAAAAAAAGAAAAAAAAAAAAAAGAGGGTAGGGCCTATGAACAAACAGATAACCCCTAACTGACCTGAACATTAATGTCAGAACAGATATACTGATTATAATTAAATAAATCAACATATTAGAATTGAGGGGACAGCTGCAAAGAAGAGAGAGAGAGAGAGAGAGAGAGAGAGGAGAGAGAGAGAGAGGAGAGAGAGAGAGAGAGAGAGGAAATTGTCTGAACTCTGAACTCAGAAATCATTTAATATGTATATATATACATGTAAGTGAGGGAGCATGTGTGTATGCATGCATGTGAATAATGATTCATATTGCTTGTCATTTCTCAGTGATATTACATGAATAATTAGACATCAGCGTGATCTTTCCAGTTTTATTCTTCCATGTCATACATACATGTATACATGTATACAGATTTTCCTGCTTATCAGATCCCCAGAAATGTGGAAGAAAAAACATACAAAGGACAGAGAAGTAAGCAAACCCATCCCCTAAAGAAAGCAAGAAAAAGAAGAAGCTCTCTATGTTTTATTTACTTTAGTGTTAAACATTTCGCCTGTTGATTTATAAACATGCATTGGTGTGGTGTTAATGTGGGGATATGTGTGTGTGTGTGGTGTGTGTGTGTTGTGGACAGATGGAGCTGTTTTGCTCGGTGAACATTTTACAGTTTATCTTTCTTGCCCTCCGACTGGATGGAATCATCACCTGGAGCTGGGTGGTATGTGTGTTTATTGATTGATTGATTTGATTGATTGATTCGATTGATTCGATGTGTGTGTGTGTGTGTGTGTGTGTGTGTGTGTGTGTGTGTGTGTGTGTGTGTGTGTGTGTGTGGTGTGTGTGTGTGTGTGAGAGAGAGAGAGAGAGAGAGAGAGAGAGAGAGAGAGAGAGAGAGAGAGAGAGAGAGAGAGAGAGAGAGAGAAAGTGTATGTGTGTGTTGTGTGTGTGTGTGTGTCCTGTCTGTCTGTCTGTCTGTCTGTCTGTCTGTCTGTTGTCTGTCTGTCTGTCTGTCTGTCTGTCTGTCTGTCTGTCTGTCTGTCTGTCTGTCTGTCTGTGTGAAATTAGGAGATACAGATATTTGTTAAGGATCTTATAAGAAGTCCCTTTGGATGGATTGGTGTCTTTTGCTCCAACAGTATATCAGGTTGCTTAGGTTTTTATTGATTGCAGTATTTGTTATTTAGGAAACAGGTTTTCCAAGTAGAGTGAATCATTTCATATTTAGACAAGTATTGGGATTCTATTTATAGTTTTCAGTGTCTATCTCTATACCTGTTATAATGATGATATCTTGATAATTAAAAAAAATGATATTCTCTATTGTACAGATTTCATAACTGTTTTCGTTTATTGTTTTGTCATAAGTTTCTTCATTGCATTTTCCATGTGATGTAATTGATTAAGGACATGTGTGCACATTCATACTTTGAAAAAAATTAAAAAGAGGAAATAATGGGAATTCACTGCCTGAAACTTGAAAGACCCATGATTTTGGCAGCTGATTTCTGCACATTGGTAAGAGTTATTTAGTATACTTGAATATTACCAATTAACAGGAAATTTCTTAGTGTGGAGTGACCACCAAAAACATAGTTACTGCAGATGATGTTGCTTAGAATTGTTTAACACTTCACTACCGTTGTACTTTGCCCTTATGGTGCAGTAGACTTCTGCTTGTTGTATTTGATGTATTGGGGAAAAAAATTCAGCACTAAACAAAAACATCCCTTTCTCAGTTTCTGTGGAATGACAAATTATTGGAGCAACTAATGTTACATTTTTAAGACGATCATGTTATCTTAACCATTTTTGTATTTTGGTCTTACAGTATAGTCATTCTGATATAAGTATAAGCGCTTTGATTTGTTTTTGCAAGATATAGCGCTATATAAATTCATTTATTATTATTATTATTATTATTATTGAGCAAAATTTCAGTTGAATGTATCATGCAACAGCCTCTTCTGACCCATAAGGAGAGTTGAATATACAGAGGAGGCTCAAAGAGAAACCACACACACTAAAAAGTGTTGATTGCTAATATAAATCCTTCACAGCAGAGTGTAGGATTGGTCTGTCATGGTTTGGGTGTGTTTCAGATGTGTTCATTCCCATCTGGATCGTCATGTGTGTTGCCCTGATCGGGGTGCTGTACGCCATCGTCTTAGCCATCATCCTGCTCAAGTCCCCAGACATCATTCCGGAGCAGCGCCAGGGAAACATCTCGTCTGCCATCGGTTATTCTTTCCTCGTCATTCCTCTCCTGGTTTTTGAGGTGAGCAAAGGGGTGGATGGGTGTGAAGGCATGAACTTGAAGATCTTGCCTGGTTGATGTTTTGTTTTTGTTGAAGTTGTCTTGGTCTAGCTCTTGCAGTACTGAATATCTGCTGATAATTACTTCCCTATCCTGAATTTCTGACCTGGCGCTCTCCCCTTCAGCCCTGTCAGCTGGTTTTCCGGCAATAAAGGTGCCAGAGGAGGGTTTGTTTATAGTGATCCGTCATGCGGCTAACTGGCATCAAAGGACTCTGAAAAATAGTTTTGATACAGCAAACACTGCTTCTCCTATCCCATGTGAATGTTTATAAAGCTTTGTGTGTTGTGTGTGGCTGTTACATGTGTTTCCATTGCATTTTTTGTTGTTGTTTGGTTCCCCAGCTTAACACGCTGGGGGTGGGGGTGGGGGGTCACCCAATATTTAGTTTACATTGGGTGAAATGTCTGTGTGGATGGCTGTTTTTAAGTACCTTGCCATACTCTGTCAGCCATACTCTGACTTCAGATAATTTTTCTACATTGATGGAGATAAGGCTGTTAATCTTTTCACAGCTGGAGACATTGTCAAGGTATCATGTCACACATGACATTTTTATGTAGGCCTGGGCACTTTACTTACATCAATAACTGACACAGCTTATGGCCTGGGCCAGATTACATTTATTTTATATAACACAGACTTTTTACTGCATGATCTGTTTCTGTCCTCATCTCTGTTGTATTTCAAAAGAGAGAGAATGAATGAATGAATGAATAATCTTTATTTTTCAAGGGTTACAGAGTAAGCATTACATACTTTTTTTCATCTGGCCCTTGCCCTGATCAGGGAATAAAGCTAAGAACCCCCCTCCCTACCCCTACATACAGCATCACCACCAACAGCAGTTCAACCAATATTTTAAAAGATAAAAAAAGGGATACATTCAACAAAACGCGTCATCCTAACTGGATACACTAATAACTATCTAAACAAACGTGTGTTTGTGTGTGAGTGTTGTGTGTGTGTGTGTTGTGTGTGTGTGTGTGTGTGTGTGTGTGTTGTGTGTGTGTGTGTGTGTAAGCGGGAAAACAAGCAAAGTAGGCATAAAAGGGAAAAAACAGATAAAAAAAAACAACCAAAACATAAAAAAAAACTTTAAATACAAAAAGCTACGTGGAAAACACATCTCTATATTCCAATGGTAACATAATTTGAATCCAACTAGGATAGAGAGAGAGAGAGAGAGAGAGAGAGAGAGAGAGAGAGAGAGAGAGAGAGAGAGAAGAGAGAGAAGAGAGAGAGAGGAGGCAACTGGGAGAATAGATGCAATCAAGGAAATAAGGGGGTGGGGTATGGGAGCCTGTTCTTTCACTGTAGAGTGATGTGTTAAGAAAATCACATGTATATTGTCCTATCCAGCAGCTGTCTCGGTTAACCCCCCCCCCCCCCCCCCTGTGACTTGAACAATGGCAAAAGCAAATCTGGTTTGGAAATTCTGTGGGGTGTGTGATTGATGTGATAAGCAGCACCTGCTGAATTCAGGGTGGGGATCTGTTATGATCTCCTGGATTAACCTAAAGTGCAAACCTGCCAGTGCCTTAATTGTCATATATAATATGCGTATGCAGAAGATAATATCTATGCACATTAAGGATCCCATCACATTCCTTTATACCTAAACACATACAGACTCTTACACAGACACACAGACATACAGACACACACAGACACACACACAGACACACACCACTCACTCACTCACTCACTCACTCACTCACTCACTCACTCACTCACTCACTCACTCACTCACTCACTCACTCACTCACCACCACCACCACCCACCACCCACAAAATCCTGTGATCAGCATTCTACAACATTTGTTTGTTTGTTGTTTGTTGTTTTTTCAGATTCTGCTGGCCAACAGACTGGACAGAGTGAACAGCTTTCAGTATTCAGCCATCACCGCTCCTCTCCTCTTGTCTCTGGCCACGCTGGTCTGTCTGTCCTTCGGGGCCAAGGGGGGCAATAACTGTAAGTAGTCACGCCGCTGTACAGCCTGTGTGTGACTCCATGTTCTCAATCTGACTATAGTGAATGATAGGTTCTATAGTCAAGTATTTTTTTTTTTTGTATTTTGTATTTTGTATCACTTTATGTCACAGCAGATTTCTCTGCATGAAATTCGGGCTGCTCTCCCCGGGGAGAGCGCGTCGCCACATGTGCTGCGCCTACCCTTTTTTTTTTCTTTTTCCTGCATGCAACTGTATTTGTTTCCCTATCGGATAAGACGATAAACCGAGGTCACGTGTGTTACACATCACTATTTAGCGCATGTTAAAGAACCCACGGCAAGGGGGTTGACCCTGGCAAAATTCTGTAGGAAAAAGCCACTCTGATAGGGAAAGTGGTTAGGACCATTTCACTGCAATCCTGTGGGTCCATGGAGTTGTGGGTTTGAAACTTGACAGCGGTGTGAAAGAATAAGGGTGGGGATGTGTACGATCTTAAAGTACAGACCTACCAGTGCCTTAATTCTCTTTGTATATATACACACATGCAGATGATCAAATATACACAATAAAGAACCCGTAATTTATGTCAGCATTAGGTGGGTAACAGAAACAGGAGGATACCCGGCATGCATCCTGTACAAACAGTGAGCTGCTCTGAAGTTGTAGTTGCGGTCAAGTTGGGTTCACAGAAGGGATGTTTTAGTTTAATATGGCTGGAGTACATTAGTCACACTGCCAGGGCCACAGATGTTTAGCATGGGTAGAAAACTGAAAAGGCATGCAGTGTTGGCCTGTACATTGTAAAGTTGTCATCGGGTCTATCAGATTGTGTTAGTACATTGGTGGTAAAGGCTTCACCTGCTTGGTCAGTCAAACTGTGCCTGTCTATCTTATGGGAACATAGATTGCAAAAACTGAAAGCTAACAACTGCCTGGGCCACAGGTAGGATGTGTAATACTACACTGAAATCAGTCTGGGTTATTTGGCCAAATCAGGAAAGATGACACGACATGTAGTTCTGTGTACTGCAGACTGGGAAGTTGGAAGGGTGATTGGATGGGAATGGAGAGGGCAGGAGAGTTGGAAGTGAAAAGGGAAAGGGCATTGACATTGACTTGAATTGATAAGTGGGAGACTTAAATGTTTGGCTGTAATGCAGCCATGGTTTTTACTACCCTGGCTGCCACAGAGGCCATACCACAGCTGTGACCTTGTTAAGAATGAAACCTCAGATTAGAGCTGTGCAGCCATATGAAGGAATTTGATACACAGATCAACACCAGCTGTTGTTGCTTGTATTGACTCCTAATCCAGCCATAAGTGTCACACCAGAGCAATCTCACAAAAGTGAAAGTACCTCTCACAAAAAATAACCCTTAAGATGAAAAAAACCAATTCTGAGACCTTGAAAAGTAACAGTGTTTATTCTAAAAGGCTGTGGTATGATATTCATATCAGGTGGAGAATGCTGAATCTCTCAGGAATTTAGATTTGTTGCTTGGTGGAACAAGGTCTTAAGATGCTAATATTCATTCTGAGAGATGTCTTGGCATTTTATGTTAAAAAAAAGAGAAGTAGTAGTATTTCCATCGTTGCTTTTTGAATGTTGTGTAGTTATGATCACTGTGTTGTAGGTTTATGTATAGAACCTCAAATTTTCTGTTTCCTATGCAACTATATTGGTCAGTTTTAATTAAAACAAAAAGTTAGTTCCCCTGAGTTACAAATCTGAGAGGTTCACCAGTCGTGAGATTTTTTCTTGTAAGGAAATCTTTTTGCCCATCAGTGATTTAAAGTAGCTGCATTCTGATGATGTCTAAACATGACACCAGTGTGTATGCATTTTAAAAAGTTGTCATTTACTCCTACCAGCATGCAATGTCCTACTCTTCTGAAAGGCGTACAGGTTGTAACGTGTGCTTGTGTGTTTGAGTTTGGGATCTCGTAGTCTGGCCTGAAGGACTTTTAGGGGATTGGATTGGGTACTGATGTTATCTTCAGGGAAAAGTCCCCTTCAGTGGTTGTTGCAGTAGTGGCTCAGACCCACGCCGTCAGCTTTCTATCTGCTAGGTTATCCTGCCCCTCCTGTCTGTCATTTCAACAACTGAAACTCATCTGTAACTCAATTCTGGCTGTTTTCTCATGTCACGTGTATATCATGTTAAGGAATTTTTGGTCTGTTATGTAGTGCATGTTTCTTTTTTTCTTTTAAAAAAAATTTTTTTGACATGATTTAGCTAAGGTTTTTAATCTACATTGTGTGTGTGTGGATGATTTGACTGATACATTTCTTGCATTTGTTCTTCCACCAGGGTGGTTCGGGATCCGCAAAGACTTTTGCCAGTTTTTACTGGGAGTGTGTCCCTGTTTACAAGAATACGGGAACATCTCCTACTCTCTGCAGCACGACGACTCGGACAGTGCGCTAGCACGCCAGAGTGTGAAAAAGTGAAAGGGATCAACAAACTGAAGAAAGAGGCGATCGATGAGCAGCCTCAGACTGTGGTGCCTGTCTTGTCTATAGAAATGCCAGATTGATACGCCATTTCCCTGACGCCTGTGACAAGACAGAAAAGGATGTGTGTGTGTGTGTGTGTGTGTGTGGTGTGTGTGTGTGCGTGTGTGTGTGCGCTGTGTGTGTGGTCTGCAGTGCTAGTTGAGGAGACAGGGAGGAAAAGGACCCAGGTTGAAGAGGATTGTGTCATGGTCTGCCAGCTCATGGGATCAGAGCGGTGGTGAATGTGTCTCCTCTAGGCCATCGGTGTGAAACGCCTTTTACAGGACCCTGAGAGCGGTTCTGCAGATTGCCCTCATCTCTCACCTGTCGGCATCAGTGGATGCTCTCACCTGTCGGCATCAGTGGGTCAGTGGGTGCTCTCACCTGTCGGCATTACTGGGTGCTCTCCTCTTCACCTGTCAGCATCACTGGGTGCTCTCCTCTTCACCTGTCAACATCACTGGGTGCTCTCACCTGTCAGCATTACTGGGTGCTCTCACCTGTCAGCATCACTGGGTGCTCTCACCTGTCAGCATCACTGGGTGCTCTCACCTGTCAGCATCGCTGGGTGCTCTCCTCTTCACCTGTCAGCATCACTGGGTGCTCTCCTCTTCACCTGTCAGCATCACTGGGTGCTCTCACCTGTCAGCATCGCTGGGTGCTCTCCTCTTCACCTGTCAGCATCACTGGGTGCTCTCCTCTTCACCTGTCAGCATCACTGGGTGCTCTCCTCTTCACCTGTCAGCATCACTGGGTGCTCTCACCTGTCTGGCATCACTGGGTGCTCTCCTCTTCACCTGTCAGCATCACTGGGTGCTCTCACCTGTCGGCATCACTGGGTGCTCTGCTCTTCGCCTGTTGGCATCACTGGGTGCTCTCTCTCTTACACCTCAAGACTCTGACTGTTACTGTGTTGCCAAGAAGGCTGGAGAACTTCTGTGAACAAATGAACTGGCTGTGGGAAAGGAAACCAACAACTTGAGTTTCTTTTCACTGAAGCATCCCCAAATGGAATGGAGTGTTTGGTTTGCTTTAAAGCCTAGAAAGCTGGAGGTCAAATAAAAAGATTTATTTCTGATTAGAAAAAATGTTTGAAGCTTGAAGCAGGACATGGCTCTAAATCAGCACTTGCAGAGAGAGCATAGTGGTATAGATGACATGGAAATTTAAAAAAAAAAAGACGATATGGAAATATGTAGCATGGTCCTGAGAACTTACCACAACATTGGGTCATGCATTTATGTGGCCATCATGGATTTCTTGTTTGTTTGGTTGGTGGGTTGGTAGGTTTTTGTGATGTGTGTGTGTGTGGTTGTTTTTGTTTTTTTTGCCATCAGAGATGCACTTCAGTCTGTGCAAGGAAGGCAGCAGTATGCTGCAGGTCATCCAAGTCGCTCTTGAGCTTCTTGGCCACTGGGGTGGGGTGGGGTGGGGTCAGGTCAGGTCAGGTCAGGTCAGGTCAGGTCAGATCCTCTTTCAGAGCAGGTTGTCTTGTGTCAGATGGAGTATTTGGTGCACCGTAAGACTTCTGTGGAGAAAAAACTGAAAACCATCACCACCTGCTGCCAAATCACCTGAAGACTGTAGCAGAGAACAGAGACATGTCACACGCACACACACACACACACACCGCCCTCTTCATGTCCCAGGTGTGGTCTGCAGTGTATGTACATCATGTGTTTGATTCTCTCTGTATTGTGTACATGTAACGCACCTTACGTTTCAGGATGTTGTCTTCAGCAGGAGGAAGTATTGTCCCAAGTGCCAAAAAGTGCAGTGAAGACATTGTTTGTTGACAAGGGGAATAAGAATGGTTGTTAAGTGCAATTACTTCGTTAATTTTTCTCAGGTTGGGCTGGGCTGGGGTTGGGAAGAGGGAGGAGGAAGAGGGGTGTTGTACACAGGCAGGCAGGCAGGAAGGGAGGGAGGGATGGATGAAGAGGGAGAGAAGACAAGAAAGCAGGAAAAACAGCTGACCTGTATTTCAATCTGATTTTTTTTTTCAAATTTTCCTCTTTTTTTTTTTAAAGAAAAGTTCTTTTAATGATCACTGTTTTCCCAAATGAAAACCACAGGTTTTTGAGTGCAGGTAGTAATTTCCACCCTCTGAAAAATGTTGAGAAGTGTTCTCTTATCTGTCATTCTCTTTGCTTTTGCCCTTTTTGGTTTTCATCTCTCCTTCTTTCCTTGCTTTCTACCATCCACGTCCATTTATCTGCGTGTTAAATGTCGTCTTCTTCTCTAGCTACAAGTGAGATGTTAAAACTTTTGAATGGGTGCAGAATGTCCATTCTGAGTGGTATATACCTGTGCAGCTTATTCCCCCCCTTATTTATTTCTGCCTCTTTCAAGTATGACTGGCATCCTGGACAGGGCATAGTATTATTCACTACCCTGCAGACCAAGCTTTTGCTGTACAGCCCACATTAGGAGCTGGAAAAGACATGCCCTTATTTTTGCCAGACACATCTGACAGTGTGAAAGCGAATGAGAGACAAGGAAGTATTATTTACCTCAAGGAATCCAGTGTCTTAGATGTCAGTAGTTGTGTGTGGGGTTTTGTGTTTTGTTCCATGTGGATAAAGTTGAATGTTGGATAATCTTGATAACAATGACATTGTTTGTTTGTTTGTTTATGAAGAGCATTGGTGTGTTTGACTTGGTTTGATTTGATCTGTTGTAGTAAAAAACCACAACATGGCTTTGGCAATCAGTTGGGCTCTAAGCAGTTCTCGGCTAATATGCTGCTGCCATGTGTAGAAATCAAAGGTTTTGACGTCTGAAGAACCAGTGATGATAGTAAATAAGGTGTTACTCTGTAGTGTTTGATTATTTATATCAGCATTGCCAACCTGATCTAGGGGTTTAAGCCAGATGGATGAAAGTAATAGCCAACAAGTTACTTTGAAAAGCAAAAAAGTACCCCATTTTCTGGGTTTTAAGTGTTTTGGTGTGCAAAGCTTGTCAGCCCAATCAAAATCAAAACAAAGCAAAACACCCCCTCCCACCCAGTGCTTAAAAAAAGTCAGTCTATAGGTTAGAAACTATAGGAATTCTTTTGTGAAAAAAATCTGTTTATAGCCTTAAAACTCAGCACTGTTTAAAAATCAGATTATAGAGCAGAAACAAGGATGCTTTTGGAAGTTCATATAAATTGCATTCCATGGTCTACCACCTAATGCATTAGTTTTTCTTGAACAGAACAAGAAGCTTTTACACAGAAAATAAGTCTTGCTGGCAGTAGTTTTTCAAACAGTGGGGCAGAATGGTCACAGTTTTCCACCATAGTTATGTTTCAAAATGATTCCACACTGACCATTGCCCTGTGGCACAGGCCACACCCCCCCCCCCCCCCCCCTCTCATACCTGCAGTCCTGTCCTACCTTAACACTCTGAGACACCAGATGTGGCCCAGCCTTGTAGACTTCAGGAAAAACTGTGGGTGCTGGTGGGGTCACTAGATAGACTGCAGACTTTGCCATGCAGACCAGCCAGGATGATGCAGAAGAAGAAGAAATGAAAATGATAAAATGAAAAAGGAAATACACCACAGAAGATTGGCTGTGATAGGGAACATTGTTGTCAACCAAGGAAGTGTGCAGTTTATTTTGGTACATTATGTCATGTGGGGACTAGTGTGAAGTGTTACTTTTAATCATGTTTGACCAATGTATGTCAGAGGGGTGCTTGTTTTAGTCCTTTCAGATTATCATCCTGAAGCACATGTTCGCTTTGTGTATAGTGGAAGTTGAGCAGTCATTATACTATTTAAGTACAAGTAGTGATGACTTTGGAAGGTAATATTTATTCAGTTTGGATGAGGTAGGTTTGCCTGTATAGCAGAAGAGGGTTAAAAAAACTGAACAGGTAAATTCAAGATCCTGATATGTACAGCGTATCCATTGATAAATACTCCTTGAATTGATTAAGTTGTGGGTGAATCTTTTCCTTGTTTAGAAGAATCTCCACACTTTATTGATGAAGTTTCTGCATAAGGGGTTTCCTCTATTCTCAGTTTTGCTCAGGAATTAACCAAAAAAAATGTCATTATCTAGTCTAGTATAATGTGTTGGTTTAGGTGTGATAATTTAAAAAAAATTGTTTTGTTGGAGGTCAGGTTTTCAGTATTTCCTGTCAGCATCATAGGTTATACAATTGTATATGTAGGCTAAAGAGTACTGAGGAGGGTGTTCCTTCTGCTATTGTGATGGACATGAATTGAAATGTGTTATTCTCTCTCTTCCTCTCTCTCTATGCTCTCCCCCCTCCTCTCACTTCTCTCTATCTCTCTCCCTCTCTCTCACTGGTGTTTGTTATTTATTTTATTTATTTTTTCCGTTAACACTTTCATGCCCCTGCATCATGTCACAGCTTTGCTTTAGTCTTCTGTTACAATCCATGGATGGTGTCTGTTGGTTTTCCAGGTGCAAGGTTGCCTATGCTTGGTCTTTCTTTTTTCTATGTTTTGGGGTTGTTTTTTTTTTGGGGGGGGGGGGGGGGGGGGGGGCAGGCGGGCTGGCATTGGGGTTTTGAACCTGGCAGTTTGTGTTGTTATCATTATTTTTTTTTTAATTATATTCTTTTATATTGAGATATGGGATAAGCGCTCATGTGCTTTTTTTATCCAGTCCCGTGTGTATGCAGTTGTGTAAATATTGTCATCTGTTCCCACTGGCACACAATAGCCTACTCTTACGAAAAGCGGAACAGGATTTAATACATGTGCAAGATGTTCTGCATGCATTCGCACACGGGGCCTTCGGTTTACAGTCTCATCCAAAGACTTTTGGAGAGAGTGAAGTCAGCACAGTGTACCAGGGGCAAAATCCCCTCCAACGGGAATCGAACCTGGTCGTCAAATTGCCAGCGCATGTTCTGACCACTAGGCTATCCCGTCCCCCTATCCCTGTTGTTGGTTTGTGGTTGGGTGTGATGAGAAAGGACAGAGATACATTCATCCTTGTTAGTTGGCCCCTGTGTGGCCTCATCTGCAGCAGAGAAAACAGTCAGCTCTGTGTAGTTCTCTGGACGTCAACAGTATTTCATCCATTCCTTTGTATAAGACTGGACTTTGGATCAAGGTGCAAACTTTGGGTGCTCTCTGAAACTTAACTATCCTTGTTTTCTGTTTTGAGAAATTTCATTTCGACTTATTTTCATTAAAATCTTAGGAGTTTTATTTGTTGTTGTTGAGAAATTTCACTTTCTTTTTCCTTCTCAATGTCTCTTGGAAATTTCATTCAAGTGAAGGGCAGAATTCCTTTAATGAAGATTCTGTCATGAGGGAAGAGAAGTGGATGACGGGGGGGGGGGGGAGGTGACAGGTCACTTTTCCCTGGCTTTGTTTAGTTTGTGTGGATATGTGTGTAAGTGTGTCTACAGTGTACAAGAGGTTAGCTTATTCTAAATTAATGTTGGAAACCTGTGAGAGAAAGATCTTGCATTTGAGTACATGGATTGATTTGGATCCTGAAATGTGAGAGTGGGAAATATTGGTGGTGGCCTGAATGTGTGTATGTGTGTTGTGTGTGTGTGTGTGTGTGTGTGTGTGTGTGTGTGTGTGTGTGCATTACGTCTTGTTGTATGAAAGGTGTTTAGATAGTAAAGATGATAATGAAGATTATAATGAGATGATCATGATGATGATTATAACGATGATAATGATATGTGTGTGTGTGTGTCCATGTGTGCATGCATGTGTGCAACTGTCACTTGAAAGTTGTTAAGGTATTGTTTTAAATAAGAAAACAGTATTTGCTGATACCGGTGATTACCGAGACACATTTTGTTGCCACTAAAGGCTTGTAAGCTGTACAGAGGTATTAAAGACTGCATTATTATCTTGTACTATGTACCAACAAAATTTCAGCTTGCTTCAACAACTTCTTCACATTATTTCATAGACAGAGTTGCTTCTACAATTTTGTTAAAAGCAACATTGATCAAAGTTGATGGGAAAGAGGCTTCTTAGCTTGTTTCATCTTTTTATCATGGTAAAGATCATGTACATATATTCCATTTCTTTGGAATTGTGAAAGAAAAAAATCATGAACTACAAAACACAGGTAGATGAATGTAACAAGGGGCTTGAAGGAAATATTTGGAATAACAGAATCAGTTGGAATATAATGAATCGTCAGAAACAGAGAGCTGTGTCACTGTCAGTGATAACGCTTAATCACCACAAACAGTAAAACTGAACGTGACACTGAAGTCATGTCAAGCAAAAGGATGTGTTTTGAGCACACAATGAGAACAAAAGGAAAAAGTATGAATTCTTTTTTTTTTAAGATCAGATTTTCAGTTTTTCCATGTGCAACTAGGAGGTGATAAAAAAAAAGAGTATAATTTAATAAGTGTTTCAACTGCAAAGTGGTAAACTTCTTTTAGTTCTCTGCTTCTTCTTATTTCCACCTGAAGTAATTAATGGACTTAATTTCCACTGAAAGTAATAGTTGGTTTGTTGTGTAAACAAGCACCTTTTCCTGTTTGATAGTAGTGAAAACAGCAGTGCAAAGGCTGTATTGCTAATAGGCCTGCAGCAAAAACATGATTCAAAGTAGAGCTGTGCTGACTGACCATGACTTGCAACTGGCTAGTGTTGTGATTGGTGGAGGATCAAAATGCAAAACTGGAATAAAAGTATCACCGGCAAGTGCATGAAAACAGCAGCCAACCAACTCCAAAGGAGGCGTGGTGCTGCTCTAAGAAAGAAAAAATAGCAAGAAGAAAAAAATTACAACGTACAAAAGAGGCAGAAAAAACTTTCTTTACCTTCACCTATCCAGTGCTCCTGTGGGGGAACTAATAAAGATTTTGCAACCAGCTTCCTCCACTCTCAATGGTCCTCTTGCTTTCCATAGCAAATCGTTCCTACCAAGTCCAGTCCACTCTCTGATGTTGTCTTCCATCATTTTTTCTGTCTGCCTCTTGTCTCCTTCCTTGACTGTTCCCTGTAGGACAGTTTGGCCAGTCCAGATGTTTGTGTGCGTCCCATACCACTGTAGTCTGCATTTACAATTTTTTTAGGTGAAAGGAGCTCTCTTCATAATAATTATTGTCCAATGGCGTTTTTAATTCTGATTTTCACTTCTTCATTAGTGATGTGATCTCTGTAGGAAACGAACCTAGTGACTCACAAAGTGCTATAAACAACAACGGATACGTTTTGCATGGCTGCAGTATTTCAAAATTGCATGCAGTTTTAATTTCTTTGTAGCTGAGAGGATACATTTAGTGTGCTTGTTTGTATTCAGATACAAAGTGTGCCTGAAGACCCATTCCTTTGCTTGGAAGCAGTGAAGTCATTGTGTAGTATTGTTTGAATGAAAAGGTCAGCGTGGTGTGGAGCCAATATTCTTACAGTGTATGAGCCGTGTTTCAAAGAAAATGACATAGAACTTGCAACAGATTGGACTTGTTGCATTTTTGAGTTTGATGAACATTTTTATCTGCTGCTGTTGCGAAATTTTATTTAGTGTGTATATGGGTGATGCATGAATTTGTTTGTAAATAACTTCTGTGTGAAAGCTTTTAAAAAAAAATTTCAAAAATTTATTTCCTTTCTTTCTTAATAAATTGTTGATGGACTGAAGCAAGTGGTTTTAGAAGTGGAGTTGTTGGCACACATGTTGTTATTTTTTAGATCCCCCTCCCCACTGTGTAATAATTTAGTGGTATATAACCATATTTCTGAAAAAAAATATAAAGCTACCAATGGCTGTGACAAAAGCAGTTTAGATGCTAATTCTGGCATTTTAAGATTTTTTTTTTTCAAAGACTTAATAGGCAGGTTTAAAATCAAACATTACAAAAAAATTACAGGTTTTAAACAATATTACTTGTGATTATTGTCTTGTAATTGAACACATCTACTAAGACAACAGTGACCCCAGAAGAAATTGAAAAGTGCACAAAGTTACCAAAACAATCATAGTAAGTACGGCTTACAGTCTTCTCTTTGCCCCCTTTTGCGTTACAAGATAAGAAGAACCAGGCTAACACAAACCCAAAGTACAGCTGCTTCATCCTACTGTGGCTCCTCTCAAGTTTGAATATGGCTGCCAATGTGGCAGGGTAATTGAAAACCTTGGAGAGGAATGAACTCTGCCAGGTTCAACTTATCCAAGAGACAATGCCTGAAAAAAAAAAATCTGTGCAGTGCCCCCTACAACCCTCAAGAAGTTAGTTATATGGGAGAGGGAGAGGAGAATTGAGAACGGCCACCCACACAAACTTCTGATCCAGTGTGTACCTGCAGTCTCAGCAGTGATTCCCAGCTGTGAGGAGTGCATAAAAATTATATATAAATATATATATTTTGGGCAACTCCCAGGGTGTTGTAAAGCGGAGAACACACAATGAGGTAAGGAGAGACAGAGAGAGAATGAACATCTCAATACTAGTCATTGTACAGCTCAGGTCTGATGTGAACAAGCTTACTTCCTGCTGATTGTGTAGGTTTTGAGGCTCTCCAGGCTTCTGGTAGTTGACTGTTCCATAGCTCTGTGAAGAATGGTTTGAATGAGGAGTTTTTAACCTGCAATGGATTTTTTTTTAATGTAACTTCAGTTCAGTTTCTGTGCTTAAAGCCAGTTTATCCTTATTTGAAGAAAGATACCACTTTGAAAATATTCCCTCTCCCCTAGAATGCCAGGTGCCTGTTACTATAAATAGCATTCCCACCTTCTGAAAAATCTGTGTTGGAATTCCTTCTTTTCTGACCCTCGATTTGTTTCTGCCTTGCTCCTCTTCTTCTCTTCTGTCATCTTGGTCCTTTCCCATGTCTCTTTTTCATAGATAACATTTTCACCCAAGCATAAGTTAGATGCACTGGGCCTGACTGTCAGGTGCTTAACAGCAAGTGCAAAGCATTTTCACTCCTATAACAAATAAGGTAATTGCTGTTCGAGTGTTTGATGCAAAGAAAAAATAATTGAAAAAGTTTATGTAGAATGTTATGATGGACTTTTCAGCAGTTTGAAAGTGCCACTTTTTGGGGTATGATAGTTTTTCAAAAGACTGATATCTTTTTGGAGAAAGGAAAACAAACAAAAATTAAAAAAAACTCAGGTATCTGTGATACTCGAGAACTAGTAAAAGGGCACATGTTTTGTGGTACACTCATAACAGACTGTTTGATGAAAGTAATTAAGGAAATCACTTGGAGGGAAAGAAAAAGAATAGGGCAGGGAGGGTGGAGATTAAAAAACGCAGTGGAAAATGCACTTCAGACATCTTCACATCAATGAATGAAATAGGAATTCCAAATAGATATGCTGGGCATAAAGCCTCTATGTGATCTGTTAAACGACGTGCATAAATAATGTCTGAGTAACCATCAAAAAAATTTTGTGATGTCAGGAAATGTTTTGTTTTTTTAAGGTGGGTAAGAATGACAGGGATTCATGTTCTCTATTCCTTTTGTGTTGTACACCGATTTCCAGTGCATAATTCTTAGATAATTGTTCCAGCATCTTTTAATCAATGACATTGGTTAATCTGGCTTCTTGACAGTCATACTACAATCCCGTTTCATTGGTGGTTGATCAGTGTTTGCAGCATGCAGTTGTATAGATCTACCTCCCGGAGACAAGTCACTTTGAAGACTACCATATTACTGTTTTCTTCTGAGAAAATCCCAAGTTTTTTGTTGTTGTTGTGAAAATCCTAAGTTACTTTGAACCCATGTCGTCAGGGCTCCCTATTGCTATCGTCTGACTGCTTCAACTGGTGGGGTGATTTATTCATATCATGCGTTTTATATTCTTGTACATATAAATTGATATTTTATTTCTTGGATGTCTGATGTCACATATATGAGATATGTATCCTGTGATGGTTTTATTTTCTGTATGGAGATTGCCACTCGTCTATGATAATAATGCAACTTGCGTGTAAATTTGATGACAGATACTGTGTGATGCATTGATAAATAAATATCATCAAATGAATTAGAAATATCCTTGGTTGTTTTTTGCTGTGTATGCTCTGAAACCACAACATTATACTCTTGACATAAAAAAGAAGACGGTTGTTTCAGGATTCATAATCACAATGGAAGGCCTATTTAAGACCTCCACTATGCGCTCTCCCTCCTGAAATTTTAAGGTGCATGGGGGTCGAAACTGATAAAATTTACAAGCTCATGTTGGAAGTTGTGCCATATATTGAAAGGGCATCACTTGTGTAATACCTAAAAATATATACATTACTCAAGTTTTACAGTTGTTCCCATGGAAACAATCCAATGTGGCTGCCGAAACTTGTTTTATACTTATTGAACTTTTTATCTGTAACAAGTACAAGTAACCTGTTTTACAGACATGTTCTACAACCTGAATTCTTTAAATTTGCAAAGGGAAATCGCCATCAATTCTGTATTTGACCACTTTACGACCCATGTCCAACCTTGTGCATAGATAAGCATATTCTAACCATAATTATCATTCTCAGTTACTTGGTTTTGACTTGAAAGACAGTTCATGAGGTCTGTATCTTGGTTTCATAGTGTATAGCCTGCATATTGTATTAATTTTCCTTCGTTTATTAAACGTTAGTAGTTTTCGTCCATCTAAGAGCAGCCTTCTAAAAAACATCTTGGCTGCTTCAATTCTTTTATCATTGTCTTTAAAAAAAAATTATTTATTTATTTTTTTTTACTCAGAATTCACAGCGATACAGCTTGACAGGCCAAACTGTTTCATTTTATTCATCTTCAGCTCTGTGTTTATATTGAAAAGGTGGTGAGAGGATGCATCCTTGTCTGACTCTTTTTGAGATGATCAAGTTTCAGATGACCACTTATAACTATATATAATCACTATTTGGAAAGAATGAAAACCCAAATATTGGGAAAAAACATATGATTCAATGTTCTTGATATGAAGTTGCAGTTTGTTTTAAAGATGAGCATTAAAAATCGAGAAAATAAAAGCAATTTAATACTTAACTATAATCCTGACAAAAGCATTTTTCAAGATTCAGATGAACATAACCTATGTGGTTGTAGGGGAGTGAGGCATCAGAGACCTCTAGGGACCAGCATATTGAGGGCAGTGCCCATCTCCTCTCCCTTGCTGCTTTACCTTCCCTGACCGTGAAGAGGGCAGGTACCCATTTACAGCTGGGTGAACTGGGGGACTGTACTGAAGCCTTGCAAACGGTCATTCATCCAATTGGTAACCACGCTCGATGCTGCTTAACATTTGCTGGGGGAAAGCAAATGCTCTGACAACTGAGGTATCCCCTTACATTAAAGTCTGAGAAATAAAACAATTCAATACTATAATCCTGACCGAAGCATTTTAAAGATTTAGATAAACATTAAAGTCGAAACTAAAACAATTCAATACTATAATCCTGACCAAAGCATTTTCTGGAACCCCCCCCTGTTATCTACTGTCATTGATTGCCTTTATGAATAAGCACAGGAGAGGACCAGGCAGTGGCACTATGCTCTGTAGGAACATAGAGAAGAAAATCCAGTTGTAATAATGGGAACAAGTAGAGAGGCAAGGCAAGCTATCATCGAGTTGTAACCGGCGCATAGCTACATCCAGTCATGACCTACTTTTCATACTGTCACAGCGAGTGGTTAAGACCGTTCCATTCCAATCCCATGAAGCCATAAGATCACATCCTAGCGGGCGTCTGGTGAATTAAGGGTGGGGATTTTTACCATGTCCCAGGTCAACTTCAAGTGCACACCTGCCAGTGCCTTATAATAACCTTTGTGTATATATACACATACAGAAGATCAAATATGCAAGTTAAAGATCCTGTAATTCATGTCGGCGTTTGGGGAGTTACGAAAACATGAACATACCCAGCATACGTCCCCAAGGTGGAATGTGGCTACCTTCATGGTGGCCAAAGAACAGTCACATAATTATGCAAAATCTCACCAATGGTGAACCTTGGAGGTCTAGCCAAGGAATAGAGGGGAATTCTGTCATGGGAAAATTTCGTTTGTTAAAGAAGAGGAAAACTACACAGCCCAGAGAATGGACATTCTTGGACAACTACACTGCTGTTTGCCAGGAGTATGGGGCTGCACATCAGTAGTTCAGTGACAGAATTTAGTGTTTCGAGTTTGGAGGTATGAACGTTAAACTTTTCCTAATCCTCTCTCCCTGCTTGTCAGTAGGAGAAGAGAGATATCCAATTCCTTGCCCCTTATTATCATTTTGTCTTGCTCCCTATTCTTTTGCAGAAATATGGCTGTCGATGCCTCTACACATTGAGAGTATTGTACAGCTACTGCCATTTCATAGCACAACAAAAATGAAGTTGTAATCTCTGTGAGATCCCAGTATTCTGTCACTTTTCAGAACAACAAAGACAACAGTTCTTTTCTGTCACAGCACATGTCTTTTTATTTTTGCAACTGAACAATCATACACACAGCATAAGCCCAGACACACAATGCACTTTTGTTCCTACATATATAAAAACAAGGGCATTCATGATCATCACATTTTCTGTCCATACACCCAACAGTTGAATCTAGCGACAAAAACCTCCATTCATCACGGATCCCGACACGTCATACACTACTTAAGCCTTGGTGAGTGAAACTGCTCTTGCCAAGGGAAAAAAAAATTATCTGGCCAAGACTCACAAAATGTTCACAGGAAAATAAAACGCCACTTCACTAAGGTCAGTAGATAACTGAAATCAAAGACAAAAACACCACACTTCTTAGCCACACAAAGCATTATCTGACCTCCTTACCCTAGTGTTAGACTTTGCCAGGTCTCGTGTCCTTAATAAAATTCATGCTTCTCTGACGACACAAAAGGTCATGTCCAAAATCTTGTGCATTGTTGCTTTGAGTTGTCTGCAAATTTTTAATATTTTTATATAAATTTCCAAAATGGGTCATTCCTGAATCTCCCGACAAAGAACAATGTGCTGTTTACGTCTATTTCATTCCATTCCATAAAAAAAAGCAAAAAAAAAAAGCTGTGATAAGAATGGAACAATGTTGCCACTTGAGAGAAGCAAGGTAACTTGGCTGGATTAGAGCTGCACCTGGAATTCCGCCAATGCCTTGCACACCTGTCCTCTACTGCATAAAAATCAAAGGCGTGCCCTGTCACCATTCTTCCACTACCGAAACTCAATCCTTGGTCTCCAAAACTAATCAGCAGTCAACGAGAAAATGGTATCCATTTTTCAGTTCTAAACAGTGAAGTGAGGTTGGTTCCTCAGAAAAGGATTTACAGTTTCATCACAAAGCACTGATACAGTTTTTGTCTTGGGTCAAACAGATCAGTATGCAAACATACGTACATGTAAGTGCACTCTTGAATGAATGTATGTTCTGGTGCTGCAGTCAGGCAAATCTCTTGTCATTAACTGTCAAAACCACCTTAGTAATCGTGATGGTGGGGAGAGGAGGGAGGATGGGGGAGTGAAGAAAGGGTTGTGGCGATGGTGTAATCTAGTCATCAAAAACATGTTGCGTGTTTCGTTACACACTTTCTCCTGTCAAAATGTAACTCATGTCATGTGGAAAACAGAAAAGCAAAGCCTGACAAACCAAGCACCCACATTCACAACAAAAACAACACGCCAAAGGAACCAGCCACAGTCATACCATTATCCAACATAAAATGCAAAGTACCAGTGTGGAGAGGAGTGGAATTGGGCAAATCCTGTGACTCTACAACTCCAGCACATTAAAAGAATGTCACAATAAGCAAAGATTTATAACAACAACAACAACATCATCACCATCAAAAGAAGCAATCTGGACCAGACATGTTCTTGTTGACCCTTCAAGGAAAAAAACAAACAAAAACGGATCAATACATTTGTTGTTGTGTTGCATGCAGCTGCATGTAATGCTTCAGCATCAACCTGATCAAAAACTGACCTTGCCACAGGTTCTACTGACTTGTCCCCTATGGTGGGAAAATGAAGACACACGCACACACACAACCTTCAGACTGCTTATTCTTTTGACAGGTTTGGCGGCAATGGTAAGCCAGAGAAAGAGTTGTACATGGAGTACATGCCATCCATTGTCACCCTGTCCTATGCATTCTACACCAAAGCTCTGGTTTTCTGTCATAGCCATCACAGCCTACCTGGCCAATCACCGCTGCAGAACACTCTGATTTCTTCTTTCAGTGGTTTTGTGTCATTCTATAGGTCCATCTATCTCCACAAATAAAATGAATATAACATACATACATACATACATACATTCACAGTAAAAGCAAGCCAGTGTCAATAACCAAGAAAAAAGGCAGCACTGTACTGAAAAAAAAATCTGCTCCCTTGTGCCGCTGGAGAAGGTCATCATTTCATTCATCGCTGTGTGTGGCACTACACTGTCACAAGGACAAATGGCTGAGGGTGTGGACAGCACAGCCTGCTTCTGATCACTCTTCGCCACTCCACTGCTCTCTTCCATCTGAGCACACACTGGCCCAGCATGCAAAAAAGGTGAAAAGTCAGCTTAGTTAATTAATTAAGGCAGATATGGAAATGCAGGTAACTGATTGCAACAATCACACGTGCCGTCATCATCCGTGGATTCCTTGATGTCCATCTGCTCTGGTTTGACATCAAATGATACTATCAGTTGCCATTTTTTATTTGCTTTCCTCCTCATGTATTCAGGCAGCACTCTCGATCTGTTAAACTTCATTTACACTGTGCAATACTGAAGTTGAAGAGAGACTTAGTGTTTATTCTGCCTCTTATATATTGCTAGCATTTGTTAAAAACTCACCCCCCCTCCCCCATTGCCACCTTCCTGCACGCACACACACACAGCCACTAAACACACCCACACCACACAAAGATAACACTGATGAGCTACCAATACTCCAAAGCAATATTTTCCTTTCTTGCCTGGCTGTGAATCAGTAAATACTGATTACACTCTTGCAAATGGGATGATTGAAGTTATAATACAGATTAAAGTAGTGTCATGTGATAAAAATCTGAAGAACTTCAAAGTATAATCCTTCTCTTGTACTACCATTAACAAAGAGGCATTTCACAACATACACTTTTAGTACACAGAGCTGCCACTCTCAGCAAAGGTCGACTGTTCTGCTTGTTTATGATTTAACTGGAAGGGGGGAAAATAGATAAAGAAAACAGCCTGGCCAGAGTTTGTTCATATAGTTTGTACCAGATGTAAGTGGGTGGCTGCTGTGCCTATAGTTAGTGATCATCAGACACACACACATCTTTTAGTTCAACTCCAGTCACCTTCAGGGCAGAGTGCAAACAAGTGACCGTGTCAAAACTCCAGTCTGATTACATCCAAAAATAGACATAGAGCCAGCTGCTGAGCTAAAAATAGACATGGAGCCAGCTTCTTCCCTAGGGATGGTACAGTCCCTAAATCCAATAGCTTCCCAGGAACTCATACAATCAGACCAAACCAAGCTTCTGCCCAGAGTGAGTTTGGCATGGGCTTATAGTGGAAAGACTGCTATGAATGACACAGTCCAGCTTCGTCCCCTTCATGGATGCAGTTTTGAGAGTGTTGTTCCAACTGTTAAATCAACAACACGCAGCAGCAGGATTCTGAATATCTTGGGCTTGGTTGATGCTGTGATGTGATTTGACAGGCAGCTTGGAGTACATCCTGCCCAGTAGTCTCAAAGCAAGGCACACTTTCACTGCATCGCCACTGATCATTGTACAACAAAGGATAACTGACTCTGACAAAGTGGTCGGTCCCTATTGCTCTGGTCTCATGGTGAGCCTTGTTCTGGTTTTTCCTCTGCTTCTGGCAAGTAGCCAGTTTTGTGTCAAAGCCTGTGGCCTCTGAAGCCTTGTGTTCAGGATCAACTGTGGCTGCAGAAGTGTGAGGAGGGTTACCAGTCCAGGGTGGGCATCTCATCCTGTCTGCTTCCACCACTACACAAACCTAACAGGTCAGCAAGAAGCTCAGGCAGTGGTGTCCTGCGTCTGTCAGACAGACCAGGCTTTCCTGAAGGGGCCCCATAGCAGTGTAGGGCCTCCTCTGCTTTGTGGAGCTGAGTGGCAGGCAGTTTGTGAATATCAGATTCTAGGGTGCGACAGAAAAAGCCTGGGTGTGACTGCGATGATGACACTGGTATGACCAAGATTCTCAGGGTGTGACAGAAAAACCTGGGTGTGACTGTGATGATGGCACTGGTATGAACAGAGTGGGCACAACACTGGCAAGCACCATAGGTAAAGGACCTCCCCCCTCCCCTCTTCCTAAACCTCACTCACCAGCATACACCTATTCTTTCTTCAGTACATAGGTGGTGCGTCTTGTCTTCATGCCTGTCTCACTAAGTCACAATGCTTATAGCCCCAGCCATCACAAACACCTTACCAGAACATCTTGTCCACATGTTCTGCTTTTCGGAAGAGTAGGCCATTGTATGCCGTGGGAACAGATGACAAAACTGCATACACATGGGGACTGGATGTAAGAAAAGCACCCCCAGTACTTATTCCATTATCCTCGAAATAAAAGAATTTTTATTTAAAAATGGCAGTCACCTCCTCATGTCTGTCTGCACACACTTCTTCAGAGCCCACAAGTAGTATTCAGATAATTATCTAGTTTTTCTTTCACATCTGTTGACTGTTCTCAAGTTCTCCACAGTGCCATCATCAAAGGATGTAATCAATGCCTCCATAGGATTATTTTCCACATTTCTAGTGTACCAAGCCAGTGCCTTCAATGACGCAGACTGTGCTGAGTCTTGATATATTACACTAGAGTCTCTAACAGAGAGAGCTACTAGGTGGTGGTAGTGGTTGGTTACTACAGTCCCCACATGGAAAACCTCCACTGGGAATATGATATAACCAAAGAAGAAGTTGAGGTCTTCATCTAATGACTCCCGTTCCAGATTCTAAAAGGTTGATGAAAATAATATAGCGCCATGCAGTTCGAAGGGAAAAAAAAGTGTAACAATATGTTTTTTTTAACCCAACCCATTTCTCCTACTTGTGTACAAATATTCATCATAGCAAAAACAATTCAGAGTGGCAGCTCTGGACACAGTCAGAAAATGAGAAGGGAGAGAGGAACACCAACATTTCATCAACTGAACACACAGATGGTAGATTCTTAAAGCCTTTTTTAGTTTCTCTTGTCACTGCTACAATTCAAAAACACCATCAGAGATACAGTCACTTTACCAATTTGATTATCTGATTTCCCTTCATAAAATTCTGCTAAAAAGTGTTTGGAATAAGAACGGGTTTACTACTGTCACTCCTCTAAAAAAGTTGAACTATGCATGAACAAAGCAGGGCAGTGTCCGCACACCTAGCTCAACAGCCAAACTGCACACATTGATTTGATGACAAACGCCCCAAACTTGTCTGTCTGCTTCCCCCTAACAGGACTAAGGTCTGTCACAGAGCTCCCTACCTACCTACCTACCTCCACTGTGCTAGTTGTCTGATACAGGATATGAAGATGGTCTGTTGTTAACAAATGGCCGAGAGATCAGTGCACAGGATCTGTGTGTGGACAACAAAAAAACAAAAAAGTCCTACACTCGTGCTCGGGTTAAAAATGTATACAGCACTCAACTCCTACTACAATCAGTCCTGAAGACAATGTTGAGCTGTCACTCTGAGCCAGCCACTAAGGACCAGAATGGACTCCCTCATTTAACTACTGGGTTAGTATTCGGCTTTACAGCTGCCTCCTGCAAATGGCCATAAAAATCCACCTGAAAGTTTACCAACAAAAAAAAAAAAACGGAAGAGAAAGAGAACGGCATGCACACAAAGAAAGAGAGTTTGTGATGAGGCAGCAGACCCTGCAGAGCTGTCTTGTGAACGAACGTGTGAATGCCGACAGGAAGAGTTGGTTAGTTTTTCAAGTCTCAGTCTTCAGTTCCAGCAGCCATCTTGGGGTCTATCTCCTCCTCCTGCGGTCTGCCATCCAGTTCTGAATCCTCTGCTTCAGCTCCGTGTCTGTGGAAAGATCAAAGGCAAATTATCATCAGAACAGCCAACTGAAATTTCTCTGCTTATCGAGATAATAAAGTTTTGGTATTGTATTGGTATTGAATGCATCGGTGCTGAAAAAAAAAGAGAAAAAAAAAGGAAAAAAAGAGAAAAAAAAAGAAAAAAAAAAAGAAAAAAAAGAAAATGCATCAGTGCTTCAGCAATTAGAAAGGAATTTATTTTTCGTATACATTTTGCTATCCTTAGTATTGCAAACACTCTGAACGACAGATTTCTGTGTGAAATTAGTGTTAAGAGTTCCATGGACAACATGCTGCATTGTACAACACTGAAAATTCTAAAAAATAAGAAGCACACACAGAAACATTATTTTCAAATGTAGTCACAATAATCTTTTTAATTATAAACAATTTGTATATTTTTATCCTTTTTGTGCAAGTATGCTGAATTTTTTAAATGTGGCCAAAAATGGCTCATTGCTGCAAAATGGAAAGTTAAGGCACTAGCAGGGTTGCACATAAGTTAACCTGGGTAAATGTAAAAACTCTAACCTGATACCTACATGTGCTGCAGAGATAACAAACGTGATTTCATATCTTGCTGACTCAACAGGAACAAAGATGTGATTTCATATCTTGCTGTTTTCTTTTTCATAATTTCAAGTCATTTTAGTTCAAAACACTGCCATCATTTCATGCAGAACTGTAAAACACAACACTGACAGACCTGTACACAACGCAGTACGACTACAAACTAGGACACACATGAATAAGCTATTGGTCAATATTCCTTTTACATACAGTCTCTCTATCCCCTGTCTAAATGAGTTTACAAGCTGCCCTGAAGACAGAATGTGTCAGTTCAGCAGACCTGCAGAGTTAAAAGCAAGAGAAAAGACCCAAAGTGCTAATAAGAAAATGCAGAGAAGAGAGAAAAAAGTTTAAATTGTCAATTTCCTTTTTTATTCTTTCTAAGCCTCCCTTCCCTTTCACCTCCTGCATGTGTGTCTCTCCTACTTAAGCTTGGAGTGGAGTGTGGTGGTTTGGGAGGGAGTGAA
>CM060331.1:30506813-30511813 GCA_030674155.1 Stramonita haemastoma | reverse complement strand
CAAAATTAATTTCTCTGAGATAAAAAAAAAAACAACAAAAAATCTTCATGAAACCTCCAACCCAGAACCCCCACCCTAAAACCCAAAAGCTGTTAACACTTTCTACCCCCGGTACGGATTAATCCGTACCACGCGATCATCTCCCCTGGACGGGGTACGGATTAATCCGTACCACAGCAGGTACTTTCACTTTCGCCCTCCCATTCTGTTCTATTCTCACATGGTCGTTTTAGCTTGTTGGCTTTAGCTGCCACGTTAGTCGCACATCGTTTACAGCTAATTTGCATATAAATTGAGCGTGTTTTTGTTGTGTTTATTGTTGTTTTACAGGTCATATGCTTGTAGTATGGCTTTGGTACATCATACTTTCACTGCTGACGAAGTAACAGAAGTTTTAAACGAGTTATTACGTTGCCGATAAAGATCGTGTTTTGGATAGAGATCGTGAGAGCTTTGAGTCTCGCGATACTAGACTGTGTGCCACTAAAGGAGCGAGATAGGCCAGCTAAAAGGGATGAGGGGGGGGGGGGGGGGGGGGGGTGGACTGGGGAGGGGCGTGGCCTTGGTACTGTGAGTACCCCTACGATAAACACCAACTGTTCACATGAAAATGAACTACAAGCCACCTGGTGAAGTGCAAACATTCTGTACATATGAATAAAGTAGTGTAGAAAAGTTCAGGAACTTACTTGGACTAGGGAAGAAAAGTTATCTGTATATTCCATGATCGTTATTGTGACAGTGTCATGTGTACAGTTCAGTGGTTCCCTTTGATTATATTACATTTGATGCGATGCTGGAAGAAAACTTGTATAGTACCTATGTTTGTCCCTGTTTATTTGAGATTCTTGTATAGTTTTGTTGTTGTGTTGTATTTGTTGCATACATTGCGTAAAAATCATAAGCCCATCAGTGAGATCACCACTTAAAATCAGAGCAATTATGTAATTTGACACCATAATTAACATATTCTTTTTAATGCAATATAAATTTTTATGCACGCATATAATGGGCAGTCATTTACCCACACAATGCCATAGTTTCATAAGAAATGGGCTTCAAACAAAAAAGATATGAGGATTTTACTATGATGACCCAGTGCACACTGCACTCAGCTGCTGCAGGGCTGGTCTACAGAGACTGCAGTGCAGCTGCACCCTTGGGGTACAAAGTGTTAAACAACAAAAAAAAAGATAAAAGCTGCCCCCCCCCCCCCCCCCCCATCATTTATTAAAAATTCCCCCCCCCCAACCCCCTCTATAGGAAGAAAACACTCCAGAGTCAAGAGTATCCATTCTGAGAAAGTTCAAATTCCAGAAATTACAAAATACCCACTTTTGCTGCAGACTAAGATCAGCGAATCAAGTGAAGTACATGCATCACATACACAGTATCCCTGAAGTTGGAATGCAGTTACCTTCACGGTGAGCAAAAAACAGTCCTACACACAAAATCTCACCATCAGTAAACCAATGAACCGAAGAAAGACCAAAAAAAACCCCATGAACCCTTCAGAGGATGATTAAAGCGTTTTAATTTTGACTTGACTTCAACAGAGACATACACAGCCTCCATCAACTCTGTCCACAGCTGTCAGAATCCCCTACTTTCAGCTCCTCTCAGCTGCTAATTATCCCATCCCAGCCCAGCCCAGTTGGGGCTAGCTGGTGCTAATAATAGCAGGAACTGACCATACATGGACTGGGTAAAAGGAAGGAGCGCGCTAAATTTAGCACTCTTGATTAGGCCCTACTGAGTGATGTTGGATTTGTGCACTGTGATTAGCCCTTCAGAGGATGATTAAAGTGTTTTTGACTTTTGACTTTGACTTGAACAGAGACATACACAGCCTTCATCAACTCTGCTCCACCCCCCCACACGCAAAATCTCACCATCAGTAAACTAATGAACGAAAAAAGACCAAAAAAACATTAGCTCTTCAGAGGATGATTAAAAATTTTTTGGACTTTGACTTGACAAGAGACATACACAGCCTTCATCAACTCTGCTACCCCCCCACCCAAAAACAAACACCCCCCAAGCCAAAGCTACAGAATTGTGAGTCCTGTATAGTGAGGTGTCTGCAGGGCATCGTTCCTTCCTTCCTACCCGTGTGAGGGCGGCCCATTCTGAGGGCCGGTCCATGAGGTCCTGCACCTCGTGGATCCTCTTCAGGCTGTCCAGGCTTTCATCCAGCAGGAACGTCATGTCGTTGATCAGCATGTTCACAAAGCGCGTGAACTGCTTCCCGTTGCTGCACACACACACACGCATGTACACACACACAAGCATGCATGTACACATGCATGTGCATGTGCATACACGCACACACACATGTACATACACATGCATATGCATGTGCATACACACACACAAATGCACACACACACACACACACACATGCACGCGCACACACACACATACATGCACGTGCGTATATATATATACACACACACACACTCACACACACACACACACACACACACACACACACACACACACACACACACACACACACACACACACACACATGTACACACACACACAGACAAATCATTAATACCAGCCTGTAATTCTTTATTTTTATTCTTTGGCTCAAGCCGTGAAGTAGATCACTATTGAGATTTTGGCATAAGCAAGTGGAACAGAATTTACTGTATGTGCAAGATCTGTCAAACTGATAAAACAGTGCTGTCTATACCCTATGCAGTATATAGTGCTTCAAACAAGCAATAAACTTCTACAGAAAATTTGACAGAAAAAAAAATTATTGCCACCTCTCCCCTCAACTCAAGACACTTGCAAACGGAACACTTGCGCTCACTTTGTCTCCCCTATATGACATCCAAACATTTACACAGACACACACACTCTCTCTCTCCCCCTTTCTCTCTCACAAACACACACACACACTCTCTCTCTTTCACACACCACACACACACACACACACACACACACACACACACACACACACACATTAAAACCTGTTCTGCTTTTTGGAAGAGTAGGCTATTGTGTGCCGGTGGGGACAGATGACAAAATTGACAAAACCACATACACACAGGGACTGGGTGTATAAAAAAGCACATGAGTGCTTATTCCATTATCCTCGATATAAAAGAATAAATAAATAAGTAGATAAACACACTCTCTCTCACACATGCACAGACACAGACACACACAGAGACTGTTAACTAAAGGAAGAAGAATGTGACTGACTCTGCCTCCTGTATGAAGTTGGCCTGGTGTTTGGGGATGGCCCACATGGATTTGAAGATGATGGCCAGGTGGTAGCGAATAGTGAACTTGTCGTAGAACTCACTGCTTGACCCCGTCGTCTCCACATCTGAAACACATGGCAGTATGATGCAATCTCTATTCCACATCTACAACACATGGCAGTATAACACATCCTTTTACTCACATCTGCAACACATGGGAGAATGACATTCTCTAACCCACATCTGCAACACATGGCAGTATAACACAAACTGTCACTCACATCTACAACACATGGCAGTATGACACATTCTTTCACTCACATCTACAACACATGGCAGTATGACACAATCTGTCACTTTCATCCACAACACATGGCAGTATGACACAATCTGTCACTCACATCTACAACACATGTCAGTATGACACTATCTTTCAACCACATCTACAACACATGTCAGTATGACACGATCTCTCTCCCACATCTACAACACATGCCAGATTGACACAATCTCTCATCCACATCTGCAACATGTGCAAGTATGACACATTCTCTAACCCATTTGCAACACATGGCAGTATGACACATTCTCTAGCCCACATCTGCAACACATGGCAGAATGACACATTCTCTCTCACATCTGCAACACATGCCAGTATGACACATTCTCTCTCACATCTGCAACACATGCCATATGACACATTCTCTCTCACATCTGCAACACATGCCAGTATGACATTCTCTCTCACATCTGCAACACATGCCAGTATGACACATTCTCTCTCACATCTGCAACACATGCCAGTATGACACATTCTCTCACCCACATCTACAACACGTGGCAGTATGACACATTCTCTCACCCACATCTACAACACGTGGCAGTATGACATATTCTCTCACCCACATCTACAACATGTGGCAGTATGACACATTCTCTCACCCACATCTACAACACGTGGCAGTATGACACATTCTCTCACCCACATCTACAACACGTGGCAGTATGACACATTCTCTAACCAACATCTGCAACACATTCCAGTATAACACGGCCCCTCATCACAGATTATGTTTAGAACAGTCATAGAGAAGTGAGCATACACTCGTATTTCTAAATCTTCAAGAAAGAGGGAGCCCCATCCCCTCCACCACAACCATTTTTTGATGTAACAGAAAACTTTCTCCACAGGAGCTGACAAGCCAGCCTCCAGAACTGTATGGCCAGGACAGTCAGGGTGAAATGGATCCAAAACAGATTGTTGCATGTGGTGTCAGATTCAAATGAAAGCACTCTTGATGAAGTCTCAGTGCAAAGACAAATGCTGGCTGACATTAGCGCAGTCTGAGATACGCTGGTCATGCAAACAGGAACACACAGACAAATCTGGTGATGACAGTTCTTGGCTGAGGGCAGAAGGATAAGGGGCAGACGACCAACATCCTACATTGCCAACATCACTAAGATCAGTGGTCTGGGAGGGCTACAGGAGACTGTACAAGTCAGCAGAGACGGAGAAAGACGGTAACCCTGGTAGCATGGCATGGAGCTCCTACCAATGACAGAAATAATGGAGAATCAAGTTTTGCTCAAACTCTTCAGCCAAAACCTCCTCCTCCCAACTCTACAGCTGCCCCTGACCCTCAGCCCCAAGGTGGCAAACCCTAGAGGCATTGCGTGGAGCTCCTACCAATAACAGCGACAATGGAGATTCAAGTTTTGCTCAAACCCTTTAAGCCAAAACCTCCCTCCAACTCTACAGCTGCCCCTCCCCCCAAC
>CM060331.1:30474313-30504313 GCA_030674155.1 Stramonita haemastoma | reverse complement strand
TTACAGCATTTAGGAAGTGTGATCACTACTTTCCCTGCAGCACAATGTGGTCAGTCAAAGCACAGACACCATTCAGGACTTTCTGGTTTGTTTCTCCCTCTTGTTTTGGTTGGTACAGATTCTCTGTAAGGTACACCAGCCTCCTCTGTTCCCAAAGAGCAGTGAAACAAACAGTGAAGAGCAGAACTTACGGCAACACGAAGAGCAGGAAGTCTGTGATGTCTTCCAGGTAGAACTCTGGCAAGGCTGAAAACTGCATGGACACCTCAGCTGGGAGTGGCAACTCTGACCTGGAATCATACCCTGCCCTACACACCATGGCCAGCACAGGAGTGTCAGATATCACACACATGAAACAACAACCCCAATAACAACAAGAAAAACAACATAAACAACCCTCTTTATTTCACATGAAATGAAAAAGCCCATGTCTAATTTAGTCTCCATCATCACCTTAATTTTTTTTTTTTTTCACAATGCTGATGATTTGTTTCTTCTTTTTTTCTTTAAAAAAAAAAAGATGATGATGTAGGCTTATAAGAAATATTTCTGTCATTTTAAAGCTAAAACAATGCAATAGAGGCCTTGGGGATGGGAAAGTAGTACCTTAATTAATGCACAACCACAGAAATGTTCCTCATTTCACACAATTAATCTTATCTATTGTCAGGTAATTGAAGTTAGAGACAGAGACCTGCAAAATTGGTAAACACAGGCTTTGCCTGCATCTGATAACATGATATCACTGTTCTTCCCTTCAAATTGAAGGACATATAATTCCTGATTTGCTGATACTGCTTTGTGATCCACCGAACACTATGAGTTAAGCTTACCCAAAAAAAGAAATTGCCAGTTAATGTCACAATGATCAATGAAATTGAGGTCTGCAATAACATATATTACAGCACTATCTCTCTCTCTCCCATATGCACGCATGCACACAAGCGCGCATGGCACACACACACACACAAAAAACAGAACACATCCATTCTTTATCCGAGTTTCATAATTATCGTCTTACCCTTGGTTTTTGGGGTCAGCAGCCCGCAGCAAGAACTGAGAGACCTGTATGTAGAAACGCAGCACTCGACTCATCATGACTGAATCCATCACGGCTGCATCCGCACACAGCTTGCTCTTTTGCAGCCTCTGCCCACACAATGTTCATCACCATCAGATCAGTCCATTTCAAACCAGACCTAGGACCACACAATGTTCATCACCATCAGATCAGTCCATTTCAAACCAGACCTAGGACCACACAATGTTCATCACCATCAGATCAGTCCATTTCAAACCAGACTTAGGACCACACAATGTTCATCGCCATCAGATCAGTCCATTTCAAACCAGACCTAGGACCACACAATGCTCATCGCCATCAGATCAGTCCATTTCAAACCAGACCTAGGACCACACAATGTTCATCGCCATCAGATCAGTCCATTTCAAATCAGACCTAGGACCACACAATGTTCATTGCCATCAGATCAGTCCATTTCAAACCACACCTAGGACCACACAATGTTCATCGCCATCAGATCAGTCCATTTCAACAAGGACCACACAATGTTCATCGCCATCAGATCAGTCCATTTCAAACCAGACCTAGGACCACACAATGTTCATTGCCATCAGATCAGTCCATTTCAAACCACACCTAGGACCACACAATGTTCATCGCCATCAGATCAGTCCATTTCAAACCACACCTAGGACCACACAATGTTCATCGCCATCAGATCAGTCCATTTCAAACCAGACCTAGGACCACACAATGTTCATCGCCATCAGATCAGTCCATTTCAAACCACACCTAGGACCACACAATGTTCATTGCCATCAGATCAGTCCATTTCAAACCAGACCTAGGACCACACAATGTTCATTGCCATCAGATCAGTCCATTTCAAACCACACCTAGGACCACACAATGCTCATCGCCATCAGATCAGTCCATTTCAAACCAGACCTAGGACCAGTTCCAGGAAAGCATGGTTGCATCACTATCAGTGGACTTACCACCATGCTGACAGAAAATTGGAACCCATTCATCACAATAACAATACAAATATCAGAAAAGACTGCTCCTTTTTAATGGTTCTGCCATCGGTTTGAATCTAACAAAGAATAAGGGTTAAGGGTAGAGATCTTTTTCTATTTTCCCAGTCAACTTTTGTGTCGACCTGTCGGTGCACTGCTCCTCAGGGTCTATGCATACATACAACAGAAGATCCAGCATACACATTAAAAGAGTAAAAAAAACCCCCTCAGCCTTTGATGAGCTGCAGACACATAAGGATGGTCAGTGTTCACAGCACCCATGATAAGCCAGCCCACTGGGGTATGCAGTTAGTAAAGCATCTGCTGTGTGGATTTCACAGCAGATGTCAGTGGCATAGCATATATAAGAGTGCTCTGCACTCAGTGAAGCCTCCTGGAGACCACAGAAAACACAAGTCATCAGATGAGACTATAAACCGAAGCCCCGTGTGCAAACGCACGCTGGACATCTTGCGCACACGTTAAATCCTGTTCCGCTTTTCGTAAGAGTAGGCCATCGTGTGCTGGTGGGAACAGATTGACAAAACTGCATACACATGGGGACTGGATGTAAAAAAAGCACACGAGTGCTTATTCCATTATTCTTGATATAAAAGAATATAAAAAAATAATAAAAAAATAAAATAAATAGAGTGCTCTGCACTCCGTGAAGCCTCCTAGAGACCACAGAAAACACAACTAATGAATCAAGCAGACTACCCTATCATCCAAAGATTCCATCCATCCACCAACCCACTCACCTGCACTTGGGACTTCCACTGGGGGTGGTTTCCCTCCATTTCTTCAATCATGCGGTTGAGGTCCCGGATGGCGCGGACACGACGGCTGTACTTGCGGGTGATGGGGATGATGGACAGGTGGTGACAGTGCAGGGTCAGGAAGAAGCATTCTGTGGAGAAGTTGGGGTCGCTCCATGGAGGGTTGGTCTCTTTCTCTGTGCAAGGGAGAGGCAAACGTATTGGTTAGTATCACGCCTGAACCACTGCCATACAGTCTATTCTGAATGATCAAAAACTTTTGAGGGTTTCTAGCTAGAATGGTATATCTCATGTATGTCTATATATAGATATATAGTATCTCCATATACCGTTCTGGCTGGAAATCATGAAATTTTACAACTGATCACTTCTGTATTCTCCTTTTCTTTGCACTCCTTGAGGGAATGCTGCAAGGATCCTCTGGAGCTCTAGAGGAGCCATTCTGGTGGCATTGCACAGAGCTTCTTCAGACAGTTAAGTTTTAGTGAATGCAGAATAGGCACATATATCACAAAGTGTGAAAATAATTCTGACTTTAATTAAGCACAACCAGTGCGGTACATACAGCCAAAAATAAAAAAAACACTAATGGATATTTATTTATTCACTTTTTGTGATCGATCCATTGCCACATTTCCCCGTTATTTTCTCAAATGTGGATCATGTCAAGTTGTGCACATCAACAGGGTAACCTGGTGGTTAGAGTGATGTGCACTTGTGGTCTGCTGACCTGGGTTTTATATCTTGTTCAAGAGCATTTTTCCTCTGGATTTCATATCAGTGCTGACTGCACTCCCCCCAAAAGTCCTTCGGATGAGACTATTTATAAACCAAGGTCCATGTGCGAACGTATGCAGAGCATCTCACACACACGTTAAAACCCATTCTGCTTTTCGGAAGAGCAGGTCATTGTGTGCTGGTGGGAACGGATGACAAAATTTACAATTCTGCATACACACAGGCACTGGATGTAGAAAAGCCCACGAGTGCTTATTCCGTTATCCTAAAAATAAAAGAATATATGATAAAAAAAATAAACAACCAGTTCAGCCAGCTACAGAATGACGTAACTGCAAACAGTTACACATGTCAATCTACAGAAAATAAAAAGGGCATTTGGCTGATTGAAAGAAGATGACAGGGTAGACCAGAGGTGCCGCAGAGACTGACAGACAGACAGACAGACAGACAGACAGACAGACAGACTGACCCAGGTTTTCCTGCCATGCTTCAGCTTCCTGGGATGTGCAGCTGAACCTGGCTTCAGATTTGACGCTGACCCTGGCCTGGGATGGAAGGGTAGAACAGGTCAATCTGCAACACAGGCACACCAACAGCTACAGCTAGTCACAATCACATGCAACAACACAGTTCATCAAATGATGGGCACCACGATTTCAGGAGTTATGTACCCCGCAGTAGTTTTCAACGTTTGATCCTATCATAATCTGCTGTTGAACAGAGGCAGATGTTACTACCATTGTTATAACAACAGAACAAAGTTACTGTCATTGACAGACGACTAGCTGCTCTGTTATTATGTCGGTCTACTTTAAAAATGCAGTGCATAAGCTCAGAGATGAGAATGGAGAAAAAAGTCAAAACGGACGAGAATATGGCTGTGTTTATCCAATTCATCAGTTGTGTGAAGATGCAAAAACAAATTAACAAAGTTTCAAAACAGTGCAAAGTTTTTTTCAGACTCCACTTATGATTTTGGTGATGGGTTGATTTTATTTTGAGTAACGCATCAGCTGCAGCACAGGATATGTTATACAGGTCTATTTAAGAAAAAAAGTTGTGATTTACGGTTATTTAATCATGGTGTTTGAACAAAATGTACATCTGTAATCCTCTTTTTGCTGTAGTCTACCACTCTTGTCTGGCCATTTAAACAATTAGCTGGGCAATACAGAAGACAAAGAAAGAAAACATCAAATGTCTGGCCATTAGAACAGTTAGCTGGGCCACACAGAAGACAAAGAAGAAAGAAAACATCAAATGTCTGGCTCAGAGAGGAGCCTGCAGAACAACAGACAGAGAGAGAGAGAGAGAGAGAGAGAGAGAGAGAGAGAGAGAGGGAGAGAGAGAGAGAGAGAGAGAGAGAGAGAGAGAGAGAGAGAGAGAGAGAGGGGAAAAAGGAAACCTGTGTCGCTCTCACCTTGTCTAGTAAAATCTTGAAAGACAACATCTCCAGCACAGCCATCAGGTTGAGCATGAAGCCGTCACCAGCCACTATCCGCTCATCCACCTGGACACACACACAGCAGTCAGTGTTAACTCAAATATCGTTCTTGACTGCAGCACACAGCCAACTGAAGATTCTATCTTCGTATGCAAAATGAAATGGCAGACAAAATGAGCTCACCATTTGGCAATAATATAAAAAACCCAGTATTTTTTTCTTGTTAAAATATATGCTGTTAGACTGTTGATTATACAACATGAACCGGGCATTCTGCCACAGAGGAACAATTTACAAAGATGCTTCTTTGTGAAATACAAAAGCAACAGATAAAACTGTTTAAAGCCTAGAATTAACCAAGTGTTATGTACCTGTGACCCTGACTTTTGTTGCTTATTACCTACTTTATATCAACTTTCATGCAAATCTTGATTAGGCTATGTCAGCTCTTTGGCTTCAGCTTCTCTTCTGCCTATCATTGCCTGCAGGTTGATGCGTTCAAGGAAAACATACATTTTATTTATTGCTACTTCACTCATCTAGTTTCTGAACTCTTCTTTTTGGTCAGTTTTGGCCTTGCTTTGTTGCTTGGATCTTCAGCAGATAGAAATCCAGCTTGGATGATGAATACAAGACTTCCTGAGATTTAGTGTTCATGAACACTGAAATATCACTAATGGTCTTTTCCCCTCTGCACTAAGCTTTGGTTTAAATTTTTTTTTATTATCTAGACATGCCCATGCATTTAAACTGCTGGTCTAAAATCACAGGAAAATGGAGTTTTTGAGAAACTAAAACAGCTCTAACAAATGGACAATCTATAATTTTACAACATGGACAACAATACTTATTCTAACATATGGACAATAAAAAAAAATGTTAGTGACAATAATCAACAATAACACATGTTCAACATATCAAATTCTAGCATATGGACAATGAAAATGATTCCAACAATAATCAACCATAACACATGACCTATATATCATTCTACAAACATTTCGAAACTTTTTGGGGATAAAAAACAAAACAACTCAGTATTCAGAGTCATTACAAAATGTAAAAACGCAAAAGCAGCCCAGCACATGCCTGTATCTGTGCCCGTTTGCTGTTCCTCTGCAGGGCCTGTGTTAGGTAGTTCATGGTGATTTCCCTGGTGTCTGTGTGCACCAGAAGACAGTGGATCACCTTGAAACACTCTTGCTGCAACACACACACACACAAAACATAGTTATATACATGGAACCCGATGTTTAACTTCTCTTTCCAAATACAGCCATAAGCTTATACGTAGCTTATCTCATGCTAGATTTAACAGGATACTGAAAGCCAGAGAGTGTTGTCTGGCCAGGCCAGTCTGCTTCATAGTGTGTTTGCAGGCCCTGTTTCTCAGAATACATTAGATTTATATACACTATTCTTATTAAGGAAAGAATGCACTTTCTTTCAGCACTACTGTGTGATTTAAATCATGAAAATGCAAAGTTGTTGCTGATACATCCTGTGTTCATCAGTGCGAATGTAATGTAGTGTTGTTGTATCAGCTTTTATCCATGCTAATGTATGACAGGCTGGTTCATATTGCCTATTTCACCGTGTAGAATGGCTAGTTTCTATGCCTTCATTTGTAATTGTAATCTAGTTTGTGCTGGTTCTATAGCCTTTCTCTTTTGCTAATGTTTAGTTTTTTGCTGGTTCTATAGCCTGTTCTATCTTTGCTATGCTAGTTTGTGCTGGTTCTATAGCTTTTCATCTTTGCTAATTGTCTAGTTTGTGCTCATATAAGCTAAACTATTATAAAAAGGGCATTTTGGAATGGTTTCTTCAAAACTCAGCACACAAAGACTGTTTAATGCTGGTACATGAATGACAGAATACCGTTGATATTTGACTTTCATCAAAATTGTGTACAGCCACATCTGAGCTGAATATTTGACAAATTGCTTATAAAGAGTTTAGGTGTTCCCATAACCTATGCTGTCATTGGGGAGTAAGATGCCAGAGACCTCAGCTTCTTAGGGGCCAGCATATTGAGGCGGCCATCTCCTCTCCTTAGCTAATTTACTACTCTGACCCTAAAGAGGGCAGGTACCCATTTATGGTTGGGTGAACTGTACTGAAACCAAGGCGCGCAAATGGACACCCATCCACTTGGTAACCAGCTCAATGCTGCTTAACCTTAGCTTGGGGAAAGCGAGCACTCTGACCACTGAGCATTTCTGTCAGATAGGCAATTTTTGTCTTTGCATGCAGCAGCCACTAAAATGCATGTGCATAAGTGTTGTAACTTCTCCACCTGTGGTAAAGTCTTCAGGTGTGTGGAATGTTCCAGACAAACGCAGGCGACTGATCAACTTACCCTGACGTACTCCATGTTGTGTCGCAGGGACTGGTTGACAATCTTCAGGTTATCTGCTGTCAGTTGGTGACCAGAGAAAAACTTCTCCACCACCTTCACCTGAGATCATCATCATGCAGAAATGCATCACAGAGGGTTGATTGAGGTACACACTGAAGATAAGGCAAGTCATACAACCTCAAGAATAACACATCACAGAAGATGTGCAAGTCATGCAACATCAAGAATAACGCATTAACAGAAGATGTGCAAGTCATATAACCTCACAAATAACACATCACAGAAGTTAAGGTACACACTGAAGATGTATATGTCATACAACCTTATGAATAACACATCACAGAAGTTGTTTTAGGTACACACTGATGATGTACAAGTCATATAACCTCATGAATAACAAATCACAGAAGTTGTTTAAGGTACACACTGAAGATATACAAGTCATACCACCTCACGAATAACAAATCACAGAAGTTGTTTAAGGTACACACTGAAAACGTACAAGTCATACAACCCACGAATAGCACATCACAAAAGTTGTTTAAGGTACAAGACTGGAGATCTGCAAATCATATAACATGAACAAACTGCGTCAAAAGATTCATGCTCTGGATTCCTAACTGAAGATGGTGGATGCAATCCCATAAACCATGGGGGTTTGGACTTCTGGCTGGCTCCCACTCAAAGCATATTAACTCACTCACCGCTGCCAGAATTCGAACCCACGACTACATGGACCCATGGGATTTAAGTTGTACAGTCTTAATGACTTGGCTATAGTGTCTGTCCATCACCCAGAGACAGATACACATGTTCTGTCTTCTATCACACAGAGATAGATAAACTTCTGTTTCATCCACAGAGATGTCTTCATCACACAGAGATAGATATACATGTTCTGTCTTCATCACACAGAGATAGATATACATGTCTGTCTTCTATCACACAGAGATAGATATACATGTTCTTCTTCTATCACACAGAGATATATACATGTCTGTCTTCCATCACACAGAGACAGATATACATGTTCTATCTTCTATCACACAGAGATAGATATACATGTTCATCTTCCATCACACAGAGATAGATTATACATGTTGTCTTCATCACACAGAGATAGTATACATGTTCTGTCTTCCATCACACAGAGACAGATATACATGTTCTGTCTTCCATCACACAGAAGATATACATCTCGTCTTCATCACACAGAACAGATATCATGTTCTGTCTTCTATCATACAGAGACAGATATACATGTTTGTCTTCTATCACACAAAGATAGATATAATGTCTGTTTTATCACACAAGATGTTACATGTTCTGTCTTTGACATGGCCTGCACCACTCACATTGTCTTCGGCAAAGACGGACAGCCCCAGGAAAGGGCCCCAGTAGTGACAGTTTCTCCAGCTCGCTCCTGTGGCTTGAGACATCTCCTCTGGTAACCAGTTCTTCTGCTGCGTCATCTGTGAGTACATGAACCACCTCATATTGTACTATGTGTGTCACATCAATCACTCTCATGTTATACTCTGTGTCATCACATGCAATACCTATGTTATACTCTCATTCACAGCATTGCATGACAATGTCCTGTTACCACCAGTAAGAAAGCAACTTTAGGTTTGTCTTTTCTCAGGATGAATGATTCTAAATTTTTCATTAAAAAAGTTTCAACAACAACATGAACGACAACAAAAAAAGAAAATGAAATTTCAAATCTCCCAGAAATAAAAAACTCCCCCCCCCCCCTTCCCCCCCATTCTCTAAATCTATGTTGCAGAATTGCTGTGTAATACACAACTCTCAAGCACTCTGCTCCCAAAATTTACTTAGGATGATCTGATGGCAATGATCCCTGTTTTTTTGTGAAAACATTTTTCTGTGGGGAATTGATGCACTTGAATAGCTTTCAATCCAAGACAGTGACATCTTCAGCATCATTCAAACACTTTTTCATAACACACTGATCATATTGAGCACTTCCAATGGTTATGGGTGAACATCCAAAAGGAATCTGTTTAGAAGCCACATTTGTTCTAAAGCCATAAAGTTAAAGTTAAAGTCTGTCCCGAGCGAAGGCTCATCAGCCGTGCTTATCCCGGTTTCTGTGGCGTTAAGCGACTGAGAGTCATAACTCCCCCCTGGATAGGACGCCAGTCTATCGCAGGGTTAACCCCAACACAAGGTTGGTACCCCTTTTACACCTGGGTGGGTGAGAAAATAGCCATAAAGTGCCTTTTCAAGGCACAACACCATAGCCGAAAGCTGGGATCAAACCTGCAACCTTTAGATTACGAGTCCAACGCCCTAACCACTAGACTACAGCGGCGGCATTCTATAAGCCATGCAGGGGGAAATGTGGCTTAAAAAGTAGAAGCAAATAGCACTGAAAATAGGGTAGGTTTTTTTATCCTTAACACAGGCAGAGTCAGACACCACAGCTTACATTTCACACCATTCCTACTTTACTAAGTATGGTTAGAAGATGGTCAACAACAATAAATCTTTGTTAATAATGTCTTTATCAATTACACTTGTTCCAATAGGACTGATCTGTTGTTGACAATGTTTTTTTTAGCAGCCAAATAAGTTTCATTTTGTTTGATGGAAGAGTACACTATAAGCTATTAGGATATCACTGCTCCTATGCATTTGTGCACAATAAGTTTTTCTTTTCTGAAGAAACAGTTATTTAAACTAACAACACCAACAACAAAACTTGATAATTTGATCATGCCCTTTACCAAGTGACAGACTGGCCGGTAGTTCCTGGGGTCACTCTTTATCTCACACAGCTCCACCAGGACAGACAGTGGCTCTCGAAAATCATCAGAGTCCAGTGACAAACTGGACACCTGACGGTTCAATACCCTGCAGTATGGGACCAAACACCTGCAACAACAACAACAACAAACATCAAAACTGGGACTATCATTTCAGATAATAGCTGTATGTTAAAAGTAGTCATATTTTATAGGATGAAATCCTTGATTTATTTTAGACTACATTATCAACTGAATGTGACCAGTTCCTAAGCTCGTTACTTTGATATCATTCAAAATCTAAAATAAGCAAAAAGCTCGAGATAAAGGATCGCACTTGTAAAGTGTCAACTGTCACCAATGAAAAACAATTACAAAAAAAAAAAGAATGAATATTGACTAAAAAAAAAAAAAGAAGAGATAATTCATCATTTGATTTTGGCTGTATTGGCCTTCCTGCTCAATAATTTTCACTGAGGAACTGTACTGATTCATGATAAAGTCTTCAAACACTGGCTCCTTAAGTCAAAATCCACACATACGCACACGCGCGTGCACACACGCATGCACACACACACACACAGCACGCCATGCATGCATGCATGTGCTCACAAACACACACCACACAGTTTTATTTTGACAGCTAGTCTTAAGCTGAAAAAGAAAACAAAAATTATAATAATAATACATGGAATTTATATAGCCCTAAATCTTGTAATGCAAACAAATCAAAGCGCTTGCATTCAAATCAATCACACGCATGCAACCATTCACAAATGAATTAACAAATTATGTATTTACGCAAACGCAAACAAACACACACACATATATATATACACTTACACACACCCCTGCACACACACACACACGAAAGCCAAGGAAGCCTTGACAAACGACAGCGTACATAAATACATACATGTACACATACCTCACTGAAAGCTTTATCATCAGTACGCAGCTTTTGAACCAGTTCTGGCAGGAAGACACGTGGCAGGTTGTGTGACAGCAGGAATGGAAGTAACTCAGGACAAACTTGAGGACCTACACAACAAACACATTCAGCATTCTGATTTGACCTTTCAGACACATTTACAAACAAAGAATATTACAAAGGAAAATTTCTATTTGTACTACAATAATAAACCCATACGCTTTATACAAAGGAGAATAAGTGCCTGCAATACAGCTGACCTCCATGTTTCATGTACACAGCTTCATGTCAGGCTCTGAACTACACTACACTACACTAGACACACTACACTTCACTAGACTGCGGTACACTACACTACACTACACTACGGTACACTACACTACACTATACTACACTAACCCTGGAGAAGAGTGGCCCTGGGGGTGCTGCACTGATGAAAACACCATGCTCACTCCACTACTTTGTGCCATGGTGTGCCAGTGCCTGGGTCTCACCCAAATTTCAGTGATATTATCCACCCTGACCCACGCCCTCCTCTGTCTGGCTCTCTTCCACTGTGCTTGTAAAATGGTCAGTCTCTGAAAGGCTGTCAGATCTTGTGACATGACTACACCACTTCACCTTTCTCCTCTGAACAACACTTCTCAGTACTCTGTGGCTTTTGTGACGCTACTGCACACTTTCTCACCTGTCACATGATCCAGGAAGGAAACGCCATGAATTCCTCCTATACCATCATACTTCAAATGTTTGATTTCTGGCCAGTACTAAAGAAGACAATCGCTACTTCACAACACCATACTAACCCTTGAATCATAAAAAAAGTAGGCAACTAAAAAAAAGCCATACACAAGAAAGTGATCCAAACAGAATTAAAAGTGTCTACATACATACATGTCCCTCTTTTTCTACCCACCTTTCTGAACTGAACACTGCTCTCAAGACTAGAGCTGTGTTGGTGACGCACTGGTTCCGAGCCTCTGCCAGGGCATCGCTCATGGGAGGTATGCTGGATTTCTGCACAAACACCATCACTTCATGTCATATTTCCACCCCTCCGCCCTTTAATTTAGCTACTATGCTTACAAAGTCAGATTGCAGCACACGGAAATGCACTCTCCCTGAGAAAAGCAGCCTGAATTTCACAAAAGAGAAATTTACCTTGAATGAAAGTGGTATGCAATACAATACAATATGGCATAAAATACAAAGCAAGTGATACACATTAGGGTGGATATAAAGTGTTAAAACTCTTGTCACAGAGAATATGTTATGAAGACCATGTCACCTTGTGTGCCCTGTACAATGACTGTGCTCTCTCTAAACTCCACTGAAAACCACTGGAGAACACTATCACACTCCAGACCTACCTACCCCCAGAAAAGCAATCTGTATATTTGGTCAGGCCAAAATCAGTATTGCACTCACAAAATTAGCACATGCAGGCCTGTGCATTTTGCATTTAGGTCTCATCATTAATGTCCACTTCAAGGTTTAAATCATATTTTCTATGCCATGACTACACCATGCGTAGATGTATGAGTTGTTTTTTTTCAATTATAACAAACTTGGCGCATTCTCTTCTGCTTAAAGTGTGAATAAGTGTGTGCATGTGTGTGCATGTGTGAGAGTGTGTGTGTGCATACAGTTTTACGCACAGAGAGAGAGAGAGAGAGAGAGAGAGAGAGAGAGAGAGAGAGAGAGAGAGAGAGAGAGAGAGAGAGAGAGAGAGAGAGGAGGAGAGAGAGAGAGAGAGAGAGGGGGGGGGGGGGGGGGGGGAAGGGGAGGGAGGACAAGGGTGAGTGAGAAAGGATAACAGACTGACACAGACTGATAAAGGGGAAGGGGAGACAGTGAGACAGATGTGGAGAGAAACTTTGCTGATGATGAGAAAAAGAAAAAGAAAACAGATTTCAAACTTAAAAAACACATCTTACATCATAGGCATAACACAACACACACACACACACACACACACACACACACACACACACACACACACACACACACACACGCACGCACGCACAGAATTTGCTGTTCAATACTAAACTGCAGCCAAGACAAATCTGGGGCATCATTTCAACTATCACCACAGTCACATACAACCATGGACACAAACATACACACATATAATACACATCATAAAAAAACATCCCATGAAGAGACACAACTCAAACAACATACACAAAACACAGCAGTGCACTCACTTTGGGTGACATTCGTTCCTCTACAGAGACTCTTTCGTAAGAATCGAGCAGATAGTTGATGAGGTTGTGTTCTGTGGACGGCTGAGGGGGGAACTTGTCAGAAAATTCACGTTTTGGTGCTGCCTCTAACATGTGACTGGCACTGGCCACAGAAAAACACAACGGGAATCTCAAATAGGAAACGCAAGATATTGATAAGTGATGTGATGGCATTTTATGATTAAAAAAAACAACAACTGACATAACTAGCTGCATGACAATATAACCATTCTAGATAAAACTGTACAGCTTGACATGAGTGCCATGATTGATGTCCAATGTTTGCTTTTAATATTAACAGTTCATAACATAATCTTCAGCAGTTGGGAGCTTTATCTAACACTTACCAGCCTGTTTGAAAGAGGTTTTACATGTGTGTAAAAATATTTCATTTTAAACTTTACTGATCTTCAAACTCAATTTCAGAAAGGGAGAGCACGCTGAAATTAAGTTCATAGTTCTTGACCCTTGTGAAGATTGTCTCCCATGTGAAGATTGTCAAAGACAATGTGATACAGTTATCACATATGTGTGTTGATGTATGAACATAACACATGATATAAACCACAACCACATCTATAATTATGTATGTAATGGCTGAACAAATTAAAAAAAAAAAGCTCTCTTCAGGGCTGGAGAGAGTAAATATAGATGAAGGTAACTTTATCTCTGCAAATGCATCTGACAATCCGTTAAACTGATACATGTAAATGAAATACCCTTACTCTCCTGTCACATAGAAGTAACAGAGACTAACTTCAACAGAGAAAAAATAACATTAAAAAAATCTGCTTTCTTAACTCTTCAAGACTGTTAGAAAGCTTTACAAAAAAACCCACCCCCAAAACAATATGGTGTATAAGATTTTAATGTACACAAATGTGTTTAATCTTATCTGTTCAAATTGTATTACATAAAAATGAAGCAAATCAAAATCTTTCAAGTCACCAAGCAGTTTTTTTACAGGCAACTTAGTAACAACTGATTGAAGTATCTCTCTCCACCCATGAAGACAAAGCATTTAAAGAATATAAAATGCAACTGCCAGAATATTTAGAAAATCAATACACAGTATTTGTGGCATATACTCCGACTTTGACAATATCTACAAATGATTTCTAGACATGAAGAACAAACTGTAAGGAAATTTATCACAACTGATATTGAAATAATGAGTATAATAAGGCTTACCCCCGAGGGCTGGCTGAACTTGAAGAGATAACAGCGGGACTTTTAACAGGATTCGTCTGGCCAGATAAAATTTGTAAAATGACCTCCATAACCATCTGGTTGATGAGACTGCCGAAACTGCCATCCCCTGAAAAACAGTCAAAGAACCATTCTATAAAACATGTTCTGTGTGTGTGTGTGTGTGTGTGTGTGTGTGTGTGTGTGTGTGTGTGTGGTGTGTGTGTGTGTGTGTGTGTGTGTGTGTGTTATGTGTGTGTTAAAAACACCACTACCATCACATCAATAACACTATTTATAACATCATATAAAACCACCAGGAATACAAACAATAAAAATGATCTTGAGTCTAACACTAGCATTAGGAACTGGATACAGATTTGTAAATTCTCTGTAACATATGCATTTCTATACTTGTAGAACATATCTTAGGTAACATAATAAAATCCATTTTGAATGTGTACACGCGAGACACAGAATACACTCACCAACACTGCGAGCAGCTTCAGCCAAGTCTGGTATACATGTACAGTCGACATCGGTGTCTTCCCACGTGGCGAGGAATATGCGACATAACGCTGTCTTCACCTGTTCCTCCGAGGCTTCAGACCCTAAACTCAGATTCTGCACAGGAGCATTACAATTTCTTGTTAGAAAATCTGGAAACAGTCTTAAATCAAGCAAAACTGTATAAAACAAGTCATAGAAAAACCTCACTGCTATCTTTAAAAGCAAGCAACCAACCTATCCCAACCATTAGACAGTGACTAGTAGTCTGTGTGCTAGTCTTTTGGATAAAATGATAACCTGAGACCCTGTGTGCAATAAACATGTGGCATGCTTAAAAGAGCCCAAGGCAACATGAGAGCTAATCCTGGCTAAATTCAATTGGGAAACAAATACATACATACATACATACATACACACACACACACACACACACACACACACACACACATATATATATATATATATATATATATATATATATATATATATATATATATATATATATATATATATATATACACACATACACATAAACACATACACAGACAGCAATGGGGGGTGGGGGGTGGATGCTGCTCTTAAAATGTGCTCTCCCTGGGAGAAGAGCAGCTAAAATTTCACCCAGAAAGATCTAAGGTAACGAAAGCAGTATACAATACAATGTGACTAGATTGAACAGAAGCTGAGTGACACACTGAGCATTGAAAATAAACAATAAGATACAGTACTGAGCACTGAAAATAAACAATATGATACAGTACTGAGCATTGAAATTAACAATATGATACAGTACTGAGCACTGAAAATAAACAATATGATACAGTACTGAGCACTGAAAATAAACAATATGATACAGTACTGAGCACTGAAAATAAACAATATGATACAGTACTGAGCACTGAAAATAAACAATATGATACAGTACTGAGCATTGGAAATAAACAATATGATACAGTACTGAGCACTGAAAATAAACAATATGATACAGTACTGAGCACTGAAAATAAACAATATGATACAGTACTGAGCATTTAAAATAAACAATATGATACAGTACTGGGCACTGAAAATAAACAATATGATACAGTGCTGAGCATTGGAAATAAACAAATGATAACAGTACTGAGCACTGAAAATAAACAATATGATACAGCACTGAGCGTTGAAAATAAACAATATGATACAGCACTGAGCATTGAAAATAAACAATATGATACAATTCTGAGCATTGGAAATAAACAATATAATACAATACTGAGCACTGAAAATAAACAGAATATTATACAGTACTGAGCATTGATAATATAATAAATGGATCTGTTTTTGATCTGCTGTACCTCCAGTATGTGATCATTGCTGATGGAAATGTGCAAACTCTTTCATTTACTTACATAAAGCTTACATTTACATAAAGCTTTTGGTGTGGCAGGAACGGGGGAGGGGGGGGGGGAATCTATCTTACTGCAAATGTGTACAAAATAGGATTTAATATGACTGTATATGCACAAACTACTCAATTAGTAAATTACTAAATATGCAGAATCTCCCAATTGTAAATGAGGTAAAAAAGGCACCATGACAAAGCTTGTATTTACCCTTTTCCGTCTGTCTTGTCGAAGATCCACTTCTTCAACCTCCATTGTTTCTATCCCAGAATCCACATCCACCTGGGACATGCTGCCAAACAAATTAATAAAAAAACAAAAGAAAAACTTTGAACACCACTGAAGCAGGTGAAAAAAATTCAACAAATAGAAAGACAAGCTAATTATAAATTGAAATTAGACATAATAATCTATATAATCATATTCTTCTTTTTTGTTTAACACTCAGACGGCAACTATTGTTGTCTGTCATATGTGCAAAAATGAATTCTGCTGCTAAGCGCTTGACAAGTCAGGCCCATCACATTCAACTTTGGCGTGATATAATCATACAAGGGGACAGGATAGCATAGCTGTTCTAGTTCTGCACTTGTGATCTGATGGCCTGGGATATAGCCACCATGGAGACGTCCATTTTAGGGAATTTTATACCCTAGATTTAACATTAGTGCAGACTTCACTCACCAAAAGACCTGCAGATCAGACTATGAACGGAGGCCTCATGTGCGAACGCATGCAGAACATCTTGCACACACATTAAAAACCTGTTCCACCCATTGGAAGTGTAGGCCATGGTGTGCCGGTAGGAATGGACGACATTTCAGAAATTAAAAGTTTCCCAGTTTAAATAAAATTTTTATGAATTAAAAAAAAAAAAAAATAGAGCAGTAAAAGATGATGAAGCATTGCCCAGAAGCAGAGAATTATACAAAAACAATAGGAACACAAAAATAGAAGGAAAAAAGGAAGGAAGAGAACATCCCATATAAGAAAACCCATCAACATAGAAAAAGAAAACAGACCTCTTTTCATCCGTTTCCATGTCGACCACACTCCTCTGTGACTGAGATTCACTGACCATCACCACATCCACACTGGCTCCACCTGTTCAACACACATGGGGGGGGGGGTTCCACATTTAAGACCAAAGTAAGATTTCTCTTTTTCTAGTACATAGACATATATGTGTGTGTGTGTGTGTGTGTGTGTGTGTGTGTGTGTGTGTGTGTGTGTGTGTGTGTGTGTGTGTATTTATTTATTTATATTTATTTATCGATAATGGAATAAGCACTTGTGTGTTTTTTTTTACATCCAGTCCCCGAGTGGCACACAATGATTTTCTCTTCCATAAGGTGGATCTGGTTTTAATGTGTACACAAAATGTTCTGCGACTGTGTGTGTGTGTGTGTGCTTGATTTGATTTGATTTATTCTTTTATATCGAGGATAATGGAATAAGCACTCTTGTGCTTTTTTACGTCCAGTCCCCGTGTGTATGCAGTTTTGTAAATGTCATCTGTTCCCACCAGCACACAATGGCCTACTCTTACGAAAAGTGGAACAGGATTTAATGTGTGCGCAAGATTTCTGCGTGCGTTCACACACGGGGCCTCAGTTTAAAGTCTCATCCAAAGGTGTGTGTGTTGTGTGTGTGTGTGTGTGTGTGTGTGTGTGTGTGTGTGTGTGTGTGTGTGTGTGTGTGTGTGTGTGTGTGAAATGAGATGCATTGTAACAGCTTTTTTCTCTACATTACTGACAAAAAGAAGCTTTAACAAGAAACACAACATGTATGCATGCACACACACATACAAGTATCAAAGCTTTTCAAATTCTGATCGCTCATTATCTGGACCAAAAGAATAACAGTTCAATAATAGTTTATGGTAAATTATTAAAGAAATCTTCTGTGGTTTTTGTTAATGTTCAAGGTTAAATGCTTTGTTCAAAAGGCTGAAAATGTCATTTAATTTTTGATGATACATTTTCATTTTCTGGCAACAAAAGATTCAACAACAAAAACAGAAGTTAAATCTCAGACAAAAAAAGTCATTTTAATCATGCACTTTCATTTTCAGGCAACAAAAGAAAAAAAAAAAGAAAAAAAGAAAAAAAAAAAGAGTTAGATCTCATTTGATTAATGCTGAAGTTTCAAAATACACAACAAAAAATCTTTTCATGTACAGATTGTTCTTTTGAACTGTTTTGACAAGCAAACCTCTAGCTTACTGTGATGAAGGACACAAAAACTTACCATTTTCGCTTTGTAAACTGGATACTGAAGCTGGCACGGATCCTGTGCTCACAGGGACAGGGGGGGTAAGGTCTGAAGAGCTGCTTTCTTGCGTGGGTGATTTCGGTTGACCTTCACCTTGACCCCTGGCTGATCCTTGGCTGTCTTGCCTGTCTGCCGCAGGTCCTGCAAGGCGTGCTAAACGGCGCCGCCTTATCTGGTGACATCAGTACACACTTGCATGTTTAAAGATGTTTTCCATTTTAGAATTAAACGAAAAGGTTCACTAAACGGTGTACAGACATGTGCTTCTTCACAATTGTGATTTCAGGTTTTTAAATTTTTATTTTAACTTTACTGTTTGATTGTTCTGTTTTTTAAATAACAATTTTTTATCAATTTTTAGTTAAAGTATTTTTATGCCCAGTATGCAACATGTTCTTTTCGAAGTAAAAACATAACCATTATTTTTTGTCGTCTCTGTTTTTGTTTGTTGTTTTCTTTATGAGGCTTTGATTCTTTGAATTCCCTTGTGGGGAAGCTGGGGGCTCTTTCGGTACAAATAGGATCTCCACCTGCTGGAAATTTATGTGATAGAAATTTCCCTGTTTCTAACACTCACTATTTGTCTTTTTTACACCTATCATCTCTCTTGCTTATTTTCTGCCTTCCTAGTCCAATTTCCTGCTTTTTTCCTAGAAAATCTTACATATAATTTAGTTTTCATATGTTTTATGTCATTTTGCCTGTACTTTTGTTGTTGTTCTGGCAACCAGATAGTGACACTGGGATGGGCACAGGATGTCCATTCTGCTGTGCTCTTTGCCCAGGTGGCATTTTTCCTATCATGTACTTTTTGTACACTGAAGTGTCCATTATCCTTTTTAACGCTTTTTGGCAGCCTGGGGATGATACATAATGTGGAATGGCTGGCGTCCTCAGCACCACCTGGTTTTATTGGCCTTCAGGAATAAAATGACTGAGGTGCTTCGTCACCATGGAGGTGCCCGTTTTAGGCGAATTTTACCCTGGAGTTTACATCAGTACTGACTCCACTCCCCAGAGCTATCAACAGCATGAAATGAAATCGAACAAAAAGATTCTTTGAACTTTCAAGTTCATAAGTTTTGATTTCATGTTCACAAGTTCGTAAAACATTTTGTTCTTTCTTACCAACTAGCAAATCTTAACAGGTCTGATAATGGGATATGGTGAAGGCTCTGAACCCTATTTTAAGCTGTCATAAACTGATAAAGGATGGTGTAAAAATAGGGGGGTGGGCGGGTAGGGAAAGACTAGTGAAAGGGGGGGGGGGGTAGGGGGGAGAGAGAGATAGATGGATATAGATAGATAGATAGACAGATAGATATAGATAGAGATAGAGAGAGAGAGAGAGAGAGAGAGAGAGAGAGAGAGAGAGAGAGAGAGCGAGCGAGGGCAAGAGACAGACAGACAGACAGACAGACAGACAGACAGAGTGTGAGAGATTGACAGACAGAGGGGATGGGGGAAGACTAGTGAAAAGGAGAGTGGGGAAAAGAAAGTTGGTGTGTGTGTTTCATTCTTTCCGCTAGATGTCTGATGTTCACCAATGGCGAGATTTTGCATATGTGACCATTTTTGCCCACCAATACAAGTACTGGTAGCCATCCACATTCCTTCTCCAGGGATTTGTGTGTGTGTGTTTTTTTTTATATTCATTTTATTCTTTTATATCAAGGATAATGGGATAAGCACTCACATGCTTTTTTTCATCCAGTCCCCGTGTGTATGCAGTTGTGTAAATATTGTCATCTGTTCCTGCCGGCACACAATGGCCTACTCTTACGAAAAGCGGAACAGGATTTAACGTGTGCTCAAGGTATTCTGCGTGTGTTCGCACACGGGGCCTCGGCTTACAATTACAGTTTCATCCGAACACTTTTGGGGAGAGCAGAGTCAGCACTGATGTTAACTCCAGGGGAAAAATCCCTTCCAACGGGAATCCAACTCGGGTCGTCAAATTGCCAGCACAATGTTCTGACCACTAGGCCACTAGACTATCCCGTCCCTGTGTGTGTGTGTGTGTGTGTGTGAGAAAGAGAGAGATTTTATATTCTAATTTTTATTCTTTTATTTCAAGAAGGCACTTCACTTACAGATGCCGTAAAACTGTTTCTTTCACTTTTTTAATTTAACAAAATTCTTTTCTTTTAAGAAGGCACTTCACTTACAGATGCCATCAAATTGTTTCTTCCGCCATTAAGTACTGGAACTAGTGGAAAATGTTTAAAATTCATGGTGAATGTACCAATCTATTTCATTTGTATTGTAATGTACCACTTTATTTATTTGGCTATCTATTAAAAAAATTTAAAAAAGAAGAAAAATGGGAAAGTCAATTTATCCTTGAAAATCCGCATCCAATAACTGAGTATGACAAAATCTGAATGTAAAACCACAAATCTGGTTTAAGTATCCAATCAGCAAAATATGTGACAATAAAAAATTAAAATTATGACATCATTATTTGACATCGACACTGTGAAATCTGTAATACATCCATTACATAGTTCAGAAGTTGGTACTTGTTTTCAAAACATGCTTATGTTTTCATGCAAACCTGGCTACATGGCAGGGCAGGGGGAGAAAACTCAGGTCACACTTATGGAATAGAGTTAAAATCAGGATTTCCACTGTAATGCTATACTTCCCAGATCTACACTGTATGCAAAACCCTTCATGTCTGCATAGTGTTTGCTCACATACAAGTTTATACTGCCACTTTAAGTTTGTGGAGACTGAATGAGCACATGCAGTCATACTCCCAAGTCCAAGCATGTTGAAGGCTGCTTAGACTCAGTCAAACTAAGTTGCTGCTGTTGCCATGCCAGTGATGGAATATGGATTGTGACATAAAATATGTGTTTTTTCACTTGGTTTCATTGGTGACTATCAGTTTTCATACAGTATATAATAATCAAAGTCTTCTCTTCTGAAATTTTGAAAACTGGTATGGTAAACGGTAACAATGTTCCTATAAGTATAACCTGTGCAGTTGTTGGAGAGCGAGGAGTCAAACTCAAAGACCTCAATTTCTCTAGGGTTAGCTTATTGAGGGGCCGCCGCGGTAGTCTAGTGGTTAGGGCGTTGGACTCGTAATCTACAGGTTGCGGGTTCGATCCCAGCTTTCGGCTATGGCGTTGTGCCCTTGGAAAAGGCACTTTACGGCTATTTTCTCACTCCACCCAGGTGTAAAAGGGGTACCAACCTTGTGTTGGGGGTTAACCCTGCGATAGACTGGCGTCCTGTCCAGGGGGGAGTCTATGACTCTCAGTCGCTTAACGCCACAGAAACCGGGATAAGCACCGGCCTGATGAGCCTTAGGCTCGGGACAGACTTTAACTTTAACTTAGCTTATTGAGGACAGCACCATTCAACTCCCCCTCCCTGCTGTCTCTAAAGAAAGAGGACCTGTATACATTTACAGCTAGGTGCACTAAGTCAGTAAGTCAAGTGTACAAAACATAAAGCCAAGGCATGCGGTCATCCATCCACTTGGTAATCACGCTCAATGCTGTTTCTACAGATTAGCCTTAACCTGGGGAGGTCGAGTGCTCTGATGACTGGTGCTATCATGTACCCATAACTCATTAACTGACCAACAATAAAACAAACTAACCCTCTCAGATCTCTTTATTGTCAATTCATGTACCTCTACACACACACACACAGTGACACACACACACACACACACACAGAGTGACACACACACAGTCTCACACACAGTGACATACACACACACACACACACAGAGTCACACACACACACACACACACACACACAGCACAACACAAGTATACCTGAACATACATTTCATGATTATGATACAAAAACAATGAGACAATTGTGAAAAACCCCTAATAACAGGATTTAATCCACTATCATATTATAACAAGCATAAAAAAACACCCTTCGTGTATCTGTAATTGAGTTTAAACAATTTCATAGATTTTTTTATGGCTTTGGGAATAATACGTGGCCTGTATTAATTTAATGCTGTCATTGTTTAGGTTTTGTCTCAAAGTAGGATACACTTCACATTTGATGGCAGTGGCAGGGGGAAAACACCTTTCCCACTACTACCATACGCTCAAGTACCACATAGGTAACACAAGTTCATCCATAATTTTTCTTTTACATATGATTTTTTGCCCTATGTTGGTCAACAGTGATTCAGCCATAATTTTGGCAAGTGAGACAACTGGGATTTGGTAGTCTGGAGTTACAAAGCCAAACAAGAGCTTTGTTATGATGAGAAAATCTTTATTTTCCAAACAAAATACCAACCTCATCTGGACTCAGTTCACTCATGTTTGGTTCAGTTTTACAGAAATTTCCCTTGGGAAATGGTCGTCTGTTTTGGAGGTTCAACAAGAAAGACTAAAGGGACTTGTAAATATTCGTTCTCTTCAAGCCTTTCAATCTGTGACGTCAAATCCGTTTTGTGTGCGGAAGTCGTTGAATAGTGTCCCCTGCTTATCTGATGGTAACTCAACTTAGCCCTGTGGAAAACCAGAGCAGACAACATGGACTATGGAGTTTGAGAATGTGAGTTTCGACAGAAAAATGCAAACTTTAAAAATGTTGTCAAAGTGCAGCTAGTTTAGCTATTGAAAATTGACGATCGGAACTATTATTCGTACAGATTTATCGAATGTTATGTGGTAGTTTTAGAGGAAGTAGGCTAAGTATCTCGTCCGCTGTTGCAATGAAGACATAAGACTTGGGTAGCCCATTTTGTTAGCCACGTTGACATCTGGTGGCTGATTAGTTATCTCATCAATATTATCTCTGAATCAAATGGTCACCGTGTGTGTGTATTGATTGGTTCTTATTTTTGTCTTTTTCCCGTCGGTTGAATTTCTTGCCCTGTACCCTCGCGCACCTGGTATTTGTTTTAGTTCGGTTCTTCTAAAAAAAAAAAAAAAAAGTTAAAAGGCCTGTGGTTTTAAGTAAACAATCAAATTTAAGTTTTTGTGTGCATTTCATAACCCTTTGGATTGATAATGCAAACGGCCATATTGTGTGGAATGTGCAATGCCTGATCATCTGTGGTTGTAAGTTGTAACCAAGTTCTCTGCAGCCCAGTGCAGTTCAGCCCATTGGCCTTAGCAACACATTCTGACCTCAGAGCAGCTTATTAAAAAGTTCAAGAGAAAAAAAATCAGAGTGGCTTAAAAAAAGACATGAGTAAAGTGCTTAAGTAATGAGTAAGCACTTCAGTAATGAGTAAAGTGCTTTAGTAATGAGGAAAGTGCTTTTTAATGAGTAAAGTGCTTTAGTAATGTACTAATGAGCAAAGTGCTTTAGTGATGAGTAGAGTGCTTAAGTATTGAGTAGAGTGCTTAAGTAATGAGTAAAATGTTTTATTATGAGTAGAGTGCTTTAGTAAAGTGCTTTAGTAATGAGTAGAGTGCTTAAGTAATGAGTAAAATGTTTTATTAATGAGTAGAGTGCTTTAGTAAAGTGCTTTAGCCTAGTAATGAGTAGAGTGCTTTAGTAAAGTGCTTTAGTAATGAGTAAAGTGCTTTAGTGATGAGTTAAGTACTTTAGTAAAATGCTTTAGTTATGAATAAATTGCTTTTGGGATGAGTAAAGGGCTTAAGTAATGAGTGAAGTGCTTTAGTAATGAGTAGAGTGCTTTAGTAAAGTGCTTTAGTAATTAGTAGAGTGCTTTAGTAAAGTGCTTTAGTAATGAGTAAAAGGCTTTTGTAATCAGTAAAGTGCTTTAGTGATGAGTTAAGTGAGCATTTAGTTTTGAGTAAAGTGCTTAAGTAAAGTGCTTTAGTAATGAGTGAAGTGCTTTAGTAAAAAGTGCTTTACTTTAGTAATGAGTAAAATACTTTAGTAATGAGTAAAGTGCTTTAGTGATGAGCAAACTGCTTTTGTAAAAAGTGCTTTTTTTAAAGTGATGAGTAATGTGCTTTAGTAAAAAGTGCTTTAGTGATGAGTAATGTGCTTTAGTAATGAGTAAAGTGCTCTAATAATGAGTAAAGTGCTTTAGTAATGAGTGAAGTGCTTTAGTAAAGAGTAAAGTGCTTTAGTAAAGAGTAAAGTGCTTTAGTAAAGAGTAAAGTGCTTTAGTAAAGAGTAAAGTGCTTTAGTAAAGAGTAAAGTGCTTTAGTAAAGAGTAAAGTGCTTTAGTAATGAGTAAAGTGCTTTAGTAAAGAGTAAAGTGCTTTAGTAAAGAGTAAAGTGCTTTAGTAATGAGTAAAGTGCTTTAGTAAAGAGTAAAGTGCTTTAGTAATAGAGTAAAGTGCTTTAGTAAAAAGCGCTGTAGTGATGTAGTAAAGAAAGTGCTTTAGTAAAAAGTGCTTAATGATGAGTAAAAGTGCTTTAGTAAAAAGTGCTTATGATGAGTAGAAAGTGCTTTAGTAAAAAGTGCTCTATATGATGAGTAAAGTGCTTTAGTAAAAAGTGCTCTGGTGATGAGTAAAGTGCTGTAGTGATGAGTAAGTGCTTTAATGATGAGCAAAATTCTTTTATGAAAAGCATACACTTTTTCTGGGCAGTTTTCATTTTAGTTCAGTAATCTGTTATTGTTTGTTTGGTTTTTTTTTTGCTCCGAGAAAAATGTACAGTTTACTAGGCCATACAGAGCAGACCTGTATAGAGCTGTCTTAACAATATGATTTTTTCCTGTTAAAAGTTTTTATTTCTTTAATCTTTGTACTAAAAGTAGGTCCTCTGTCTTTCTGTCCTTTATGATTTTTTTTTTTCAGTTTTTGGTTTCATTTTTCAATTTTTTTTTTAGTACTAGTAATGATTTTCTTCTGCCTGTCCTTCTTTCACTCTGTGTGTGTGGTGTGGTGTGTGTGTGTGTGTGTGTGTGTGTGTGTGTGTGTGTGTGTGTGTGTGTGTGTGTGTTGTGTGGTGTGTGTGTTGTGTGTCTGTGTGTGTCTGTGTGTGTTTTGTATAACATTCTCACCTTCTGGAATTTTTTTGTTAGAAATTTTTTTATTATTATTTTTTTTTATAGATATATATATTTTGATCACATTTTTTTCTTTTCTCTCTCTCTTCTCTCTCTCTCTCTCTCTCTCTCTCTCTCTCTCTCTCTCTCTCTCTCTCTCTCTCTCTCTCCTCTCTCTCTCTCTCTCATTTTTTGTTGCTTTTGCAGTTCTTTTTCCTGCCTTTTCTCAAGGAAGTATGAAACTTTTTTGTTTGTTTTTGGTTTGCTTCAGACAGTATATAATATGACATTTACTGATTTAGTCTGTATTGTTTTGTTGCACATGATGGCCAGGCAGTGAAACAGTAAAGACTGGGATAGGCATAGAATCAGAATGTCCTTTCTGCAGTGCTTGTTATCTGCCCATATGATTTTTTTCTGATTTTTTTGTTATATTTTTTTGGTGTGTGTTTTTTTTCGTTTAATCTAGGGTGATTTTTTTAAACAGTTCTATGGGTGGCATCTGCGGCCTGCTTTAATTGGCCTTACTAATGGAATGAAATAACTCTGTCAAAGTGTCATTGAATCAATGAATCAATGAATGAGATTTGAGGTTTTTTTCGCCAAGTAGATGGGGCTGGATATTTGAGGGTAATTAGTAAATGTAGATTTTGAACTTGAAGTGAGCGGTGTTGTGAGTTATTGGAAAAGAATGGGTGACAGCCCTGAGTGATTTTGGCCTACATGGACGGTGTGTGGGATTGGCAGCATGTTTAAAGATAAAATAATATTTCTTTTTTGTTGTTTTTTGGTTAACATTGCTTTTGTTGGTTTTTTTTTTTTTTACTTTTGTTTGTTTGTTTGTTTGTTTGCTTTTGTAAAGATAATTATGTCACTGCATTAGCTCTCATCTGTGATAAATTGTTGTTCCAGTTCTTAGAATCTTAACTTCATTATTTTAGGTTGGATTTCTCTACCATGTCATTTTTGGTTTGTTGTTCACTTGTTGTTGTGAAAAATGCTGAAAATAAAACTTTTCACATACTCAAAGAATTGAAGAAATGAGGTAATGAAATAACAGATTGCAGTTTCTATTGATTTGATTTTGCTCTGATTTGAAATGATCCATATAATTCTTACTTTTGATATGATGGTAAAAACTACATACTACTAACTGAACTCACATGTTGAGTAAACAGACTTCCCCAGACATTGCACAGTTGATATGTTTTAAATCAGCTTGAAAGTAAGCAGATTCATGCAAAATTATCAGACTATGTCAGTAAATGACAGTTAAGAAGAAAAGAAAAAATCTGAAAGTTGAACTTGAGAAACAAGTAACTGGAAAATTTTCAGGTGGAAGTAACAGGAAGCTACTTGTGTAAATGTTTTTTTTTAAAAAGCAGAATCTTGTATCATTATGAGGAAGAGAGAGAAAAAAGAATAAAGTAGTGTGTGAGGTGTCACCCAGGAGCTTGCTACAATCTTTAAAAAAAAAAAAAAAGTGGCATGCAAGCCGCAGGAGAAAAGAATGGAGGCTCACATTCACTGGTCATGAACTGAGTTATGAGGTCTCATAAAGAAAGTGTGCACATCTGTGTTGCACATAAAGAAGAGAATAGTTCGATCATGTAATCATTTCTTTGTTAATAATAGTTTTTTATGTCTCATAAATGGTGTTTCTTGACTGCTAAAGTTTGAATCGTGCATAGTGGTCTTGGTTAGGTAAGTAGGTATGACATTTAGCATTTGCTCCAAGGGTGATGGGTTCAAATCTCACACCAGGCTTCCGGGTTTGAGGACTTTTTCGTCAGTCCCCAGAATTCACATGAATGCTCGACAATCACTTCCGACTTGTTTGGCAAATGTCCAAGTAGACTCTAGTTCTTTCCAGTCCTTTGTATGGGGCTTTCATTCATACTAAAAAAAAAAAAAAAATGTATACTCCTTTGTCCTCTTCATGAAAATGTGTGTAAATGTATGGGCACTTTACACATTGAATATCATTCCACATTTTGAAGAAGGGTTAAACACACGTGCCGACCATGTAAGACTTAATTTTTTTCTTAGAGTTTAAAAAAAAAAAGACTACAACAACATAAAATGTCAAACAAATGAATTATATCAGGTTACAATATCACCAATACCATTTTTTTTAAGGAGTTTAAAAAAACCCCATAAAATGTCAAACAAACAAATTATATCACGTTACAATATCACCAATACTTTCAAGTTCATACTCTATCTTATCTATCTATGTATCTATCTATGTATCTATCTATTATCTATCTATCTATCTATCTATCTATCTATCTATCTTTATCTATCTATCTATCTATCTATCTATTATCTATCTATCTATCTATCTATCTATCTATCTATCTCTATTTTCTTCTCTATCTCTCTATCTCTCTGTCTGTCTGTTTGTCTGTCTGTCTCTCTATCTATCTATAAAATAAATAACCAAAAGATATCCCCCCCCCCAAACAACAACAAAAAACCCTAAACAAACAATAAAAACCTTGCATCAAAATGAACATTTTTGATAGTGTTGTATTTTGCACAGTTTTGTGACTTTCTAAACTGAAAAGCATGTTTGTTTTTATTGTCTTTTTTAAAAAAACAACTCTTTTGATCTGTTAAAAAGATACCTTTTCTGATATTACAGTAATTGCATTTTGATATTAACAGATTCAAATATATAATAAATGTAATTAACATAAATGGGTAACATTCAGATGCACATCTGTTTACAATGTTGTTCTCCAAACATGATATTCTTGATCAGCTTGAAATGAATCGTTAAATGTATCGGTTTGGGTTTAAAATGGAAAGTTACAACACTGAAGTCGAATGATGAATGGGTAGCACTTAAGTTTTCATGCCCTCTATTTCATGTTTTTAGCAGGCTTTTTGATGATACCACTTTTGGTTGTCATTTTAGTTCAGACCTCGTCTTCTTCAGGTAACAATGAAAAAAGTGCCAGAGGGTTGGGGGGGGGGGGGGGGGAATAGGTGGATTTAATGTAACATATATATGTTAACTAGCAAACTTAACATAATAATTATATAGTTTAAAATATTTGTTCCTAACCTGTTTCAGGTGCATCTGTTGGCCACATTGGAGTCGTGGAGCTGATAGCTGATGCCCGGAACAGTGTGCGATGATGTTAATGTCTGAATTGCCCTGTGATTATCATTTTAATCACAACTGATTTATCATAGAACTACATGTTTTTACTTTTGCACTGTGTCATTTTTGGACCTCCCACCCCTCCTTCAGTGATTTGTGCTGGTTTAGCTCAAGAGACTTCAGGGCAAAGCAGATGCTTTGTTCATGAATCAGATGTGAAAATGTGGAGTGTGGAGTGAGTGCGAGTGTTGCTCAAGACAAAAGCTGACACTTCCACTGGTAACAAGAGATCTTGAGACAAAGCGTCACAGTTCTGGCGTGACAACCCCTGACCATGACTTCTGACACGCTAGGCAAGACACTAGGCAAGGCGCCGATAGCCCGCAGACAACTCAGTCACAGTCACAAAGAGAAGGTGAGACTTAAACATTTTAACCTCTTCACTGCCAAGTGCAAATGCACCCTATATGCTGGGGAGAGAATTGTTATATACTATCACTATGTTCATGTCCCTGTAACTCAGAAACTACTTGAGGAAGAATAATCCTAATATTTTTCCTACTGATAGTACATTATAATTGCTTCTGGGAAAGCTTAAATTAATTTGCATGATATTTCACTAAAATGATAAATAAGTGCATCAAGTCATAACTCCAGAAGTTTTCTGGGTTGTCACTTGTTGGCATATAGAGTGAACATTTCAGTACGGAAAATGTCTGGGCAGGGGCAGTCAGTGTTATTAAACAAGGATGAAGTGGAAGTGTGATAATCTCTGCTGTACCATAACTTCACGGCAATCATGAATTATTTGGTGTGGGCCATAGTTTGTAGTAATTTTTCTCATGGGTATGTCTGAATGTATGCACAGTTCGAAATTTTCTGGGTACATGGTTTTGGAGTATGTGGAAACTTTTTTTCTTATTAATTAATTAATGTAAAGAAGATCTGTGTCAATAATTCATCTGGTAGCTTAGACTGGCAGGCATAAAGTCTTGACACATCACAGAATGACTGCAAGGACATCAGTAAGTGTTTGAGTATAAAACCTGGATGATGGTGAAGACATTGAGAACTATCTAAAATGTAAAACTGTTCCATGTATGCAGACTGCTGTATTGACAGAATATTAGTGACTTATTTTATATATTTTTTAAAAGAAAATTCATTGAAGATACATGAAAAAAAACTGCTCAGAGCTCATAACACTGTTAGTGTTTATAAAACTTTAAAAAAGTGGACCATGCTCATTTTCTCTTTTTAAGCCACCACCGAGACATGTTTCCCCTGGAGTTAACATCAGTATTGAC
>CM060331.1:30454313-30461813 GCA_030674155.1 Stramonita haemastoma | reverse complement strand
TCAGCTGTAAATACTGACAGATTTACACCTATAAAATATGATTTTTCTACTTTGAGTGCTGGTATAACAAAAGCTGAACCAGCTTGGTGATTATTCAGAGTACAGTAGTTGTCATGAATATATGATCTAACAGTGGCTGCCAAAACATTAGGATTTTCATCCTTCTTCATGTCTGTGTAATTGATTTCAAAATATGCCTGATTCATTTCCCAAGAGGGGCAAGGTGGAACCATTTTCTGTGAATCTACATTCATTTTATCAAGTTTAGATTGCTCGTAAAGGTCCGCCACGTATGTACCAATAGTTGTTAAAGAACGTATTTGCTGCGCTCGTTTTGGAAAAAGAATATCAGATTTTACTTTAACGTCTTCTGATGCAAAGTTTTTGAGTGTGGAACTTCTCAGTACATATTTGGCGCATGCAAGTTTTCGGTATTCATCTAACGGAAGTATTCCAACTTCTTTATATGTTTCAATTGCTGATGCATGAAAAGGTACACCAAGAGTAAGCCTGTATGCTTTACAGTCTATACTTTGGAGCTTCCTCAATAAATATTTAGGAGCATTAAAAAAGACTTCTTGTCCGTTATGTCAGTTTTGATCTGATTATTGATGTTGATAAATGTTTAAGGACTGACAGATCTTGCCCCCAATACTGCTTGCTAACAATTTTTAGAAGATTTAGACTTTTTCTTGCTTTAGTTAGAATGTACTCTATATGGGTATTCCATGTTAACTTTGATGTAAGAAATACACCTAAAAATTTTACTAATTGTTTGTAATGAATAGTCTCATTTTCAATCTTAAACACTGGTAATTCTGTTGGATCACTGCCATTATTGAATAACACCATATGTGTTTTTTCTGTAGAAAAGGTGAGTCCGTTTTCTATTATATACTGATTTAGATTATCAAGTTGTTTTTTATATGTTTTTCTACTATAATTTAAAGCCCTTTTTGACGTGTTTCGCTTCATTAGTTACGGTCATCCAAATACAAATATCGTCTGCATATTGCGCTAAAACTACATCCTTTGATATATGCTTCGGAAGATCATGTAATAATATGTTAAATAAAACTGGAGCTAATACAGAACCTTGAGGTAAGCCCATTTGAAGGTATTTAGAATTTGAATACATATTTCCCACCCTCACTTGAATTGATCTTTCGCTAAGAAAACTTTTGATGTAATGATAAAAGTTACCACAAAATCCAATGGACTTTAACTTACTCATTACTTTTGCATGCCAGACTTGGTCATAGGCCTTTTTTACATCAAAAAATGTTGCTAGAACATTTTTTCTTCGAGCAAATTGTTGTTTCACACATGTTGTAAGCTTTACTAAATTATCCATTGCAGATCTTCCTCTCTGAAAGCCTGCCTGGTTGATTGGTATAATGTTATTTTTTTCGCAATAATGTAACAATCTCCTCAATACAATTCTTTCCATGAGCTTGCCAATATGAGGGGTTAATGAAATAGGCCTGTAACTTGTTATTTCTGTCTTGGGTTTTCCTTTTTTATGAACAGGTACAATAATGGACTGTTTCCACTGAATTGGTGTAACACCCTCAAGCCAACATTTATGAAAAAGTTCATGTAGTAAAAGAATAAAATTTTCAGGTAAGTGTTTTATCATATTATTTGAAATGGCATCAGCTCCAACAGATGTTTTCTTATTAGGAAGGGAAAGGATTGCATCTTTGACTTCCTGGACTGTTATTGGAGCATTAAAATATAGGGTGTTATCGGGTAAGGGATCTGTGTATTTAGCTTTACTTTCTTCATGTGTTCTATATTCTCTGTGCTTAGCTGATAGACCCTCCAAACGCATTGTTTTTGAAAACATCTCGGCAAATGCCTCAGCTTTTCTACATCAGAAGGGAACTCTTTGTTTACAAGATTAATAGGACAAGATGGAATATTTACACCTTTCCTCATCTCATTTAGTTTAATCCATACTTTTGAAGCATCTTTATGACAAAAGATTTCATTCTTACAAAAGGAAGACCAGTACTGTCTTTTAGCCTGTGCTATAACCAAGTTACAATAATTTTTGGCCTTCTTCTGTTCATCGTGGTTTTTTGCTGATTTATCTTTAAGAAACAATTTATGTGCTAAATGTTTATCATTCACTGCTAATTCACAATCTTTGGTCCACCAAACATTTCCAGAATGTTTATTGGACTTAACTGGATTACATTTGGGGATAGACACATTAGCAGCTCGTAAAATAATGTTGGTTTATTAGAATACATACTATTCACATCATGACTACTTATGTTTTCTGTATTACTACGAGCTAAAGAACTTTTAAATTTTTCCCAATCAGCCTGTTTATAATTATATTTTGGGACTTTATCTTCATGAATGTCACATTGACATAATGTTTTGTTAAAAGTTATGACTATAGGTAAATGATCACTACCCAGAGTGTCTTTATGAGTTAACCAATCACACTCTGGAACAAGTGCAGGTGATACAAGAGGACAGATCTAAAGCTGACGCTCTATGGCTTGATACATCTGGTATTCTTGTGATGCTGCCATCATTTAGTAAATACAAACATGAATCTACAACGTTTTCTACAAATCTGTTGCTAGAAACAGATATATATACAATTATTATCCCAAAATGGTGCATGAGCATTGAAATCTCCACCAATTAGCCATTTTTCGTTATCTTGTAAAGTACGAATCCACTCTGTGTTAAGCTCATTGGGTCCTTTAGGCAAATAAACAGACACGATATTCAGAATCAGGTCGTCGTTTAACTTGACTCGTGCTGCACATGAATATAGATCTGGAACATTGTCAGGCATTGGTGGAGATCTAATACTATAACTTATTCCTTCTTTAATATAAATGGCCGCACTGATCTTTTTCAGACCTTCTACCTTCTGATGAACAGGAGGGTAATAATAACCTGGAAGTTTAGGCAGTTTGTTTCTGTTAACATTGAGAGATTGTAGAATGAGAGCTTGATAACTATTTTTTGCGAGATGTTGAATCAAGTAATCTAGATTTGTGGAAATAGATCTAGCGTTCCATTGCATTATTTTACCTACCTTGGGATTTCTAGGAGACATGGTGTTGGGGAAGGAGAAAGGAATGAGAAAGAGCGATTACAGAAAAGTAGAAGTCACTAAAATACCTTTATAGAGCAAAGAGACAAACAAACTAAACCCCCTTCACTTCTTTAAAAAAAAAAATATATATATATAAAATAATAATAATTTTTTGAATCAACAGCCAAAAATCCCACAAAAAACAACAAAAAATAAACTTGACTAAAACAAGCAAGCCCTCCCTTTAAAGTAAACACTATAGTCAAAACGATAAGGTGAAATAAAAAGGAACAAGGGGAAAATTAGTAACAACAAAACCTCAATAAATGTGCATACACAGCTGCTGCAGATGTGAGCAAATAATACAGTCTTTTTTCAATATCACTGCAGGTGCATAACAAGATGTTGTACAAAATGTCACCAGTCCTTCCACATACTGACATAATCATAATGTGTGTAGTGTGTGTGTGTGTGTGTGTGTGTGTGTGTGTGTGTGTGTGTGTGGGAGGAGTAAACAAAGCGGGGTCTGAAGTGCGATATGGACTTGTTGGGAGGTAATTCAGCATCCAATCAATACAGTGACAAATATGAATGGGTTATTAGCATGTGCTGTTTGGTGTTGTGTGAGTGTGTGTGTGTATGTGTGTGTGTGTGTGTGTTTGTGTTGGTGTGTGTGTGTGTATTTGTGTTTGTGTGTGTGTGTGTGTGTGTGTTGTGCGCACTTTGTGTTGGTGTGTGTGTGTATTTGTGTTTGTGCGTGTGTGTGTGGTGTGCGCGCTTTGTGTGTATGTGTGTTGTGTGTGTGTTTGTGTGTATGTGTGTGCGTGCGCGTGCATGTGTGTGTGAGGACAAATATATAAATCATAAATGGATTATTAGCATGTGGTTTTGTGTGTGTGTGTGTGTGTGTGTGTGTGTGTGTGTGTGTGTGTGTGTGTGTGTGTGCGTGTGTGTGTGAGAGTGAGAGAGAGAGAGAGTGAGACAGAGACAGAAAGACAGAGAGAGAGACAGAGAGAGAACATACTAAATACTGAAATTATTTATTGTACTTCGACCTTTGGCCACAATTCAATTCAAAGGGAAGAAAAAATGCAGAAAATGAAATAGAAAGTTCTACACTTAATCCATAATTATACATTGGCATGTACCCAAAACTGTTGAGAGAGAGGGAGAGAGACAGAGAGAGAGTGAGAGAGAGAGAGTTTGCTCGCTCGCATGCGTATTATGCGTAGTGTACAATAACAAATGGTGTCAGGAGAGAGTGTTGCACAGGTTGTTCTTCATTTTAAGGATATGTATAAATTTTATATAAGTATAAATAGAAGTTGATTGCTTGGTGAGATGGGTTTGGCAGTGTCCTATAGCTGTGTGGCTTGGGGGTTGCAGTAATGAATGATACCATTGTTTGAACTCTTGTTTTATTAAAGCCTTGTGGGTGAATAGTAGACATTGAGTTTGATTGAAATTTTTTTGGATGAACAATTTTTTTTTTTATTAATTGAGGGAAAGAAATGTGTTCACATCATGAGTTCTGTACAAATGGTATCAGCTTTGTTTGATCCAGCCCTCTGGAAGGACTAAATGAATAATATCAAACAGTTAATCTCTCTCTCTCTCTCTCTCTCTCTCTCTCTCTCTCTCTCTCTCTTCTCTCTCTCTCTCTCTCTCTCTCTCTCTCTCTCTCTCTTTATGATGCTGCACCACGGAATGAATCACTTTGCACCTCACCCACTTTTTTGCTAGGAGCCATTTTAGGCAGGTGGGGGTCAGGTTGTTGATTTTGATATTTTGATTGATTGATTAACCACTAGCCACTCTCCTACCTTGTACTGAAGTATCAAGGCGGACTTTGTTTCTTTTTGCTATAAAAACACACTTTAAAAAACCCAAGCCCTCATTCTGACCCCTTTTACCGTGTAAAACTTGTCAGTTTTTCATTTTGTCACTTTCTGCAATCTCTCATTTTAATTTCTAATAACTTTTCAGAGAGTAGTTTGATTTTCAATCAGTTTCCTGTATTGAATAGCCTTTTATTGCACATTAAAAACATATCAACAACACATTATGTGGTAGAGCGTCACATGGTATAATGAATCTTGCTGTAATGAAAAAAGCCAACACAGAAAGGTGCAAGATGACATGGTAATATTCTATAAGAGACAGGGGGGTAGGGTAGGGGGGGGGGGGATGAAGATCAAAAAGGGTAGAAGGAGAAAAAATAGGAGGGAGGTAGGTTTCTGCAGAGGAGAGAGAGAGAGAGAGAGAGAGAGGGGGGGGGGGGGGGAGGGGGGCAGGAGAGGCAATGACATGGTTTATTGTCCCATTTTGCATTGGAGCCATATGGACATCATGGGAAATGGTAGCAATATCAGTTGATGATACACAGACATTATCCAACAATATTTATTTCCTTCAGCTACATTGCAAACACCTGTAGTAGTTATCGTTTCCAATATCAATAGATTTCTTTTTCCTTGTTTCACTCGTTCGCACACAATGCTCGTGTGGGCGAACGAAATATGCATTCAAACTGATGCAGCCATTACATGATCATCTTGAGATATGATGCTTTTTGTTGAGAGAGAGAGAGAGAGAGAGAGAGAGAGGAGAGAGAGAGATGAGGAGAGAGAGAGAGAGGAGAGGAGAGGAGAGGTAGAAAAAAAGAGAGAGAAATGGAGAAACAGACAGACAGGAGAGGGGGGGGGGGAGGTGGGCGGGCGCAGAATTATAATAGAACCAAATAAGCTTACAACCATAGGCATTTAGCTTCAATGGTGCAGTGGGTGACAATGAAATAAGGAAATGTATTCGTGAATAGTAAAAAAAAAATAAAAAAAAATTAAAAAAAGAGATGAGACCATTCGTATGACCACACCCAGTAGTTGAATATTGGAAAGGATTCAGTATTTATAAATGGTTTATGTATGTTATATATATTGCTATATTGAGGCATTGAATATATTATTATGTCAGAGCAATAAATATAAGCATGTACTGAAAGTGCTAGCCGGAACTGGGTATTTTTGGAACTTGTTTATTGTGGACATTAGCATTCAACACTCCGTTTTACGACACTCATGAAGGGTTGTCAGTAAATATAGTGGTATGTGTGTGTGTGTGTGTGTGTGTGTGTGTGTGTGTGTGTGTGTGTGTGTGTGTGTGTGTGTGTGTGTGTGTATGTGTGTGTGTGTGTGTATGTGTATGTGTGTGTGACTGTGTGTGTACATGTATACTGTAAACACAGGCTTACACATCATACACACAGGCACAGCATGCATGCGCAAGCTTGGTTCTTATGCATTTACTTTTTTACTCACTCTCTGAAACTAAGGGTATCAGACTATCACATGCATGTTTGTGTGTGTGCATGCATGCGCACATGCACACACACATGCACGCATGCACGCGTGCACACACACACACACACACACACACACACACACACACACACACACACACACACACACACACACACACACACACACACACACACACACACACACACACACACACACACACACACACACACACTCACTCACTCACTCACTCTGTCTAAAATCACTTTTTAGTGGATAGAGGTTAAAATAAAGACACACACACACACACACACACACCACACACACACACACACACACACACACACACACACACACACACACTCTTATCATATTCTTTGTGTACGTTTTGGGCTGGATAAATTGCGTCTTAGATCGGTCATTTGTCTCATAAATAGACTTAAATTAAATGCCTTCCAAACGAAGTATGCTAAAAATGTGCGTTGCATATGTGATTTCAGTTAGTCATATTCTTTTTGACTGTCCCGTTTTAAAACAGTGTCTTCTCATCACACGTGAGAACTCTCTGGACAACATATTAAGCAACTGTGGGTTGCTGTGTGAACTCGCCTTATCGCTGAAGAAGAGTCCTATTGACAGTTTACTATAATGTTTATGAACATATCAGTAGCTTGTTTATGAGACAGAGACATTGATCCCGTGCTCTTTTGTTAATTTTCTAAAAAGTTCTGATTGATTGTTTAGGGTTTTGATGTTCACTTTTGGTGTTTTTATTTACTTTTTGTTTCTACCATTGGTTATAAGTTCTACAAGTAACATTATTCGTTTGCTTTTTTTTTGTTTTGTTTTTTTGTCTAATATCACTTATGTGAACAGACATTAAACTGAAGAACAACAACACACACACTCAGACACACACACACACACTCACTCACTCACTCACTCACTTCCTATTCAGCAGATTTCGCACCAGCTCCCATGATTTAATGATAGAGCAAGGGAGATATATGAATATACCGAAAGAAGAAAGAAAATGCAAATGGTGTAACAAAATAGAAGACGAGTATCACTTACTTGATGTTTGTACATTATATGATGATTTAAGAAAATTTTTTATATCTAATGTCAATATTAAGG
>CM060331.1:30436813-30449313 GCA_030674155.1 Stramonita haemastoma | reverse complement strand
ACATGTGCTAAATGTGTATTGCACATGTGACCTGGGCTCACTATCTGACTTGTAAACTATGTGTAATTCCACAGTGTAACATATTGTGAACTATGTTTAATTCCACAGTACAGCATGTTGTGAACTATGTTTAATTCCACAATGCAACATGTTGTGAACTATGTTTAATTCCACAGTGCAACATGTTGTGAACTATGTTTAATTCCACAGTACAACATGTTGTGAACTATGTGTAATTCCACAGTGTAACATATTGTGAACTATGTTTAATTCCACGTACAACATGTTGTGAACTATGTTTAATTCCACAATGCAACATGTTGTGAACTATGTTTAATTCCACAGTACAACATGTTGTGAACTATGTTTAATTCCACAGTACAACATGTTGTGAACTATGTTTAATTCCACAGTACAACATGTTGTGAACTATGTTTAATTCCACAGTACAACATGTTGTGAACTATGTTTAATTCCACAGTACAACATGTTGTGAACTATGTGTAATTCCACAGTACATGTTATGAACCATGGGTAATTCCACAGCACATGTTATGAACTATGGGTAATTCCACAGTACATGTTGTGAACTATGTGTAATTCCACAGTACAACATGTTGTGAACTATGTGTAATTCCACAGTGCAACATACTGTGAAGTAAAGGTACAAAACATAATTGTGAACTATGTGTACAGGTTTTCCACTGTAGTCCTTGGTCTGGTTGCTCTCAAGTTTGTAGCAGTCTCCTTTACTGAAACTGTCAAAAGTTCGGCTCCTTTGTTCACAGTGTTCATTTCACAAGTAAGTTTGTACTTAAAAAAAATTTATTTATGATTATTTTTTTTTAATTGTTTTATTTTGAGGATAATGGAATAAGCACTCGCATGCTTTTTTACATCCGCTTCCCATGTGCATGTGGTTTTGTAAATGTTGTTTGCCATTTTGAACAGCCCAACTGACCTACTCTTGTGAAAGGTGGAAGAGGTTTTAAACATGTGCGCAAGATATTTAGCATGTGTTTGGACCTGGGATCTCAGTTCATAGTCTCAAATGAAGAACTTTTGGGGGAGTAGAATCAGCACTGATGTCAGCTCCAGTGGAAAAATCCCCTCAAACGTGTCTCTTGGTGAAGGCTTGAATCTGGGATTGAAGTGGAGCCAACAGATTGCACAACATTCTAACCCTCAGGCTATCCCACCCCCCTGCATTTTGTTGATGTTGTGTGTGTGTGTGTGTGTGTGTGTGTGTGTGTGTTGTGTGTGGTGTGTGTGGTGTGTTGGTGTGGGTGTGTGTGTGTATGATGTTGTGGTGGATGGTTACAGGGGGGGAGTGTTGCAGTGTGTGGTGTTGTGTGGTGTGTGTGTGTGTGTGTGTGTGTGTGTTGTGTGTGTGTGTGTGTGTGTGTGTGTGTGTGTGTGTGTGTGTGTGTGTGTGTGTGTGTGTGTGTGTGTGTGTGTGGATCCCTTAGCAAACTCACTCTGGGTTGGAGCCGGCCAGAGTCCAAAAAAAATCCCTATGACTTATGGGATTTGAACTTGTGACCTTCCAGTCCATAACCCTAGATGCTAACCACTGCACAATGGCGACTGGTGATTTTTGTTGTTGTGTTTGTTTGTTCATTGGCTAGAGCTCCAGAGTCAACCAATGGGTGAAATTTTTTGCACTGCGACCAAAATTTGTGTAGGAGTCCATAAGAAGGTGAAAACTGAATGTTGATAATGTGTCTGTGTGTGTGTGTGTGTGTGTGTGTGTGTGTGTGTGTGTGTGTGTGTGTGTTCTTTTATATCGAGGATAATGGAAATAGCATTCATGTGCTAATGTGTATGTGTGTGTGCGTGCATGTGTGTGCGCATGCGTGCGTGCGTGCCTGCATGCATGCGTGTGTGCGTGTATGTGTGTGCGTGTGCATGTGTGTGTTGTTTGCCAGGTGTTGATAGGAGAATACACGGGGCTGTACACATTCCTGTCCCTCATCCCCATCATGATGGGGCTGGCCCTGTGCTCCGCCTATGAGCTCAGCTTTAACCTGCAGGGCTTCATCGCCGCCCTCGCCACCAACCTCACAGAATGGTCTGTAGTCTGTAGTCTGTGTGTGTGGGGGGGAGGGGGGTTGAGTGTGTGTGTGTAGTTTTAATTTTAAAAAAAATATTTTTTTAATATATTTTATTCTTTCATATTGAGGATATTGGGATAAGCACTCTTGTGCTTTTTTACATCCAGTCCCCGTGTGTATGCAGTTTTGTAAATGTCATCTGTTCCCACCGGCACACGATAGCCTACTCTTACGAAAAGCGGAACAGGATTTAACGTGTGCGCAAGGTGTTCTGCGTGTGTTCGCACACGGGGCCTCGGTTTTTAGTGTCATCCGAAAGACTTCTGGAGAGAGTGGAGTCAGCACTGATGTTAACTCCAGGGGAAAAATCCCCTCAACGGGAGTCAAACTCAGGTCGTCAAATTGCGATGTTCTGATCATTATGCTATCCCGTCTGTGTGTGTGTATGTGTGTGTGTGTGTGGGTGTGGGTGTGTGTGTGTGGGGGTGTGTGTGTGTGTGTGTGTGAGGGTGTCTTTGATTTTACGTCTGTTCACTTTAAGTGATATTAGATGAAAAAATAACCTGCAGGGCTTCATTGCTGCACTCGCCACCAACCTTACAGAATGGTCTGTAGTCTGTGTGTGTGGGTGGGGGGTGGGGGTGGGTGGGGGGGGGGGTTGTGTGTGTGAGTGTTTGCATGTATACAAATCTTCAGGAAAAGCACGTATGCATTTGCATTAGTATTTGTGACAATTATATATAGATATATATAGATATAGATATATATAGATATATATAGATATATATAGATATCTATATCTATCTATATCTATCTATATCTATCTATATCTATCTATCTATATATATATATATCTATATATCTATATGAGTCATTCTTTGCTCTTGGTCACTATTTGGGGTGATCTACAATAGATGGATTTTATTTTCATAACAGTTGTTTCTTTTCAATGCAATATGAATAAAAACATCCTAATATGGTTAAAGAAATTACAGTATCAAGGGATATTTGTTTGTTTGGCCTGTTTTTGAGAAATTGCAATCCAATGGGAAAAAACAGTCCAAAAATAGCACCTGAAAAGGGGACAGGCATATGCAGTGTTCAACATAAGCAGTTTACAAGTCTTCAGTGCAAATAAACCTTATGTTTTCTTTTTTACTAACAAAAGAATACATTGTTCAACATTATCCTGTACAAAAATATTGCACTTAACTTTTCAACTTTTATATTTAGACGTCCAAAGTAAGCCGTTACTGCGTTACGAGTCGCGTAACAGAGCCCGACGAAAACTTTGGATCGTCTGCTTTGCCGTAGTGGTCACTTGGCTAAAGATGGTCATGGAAATGCTTTAAGTTCATCATAATGAGATGATTAAAGGCATTTATTAACGTAAGAATGTTTAAACACATCCTCAATACAATTTTGAAGTTTTCGTGTCGAAATGTAACACAGTTATGCCTGAATTTTCAAAATCCCATACTTGGCAAATGACACCAGCAACAATTACCAGTGAATGTCTGCTAAATTCATTCACCAGACAGCATGGACTCATGACATTTCAAGCAGAAATTCCCAGAAGGAGGCGAGAATGACTTAATAGTTTGTATCGTGTCACACTCATTTTCATAGCGTAATGCAGTTACGGGTCAGAGGTCAATTGTCAATTTTGTAGTAAAATCAGCATGTAATCCAACTTTAATAGCAATTACCAGCATGAATAATGTTTCTTAATAACTTATATTTACTTTATGATGTGAAGTGAAGGAAGATTTGCCCACATGTTTGAAAAAACTTTGATTCCGTGCAGTGTCACGTGTAACGCAGTTCAGTTTGTTGAATGATCATACTTTTTTTCCAGGATGCAATGCATTTTTTTGTTTTGTTCTTTGTTATTTGAGAGTAACACCTGTTTTATGAATATGAAACATGAAATGAGTAAGAAAAATGATATCAGCAGTGCTGAGCAACTGACACAAATTCCTGGTGCTTCGTCGTGTAGCGTGAAACGCAGTGCATCAGATCATTTATTTTAGAATAAAAACAAAAACAACAACCTTCTAACAGTTGAATTAAACATTGAAACTTTGACTTGAGGTGCCTGAATGAGTTAAAAGCTTTTGTGAGCAAAAGAATGAGACAAGTTAACTGTTTCAATAAAATCATCAAGGTTTCCTTGATGTTGTGCTCTTTGTTTCTGTGTTCGTGTCTTGTGTAACACAGTTATGTTTTAAGTTTATTTTGATTTATTTACTGCAAAATTGTTCTCAGTACTTTTAGCACTGTGCATTTTACTTAAAAAGCTAGTAAACAAATATATAACATGGTAATAGTAAATATTCTATTTTACAACTCTTTTTAAAAAACTGTTTTGGTTAAGGTGTAACTGTGTTACGGTGTCGCAAAAATCTTCATTAGCTGAAAATGCACATAAACCTCCAATATTGTAAATCTTTCTTGTCAGTACTACTAACATGTATTACTAACAGGTAAGCCAATGTATATTGTCATTTCATTAAAATCAGAGACATTATGGATAAATTGGTGTAGCAGTGTAACGCGGTTACATTTTGACACCCATCACCTTCCATGAGAAATAACAGAAAAGCGGGTTATGCCATCAATTTTATTTTTTCTGCAGCTAATTCTCCTTTCCTTGATGTACTTAAACTGCCCACTTTAAAATCCATCCAATGATTTTGAAATTTGAGGTCCTAGGACCTCTTTTAGTGACCAAAAGCAAAGAATGACTCATATATCTATATCTATCTATATCTATATCTATATCTATCTATCTGTATATATATATATATATATATATATATATATATATATATATATATATATATATATATATTGTGTGTGTGTGTGTGTGTGTGTGTGTGTGTGTGTGTGTGTGTGTGTGTGTGTGTGTGCACAAATCTTCAGGAAAAGCATGTATGTGTTTGCATTAGTATTTGTGACAATTCATATATATATATATATATATATATATATATATATATAGATAGATAGATAGATAGATAGATAGATAGATAGATAGATAGATAGATAGATAGATAGATAGAGATGAGTGTGTGTGTGTGTGTGTGTGTGTGTGTGTGTGTGTGTGTGTGTGTGTGTGTGTGTGTGTGTGTGATGAGAGAGAGAGAGAGAGAGAGAGAGAGAGAGAGAGAGAGAGAGAGAGAGAGAGAGAGAGAGAGAGAGAGAGAGAGAGAGAGAGAGAGAGAGAGAGAACACTGAAAGCAAGGCAAGGCAAGGCAAGGCAAGGCAAAATTCTTTTATTCGAGGATAATAGATAAGCACTCATGTGCTTTTTTACTTCCAGTCCCCGCCCTTTTCAGGGATAACATCAAGATAAAAAGATACTAAGCAGTAAAACTATATGCAGTACCAAACAACATAAAGGAATAAGGACATTATACATAATAAGATAATAAAAATGCACTCATTCAGAAGACGAAAATCAGAAGCCACAATAAAATGATTTTGATTATAGAAGAAAAAAGAGAGAGAGAGAGAGAAAGTGTGTGTGTGTGTGTGTTGTTTGTGTGTTTGTGCTTGCACACAATGGAGTGCTATTGGTGTTTGCCTAGTGACAATCAATTATTCATAGAGTATTCTTAGTTTCTATTCATACTGTATAATAGAATCTTTTTTTTTTTTCCAGTTTACAGAATGTGTATTCAAAGTTGCTGCTCAGTGGAGAGAGGTACAGATACACGTGAGTAGCTTTGTTTTGCCTTTTGATTTATGTGAATATATATTGTATGTATTTGTGCACGTACATGTGTGTGTGTGTGTGTGTGTGTGTGTGTGTGTGTGTGAGTGTTTGTGTGTGAGTGTTTGTGTGTGTGTGTGTGAGTGTTTTTTTTTGTGTGTGTGTGTGTGGTGTGTGTGTGTGTGTGTTGTGTGTGTGTGTGTGTGTGTGTGTGTGGTGGTGTGTGTTGGTGTTGTGTGTGTGTGTGTGTGTGGTGTGTGTGTGTGTTGTGTGTGTGTGTTGTGGTGTTGTGTGTGGTGTGTAGTGTTTGTGTGTGTGTGTGTGTGTGTGTGTGTGTGTGTGTGTGTGTGGTGTGTGTGTGTGTGTGTGTGTGTGACACGCAGACATACACACAGACACAGTCAGACACAGTCAGACACACACACACACACACACACACACACACACACACACACACACACACACACACACACATGACCATTCAGGAGGATTTTCCCCTTGAGTTTACCCATGCACCACTTCCACTCCTGTGAAAGCAATCAAATGAGACGACACAAGAAACCGTGCCATGTGCAAAAAGTTTGCATGACATCTTGCACACTTGTTTAGCAGCCCATTAATTAACTCACTTCCTACTGGCCGATTTTTTTTATTATGTGTATCTCTGTATACAGGCTGTTTGTGTTGATTAGTAAAAGATTTTTAAGTAAAATGAAATCCAACACAAGTACATGAATTTTTCAGGTTTATCGTTGGCAAGTAGGTAAAAGGTCAAAGTTGAAAGCCATGAAAAAAAATCCTAAGGTCAAATCCTGTGATTGCAGTGGTTCTTAGGCAAGCGTTGTGCACAAGATCACTGCAATCACAGTGGATGGCAGGGAGTGAGTTAACCTTGTGTAGGAGATATGAGGTCAGTTAATCATGGCCAGTGGTATGGATGTCACCAACATACCCAGTATGCTACCTGCAGTGTGGAGGGTAATGATCTTGGCCAGGTTATTATTATTTTTTTAAAATTTCATCTTATTCTTTTTGCTGCCCAGCTAAAGCTCTGAGGTTTACCTGTGGTGAGATTTTGTGTATGAGACCATTTTTGTCCACCATGAAGGAAGTTGCATTTTGACCGCCAAGATTCAAACCCACGACTTCATGGACCCATGGGCTTAAAAGATGTTCGCCACTCTGCTATAGCATCTGTCAGCCAGACTCAACTTGCCAAGAGATATATAACATGACAACTTTACTGTGCTGTCCCCACTGACTCCATAAGGCGTGAAGCAAAAAATCATAAAAGCTGAAGTTTAATTTACCTATTGATTTTGTTGTTGTTGTTCCTTGGCTAAAGCTGTGAGGTTCGCCAGCAGTTTTATTTTGTATATGCCACCTTCTTTGCCCACTATTAACTCTTAAAACGCGGCCATAGGGGACACAGGTTGACGGTGCAGGGCATGTTTGAAAGGACAGTTTTTCATACAGTAGCAAGGTTTCACACCTACTGTTGACTTGATAGCAGACATATTGTCCTTCACCCATCCTCCATCCAGTTTTGAGTTGAAAAATGAACTGTGTTTGTCTGACACAGACTGAATGGAGAGAAATCAGCAACCGTGCTGAAAAATACTTGGCGCTGAAGAGAGGTCTTCAGTCAGAAACTTGGCGGCCTCTCACTTCTCCAAAACCCCCAAGCTCAAGTTTGATGGTGATAGTTGTAGGTAAAACACAAATCGTTTACATGAACATTCTGTTTGTGTAACAGTTACACCAGCACAACTTCATGAATACAAATAGTCTAGTATTTCAAAATCATCATACTGAGTTGGATGCGCTGGACCTGACTTTTCTGATTCAGGCACTTAATGGCAGCGCAAAGCATTTTCACTCAAGTGACAGACATCAATAGCTAATGATGTCTGAGTCTTATACAAAGAAGAGGAAGAAGTAGTATCTCAAAATCAGAGAAATTCTACCTTCACAATGGAACTTTGACTTTTATTTCTTCTTCTCCTCTCCTTCAGATGAGACTATAAACCAAGGTCCTGTGTACAAACACATACAGAACATCTTGCGCACGCATTAAAACCTGTTTTTACTTTTTGGAAGAGTAAGCCATGGTGGAAACAGATAACAAAATTTACAGAACTGCATCTACATGGGGACTGGATGTAAAACAAAAGTACATGACTGCTTATTGCATTATCCTCAACAAAAAAAAAGAATACATGATTTAAAAAAAAAAAATCCTCTCCCAGGCCAGCAGTTCTACGCCAGTATAGCTTAATTGCATTATCCTCAACAACAAAAAAAGAATAAATAATTTATAAAAAAAAAATCTTCTCTCAGGCCAGCAGTTCTACACCAGTATAGCTTAATTGCATTATCCTCAACCCCCAAAAAGATTAAAATTAAAAAACAAAAATTATCTCCCAGGCCGGCGGAGTTGCAGTTCTACACGAGTATAGCGTCGGTGGGGGTTCAGATCCCGGCGTGCTTCCTGATGATGAACATGGAGAAGGTGCAGGGCAAGCTGGACCTGACCATGCTCTTCTTCTACCTCTGCAACGGCCTCTTCTTCCACTTCCAGTCCATCAGTGCCTACGTCCTCATGGACTACATCTCCCCTGTCACACACAGGTAAGCAGGGAAGGAAGGGTCATGTTTGAGAGCAGTTTGCCCTAGGCCCTTGCTTCCCCTCCCTGTCTAGACTTTCATATCTTCTCTCTGTGTGTTCCCTTATTGACGGGGGGAGAAATCTCCCCTGTCACACACAGGTAAGGAGGGAAGGAAGCAAGGGTCACGTTTGAGAGCAGTTTGCCTTAGGCCCTGCTTCCCCTCCCTTTCTTAGCCTTCATATCTTCTCTCTGTGTGTTCCCTTATTGAGGTGGGGGCGGGGGGTTGGGCAGTGAGATGTGTAGTGCCTGGTCTTCTCTTGTGCTTGGTCACTCAGTAGGAGGTCTGCCTGCGGACACAAAAGACTTCAGGGCAGGTTTTGTGTGTGTGTGTGTGTGTGTGTGTGTGTGTGTGTGTGTGTGTGTGTGTGTGTGTGTGTGTGTGTTGTTTATTTTTATTTAATTATTTATTTTACTTTTATATCAAGGATAACTTAACTAGTTCTCTGTTGCTGCCATTTTTTTTATGCAGGTAGTTTGCATGTGTTGTAAATGATGATGATATGGTTCTGTTGATATGACAGCTATACTTATGTACAGATGTCTAGAAGTCATCTCTCTCTTTTATTTATATGCGTATATGTTTTTTTTTTTTCCTTTTTGTCGTAGGTATCCTTGTTCTAGACTGAGGGTGGATGTAAAAAAAAAAAAAAAAAAAAAAAGGAAAAAAACCCCATCATGTACCTACATGTCTGATCCCCCCAAAGATGATAAAAAAAAAAAAACATTCAAAATTGTGAATTTGCAGTGTGGCCAACACAGTGAAGCGGGCGTTCTTGATTTGGATCTCGGTGGTGTTGTTCGGCAACCCTGTGACGTTTCTGAGCGGAGTGGGGACGGTGACAGTGACGGTGGGCGTCCTGCTGTACACCAAGGCCAAGGAGCACGACCTTCACCTCATGCACATCAGAGACCGTCACAGCAAGCCGGTCGACGCTGAGGAAGTCGTTGTCCATGAGTTGTAACCAGCGTCGCCATGGTTGTCATCATGTCTCGTTATCATCGCTGCGTGGATGTGGATGTGGCATGGACGTCCATGCCCAATTTGTGATGTGTGTGTGTGAAAAAAAAAAAGAAGTCAAGTACTGTAAAAAAATGGTCAGATGTGAAGAAAATGTTTCTATGTCAATTTGTACAACAAGTCTTGTTTGCAGCTACTGTTTATTTTTTTTGTGAAAACTGGGAGTCAGAAAGATATTTTCTATGGATGTATGTATGTATGTATGTATAATTAGGTGAGAGAACCATGGGTTCGTTGTTGTTTTTTTATCCTACTGTCTCGTTGTCGTCCTGGTGAAAGGAGACTACGCATTTGCGAAAAACTGGAAAAAAAAATCGTCAGATCCTGAGGAGTTGGGTCATGTACAAAGTGCATATAACATGGACATCATCCTCTTCAGCAGCTTGCAGGTGTGTCCTCAGGTTCAGAGCTTACCTGCCACCCCCACCTTTGATATTGTGGGGCAGAGAGAGCAGTGTCCATTGCTTGCTGAGCTAGGATATGTATATATATATATATATAATATATATTATATATATATTATATATATATATATATATATATATAAAATATATATTAGTCACCGTGGCAAAGAGCACCACTAAATGGCTCAGCAGCAGTGCAGGGTCAGCTCTGGAGAGTCACCCTATGGTATCTGCATGTTGATTAACTGTGCCATCATCACTGCATATGCTTGGAATGGGACCAGAAAGAGATTGGCTAAAGGCTGTATACATGTTAGCAGAGATTGGGGTGTGTTGAGGACTTTTGTTTCTTTCTTTTTTTTTGTTAGTAGATAATAGAGGAAAAGACAAGAGAGAGCATCCCCCTCCCACACAAAAAAAACCAAAACAACCCAAGACAGATCCTCCCCCCGCCCCCTCCCCCTCAAAAAAGAGTATTAATGGCTTTATTTGTGACAAGTACAGAAATGTGTAAACATATTTCAAGAAAGAAAAATGGTTCCTGCACGGACAGCCAGACTGAAGGCAAAGGGGAGTGAGTGGTGTTTCCTTTAGACACCCCCAGATGAATCCATTAGACATTGTCTCCAGAAGGAATCAGAGCAGTCATGCACCAGCAGCAGCTAAACAACAACAACAAAAATCATTCAATGATAATGATGAGCATGATAATGGAGGATGATGGTACTGATTGTGATGGTAATGATAACAATAATGATAAAAACAACAGCAGTAATAATAGTAACAATAATCATTATCATGGTGATTATGATGGTGATAATAGTAGTGATGATGATAACAATAATAACAACAGTAATAATGGTAACAATAATGATAATCATTGTGATAATGATGGTGATGATTAGAATAGTAATCATTTATCATCATCATCATCATCAAATTCATCAATTATGACGATGATGTTGATGATGATAATTATTACAAAAAAGCAACTACTACTACTAACAAACAGACCCCACCCCCCCACCCCCTTGGCACCAAGATATTCTCCCTGACAGCTGCAAGACATCAGAAAGATTCTGCACAGAAAATCTCTGTAGAAAAAAAAGCCAAAAAAACCCTCCAGTCTTGTCCACCAAAAACTAATGACTTCTTCTCTATTTCTTGAAAAAGGGAAAATTATTAGTGTGGCAGGGCGGTAATTAGATTACTTCCCTTGCGATCGGAACTGCCAATCGCAGCGTTGTGGGTCTAACGTTTGGATCCACACCTGTGAATTGTGCGACGTTCTGTATCGTTGGGGGGTGGTCAAAAGCCGTCCTCTGCATGCACTTTGCCCATAGTGGTAAAATGTAGTATTTATGCAGCCTCTTTTCAGAGGCCACATTCCCACTGTCTGACCATGCTGTCGTTGTCGAGAAGTTGTACAGAGTCCGGGCAGACCAAATATCTGCACTCTGTTACATTAGTTTAAAAGACTGTGGAGGCCCCCGACCCCAAAAAACACAAACAAAAAAAAACTTCTAGCAGTTGAAGTCAAACACTTCATTTGTGTAGCATTAGGTAACATACTTTTTTCACTTAGCACTACTGTTGTGGTTGGTTTTTGTTGTTTTTTTATTTTTTTTTATTGATTTTGTTTCGTGTTTGGTTTTAGATGAACTATTACAACACTTTGGGTTCTCAAGGAACTTTGAAATTAATGCTTAACATCGCTCTGCTGATTTTGGATTCCTCAGTGATGAGCAGCAGGTGACCCAAGTATACTTTCCGACCCATAATTAATGTGTTTGCCTTAGGAACTACTTGTCTTACTGCAGCTATGCGTGTGCGCTACTGTTACTGCTCCTGTTGCTGCAGCCGTGTCAAGTAGCGCTGCTGTTGCTGCTGCTGAATATATGAGTATAATTATAATGATGGACATATTTCTTGAGCGCTTTTGTTCCCCTCTATAGGGGCTGCGCAAAGCGTTTTACATCATAGCCGCAACAAATAATGTATGTATACATATGCATATGTATCAATGTAGTTTCGGTTGTAAGGGTTCAACTCTGTGAGATTCACAATAATGATAGAAGTAGGCCTTTTTAAGAGACCGGGAAGAGTGTATGTGTATGTGTGTGTGTGTGTGTGTGTGTGTGTGTGTGTGTGTGTGTGTGTGTGTGTGGTGTTGAGGTTGGGGGGGGGAGGGGAGGGGAATAGCACAAGGCAAGGGATTCTAAGTTAACCAAATCAGAACTCCACTTTTATTTGGGGGAGTTCATTTTTTGTTCTTTGTGATTTATTTTGGTTCGTTACAGTTCACCGATTTTCCTGCAAGAGCTGTGTGTGGCTTAGATATTTACATAGAACCAACCAGTACCTAGTTCTATTTTGTAGCCTGTACTTATTCCAGATTTTGGGAGAGGTTAAAACATGAGTCGGAGAAAAAGCGTCGAAAGCGGTAAATTTGTGGAAAAACTTGTGTGGAAAGAAAGACAGAATTGTGACAGAAAATGGATGACTTTGAGAGCATGCACCGTGTGGAAGGCCTATAGCATAATCTCAGTGGCAGGAAGGGGAAGGTAGTTACCAGACACCAAACTGGGCAAAGGGTCAGGAGGGGGCCTTAGGTCATGATCGGCTGTGCTCACAGTT
>CM060331.1:30409313-30431813 GCA_030674155.1 Stramonita haemastoma | reverse complement strand
GTGAGATAGTTCGTGAATAGTTTCATAATCAATCAAAATCCCGAACAACCTTTCCAACCAGATAAAATCACCAGAAAAAGCGTCATGTGCAATGCGACTCATCATCATGAGGTCACAATTGAACATTAGAGATGCCTGAATTCATGATCCGTTCTGTAAGTACGAAACATGAATACAGCATGCATCAGTACTGTCAGCTGAGGCAGCGCAATCACTGCAAGTGACAAGCACAAAATGGCTAGTATAGCATTGATCTAGGAATATGAAGGAATGCATAATATCAGTGCAGAATTTTCAGACAGGTTTGTCAAAGTTGGGACATGTTAAATGAATAATGAGAGCATTTTGCATTGTAATAGGCAGTCGGATTAAGGGTTGGGTGTTTGAATATGTTTTTAAAGCAAAAGGAAATAAAATTCTGCCTTGATAATGGGAATATTTGTTTGTCTCAGAGTAGTTTTACATACTCCTGTGCTAGTGTTCTATAGGCCAAGAGCCCCCACATCTCCATTCCCCAAGCCTGTTCCCACTGGTTATAAACCACTGATATAATTTATCTGTTTACTTGTTGTGGCTTGAAAAGTGTGTGTGTGTGTGTGTGTGTGTGTGTTTATTTTTGTAAAAAATATTTTTTATTTTATTCTTTTATTTCAAATATAATGAAATAAGCACTGTGTATGTGTGTGTGTGTGTGTGTGTGTGTGTGTGTGTGTGTGTGTGTGTGTGTGTGTGTGTGTGTGTGTGTGTGTGTTTGTGTGAGAGAGAGAGAGTGTGTGTGAAAGAAGCAACCAAAAGTACATGAATACATGTGTGTTTATATTTAATTCCTTTTGCCAGTAATTTGATGCACAGTAAAATTACCATTTTTACTCTTGAATTTTGCATTGTTTTGTTTTTATCGGTAATGATCTCTTTTGTTTTTGTTTAAAAAAAGAAGAACCCCAACCAATATGCACTTACAAATAACTGTGAATAGACTGTACAGAATACATATGCACATGCAAATAACTGAATAGACTAGACAGAATATTATATGCACATACAAATAACTGAATCGGCTGTACATAATACTATATGCACATACAAATAACTGAATAGACTGTACATAATACTGTATGCACATACAAATAACTGAATAGACTGAACAGAATACTGTATGCATATGCAAATAACTGAATAGACTGTACAGAATACATATGCACATACAAATAACTGGATAGACTGGACAAAATACAATATGCACATACAAATAACTGAATAGACTGTACAGAATATTGTATGCACATACAAATAACTGAATAGACTGGACAAAATACAATATGCACATACAAATAACTGAATGGACTGTACAGAATACTGTATGCAAACACAAATAATGATAGTAAGACTTGAAAGAATACGATATATACAATAACGGTAGATAGACTTGAAAGAATACAATATGCACAAAACATACTGTGAATAGAAAAACTCCACTATAGCTTCAGATGAAAACTAAGTCATTGCTCTATAAAAGAACACCGTGGATCCTTTGTGTATTCTACAGGGGTTCCTGTCTGCATGCCATTACACAGAACATAGCAGCCTTCATCGTTATCATTTTTCTCTATGAAATCCTGGATGACTTGTTAGGGCCACTCTAATGCTTGATTCAGGAAGGAAAACTTAGAAAGACAAAGCAGCACTGTACATTTTTGCCGTGTGGTTTGGCCGACTGTATACAACCTTATCCTTGATCCACCCGTGCCATCAGGATGCGAACCTGTCACTTCAGAATCATTAGGATTAGACATCTGCTGCCATAACCACTTGGCTGCTTGATAAGAGTAATATGTGCAAAACTTTTCATCCATCATGTACTTGACTTACAATCTCACAGTGATTCCCAGGTTGGATGAGTAAGTCTAAGTTCATATTTTGGGTGGCACCCATGGTGTTAAGCTGGGGGAACACTGAACAATTAGAAGAATAACAGTGATTGTAGATTGTGTGTGTTAAAAATGCTACTTTTCGGCATAGTCTTAGGAACATGCCACCAGCCTAGATCTCAGTAACAGGGTAGCTCTAGAAATGGGAAAGGAAACTGAAAAAGATATATGGGTGGGGATGGTGTGTGTATTGTGTGGTGTGTGTGTGTGTGTGTGTCTGTGTCTGTGTCTGTGTCTGTGTCTGTGTCTGTGTATCACTGTATGTCTCTGTGTGTGAGTGTTCTGTTAGTGAATTCATGTGTCTGTTTTAGTTGTGATTATGAAAATTCACCGTTTTTTGGGGCCAGTTAGATCTATCTGTAGCCTGTCTGTTAAGATAATATATCACCTGGAGTGTGATGTAAGGTGAAGCATTGTGAGAGTGGTTTCTGCATGCAGTATGTGGGAGTGTGATGTTGAATATTATGCACATTCATTTACATGTCAGATATCACAGCAGTGTGTGTACTCTAGATTTCTCTAGATCTCTGCATGCAGTATGTGGGTGTGTGATGTTGAGTATTATACACATTCATTTACATCTCAGATATCACAGCAATGTGTGTACTCTACATCTCTGCATGCAGTATGTGGGTGTGTGATGTTGAATATACGCACGTTCATTTACATGTCAGATATCACAGCAATGTGTGTGTGTACTCTACATCTCCGCATGCAGTATGTTGGTGTGTGATGTTGAATATTTCGCACGTTCATTTACATGTCAGATATCACAGCAATGTGTGTGTGTACTCTACATCTCTGCATGCAGTATGTTGGTGTGTGATGTTGAATATTACGCACGTTCATCCACATGTCAGATATCACAGCAATGTGTGTACTCTAGATAGTCCGATGCTCAATCATTGACCTTTCTGACTGCAGTTCAGTAGTAGATGGGCCACCGTGTGTGCGTGTGTGCTTCGTGTGCTCTGTGTGTGTGTGTGTGTGTGTGTGTGTGTGTGTGTGTGTGTGTGTGTGTGTGTGTGTGTGTGTGTGTGTGTGTGTGTATACGCGCGTGTGTGTGTATTCTTGTATATTCTTGTATATCGAGGATAATAGTATAAGCAATCATATGCTTTTTTACATCAAGTCCCTGTGTGTATGCAGTTTTGTAAATGTCATCTGTTCCCACCGGCACATGATTGCCCACTCTTACGAAAAGCAGAACAGAATTTAGCGTGTGCGCAAGATGTTCTGTGTGTGTGTGTGTGTGTGTGTGTGTGTGTGTGTGTGTGTGTGTGTGTGTGTGTGTGTGTGTGTGTTGTATCTGTGTGGTTCTTTTTGCATTCTCTTTGTGTGTGTGTTATTATTATTTTTTTTATCCCATGTCATATTGTGCCATGTGATAATAATGCATGACTGTTTACATGCTGATCTTTTTTTCACATAAGTGGAGGTGGAAGCGTTTGACCAAAAAAAACCCACAATAACAACAATAACTTCTTTACAATTGTACGGCGTGGATGATAACAATAAAAAGAAACGAAAGACTGTTTTTTGGAATGAGCGTGTGCTTTGGCAAGCTGTGAACATGAAGTGGTAGCTATGGCATCTGTGTTTCTGTGATCTTTTAAATTTTTTTTCTTTTCTAAACCAAACATTATCAAAATTGGCACTGCAGAACTATAATCTGCAGTGGCTGGCAACGGATTTTTAGTGTCCAGAGACCAGATGTCAAATATTTAAGCGCATATTATATCATCACAGTCACCAAATCTTTGCTGGGAAAGGCAGCCTCTTGATATGATTGTTTCATTATTGTTTATGTAGTGAGAACTGGTGTGGTTATGGGTGTCCAAGTTTGTACATGTTGTGAATATGATTATGGTTGGGTCTGTCAGTAAAACCATCTTGATCTGTTTCGGCGTTTAAGGTAATTTCACCTTGTTGTGTGTGTCAGTAAATCCGTCTTGCTCTGTTTCGGTGTATAAGGTAATTTCACCATTTTGTTACTGTGAGATGGTATGGCTGAGGGTATGGGTGTACCTGTATGGTTTATATTAGTAACCAAGGTACACACACAAAACACTTCTCTTGTTTCTCTCATTTAGAAAATCAAAACGATCACATTCTCTCTCGTCCCTGTCACCTCACCCCACCACTCTGCTAGTGCACACACCACTCATCTCCACACCACCTCAACCCTTCTATCACTCCCCTCCTCTCTCTCTCTCTTGTCATTCTACACACACACACACACACACACACACACACACACACACACACACACACACACACCCCCATCCTCCCTCATACACACACACACACACTCTCCTCATCACACACACACACACACACACACCTCACACCACACACACACTCACACACACACACACACTCTTCCTCTCTCTTTCATCACACACACACACACACACACACACACACACACACACACACACACACACACACACACACACACACACACACACACACACACACACACTTGAAAAAGAGTCTCTTGTGTACAAAATAAGATTCTGACACTGAATCATTTCCTTTTGTCACAGTGAGTCAGCTACCAAAGATTGTCACACTTCTGCATCTCAACACTAGTTGATATTGTTGTTCACATTCTTACATCTAATATCTGTCATCACCTGTCATACATTTTTCATATTGAATTATTGTTGTTAGGTTGTTGTTTTTTTAATTTTAAATCAGGTATTTGTTTTCTGTTTTCAATAGCGAATACCTGATGCAAAAACTATGGTTAAATGATTCTGCCGATAAAGTTGTGTTGTCGTTTATATTCTTCCGGAAGAAATCTAGCAAGACAAGATGCAAAGATTCTGTAGTTCATGTCAGCATTGGCGGGTTATGGAAACATGATCATGCCTAGCATACATCCCTGAAGCTGGAATGTGGCTACCTTCATGGTGGCCAAAAACTGTCGCATACAAAAATCTCACCATTGATAAACCTTGGAGTTGACACCGAGGAACAACAACCAAAAAAATCCAACCCCCAACAACCCCCCCCCCCCCACACACACACACACAAAAGAAAACAAAACCAGAATCTCCTTTTTGAATTTTTCTGCTTGATCAACATTTTGTATTAACAACAACATTAGAGAATAGCTTTTGGACAGGTTGTTATGTTGTGTGGGGTATGTGTGAGTGAGTGGTGAGTGAGTGAGTGAGTGAGTGTGTGTGTGTGTGTGTGTGTGTGTGTGTGTGTGTGTGTGTGTGTGTGTGTGTGTGTGTGTGTGTGTGTCTTTGGGGGTATTTTTTCATATATGTGGCGCTCCACCACGAAATGAGTCGCTTAGCACATTACCCAATTTTGCGCTAGGAGCCTTTAAAGGCAGTGGGGGTCAAGTTGTCAATTTTGAGATTTTGATTGATTATTAAACTAGATCTGTTTATTTACCTTATAATGAAATATCAAGGCATAATTTTTATTCCTTTTGCTTTTAAATGTGTTTTGAAAATACCAAAGCACTCATTCTGACAACCTGTTACTAAAATAAACTTGCCCGTTTCTCATTTTGTCCCATCCTGCAGTCTATCATTTCAATTTGTAATAATGTTGCACAGAATTGTCCGATTTTCAATCTGTTTTTTGTATTTGATAGCCACTTTATTGCACATTAATAAAATGTCAATAACTTAAAATTGACCTCAGGTGCACTCTGTCTCATTATGTGGTGGAGCGTCACATATATATATATATATATAATATATATATATATTGTGTGTGTGTGTGTGTGTGTGTGTGTGTGTGTGTGTGTGTGTGTGTGTTTACATATTTTTTCCCCAATATTTCAGAACAGCAGATAAATCTTTCCGTATTTCCCGCCCCCCCCTTTCTCTCTCCTTTCATTTTTTCAGAACAGCAAATAGAACATATCTCTCCATAATTTTTGTTAATATAATTTGTTCCTTGAGTCGAATGCAGCTACCTTAATGTGAGTTAGAAACACAATTGCTTGTATACTCAAATTCTTACCATAGATAAACCTTGGAGCTCTGGCCGAGGAATGATAAAAAATCCCTTCTTTCTCCTTTCATTATTTCAGAACAGCAGAAGTTCCAGAACACACATAAGAAAATGCCGTAAAATGACCTGACTTTTGTCACAGACAGACATTTCCTCTTGCTGAGTGTTCTGTTGTGGTACTTCCATCAACTGTCATATGACATTTGTTGTGTGTGTGTGTGTGTGTGTGTGTGTGTGTGTGTGTGTGTGTGTGTGTGTGTGTGTGTTTGCTTGCTTATTCGTTTGTTTTTGTGTAACCTGCATATCAATTACTTGCCATGCATACATACAGTTCAAAGCAGTTTTAGATACTATTTTGCATGGGTATAGTATCCCCATAAACACAGTTATGTCTCTAGTTTTGAGTATGTACTATTAAGTGTATGGTTTGATTCTCCCAGTGCTTTAGGTTTGAAAGGGGATGGTTGGTGTCACACTGACTTGAGGCTACCTGACATAGACGACCCTGCTCTGGTGCTGAGTTATTTCATCGTGGTTCAGTCGTTCCTGTTTATACAGGAAATGCTAGAAACCAGCTGTAAACCATCAACAGTAAGATTTTTTTCTCATTTTATTCTTTTATATCGAGGATAATGGAATAAGCATTCATGTGCTTTTTTTTTTACATCCTGTCCCCGTGTGTATGCAGTTTTTGTAAATCATGTCATCTGTTCCACGTGAGGGAGCAAGCCATCCGTATGGAATAGAGATACTCATCACAGCCACCGTCTCCTTCAGTCTGCTTGTTACCTGACTGAAACCTGTGCAGATACAAGAAGTAAACTTGCAGATTGTTTGTCTTGTCTATCTCTTATCAATTATCAGTTTGGGGAAAGAGCGTCACACTTGATCAGCTTTTAACAGCATGGTTTTGATTGTCACACGTTATCATTTCATCACATCATCATTTTTAGTCGGAAAAAGAACTTAAGTATTTTTATGATCAATATTCTTCTTCTTTTGTCAAACACTCATCTGCCACGCTGCCATTAAGCACCTGACAAGTCAGGCCCTCCAACTTCGGTAGGAGAGAGAACTGTTGTCTTTTAAGTATCTCTGGGGGGAAAAAAAGAGGAAAAATGGACCCAAAAGGCAGAAAATAGACAAGGAGGTGACAGGAAGAAAAGGAACGAAGCACAAACAAAAAAGAGGGGGTAGAAAAAAGGGAATTCCTAGCACAGAATTTCCAGTAGTTGGGGATGCTATTCATACTGACAGGTCCTCGGCATCCCCTATTGGGGATAATCAGTCTGAAAGGGGCTTGGTTGGTTCACGCTTTCCTACAGTGTTCTATGATTCAAAGTGTTCGAGAATACTTGTCTCGCCAGTATCAAAACAATCTGTGCCACGTGACAAGAAAATAGTTTGGCATTTCAGTAGTATGACATTTTGTTTTAAACCTGTCAAACTCTTTTGTCAGAACTTGAAAGATATATATCTTGTTGTTGAGAAGAACATCTTATTTTGTGAGTAATGATTGTAGAGAATAACAAACTTATAATTATGTTTAAAAAAAAAAGTGCCACACAATGTCATTAGAAGTATTTGATGATCACAAAATACGCTTTTGACTCTGGATTCATACTCTGTTTTTCATAACTGTGATTATTGTTTTTTTTATGGAGGCCTGGCATTATCCCACTTAACTGGTGTGTGTGTGTGTGTGTGTGTGTGTGTGTGTGTGTGTGTGTGTGTGTGTGTGTGTGCGCGTGCGCGCGCGCGCAAGATGTGTACAATGTAAAAAAAGGTAAAGGTAAAGGTGTCCCATAACCTAGACGGTCGTAGGGGAGCGAGGCATCAGAGATCTCAGCTTCTCTTGGGGTCAGCATATTGAGGCGGCGCCCATCTCCTCTCCCTCGCTGCTTTACCTCTCCTGACCCTAATGAGGGCAGGTACCCATATACAGCTGGGAGAACTGGGGGGGGGGGGGGGGGGGGCTGTACTGAAGCCAAGGAGCCCAAACGGTCACCCATCCAACTGGTAACCACGCTCGACGCTGCTTAACTTGACTGGGGGAAAGCGAGCGCTCTGACCACTTAGCAATGTACATGTGTAAAAAAAAAAGTGAAAATAATTTTTAACTCGCACTCTAAAATGTGGCAATTTGTTATTGATATATCATGCCTTTCAGTTCGTAATATTATTTCAAAACTTAGCTAGAATTAAATTTTGTTTTAGGAATTATTAACGTCTTTCTTTTGCCCATATGTAACATTTTAAGATGTGTCCTCATTTTCAACCTTCTTTTTGATTAGCTAAAAAAAAATTCTAAAAATTTTAACAGAAGATTATTGGCTAGCCAGAGCACAGTTGTTTTGATAAATGAACTATTTAGGAGACTAATGTTCTCATGTACTCTCAGGAGACTAAATGTCCTCATGAACTCTTTAGAGACTAAATGTCCTCATGAACTCTTTAGGAGACTAAATGTTCTCATGTACTCTTCAGGAGACTACATGCTCTCATGTACTCTTCAGGAGACATAATTAATGTTCTTATGTGCTCTTCAGGAGACAATGTTCTCATGTACTCTTCAGGAGACAATTAATGTTCTCATCTACTCTTCAGGGACATAGTTAATGTTCTCATGTACTGGCAGAGTCCGGGCCTCGTCACTTGGCTTTTGCAATTCAGACTTCTTTTTTGTTCCTCGCTGAGCTCCAAAGTTCACCAATGGTGAGATTTATACGTATGCAACTAGTTTTTTTTCCCTACCATTTAGGTAGCCACATTCTGACTAAACACAACATATGTGTGTGAACTGGTTATTTTTCTGTCATCCATTCCCACTGGCACACAATGGCCTACTCTTCCAAAAGGCAGAGCGGGTTTTCAACATGTACGCAAGATGTTCTCTTGCGTTCGCACAAGGGGCTTTGGTTTGTAGTCTCATCGAAGGACTTTGACATTCAGTTCGATTTTTTCGTCAAACTAGGAAGAAAGGGCAAGGCAGGGAATCGAGCCCACAACCTCACGGTTGACTTGTTTGCAGACGAACGTCTTAACCATCCTGCCACCCACCCTCTTATCTCACAACGTCCTAGTTTGACACAAAAATCGAACTGAATGTCAAAGTCCCTCAGCTGAGACTACAAACCGAGGCCCCGTGTGCAAACGCAAGTGTAACATCTTTCACCCTCCTTCTGATTCAGACTTCTATTTTGTGGTCTGTTTGTCCCAGTGTGTCTGTCACAGTATGAGTAAGATACTTGTCAGTGCAATGCCAAAGTACAGCCCAAAGCGGGTTCAGCATTACTGTTCTGTAGTGTTCCATTTCTGGAAGAAAAGTCAGTCTTTCTTATCCCTGAATTTGGATTGCCGCTACCGAAATGGTGGGGGAAAAATATGGTGGCATACACATAAATCTCACCATTGATGAACCTGGGAGCTCTAGCCGAGGAACGAAAAAAGGTGTTTCAGGTTTATTAACATTTATTATAGTTGTTTCTTGTCATATTGGTCCTACAGAAAAGCTGATCTTGAAAATTGTTTCAGATGTATACTTAATAAATAAACCCACCAAAAACAAAGTAAAACTAAAAGGAAAACACACACACACAACAACCCCCCCACCAAACTATACTTTGTCACTTCTTACACAAAACAACAACCGCAAAATATGTATGTTTTGTAGAAGTGTGTATAGCAATCTATTGCATGTTTGATCACATCCCTCCCCCCCCCCCCCAAAAAAAAAAAAAGTGTCTTTTTAACATAGCCCATTTTATTGGTTACAGTCTATGTTCACAAATCTGTGAACAATCCGAAATGTGCTCAAGAGTGAATTGGTCTCCACACACAGGAGATCAGATACGCTTGACTTTCGTCCAGACAAAAACGACTGTTTGTAGATAAGAAACAATCTGTGTGAGAGGTATGTATTTTCAATATAGCATTTGAGAAACATGTATTGTTCATATTGACTGTGCTCTGCAAATGAGGAATTGGGAATGTTCATTCATGTATAAGTGTTGAAAATATTGACAGTGCATTGTGAGTAAAGACTTCGATGATGTATAGTGTGCGTATCTTGGTTACAAGAGAGCATTATGATAAAACTTATATATCTCATATCATATTGTGTACATGGAAGTTTTGTACATACATAATTTTATATTATGTAGGGATGCGTATCAATGTGAATGTTGTGAACAGTATAAAATATGTGTGTAATTTTGTTGGAGAAGGTTGTTGTTTGCTTCTTTGGAATGTTTTATGGATGGTATAACAGTCTTGACCTTATTGATTTACGTATTACATGTACTTTTAGTAGTTCTGTGTGTGTGTGTGTGTGTGTGTGTGTGTGTGTGTGTGTGTGTGTGTGTGTGGTGTGTGTGTGTGTGTGAGACACTAAGAAATAACACCAACTGTTATGGTGTTTTTATATAAAATGCTTACAAGTATGTTAATAAGGTTGTTTTCAAAAGTTTTGAGATAAAAATGGATGAATAATAAAAAAAAAAAGTTCTATTTAAAGATTTTAGAATATTTTTTTCTCTCATGTCCTTTGTTTGTATCATAACATAGAATAGTAGTGAGCATTTTCATTCCAAAGGTTTCTTGTTTGTTGGTTTGTTTTGGGGTGTATATGACATTCTCTGTATCATGATTGTGGGTACTGGACAAACAGTTTTCTTCAATTATTTAGTGCAGCAGTTACTTGAAAGCTAAGTGTATGCTGCATTTACTTATGTGTTTAGAAAGTGTGTGTGTGTGTGTGTGTGTGTGTGTGTGTGTGTGTGTGTGTGTTTGCGCGCGTGTGTGTTCCATTTTATTTTTTTCATTTTATTCTTTTATTCTTAGGATAATGGAATAAGGACCAGTGTGCTTTTTTATATATATATATTTTTTACATCCAGTCCCTGTGTGTATGCAGTTTTGTAAATTTTGTCATCTGTTCCCATGGCACTAAATGGCCTACTCTTCTGAAAAGTAGAACATGTTTTAATATGTGTGCAAGATGTTCTGCATGCGTTCACACACGGGACCTCGGATTACAATGTCATTCGAAGGACTTTTGGGAGGAGTGGAGTTGGCACTGATGTTAACTCCAGAGGAAAAATTCTCTCGAACGAGATTTGAACATGACTCAGCAGATCACGAGCGCATCAGTCAAACCATCAGGCTATCCCGTCCCCCGTGTGTGTGTGTGTGTGTGTGTGTGTGTGTGTGTGTGTGTGTGTGTGTGTGTGTGTGTGTGTGTGTGTATGCACGTGCATGTACGCGTGCGCATATGAGAGAAGAGAGAGAGAGAGAGAGAGAGAGAGAGAGAGAGAGAGAGAGAGAGAGAGAGAGAGAGAGAGAGAGAGAGAGGGTGTATGTGTGTGTCGCTTGCACACGATTTTGCATACTTTTACTTAGTGGCAGATTGTGCATGCGTTTGTACTGTAATAATACAAGGTGTCATGCTTGGCTCTGTTTAAGGGGGGGGGGAAGGTCCAGAAGAACTGTAATATTTTGGAGAAGCTGTCATGTAGATTTTTGCTTGTTTGCTTGTTTGTCCTTCGTTAGAGCTCCAAGGTTCACCAATGGTGAGATTTTTGTGTACACAACCGTTTTTGCCCGCCATTACTGTGGCTACATGCCGACTTTGGGAATGGTGTCTTAAACACGACTGAAATGTGCAGGCATTTAAGAAAAAAGAATTGTCGTCCATTCTTACCGGCACACAATAATACCCCATTCTTCTGAAAGGCAGAGTGGATTTTTTATTATACGTACGCAAGATGTTCTTGCATGCGTTTGCACATGGATCTCAGTTTATATTCCCATCCGAAAGACTTTTTGGGGAAGTGGAGTCGGTACTGGTGTTAATTTCAGGGGAAAATATCCTCACATCACTAAACAGGTGCCTCAGGCGGCTGGAACTTGGGCTGTCAGATTGTGAGCTCAACGCTCTTACCACTAGGCTAACTCCCCCCCTCCAATTTGTAGAAATGAATGCCTGTCTGCACAAAGTGTGTAGGCTGCTTACCGTTCTAATGTTGTTATGAAAGTAGTGTATGGTCTATGGTCGGTTCACAGTCAGTCAGTGCTGTATATGGGAATGCTGTGTACTTGCTGGTGAGATAGGGGGAAACTTGGTGCCTGCATGTGAATAAATATCTTATGGGTGAAATGGACAGACCTGGCTGTTCCTGATTTCTCTCTCTCTCTGTGTCTCTCTCTGTGTCTCTCTGTCTCTCTCTGTCTCTGTCTCTCTCTCTCCCCTCTGGCTGTCTGTCTGTCTGTCTCTTTCTTTGTCTCTGTCTGTCTGTCTGTCTGTCTGTCTGTCTGTCTGTCTGTCTGTCTGTCTGTCTGTCTGTCTGTCTTCTCTCTCTCTCTCTCTCTCTCTCTCTCTCTCTCTCCTCTCTCTCTCTCTCTCTCTCTCTCTGTGTGTGTGTGTGTGTGTGTGTGTGTGTGTGTGTGTGTGTGTGTGTGTGTGTAGTAGTAGTGGTAGTAGTAGTGGTAGTGGTAGTAGTAGTTAGTAGTAGTAGTAGTAGTAGTAGTAGTAGTAGCACTACTACTACTACTACTACTACTACTACTACTACTACTACTACTACTACTACTACTACTACTACTACAGTAGCAATAGTAATAGTAATAGTAGTCTTCAATTTTACGTCTTTCCACATGGTGTGTGTGTGTGTGTCCCCCCCCCCCCCCCCCACACACACACACACACACTACACCCCATAGTAGACACTTTCTAACATTCACATTTATTAGGAGAGACATTTTTTTTCGCAGACAATTAGAACCACAACAACTTCTTTTAGTGACATCATTTATTTCATATTTTATTTCGGCACATCACTGAAGTAAGTAGATATAACACATAGAAGATAGCATTCTTTTACATCTAAGGAAAACCCTACACCATATTTTTTTTTCTCCGAAATCTGTCCCGTCCGCATATTAAAAGCATCATTGGGCAAATCCTTGTTCCACCACATTTCATCATTCTGAAATTAAATTTCAAATAAAGAACAAACAAGCAACACCCCCCTCCCGTATGTATCACCAGAACATTAACACAGGTGATGAGTTTGGTTTGGCTGTGTCTCAGACACATTCTTCTGGTCGCTGTTATGGAGCCTTTACTAGGCATCGTATTTTAACATCTTTTACAATGTGTTAGCATTGTTTTTTTTCCTTCATGGGGAAACTTGGGTCTCTTTCAATATAAATAGTATAGCCTACCCACCGGGAGAAATTTGTGCAAAACATTTCCTCTTTTTCTATCACTCTCTCTGTTTCTTTTTTTTTTTCTAACCTTTCCATCCTCTCTCTGTCTTGCTTATTTCCTGCCTTCCCATTTCATTCTCCTGCCCTTAACTTCCCCCCCCCCAAAAAAAAAAAATAAAAAAAAAAATCTGACGAATATTTTCTGGCATTTTTCATATAGATTTTCCTTTTTTATTAGCTACCGTAAAGTTAGAATGTGTTGGCTTAGACCAGTGGGCAGACCTCCTGCCGAGTTACAAGCACAGGAGAAGACCAGGCACTACGCATTTCTTCCGATAGAGAACGCAGAAGATGTAGGATAAGCCCATTAGCTGGATGAAAAGTTGGTAAAAAGATTCTTATGATATTGATCTTAGACATGCAAGAATGTCTACGGTAAGAAGCATCACTGAAACATACAAAAAAAACATACTCGGAAGACCACCAAAAACTTGCGTGTACCCAATGATCATGATACAAAGATCGTTAGCTATACACTTTCTAGAGTTGTGTTAACACCATTAATCTCTCATTTTCTGTAAAGACAAACGATCAAATTCAAACAAAACTTTCCAGGAAAAATTCCTCTGTTAAGCCCAAATCAAAAACTGTACTGCAGGGATAACCTTCTTTAACTGATTAAATACGTAAATCAAGTCAGACTGATTAAAGGTGTGTGTGTAAGTGTGTGTGTGTGTGTGTGTGTGTGTGTGTGTGTGCGTGCGCGTGCACGCGTGCGGTTCTCAGTATTTGATATACGCATGCAAGCATGCGTGTAAGAGTGTGTAATTTCATGAATATGTACATGTGCATAAAGCAGAATAAACTTAATGTACAAAGATAATACACAAAGATAAAGGTATACCTGCTAGTAGCAGAATCCAGAGACAGAATGTGTTGAATGATAAGTTGATATAACAATAGGCCCATGCCTGGGGAAAACAAAGCACAACACTATCATCTTCTATCACAGTTTTGACGAAGAAACAACAGTCTAAATTTACATAATACCAGCCTCCTCTATAATCCCACCACCATTGTCATCAGCATCATCAGCGTGTGAGGAAAGAAAACAAACAAACAAAAAAACCGACTGTCATAAATAGATAACATGTTCATAAGTATGGCTTCATATTACAAGAGCGAATAGGCATATTATTAAAAAAGGAAGAAAGAAAATACAGAAAAAAACAAACAAAAATGTATTTTACACAACTTCGATAACTCACTTCTGAAAAGAAAACCAATCACTATTTAACAAGAGACTAAGAAAGCTTAGAGTTCTAAAACAAAGAAAAAGAGACCACTACATAGCATTATAAAGCGACTAAAAGACACTTACATGACATAAACAGCAGTTTTGTCTCAAATAACAGCCATGGATAACATCAAAAGCAGCTGTTATTTTTATTATGAAGAACACAAATTCAAATAATAGCCATTTAAATAGTGTTATCACCATTAGTTTTTGAATCACGATGACTACATTGAATAAAATAATCTGTTGACAGAAAACAAATACAGGGTTTGGAAATGTGTTTACTGAAGATATTGTTCAGTACTTTACGATCGTATCAATAAAGAAGTGATAGATAAAGAATTAAAAGAAAAAAACGCTTGTGTTCACACACACAACACACACACACACACACACACACACACACACACACACACACACACACACACACACACACATGAATAACCCATAATTTTCACCACACTTTGCAGGATTGTTAAAAAACAACAACATTGAAGCAAGTGGCCCAAAAAGTACCCAAATCAAAGACAATATTGAATTAAAATCAGTTCTGCACATACACCCGATTTCTTTCTTCGCCCCTTCACTGTAGTTAGGGCACTACTTGGAATTTTGTTTAGACAATTATGTTTAGTACCTTCGGCAACCTGACAAAACCCTTTTATAACCTCTTACTTAGCTCACAGTTTACAAAAACGTAAAAGGTAAAGGTGTCCCATATGCTATGTGGTCGTAGGGGAACGAGGCATCAGAGACCTCAGCTTCTCTAGGGGCCAGCATTTTGAGGGCAGCACCCATCTCCTCTCCCTCGCTGCTTTACCTTCCCTGATCCTAAAGAGTGCAGGTACCCATTTACAGCTGGGTGAACTGGGGGGACTGTACTGAAGCCAAGGCGCACAAACGGTCACCCATCCAGTTGGTAACCACACTCGATGCTGGAAAGCGAGTGCTCTGACCACTGAGCTAATCGATCCCCAACACAGTTGATACCAAACTTCAAATGAGTAGTAATTAGATGATCGAATATCAAACTTGAGAGAAGATTGTAGTCAATACAAAAATGAAACGAAATAAAAAGGTGAAAGCTGTAGCCTTAATGCACATTCAATATGATAAGGTTCAAACTTGTGTTGTCAATATGCTTTTAGATTTAATTGTTCATAATTAAAAAAATTGAAACTGGATCTGTATGTAAAAGAAAAAAAAGAGGGTTTTTTTCCTTCTTAAACATTCTACATTATCACCGAAATGGTTCTTTGACCCCCCCCCCCCCCCCCCGGTTTTTGTCAGACAGATGTTAGATTTAATTTTATTCGATGATCACACTGAATCTGTAAAATGTTCGCCTTTTTAATGAAACAGTCTACAACAAGATAAGTAGCTAGGATTAAAAATGCCCAGAAATTTATCCGAAAAAAAGATATAAGATTGTTGTGAACACAAACAGATGGCCTGGTTTCTTGCTCACAAGGGATGAAACATATCGATTAGATAATTCTGTTTAGTCTTCTCTCTTTCATTCTTTCTCTCTGTTTTCTTTTTGGTTATAACTGTATTTACAAAAATCACCCATTCTAATAAATGTCTTCTTTTTAACATCCAGCCTCCTTCTGTCAGGTCAGCTGCTGGTCCACCGGCTGTGCATGCTTGTACCATTAAAACAAACCAACAAGCAAAACAAACATACAAACAGACCACTTTTTGTTGTTGTGATAAGATTAACGTCCCAGCGGAGATTGCCGATTTAGGGACTGATAAAACAAACCACTCAAAACGCCACTGTCAAAAACCTGTGTTCTTTTTCTATCTCTGCGCCGTCAATCTGAAAAAGAGTGATCTCCCTTTATGATAACTCTTCTCAACTCAATGTTGTCACCACCACTAAGACACCTGACGATGGTTTCTGAACAAGACCTGTTTCTTCATCCTCAGTTTTTAAGTCATGAATCTATCTGGGCTGTAACACTGAAGCAGATCGGCACTGACGGTATCAGCCTGTTATCAGTTTCTCATATAGGTCTACGTATCGTTACTCAGATCAGAGGAACAATACGTGCTCAAGATGACGGTGTCAGCTGACAGGTCTTTCACTGCTAGTAAAGTTTGACTTGTTCTGGTTTGGTTGCATTATTGTCCCAGTGGAGTTGGGATTTTGGGACTGTTTCATCAACCGACCATCGCCAACTGTATACAGTGCTACTAAAGGGTCAATATTCCTGTTATAGATCTACAGGCTTCTCTAAACAGTCCACCGCAACAGTAGATCTAGATCTAAACGAGTGAAAGGAGTCGCGCATATCGGCTCGCTGACCAAGGTGAATAGGAGTGCGCTCTTGTCTACAGTCAGCCGCTGGTGATCAAGTGAGATAGATTGATATCTCTCGTTACTTTAAGTTTCAGTCTCAAAATCGAAGAGCTCTGCTGGGACTTTGACACAATCAACCTATCTGCCAACCAATTGTCGCGTACCTAAGGAGCTACAGATGAAAGTGTGCTGTTGTATTACTGGCCTTTTCACTTCTTGGTGTAAGCTAAGGCTGACATGACAGACACAGATGTGGTGCTTTGATTTCAACAGCACATTCATTTTTTTTTCCTGACAGGGAAGAGAAAACAGACAGAAGAAATCTGAACTGAACAGCACTGACACAAAACGACATAACATGACACAACAAAATACAACTCGAGAAGAAAAAAGAGGAGAAAGGAGAAAAAAGGAGGAGAAAGGGGGAGGATAAAGAGCAGAACAAGAAAAAGAAGCACAACGACAAAATTGCAGCTGGAATCACCTTGCCCCCCTCTCTCCCCAATCTAAAAAGCCAACAAATGCAAATCAAATAGAAAAAAAAACAAAACCCAACATACACAAAAATGAGCATATGCTGAATTCTTTGTTTCATTCACGATAGTGTTTTACACACAATTTTTTTTTTTGGGGGGGGGGGGGGGGGGGGGGGGGGGCTTAAACGCCGAACCCCATCACCCAAACGAATAGATCTGAACAAAACAACAGACACAAAACCAAATTACAAAAAGAAAATAACCAGGCTACACGAAATTGTGTGACTTGACCTGAACTACAACACGACTTCTCTTTAACTCATTGAGCAGTCGTGTAGGCTGGCATTGCACAAGTTGGGTTACTACCATTATCAGTGCTATTATTTTTTTCTTGTCGAGCTTTCATTTGCTGTACTGGAGGCATTATCATCCTGCACCATATCCATATCGCACATACACTACACCACATCAGCCCAGCCATCCACAGACCAAATGCTTGCTTTAATACATGCTAGGTATTTTTGGGTCAGTTTCTGGAAACCACTGGCATTTGACATGAATGTCAGAATCCTTAACGAAGATATTTTGATCTCAACTGTACATGTATTGAACAGGAAGAAGAATAAGCCACATCTGCACTTCAGTTTATCTGGAGATTGTTAAAAACACAAACAAACCAATAACAAACCAAACTTAACAGGAAGAAGAATAAGCCACATCTGCACTTCAGTTTATCTGGGAGATTGTTAAAAACAAACAAACCAACAACAAACCAAACTTAATCTCGACATTGACAAAACTTGGAAGCAGTGACTATTGAATAGAATCACAGGCCTGTGATCTCAGTCAGTCAACCGTGAGTCCTTGAATCAACAGGCTGATGAATATCTGAACCACAAAAAAAAAAAAAATCAAAACAATCCGCAAAAAAACCCCGCAAAATAAAAGAAATAACAACAACAACAAAACCAAACAAGCAAACAAAAAAAAAAAACCGCTGATAAAAGTTAAATAGCACCCCCCTAAAAACAAAAACAAAACAAAAAACCCAAACAACCCACCCTCCGCCGAAATAAATACGCAAAGATAATAACCAAGCGAACAAACAAATAAATCAGACAACTTCTCTTCCCCCCTCCTCCTCCTTTCAGAAACTGACAAACAAAAATAATGCCCCAACCCAACAACAACACCCCCCCCTCCTCCCCCCACACACAAAAAGCAACAAAAACACAAAAAAATAGCAATCCCCCCCTCCTCCCCCCCCCCACCAACCCCCCCCCCCCCCCCCCAAGTAAATTTTCATCATCTCCCCTCTACATCAGACGCCCGAACAGCAGCATCCTCGCAGCCCCACACAGAAGCACAGGCAGAAGAGAAGCAGACGAACGACACAGCCGGCCCAGCCCCGGACCCTCCATCCAGGTCCGTTTTGTCTTTGCCGGTGTCCGGGTTCACAGGCTTCTTGGGCGGGGTGGGCCTCTCCACGGGGGTGGGGGCGGGGGTGGTCACCTTCTGGCAAATGGAGTTGTACACAGACAGGGTGTCGGCGCCCTCGCGGCAAGGTTTGGGGAGAGAGGTGCACTCGAAAGCGGACACCATTTCCGTGGCGGGTCCCGCGCAAGAGTCGGCGAATTTCTTCAGCTCGCAGTCCACTTTGCTCAACTTCGTTCTGCCCAAGACAGGTACAAAGGGAGAGATTGTGTGTGAGGATTTGGGGTGGTGGTGTGTGGTGTGTTGGGGGGTGTGGGGTGTTGGTGTTGGTGTGTGGTGGTGTGGTGTGTGTGTGGTGGTGTGTGTGTGTGTGTGTGTGTGTGTGTTGTGTGTGTTGTGTGTGTTAGGGGTAATGGTGGTGCTGCTTCATCATCATCATCATCATCATCATCGTCGTCGTCGTCGTCGTTGTCATGACTTCTGTCGTCGTTATTGTCAGTTGTCATCATCATCATCATCATCATCATCATCATCATCATCATCATCATCATCGTCAGACCCTAAAAAAGCAGACACAGACTGACAAGCAGACAGCTAGACAAACAGACAAACGGACAAGAGAGACGGGCAAAACAAGACAGACGGATAGATAGACACAGACTGACAGGACAGACAGACAGACAGACAGACAGACAGACAGACAGACAGACAGACAGACAGACAGACAGACACACACACACACACACACACACACACACACACACACACACACACACACACACACACATACACACACACAAACAGGCAGACAGACACAGACACAGACACAGACACACACACACACACACACACACACACACACACACACACACACACACACACACACAGACAAAACAGACAAGACAGACAGAGAGACGCACTGGCAGAGGCGGCCCTGGTACTTGGAGGGTTTGGTTCTCCCAGTGCGGTACCTCTCCTCCTGTACTTGCTGGAACAGCAGCTGCACCTCCTGGTCACACTGCTGCAGGCCCGGGGACTTGAAGCACTCCAGGGCTTGCAGGTACGCTGTGTGAGACACACACACACACACACACACACACACACACACACACACACACACACACACACACACACACACACGCGCGCGCGCGCGCGCGCGCACACACACACACACACACAACACACAGAGGACACGTCACTGACAGAGTCATAGAAAGGACACAGACACAGAAATGACGAGGTTGAAACGTCACTCAGTCATAGAAATGACAGACGTGAAATGATGAGCTGAAACGTCACTCAAGACAGTCATAGAAATGACACCGAGACACTGAAATGACGAGCCTGAAACGTCACTCAGACATAGACATGACGAGGTTGAAACGTCACTCAGACATAGACATGACGAGGTTGAAACGTCACTCACACATAAAAATGACGAGGTTGAAACGTCACTCAGACATAGACATGACGAGGTTGAAACGTCACTCAGACATAGACATGACGAGGTTGAAACGTCACTCAGACATAGACATGACGAGGTTGAAACGTCACTCACACATAAAAAATGACGAGGTTGAAACGTCACTCACACATAGAAATGACGAGGTTGAAACGTCACTCACCCATAAAAATGACGAGGTTGAAACGTCACTCACCCATAAAAATGACGAGGTTGAAACGTCACTCACACACAAAAAATTGACGAGGTTAAAACGTCACTCACACACAAAAAAGACGAGGTTGAAACGTCACTGAGATATAGAAATGATGAGGTTAAAACGTCACCGAGATATATAGAAATGACACCGAGACGCTGAAACGACAAGGCTGAAACGTCACTGAGACTTGGATATGACACTGAGACATGGAAATGACAAGTTAAAAAAACGTCACTGAAACACTGAAACCCGAATCACAGTCTCACCCAACTACAACAACACAGTCTCTGTAGTGTAGGCCATGAGGAGAAAGAGGAGGAAGGGGAAGAGGTGTTACACACAGGTGAGGCTACTCACTGTCCAGGTCGTTACACACAGGTCGGCAATTTGACGACCCGAGTTCGACTCCCGTTCGAGGGTTTTTTTCCCCTGGAGTTAACATCAGTGCTGACTCCACTCTCTCCTCCAAAAGTCTTTCGGATGAGACTGTAAACCGAGGCCCCGTGTGCGAACGCACGCACAACATCTTGAGCACACGTTAAATCCTGTTTCGCTTTTCGTAAGAATAGGCCATTGTGTGCCAGTGGGAACAGATGACAAGATTGACAAAACTGCATACACATGGGGACAGGCTGAAAAAAAGCACATACGTGCTTATTCCATTATCCTCGATATAAAAGAATAAATGAATAAATAGATAGATAAATAAACAAATAAACAAACAAACAAATAAATAAATAAATAAATAAATAAATAAATAAATAAATAAATAAATAAATAAATAAATGGGATACTCACTGTCCAGGTCGCCACACTGGGTCTGGGTCCCTGTCTCCAGCCCTGCTAGGTCCACACCCAGCACGTACAGGCGATCCACGATCTTGGGGCAGTCTGTGGCTAAGGGGCTCAGGCAGGTGAAGAGACGCTGCCGCGAGCTGCACGTGCAAAGTATACACTGTGACCTGAAGGCAACGTGCAGGCATTTTTTGTTTGTTTGTTGCAGTGTTAGAGGAGGGGATTTTGTGTTGTGTTGTGTTGTGTCTGTGATTGTGATTGTATTGTGTTGTGTTGTAGTGTGTTGGGTGAGACTGTGATTTGTGTTGTGTTGTGTTGTGTTGGGTGGGACTGTAATTTGTGCTGTGTTGTGTTGTGTTGGGTGAGACTGAAAATATGATTTGTGTTGTGTTGGGTGAGACTGTGGTTTGTGTTGTGTCGTGTTGTGTTTTGGTGTGATTGTGTTGTGTCAGGTGAGACTGTGATTTGTGTTGTGTTGTGTTAGTTGAGACTGTGATTGTTTTGTGCTGTGTTGTGTTGTGTTAGTTGAGACTGTGATTGTTTTGTGCTGTGTTGTGTTGTGTTGGGTGAGACTGTGATTTGTGTTGTGTTGTGTTGGGTGAGACTGTGATTTGTGTTGTGTTGTATTGTGTTGGATGAGACTGTGATTTGTGTTTGTGTTGGGTGAGACTGAAAATGTGATTTGTGTTGTGTTGGATGAGACTGTGATTTGTGTTGTGTTGTATTGTGTTGGGTGAGACTGTAATTTATGTTGTGTTGGGTGATACTGTGGTTGTACTGTGTTGTGTTGTGTGAGACTGTATTGTGTTGTGTTGTGTTGTGCTGGGTGAGACTGTGATTTGTGTTGTGTTGGGTGAGACTGTGATTTCTTTTGTGTTGTGTTGTGTTGGGTGAGACTGTGATTGTATTGTGTTGTGCTGTATTGTGTTGGGTGAGACTTGTTGTATTGTGTTGTGTTGTATTCTGTTGGGTGAGACTGTGATTGTATTGTGTTGTGTTGTATTGTGTTGGTGAGACTGTGATTTGTGTTGTGTTTGTGTTGGGTGAGACTGTGATTTGTGTTGTGTTGTGTTGAGTGAGACTGCGATTTGTGTTGTGTTGGTGAAGACGTGATTTGTGTTGTGTTTGGGTGAGACTGTAATTTGTGTTGTGTTGTGTTGGGTGAGACTGTAATTTTGTGTTGTGTTGTGTTGGGTGAGACTGTGATTTTGTGTTGTGTATGTGTTGGGTGAGACTGTGATTTTGTGTTGTGTTGTGATTTGAGTGAGACTGTGATTTGTGTTGTGTTGTGTTGTGTTGGGTGAGACTGTGATTTGTGTTGTGTTGTGTTGGGTGAGACTGTGATTTGTGTTGTGTTGTGTTGGGTGAGACTGTGATTTGTGTTGTGTTGTGATTTGGTGTTGGGTGAGAC
>CM060331.1:30379313-30399313 GCA_030674155.1 Stramonita haemastoma | reverse complement strand
GACGTAGTTCCGGTAAGGGGAGGTGAAAAGGTTCGGCCGGGGTGACAAGTCATGTGAACCGACTTTTGGGGGCGTCTTCGTGACGACGAGAGCAGTTTTGATGGAAAAGCTGTCAGCTCGTTCACTCGTTAAGCCTCGCTGTAATGATCCCGACTAGGAAGCTCATCAAAGCTCGGCACCTGAGTTTATTGATTAATTAGACCTGAGGGGCGATGACTGTGCTCACCCCTTGGGCCAGCTTGCCATCATCCACCTTGTCATCCCTGTCCATGACCAGAGGGCTGCCCACAGATCGAGAAAAAAACAGACCTCGTCGCTTCACACTGGGGGGGGGGGGGGGGTAGAGAGCCTGGTGGTTAGAGTGATGCACTCGTGATCTGCCGGCCTGGGTTCGAATCTCTGCAGGCCCGGTTTCGAATCTCGTTCAAGAGGATTTTTCCTCTAGAGTTAACATCAGTACCGCCTCCATTCCCCCCCAAAGTTCTTCAGATGAGACTATAAACTGAGGTCTCGTGTGTGAACGCACACAGAGCGCCTTGCACACACGTTAAAATCTGTTCCGCTTTTCGAAAGAGTAAGTCATTGTGTGCCGGTGGGAACGGATGACAACATTTAAAAAACTGCATACACACGGAGACTGGATGTAATAAAACACATGAGTGCTTATTCCATTTTCCTCGAAATATAAGAGTGAAATGAATTTTTTTTTTAAAAATGGGAGTAGTAAGTTAGTTAGCGCCACAATTTTTAATAAGGTAAATAAATAAGAAAACCAGCCTTCCGAAGAGTACTTGACAATTCTAAAATGGAGAAAAGGGTAGATAACTGGTGGTCTCCTCTCACTGATCTGTGTACTGTACTCCAGCTTCAAAGCATATCTTCTTATGTAGCCAACCTGGGTATTTCATTTGATTTTGATTTTGATTTATTCTTTTATATCGAGGATAATGGAATAAGCACTCTTGTGCTTTTTTTACGTCCAGTCCCCGTGTGTATGCAGTTTTGTAAATGTCATTGTTTCACTGATCACAAGTTCTGATTTTTTTCTTCTTCCTTTTATTGGTCTGAGTGAGTGTCCCCCACAGATTGCGAGTGTGGTGTACATGCACACATTACGCTAGTGCATTTATGGTATTTTACTCAAATTGATTAGAACAGATTGATGTTTGTGGTGGATTAAAGTTAGAGAGAACAGTGAATCTGTACATGGTGTTGGTGCAGAAGTGATAGGCTTAACTTTGGCAAGTAAATGTATTCATTCAGAAATACACATTCTAGAGACTGGATTCTGTTTCAGACAAAGAAACTTCCCCGTGGGGATGCCAGTGGCCTGTCAGTCTAAACAGCATTCCCACCTTCTGGAAAATCGGTGCGAGAAATTCCGTCTTGTCTATCCCTCTCTTTGTTTCTATCTTGTTCCAATTTTTAACTTATCACCACCTTCTCTATTTTATGCCTTCTTGGTCCATTCTTCTGCTTTTTTTTTCCAGAAAGACTTAAAAGATAACAATTCTCTCCCATGCATGCTGAAGTCAGATGTGCTGGGTCTGACTTGTCAGGTCTTAATAGAAGCGCATCACATTTCAGCCCACATGAGAGACAACAATATTAATTTGCTGTCTGAGCATTCGACAAAAGAAGAAGACAGAGAAACACTGTTGGCGGTGGGACAACGTCAATGATGTCAGTGCTCACAGACTTGAGTGCAGCATCTGTATCTTGACAATCTGTGGTCATGCCGCACTGTTATGCTACATCACCACAGAGGGATCTTTGTTAGCATATGTAACACTGTGCTCTCTCTCTCTCTCTCTCTCTCTCTCTCTCTCTCTCTCTCTCTCTCTCTCTCTCTCTCGGTGCACAGCACGTGCAGCTAGGCGAAGGTTGTGTTTTGCATCGTCTTCAGTATTTCCTCAAGTACTAAGGACTGACGCAGTGTTCCGAGTTCTACGTTGGCGACTTACTGCGTGAGACACTATGCCGTCGGGGCAGCTGGACTTTAGAGCAACCTGTGGTTCCTTCTTGGCTGTATTTCACCACTTTATGTGGAAGAGGGCCATGTTTAAGATGGCAATGCGAGCAACCATTTTAAAAGTTCGCTCGCGCGTTACCGGTGTTCTCCTTGGCTTGTCCCTCGTGTATTTGTTCTGGGGGGACAATTTGTTCCTTCGTCGTGGAGAAAACCAGCTGCTGTTGCGTGGAGGAGACGTGGAGGCAAACCCTGGACCCAACCCAAGTCAGTCTGCTGGCCCCACACCTTCTAAAAGTACACGGCAGACGAGGCTTCCCACGCTTCATCCTTCTGGCCCTGGCAAGGAACCATCCTTAGCTGACGTCATGTCTACCCTGCAGGAGATGAACAGGAAACTGGACGGTGTGACTGAAGACCTCAGTCACTTGCGACGGGACCACAACGCCCTGCATGACCTGGTGCATGGCATCGGGGATGAAGTCCGGGAGCTGCGTGAGAGAAATGAGACTTTGGAAAAACAAAATCAGGATCTGAGTGACAAAGTCAACACTCTGGAAAAGAAGTTTGATGATCTGGAAAACAGGTCTAGAAGAAACAATCTAATTTTTCATGGTGTGACTATTACAGGGAAAGAAACGAATGAAGAATGTGAAGGAATGATTCGAGATGTGCTAACAGACAAACTCGAGCTAACAGACACAGTCGAATTTGATCGTGTGCACCGCATAAATTCCAGACCAGACTCACCGATTGTTGCCCGATGTTCTTTTTACAAACAGAAGGTTAAGATTCTGAAGGCAAAAGGAAAACTGAGAGGAACAAACACGTTCATAGGTGAAGACTTCTCCCAGAGGGTTAGGGAAATCCGACGTAAGTTGGGCTCCCACCTCAAGCAAGCCAGAGATGAGGGAAAACAGGCCCGCATGGTTCACGACCATCTCTATATTGATGGCAGGAAATTTGGCCTGGATCCCCATGACAATCTCAAAGAAATGAAATAGGAACGCGGCCGGCCTTTTGTCGGGGGAGAGAATAGTGGGGTTAATTCTGATGGGGGACCAAAAATTTACCTGCCACACAAAAATTTGCAAGTGCATACCTGTAACGGTGCCCCCTTGGATTTGGCTTCACATATTGCACGTGAACTGCCACAGCAGGAGCCAGATGTACACATACCGGCTGGTGTGTGTATGGATGATGGCTCAGTCCCGCATGCACGCTTTTCCCCTCCTCCCTCCTCATGTCAAAAGTTTGAGGGGTCGAATGAAAGTGTAGTTTTCGAGCAAGTTTTGCCTTCTGATAATTCTTTTGTTTCTGATGTCTGTCCTACGGTAGATAACTGTAGAACGTTTTCTTTTTTGTCATGGAATGTCAATGGATTGCGTTCGAAATACATTTTTGATGATTTTGTGAAATATGTATTTTCATTTGATTTTATATGTCTTACAGAGACTTTTGAAGAAGCTGTTGATGTTGGTTTATTTTCCGGATTTAAGATGTATGTAAAACCTGCTGTTAAACTGACTAAACAGGGGAGAAAATCAGGTGGTATTTTGTGTTTATTCAAACAGGAGTTATGTTCTCATATTCGTGAATTAGAAGTAAAGTATGAAAATATATGTGCGTTTCTGATTGATAAGCAATTATTGAACTGTACAAAAGATATTTTGTATGTATGCGTTTATGTCCCACCTGAAGGTTCCCCTTTCTACACGCATTTCGATTATGATAATGGAATTGAGCTACTTGAAGACTGCTTGTGTGATTTGTTGTTGTTACTTGATGATGTTTATTTATTCCTATGTGGTGATTTAAATAGTCGAATTTCTGACATATCTCCATCACATTATGTACATGACACCCAACATCAGTCTAAGAGTTTTACATTAAGTTCTAGCCGTTGTTCTCAGGATTTTCAAATTAACTCTTATGGTAAATGTCTGTTAAATATGTGCACTGCTTTGAATTTGAGTATTCTAAATGGTTTGTGTAATGGCGACCAGACAGGTCGCTACACATACGTTAGTGACAGTGGTTGCAGTGTAAATGATTATTTCATCATGTCAAATGAACTGTATGAGTCTGTTTCTGATCTGTGCGAACTACATGTAGCTGATCGTATAGAATCAGATCACTTTCCTTTGGAATTTAGCATTGTATTCTCAACAGAGAAAGTTGTTAAAAGCCAGGATCTCAATGCTGTACAAATCATAGAGAAGTTTGTTTGGATTGAAGAGCATAGCCAAGATTTTTGTGATAAGTTACATGAAGAAAACATGCAAAATAGATTTAATTCTGCAATAGACATGATTGATGTGAATGCTAACGATGCTTTAGAGCTATTTAATGACTGTATTAGAGAATGTGCATTATGCATGAAGAAGAAAATTAGGATTGATCAAAATAGACATCAACAAGGTTGGTTCGATGAGGTATGTTTTGAGAGCAGAAGGAGAGTTCGCAGTTTGTTAAGAAGATTCAGGCATTCAAAGAATAAAGAAGATAAAGATTTGTATGTTAGAGCTAGAAGGGAATACAAAAATACATTAATTACAAAGAAAAAGATGTTCAATAAAGCTATGTTGGATAAACTAGTATCTAGTATAAATAGCCAGCAAGATTTCTGGGCTCACATGAACAAGGTTTCTTTTAAGAAGAAAGGCACTAAGAATAATATTTCTGTTGATGAATGGTTTCACCATTTCAAAGGGTTATTAGATAAGGATTCAGTGAGCGATAACAGTGACTGTGATTTTCTTGAACAAGAGCATGATTTCATGGACCGTCCAATATCCCAAGAAGAAGTCTTGTTTGGACTTCGAAAATTGAAAAATCGCAAAGCTGCAGGTCCAGATGGGATTATTGGGGAATTTTTAAAAGCTCCTTGCCAACAAATAGTTGATTTTTTTGTAAAATTTCTCAACACTCTGTTTGATAAAGGTATTTTTCCTGAAGGCTGGTCTGAATCTGTGATTTTTCCACTTTATAAAAAAGGTAACTGTAATGACACAAATAACTATAGAGGAATTTCACTTTCAGATATTAGTAGTAAAGTATTTAGTACAATTATCAACAGAAGGCTTCAAGAATATGTAACACAAAATGATATTACCGGTGAACACCAGGCTGGATTTAAGCATGGATACTCAACCATTGACCACATGTTTACTCTTTTAGCATTAATACAGAAACAGTTCTCTTTGAATCGAAAATTGTATGTGGCTTTTATCGACTTTGAAAAAGCTTTTGATTCTATAAACAGAAATTTGTTGTGGCCTATTTTGATAAAGCGTGGAATTCAAGGAAAACTCTTTAAATGTATCAAAAGTATGTATAATAAAGTTAAAACTAGAGTTAGATGTGGCAATATGCTTACTGATTATATAAATTGTAGCAGAGGAGTAAAACAGGGAGATGTATGTAGTCCTGTCCTGTTCACGATATTTATAAATGAACTAGCAGAACAGCTAATTGAAAAAGGAAGGCATGGTGCCAGATTCACAACTGATCCTACTGAATTGTTTATTTTATTACTGGCTGATGATATTGTTTTGTTTTCTGAGACAGTGATTGGCTTGCAAACTCAGCTCAACAACTTAAAGATTGCAGCTAGTGAATTGGAACTGAAAGTCAACTTGAATAAGAGCAATATCGTAGTATTTAGAAAGGGAGGTCACCTAGCAGCAAGAGAAAAATGGTTTTATGACAATGTTCCAATGCCTATTGTAAATGCTTACAAATATTTAGGTATACTATTTTCTACTCGTTTAAGTTTTGCAGCTGCTTGTAGGGACCTATCTAGTAAAGCAAAGAATGCCCTGTTTCAGATTATGAAGAAACTGTTTGTGTTAAACAATAACTCTCTACAACTGTTTGTTAAGATATTTGATATGCAAGTACAGCCTATAATGCAGTATGGTTCTGAATTGTGGGGCCTAGATGTAAAAGCTGCTGAGCTCTGTGAGTCTGTTCATTTGTTTGGACTGAAAAGGTTTTTAGGGGTTAGAAAGAAAACACCAAATGATTTAGTATATGGAGAAACAAACAGATACCCTATTTTCATTAATTCTGCAGTTAGGTGCATACAGTACTGGTTTAAATTATTAAAGATGAATAACGATAGGCTACCACGAAAGGCATACAACATGTTGCTTGACTTAGATGCAAAGGGTAAAGTTAATTGGGTTTCTAATATACGAATATGTTTATCTGAACTGGGACTTGGGTATGCATGGCTATACCAGGGTGTAGGACAAACAAATGCATTTATTAAAACTCTTCGTCAGAGAATGGTAGATTGTAGATGGCAAAAGTGGGAAAACCATATCAACACTAGTGATAGATTTGATATATACAGGGTTTATAGTTCAACACATGTAGTAAAGAAATACCTTTCAGTAAATATGGATAAGCACTTGAGATTAGTTCTAACCAGATTTCGATGTGGCATTTCGGACATTTCTGCACATGCTCTCCGCTATAGAAGAATATCTGCTACCGATATGTTATGCCCACTATGTAAAGAATCAGTTGAAGACGAAGTCCATTTTGTTTTGAAGTGTCCTGCTCTCACTAAGTTACGTGTAAAATTCATTCCTGAGAAATTCTATGCCCGACCTTGTTTATTCCGGTTAGGTTTGCTGATGGCATCAGTCCATGATAAAACTGTTCAAAATCTGGCTCTATTTTTATATAAGGCTTTTCAGTTAAGAGAAAAACTTATGTCCTAGGTTATCTTGTGTGGAATATCAAAGTATTGCTTGCTGTTTTGTATTTGGTATAAATATATGTATTGCTTTTTTTTTTTTTCCTGCCCCCCTTCATATGGGGCTGTGGCCTTAAATGAATAAATCATCTGAAGTCTGAAGTCTGAAGTCTCTCTCTCTCTCTCTCCTCTCTCTCCTCTCTCTCTCTCTCTCTCTCTCTCTCTCTCTCTCTCTCTCTCTTCTCTCTCTCTTCTCTCTCTCTCTCTGTCTCTCTCTGTCTCTCTTCTCTCTCTGTCTCTCTCTCTCTCTGTCTCTCTCTCTTCTGTCTCTCTCTCGTCTTCTCTCTGTCTCTCTCTGTCTCTCTGTCTCTGTCTGTCTCTGTCTGTCTGTCTCTCGTCTCTTCTGTCTGTCTGTCTGTCTGTCTGTCTGTCTGTCTGTCTGTCTTCTTCTGTCTGTCTGCTCTGTCTGTCTGTCTCTCTCTCTCTCTCTCTCTCTCTCTCTCTCTCTCTCTCTCTCTCTCTCTCTCTCTCTCTCTCTCTCTCTCTCTCTCTCTCTCTCTTCTCTCTCTGGACTCTTGTAGTTCCCACAGTCTTTGTTTCACAGTGCCTTAAACTTGTAAAAAAAAAAAGATGGCTGATGATGACAATGAATTTATCTGTTTGCTTTACAATAATCAGCGCTGTAAAAAATCGGTCATCATCATCATCACCATCACCATCGTCGTCGTCGTCATCATCATCATCATCATCATCATCATCATCATCATCATCATCATCATCATCATCATCATCATAATCACCATCATCATCACCACCACCACCACCACCACCACCACCACCACCACCACCACCACCACCACCACCACCACCACCACCACCATGATTATGATGATTATGATGATGATGAGGATGATGATGATGAGGATGATGATGATGATTATTAAATGACGACGACGATGACTCTATTTCCAAAGGTAACCAGACAAGCACTGATGACGATGACTATTTCTAAGGGTAAACGGAGAAGCACTGACAACGATGACTCCATTTCTAAGGGTAAAAAGACAAGCACTGATGACAATGACTCTATTTCTAAGGGTAAAAAAGACAAGCACTGATGACAATGACTCTATTTCTAAGGGTAAACAGACAAGCACTGATGACGATGACTCTATTTCTAAGGGTAAACAAACAAGCACTGATGACGATGACTATTACTGAGTAACCAGAGAAGCAGTGACAACGATGACTCTATTTCTAAGAGTAAACAGACAAGCACTGATGACGATGACTCTGTTTCTAAGCGTAAACAGACAAGCACTGATGACGATGACTCTATTTCTAAGGGTAAACAGACAAGCACTGATGACGATGACTCTATTTCTAAGGGTAAACAGACAAAGCACTGACAACGATGACTCTATTTCTAAGGGTAAACAGACAAGCACCTACAACAATGACTCTATTTCTAAGGGTAAACAGACAAGCACTGATGACGATGACTCTATTTCTAAGGGTAAACAGACAAACACTGACAACGATGACTCTATTTCTAAGGGTAAACAGACAAGCACCTACAACAATGATTCTATTTCTAAGGGTAAACAGACAAGCACTGATGACAATGACTATTTCTAAGGGTAAACAGACAAGCACCTACAACAATGACTCTATTTCTAAGGGTAAACAGACAAGCACTGACAACGATGACTCTATTTCTAAGGGTAAACAGACAAGCACTGACGATGATGACTCTATTTCTAAGGGTAAACAGACAAGCACTGATGACGATGACTATTTCTAAGGGTAAACAGACAAGCACTGGCATACCTTTTTCCTACCAGTGCACAGCCTGCACAATGTGATTTTTCACTGGATCAAAATTAAACTTGGATTTTTTCAAAATGTCACCACAGTATGTTTTTTGGAAAAGATTAAACAACAACAACAACAACCAAAACAACAGCTAATCACGCACAATACTTTACCATAAATGATTTTTTTATCTTCTAGTTTCCACCTCTTTATATAGAAGATCGTTTCCTTTTCGGCTTAGAATGTAGTGTAGTGTAGTGTAGTGTAGTGTAGTGTAGTGTAGTGTAGTGTAGTGTAGTGTAGTGTAGTGTAGTGCAGTGTAGTGTAGTGTAGTGTAGTCTAGTGTAGTGTAGTCTAGTGTAGTCTAGTGTAGTGTAATGTAGTGTAGTGTAGTGTAGTGTAGTGTAGTGTAGTGTAGTGTAGTGTAGTGTACTGAACTGTACTGAAGTGTACTGTACTGTACTGTAGTATTGCAGTGTACTGTATGGTATTGTATCATATTGTATTGTATTGAATTGTACAGTATAGCCTTTTTTGTCCAGAAAGCCTTAAAAGATAACAGTTCTTCCCAACGCCGATGTCGGATGCGCTGGGCCTGACTTGTTAGGCGCTTAACGGCAGCACAACCGATTTTTTTTCTCCTTATATGACAGAAAACAGTAGTTGCTGTTGCATGAAATTTAGGCTGCTCTCCCCAGGGAAAGCATGTCGCAACAAGAGAAGTGCCACATATCATTTATTTCCTTTGCAAGTCTGCGTGTGTATTTGTTTCCATATGAAAGTGACTTTACCTACAACATTTTGCCAGGAATAACAGTCTTGTCGCGAATGATTGTTTACGTGCGCTGCCAGTGTTGCGCACGGGACCTCGGTTCATCATATCATCTTTCTTTATTCTTCCTTTTATATTCTTTTATATTCTTTCAGGACGGTGGCAGGATGGTTAAGACGTTCGCCTGCCAATATGTAAATCGTGAGTTTCTGGGTTCGTACCCAGCCTCGCCCTTTCTTCCTAGTATGACGAAAAAATCGAACTGAATGTCAAGGTCATTCGGATGAGACTCGAAACCGAGGCCCCGTGTGCACGCAGAACATCTTGCGCACACGTTAAAACCCCGTTCCACCTTTCGGAAGAGTGGGCCATCGTGTGCCGGTAGGAGCGGATGGCAAAATTATAACAAACCAGCATGCACACAGGTGTCGTGTTTGGACACCATCCCTGAGGAAAAATCGGGGAGTTGGAGTCCCAGAGCGGCTCAGGGCTGTAGGTATATGGCAACGTTCTGGTGGCTCCTGCGACGGTACTGGAACCATTCGTATCGGTCAATGCCCTTCCAATGGATCATTCCAGTGCCGTGGAGAGGGGGGGTCTGCTGCATGGGTAACAGCTTGCCCTCCATACATACTTGCCCAGGCTTTGCGCTCTAAAGACTAGAGCGCAACTCCATAGTCTTCCGAGACTGATGAGTGCCTACTACTACTACTATATTCTTTTATATCAAGGATAATGGAATAAGCACTCATGTGGTTTTTTACATCCAGTCCTCGTGTGTATGCAGTTTTGTAAATCTTGTCATCTGTTCCCACCGGCACACAATGGCCTACTCTTACGAAAAGCGGAACATGATTTAACGTGTGCAGAAGATGTTCAGCGTGCGTTCGCACACGGGGCCTCGGTTTAAAGTCTCATCCGAAAGACTTGTGGGGAGAGTGGAGTCAGCACTGATGTTAACTCTAGGAGAATCCGAACGATGAGCACACTGACCACAACTTAATGCCCAGTGAATGGGGGGAAAAGTTTGGGTACAAACAGGGATCAGAAACATGCTCTTTTTTTATTTTTTAACTGCATGATAGGTAGTGGTGATGACAATGACGTAATGATGATGTATGAAACTGAACCAGGTTTAAGACTGCTTGACAGGAGTGTACTCTACGCTCCCTGTTATGATTTATCCGGCGCCAACCGGGCCCGGGAGATACAGACACTTGCAGTGTTGGTTAGTTAACTTTAGCAACACTCTCATACTTACATTCGTGAAGCGCTTCGATAATGCTGGACAGCGTAGCCCTATCTTCCATATGAGTCTTTGGCAAACTCACTCTGGGTAGGAGCCTTTCGAAGTCCGCAATAATCCTTGTGACTTAACGAGATTTGACTCCAACTTCCTTCTACGTCCGTCAATGGCGAGATTTTTGCGTATGCGCCCGTCTCCCTCCCCCCCCCCCCCCCCCCCCTCCACCAACCATTAAGGTAGCCGCATTCCGACTTCAGGAATACAGTTGGGATTTAAACCTACCACTTTTGGCATGATAGTCAGGGACTATCTCCATGCTCTTTCCGATTTTCAACTGCCGTGGGTTCTTTTGACGTGCACAAGCAAGTCCGTAAGCCCATGTGCTCGACTGGTTTTTAAAGCCTCATTTCGATTTGCTCGATCACACTGGGAAGAAAGGGCAAGGCTGGAAATAAAACCCGAACTTATCGGTTGTCACCTCGTTCGGAAGGTGAACGTTTTGAAAACCGCCCTGTCACCTTCCTCCTTGTTACGAGATTCAAACCGCCTACCTTTCAGCCTGAAAGTGGTCAGAATTTTGCGCTCGCAATTTGACGACCCGAGTTCGATTCCTGTTGAAAGGGATTTTTCCTCTGGAGTTAACATCAGTGCTGACCCCACTCTCCCCCAAAAGTCTTTCGGATGAGACTATAAACCGAGGCCCCGTGTGCGAACGCACGCAGAACATCTTACGCATACGTTAAATCCTGTTCCGCTTTTCGTAAGAGTAGGCCATCGTGTACCAGTGGGAACAGATGACAAGATTTACAAGACTGCATACAAACGGGGACTAGATGAAAAAAAGCACATGGAGTGCTTATTCCATTATCCTCGATAAACAAAATAAATAAATAAACAGAACGTGCTTAACACAAGGCCAGAGTGGCTGATATCACTTGTGGTCTGTTTGATGTTGTGGTGCAGTTGTACAGCTGTTACATACACGTTCCTTGAGAACGTGCACCCTCGCACTCGCCTCCTCTCACCTTCTGAATCATCTACACACCTACCATCCATATCCTGCCTGCCAGTCAGACAGACCGACACTCAGACAGACAGACAGACTGACTGATAGAGAGACAGACAGACAGACAGACATACTGACAGACAGGCATACAGATAGACTGACAGACATACTGACAGACAGGCATACAGATAGACTGACAGATAGACAGATTGACAGAAACAAAGCAGAGAGAGAGAGAGAGAGAAAGAGAGAGAGAGAGAGAGAGAGAGAGAGAGAGAGAGAGAGAGAGAGAGAGAGAGAGAGAGAGACAGACAGACAGACAGACAGACAGACAGACAGAGAGAAAGACAGACAGACAGACAGACTGATAATCAAATTATCAGAAAACAGACAGCAGATAGACAGACAGATAGATTAGCACATATACACACACACACATACATACATACACACACATACCCCCTTCACACACACACATACACAAACACACACACACACACATACACACACACAAATACACACACATACCCCACTCCACACACGCGTACACAAACACATATTTATACATACACATACATGCGCGCGCGCGCACGCACACCAGCACACACGCACCTACATACGCACACACGCACGCACGCACACAACACATACATATTTCATGAGCTCATGTATGTTATTAGCCAAATAAACGTACAATCATTTTGCACTAGAAAAACGTCAACAAATTAGGGCATGGTTTTCAAGATATATTTCAGATTGTAAGCATAGAAATATACAAAAGGTATCGGTACAAAGTTTAATAGTATAAAACACGTAAAATGAAGTCCAGAAAAGACAACATAAGCAGATGAAAAGATGTAGACACTGGCCCAAAATATACACATCCATTATTTCTCACACTTTTTTTTTTACAGAGTATAATTATTTTCTAAAGACACCCTTCAAAATGAAGACAGCCCCTCCCCAAAAAACAAACAAACAAAACAAACCTAATCAATAGACAACCAACCAGTCAACCAAAGAAAATTCGTTTCTGAAATAACAAACATTACATTTTGTTTCCCCAAACACAAAAGCATAAGCAAGTAATCCCCAAAGTTGGAATGCGGCTACCTTCACAGTGGACTGAAAAAACAAACCAAACCAAACCAAACCAGACCAAAACAAAACAACAAAAAAACCACGGTCGCATACACAAAATCTCACCATGGAACTCTAGTCGAGGAATGAACAAACAAAAAAAAAGCAAGCAAACAGTGGTACCCCAACGGCACATTGATACCACTCCGCTCTCCCGAAAGTCACCCTAATGAGACATTTAACCCAAATCCCCAAATCAACAGCAAATATCTTGCACACCCTTTAAAACCTGTTCAACCTTTCAGAAGAGTACACCATCGTGTACTGATGGAAACAGATGAAAAAACAAAACAAAACATCATGCAGAAGGGAACTGAATTGAAAAAAAAAAGCCACCACACGAGTGTTTATTCATTATCCTCGGAATTGAATTCAACTGACATGAATTGAATTGAACTGATATGAATTAAACTGAATTGAATCGGGACCGGAGGAGGACCCAGACATCATATACGTGTCAGTTTCCGAGATGTGGGGATGGATCAGCACCTTCCCTGTCAGTAGCATCAGGGACCTACCTCCTCTTCATAGGCCAGTGTGCAACACAGCAACACTGCCTCAGAGTCGGTCGCCCTTCGTGCCTAGCTCCTTGGTAACTGACCTTCAGGTGTCTTGCTCTTCTTCTGCTCCTCCTCTTCTCCCTGCCTCAGAAGGGGGACCGGATAGCCTAGTGGTCAGAACATTGCGCTCGCAATTTGACGACCCGGTTCGATTCCCGTTCGAAGGGATTTTTCCTCTGGAGTTAACATCAGTGCTGACTCCACTCCCCCCAAAAGTCATTCGGATGAGACTATAAACCGAGGCCCCGTGTGCGAACGCACGCAGAACATCTTGCGCACACGTTAAATCCTGTTCCGCTGCCATCATGTGCCGGTGGGAACAGATGACACGATTTAAAAACTGCATACACACGGGGACAGGATGTAAAAAAGCACATGAGTGCTTATCCCATTATCTTCGATATAAAAGAATAAATATTAAGTGTTATTGGGCCAGACTGGATGGTCTGGGATTCATAGAAAGCTGTTGCATGAGAGTTAAGCTGATCGTCAGAGCTTTATTTTATTTTTTTGTTACTAGAGTTAGAGTGAGAGCTGGAGTTCCCTCCCAAGGTTCACCAATGGTGAGATTTTGCGTATGCGACCGTTTTAACCCACCATTAAGATAGCAGTATTCTGACTTCGGGGATGGTGTCTAAACATGACACATGATTGTGTGCATGCGTTTAAAAAAAAAAATTGTCATCCATTCCTACCAGTATAAAATGGGTCTACTCTTCGGAAAGACGGAACGGGTTTTTAACGTGTGCGTGATATGTTCTGCGTACGTTCTGCACGCAGGGACTCGGTTTACAGTCTCATCTGGAAGATTTGCCGGGGGGGGGGGGGGGGGGAGGGAGACGGGGGGGAGGGAGTGAAATCAGTGTTAATGTTAATTCCAGGGTCAACTTCCCTGAAATAGGCGCCTTTGTGATGGCCCGATCCCGTTCCGCGCACAACGATCAAACCACTTGGCCATTCTGTCTCTCTCCCCCCCTCCCCCGCTCTATCAGAACATCTAACTGGATGTAGCTCCACAGCAAAGCTGTCATTATCGTCAATCAGAGACAGTAAACAAGGGTTCCTGTATGTCCTGGGTCAGAAAAAGCACAACTGGACACCACTACAGGGACTCAGCAGTGGCGCCGGGCTATTTCTGGTCTGTGGCCTCATTGCGGCCAATTTTTTTCATATAATTATATATAATCCAATCCAATGATGTTGCTTAGAGCCCCGCCGACCGGACAGGCCATGTTGGGGCTGTCACCTCGTCACATTTTAAAACTCGTATTAAAACTGTGCGACTATATACAGTTTAAAACGGGGTATAAAACCAACATGACTGTCCTTGCTTGTATCGACTCCCTGGTCAACCATAAGGGTCAGCCCAGGACGGCCACCGCGTCGTGGGAAAACCCACATCGATTCACACATAATATAATGCTGGCAGTGGATGCGACACAGGGAACTGAACAAACTGGTGTGGACAGACTGGAATAAGCGTTGTTGGAGTGGCAGCACTTGTAAGCTAAAAACAACCAACAAGAATAATGGAAAAAAAAAGAATCAAAAACAAAACCTATTCATTTTTTAAATCTCTTTAAAGACCTACCCTATAATACTCTTTGGTAGAGTCATTCATGAATCGCAATATGTTTTAATAACAAAAACACGAAAGGAATCTTGAAAAAAACAACAACACCGCACCTACAATGCAAGATGATTTCACACACACTCAACTTCTCACCCCCACACCCCCCGCCCCCCAAGAAAATAAAGAAAAAAAAGAAAACTTTACACAGCCTAAAAGACAAGAAGTTAAAGCAAGTAACGAAAGAAGTATAGAGCTATACAACAAGAAATAAACAAAACCAACCAAAAGGCACGTTCTGGTTTCTACATTTTCCAAAAGTAACATAGCAAAATAAGAGGAGATATTTCCCCCGTAGCCATGCCCAGAGCCTGCGGTATAATAGCATCCCCACCTTCTGGAAACCATGTGCTAGGAATTCCCTCTTTTTAATGTCTTTCTTTGTTTCTGCATTGTTCCTTTCCCTCCTGTCACCTTTTAAAAAAAATCTATTTTCTGCCTTCTTGTCCATTCTACTGCTCCTTTCCCCCCAAGAAAGACTTAAAAGATAACAACTCTTTCCATGCCGGAGTCGGATGCGCTGGGTCCTGACTTGTCAGGCGCTTTACGGCAGCGCAACGTCATTTTCGTTCATATGAAGCAACCATAATTGTCGTCTGATCGTTCGACAGCGAAGGAGAAAACATTTCAGATGACGACAAAAAGCTAAAAATCTTATTCAAACTCCTGCCTTTGTCGATACAGGCATGTATCTTTATGGAATCTGTGATATACCACTGCACAAAAGTTAAACATTGTGAAATACGTGTTTTAAAAACAACAAAACAACAACATCAACAACAACAATACCACTGAACAAAGTGAGGAGCAGTTAAAATTGTGTGGAGCACCTTTGTACATATGCTTTGTAATTCCCTGAGACAGTCATATAATTTTATATATATATATATATATATATATATATATATATATATATATATATATATATATATATATATATATATATATATATATATATATATATACACAGACAGATAGAAAGAGACAGACAGAAGACACAGAGACAGAGACACAGAGAGAGGACACTGAGAGACACGGCGACTGAGAGAGTTAACCCATAACTATGGATACACATATAGGTTTAAACTTGTCATTATCGAGGTAGAATATAAAAAAATCAAAACAAAATGAACTAGAAAGCTCCAAACAAACAAAACAAGAACTTATGCTGAAAATGTACAAATAGGTTTTTTTTGTTTTTTTTTCAAAATCGAAAGAGTAAGATAACAGTAGGTCTCGTTAGAGCTCGTGATTTTGACAGCATGTACAAACAGCTGTCAATCAAATGTCCTGTGATGACAGCTAGAACTGACTATGAAATAGATATATAGCTGCCTAGCAGGCCACGTGCTATGGGTATCATCAACATATTCCTCAGCTGCCATCACTGGGAAGAAAAAAAAATGGTTACCTAAACAATCTCAATGATAAAAAGCTGTAATAAAACATACTACCAGCATCATGACCACCAGATACAAGGCAGAAACATTTTTCAGGGCAGCTGATTTTTGCCTGGCGGATTGAACGAACATTTTCCGCTTTTCTAACATGAATCTCATCGGTTCACACATGTCCAACACGCGATCTTGGAAAGTATTCTTGCAGTCAGCCGGAAGGAGCGTGCATTCCTGCTCTCTGCGCAGGCCTATCACTTCATCCGGGCATTTGATGTCTTCCTGTCGTCTGCTTAAGAAGTTGAGGTCACAACGGATGTGGTCCAGGCGAACCCTGTTGAAACCCATTGCAAAACGAGAAAGTGTTAACGAGTGAGTCGACCATCATCATCATCATCATCATCATCATCATCACATCATCATCATCATCTCATCTCGTCTCGTCGTCGTCGTGTCATCGTCATCGTCATCGTCGTCGTCATCGTCATCGTCATCATCACCGTCGTCATCATTGTGCTCCCCCTCCCCTTCCTCCTCCTCCTCCTCATTACGTCATCGTCTGTGTCTCCCCCTCCCCTTCCTCCTCCTCCTCCTCCTCTCGTTGTCGTCGTTCTCCCCTCCCCTTCCTCTTCTCTCTCTCTCGTTGTCTCCTCCCCTCCCCTCATCATCATCATCACATCATCATCATCATCATCATCATCATCATCGTCATCGTCATCGTCATCATCATCAGTTCCATAACATCGCTGGTCATGGTGGGGAATGGATGGGGGAGGCATTGATCAATGCTTTTCTCCAGGTTGGTCTGTCTCCAGCAGGTTACCACAGCCATGTCCAGGCGGGTCTAGTGTGTGATGTCCTGTCTATATCTTGTATCCAGCTATTCATCTGTCTACCTCTGTGTTTTCCTCCTTCGCATAATAAACAGCTGTGCAAAGAGAGTTAAGACGGGTGACGCGACCAAACCACACCAGCTTTCTCCTCTTTACTACAACAGCCAGAAAGGGTTTGTTTCTGTGGCCCAGCTTTCACGGTCACCTCTTGCTACACTGACATGCTGATTCTGTGGTCTTCACATTCACCTATTCCATAGTGCTGCTGCAGTGGGTAACACTTGCTCTCCCCATACCTACTTACCCAGGCTTTACGCTCTTAGAGCCTAGAGTACAACTCCATAGTCTTCCGAAACTGACAAATACCTACTATTTCTTGTGCAAATATTGATCCTGTGTCTCCCCAAAGGGTACGGGGTGCCTAGTGGTCATAACATTCCACTCGATCGCAATTTGACGACCCGGGTTCGATTCCCGTTTGAGGAGATGTTTCTCCTGGAGTTAACATCAGTGCTGACTCCACTCTCCCCCAAAGTCCTTCGGATGAGACTATAAACCGAGGCCCCGTATGTGAACGCACGCAGAACATCTTGCACACACGTTAAATCCTGTTCTGCTTTTCGTAAGAGTAGGCCATCGTGTACCAGAAGGAACAGATGACATTTACAAAAAACCTGCATACACACGGGGACTGGATGTAAAAAAAAGCACTCAAGTGCTTATCCCATTATCTTCGAATAAAAAATAAATAAATAAATAAATAAATAAATGCTGGGCACGTTCATGCAGGACAAGCAGAGTGGTGGCCGGACCCAAGACAGCAGCAGTGCTTACCGACAGAGGTTCTGGGCGTACATAGACCTGTTGATGCTGAGGTCCTGGAAGCGGGTCTCCAGGTCTGACAGCTCCTGCAGCAGGGTGCTCTGACACTGCTGCTCCTCCTGACTCCGGTTCTCCGAGCATCGCGCCCCGTGCAGGTACACTGCACACATATATATAGACACATACATACATATACAAACACACACACACGCACACGCAATACATGCACACACACATACACAAAAACACAGACACACATGCGCGCACACACACATACATACACAAAGACACGGACACACACACACACACACACACACACACACACACACACACACACACACACACACATACACACACACACACACACACACACACACACACACACATCAATAACAAAAATAATTTACAAAACCCCATACACACGGGGACTGGATTTTTAAAAAAAAAGCACATGAGTGCTTATAACTTATTCTCGAAATAAAAAATAATATTACATACACACACGCATGCATGCACGCACGCACGCACACTATGATGACGATGACTATGATGATGATAATTACGATGATGAGGGTGATAGCAGCCGGAGCAGAAGCACTATGTAGTTGTACAGCAGTAGTGTAGTAGTAAGTAGTAGTAGTAGTAGTAGTAGTAGTAGAGCAGCAGCAGTAGCAGCAGCAGCAGCAGCAGCAGCAGTAGCAGTAGCATAGCAATAGCAGCAGCATAGCAGCAGCAGCAGCAGCAGCAGCAGCAGCAGCAATATCATTTCTGTTACTATCACCACCTCCGCAGTTATTGGCAATGATAGGATTTGCGACTGATAAGCATGAACAGCAAAATTGAATGATAAGGATGAAAATCATGACATGACATAGATGAAACCACCATGGTTACAACGATGATGATGATGATGGGGGTGATCATGATGATAACACACACACACACACACACACAAAACACACACACACACACACACACACACACACACACACACACACACACACACACACACACACACACACACACACACACAGCACACAAACACACGCACACAAAAACACACATACAAACACACACACACACACACACACACACACACACACACACACACACACACACACACACACACACACACACACACACACACACACTGACAGTGTCTGTTGTCACACAGGAGGGCCAGAGTGTTGTTCAGAGCCTCCACATCCAGCCCTGCCGACATCAGAATGTCCGAGCTTTCTGAACACATGGACGTCTTCATCTTCATACACTCCAGAATTTCCTCACGCTTCCTGCAACAGAGAACACACACTGCACTTCTTCATCCTCCTCCTCCTCTTCCTTCTACTTCTTCTTTTTGAATTGTTGTTGTTGTTGTTGTTGTTGTTGTTGTCGTTGTTGTTGTTGTTGTTGCTGTCGTTGTTGTTGTTGTTGTTGTTGTTGTTGTTCTTCTTCTTCTTCTTCTTCTTCTTCTTCTTCTTCTTCTTCTTCTTCTTCTTCTTCTTCATCATCATCATCATCATCATCATCATCATCATCATCATCATCATCATCATCATCATCATCATCACTTTCTTCTTCTTCTTCTTCTTCTTCTTCTTCTTCTTCTTCTTCTTCTTCTTCTTCTTCCTCTTCTTCTTCTTCTTCTTCTCCTCCTCCTCCTCCTCCTCCTCCTCTTTTGGGCAGAAGATGCATGCTGGGTATGTTACATGAATAACGGGTCTTCAACGTGTACAGTTGATTTGCATGCGATTTTCTGAATGTGTATATCCACGTAGGGAATGAAGGCACTGGCAGGCAGGTCTGCACTTGATGTTGACCTGGGAGATCGTAACCCTCCATAGTCTCGTATCAACAAGGGTAAAAACAGGAGGTAGACCTAACTGACAGAGGACTTTTTTTGGTTTACTTCTGTTTCTCAGAAAGTGTTCAATGGATTATGATAAAATTTGGCGATAACCTTGATTAATATTTGAAGGAAAATATATTTTCAAGTCTCACAGTTTATCGTGATTTTGAGAAAATGATTAATGAAGTAAATAGCTTGGAAATATTTTGGTAAATATTCTGACTACATGTGGTCACTATACCCATTACATTTTTTT
>CM060331.1:30371813-30374313 GCA_030674155.1 Stramonita haemastoma | reverse complement strand
GCGCACACGCACGCACGCACGCACGCACGTACGCACACACACACACTAGCGCGCACGCACACTTATAAAAGGTTCTACACTTTGACAGGGTGGAGGGGATTTCAGATGTTAAAGGCAGGGAGGTCTATAGGTATACATAATCATAACAGCAGCAGTGTAAGCAGTGCTGAAGATATGCACATAATAACAGCAGTGTTAGCAGGGCTGAAGATATACACAAACATAACATCAGTAGTGTCAATATGGCTATATATATATATATATATATATATATATATATATATATACATACATACATACATACATACATACATACATACATACATACATACATACATACATACATACATACATACACACACACACACACACACACACGTAACAACAGAAATGTCATCAAGGCTGAAGATACACACATAACAACAGCAGTGTCATCAGGATTGAAAATATACATCATCATAACAACAGTAGTGTCATCAGGATTGAAGATATATATACACATTCATAATAACAGCATTATCAGCAGGGCTGAAGATATACACAACTATATTGTTCTGGGAGCTTGTCTTTAGGAAAGAACGATCAACATGGTCCTTCATACAAGAGGCAATTCGTGCACATAGAGGAGCTGAAAAAAAGCGACTCTTATTGTGAAACGTGTAAAACATATATTTATTGATATATGAGAGAGAGAGAGAGAGAGAGAGAGAGAGAGAGAGAGAGAGAGGAGGAGGAGGAGGAGGAGGAGGATGATGATGATAGTCTAGTGGTTAGAACTTTGTGCTCGTGATCTGACGGCCAGGGATCAAGCCACCAGGTAGGCGCCTGGTTTAGGGAATTTTACATTGGAGTTAACAGCAGTACTGACTCCACTCCCCAAAAGTTCTTCAAATAAGACTGTAAACTGAGGTCCTGTGTGCAAACGCACGCAGACATCTTGTACACCGTTAAAAACCCATTCAATTGCCAGTAGGAATACACAGGTGTCGTGTTAAGACACCATCCCCGAACTTGGAATGGAGCTACCTTGATGGTGAGTAAAATCAGTCGCATACACAAACTCTTTACTATCGGTGGACGTCAGAAGAGGAACGAGAGAGAGAGAGAGAGAGAGAGAGAGAGAGAGAGAGAGAGAGAGAGAGAGAGAGAGAGAGAGAGAGAGAGAGAGAGAGAGAGAGAGAGAGAGAGAGAGAGAGCAACTAACCTGCCAGCCTAATAAACGTAACCATGATGGATTTTTCCATTCTGTCACTTGTAGTAGGCATCCTCAGTCTCCTCTCGGTCTTGTTGTTGCTGTTGTTGGTGGTGGTGATGATTGTGGTGGTGGTGGTGGTGTTTCTTCTTCTTCTTCTTCTTCTTCTTCTTTCTTCTTCTTCTTCTTCTTCTTCTTCTTCTTCTTCTTTTTTAAACCCTTTGTTACTTCCTCTTTTCCCCCTCAGTGACTTGATATGTTACTTTACTCTCAGTTTTTGTGCAAATATTAATGCACTTTAAGAGGAAGAAACAAAACACACTGGTTCCCAAGACGGCTTTATATATCTATCACTGAAGCCTTTATAAAAGACAAAAGTGCTTTCTCCTCAATGATTTGAACTTGTCTGTTCTTCACACACTTTAATCCAAGGAGTCACTCAAATTTCAAACGAGAACTGACCAACACAAATTCTCATGAAGTAATCAAAATTGTCTGGTCAAGGATTCTATCACAACTACATGAACATCTTCCTTAAAACACTCCCCCAAAACAAAAAATCCCCATAAAATCTTCAAAAGACGTCTTGTCACTAGCAAAAATCAGATTTGTAATGCCAGTCCAATGGCCAGAGCTGAAAATTTTAAGACCTGGATTTAGGTCAGGTAAACAGCCAGTGTCCTGTTGACGCACTGGTCACAACACACGTGATCTCCACGCTCTTCTCAACAGGCAGGTAACAGTCTGTGACCCGGAGGGGTTGAGAGCAAAAACATTTCAAACTCGCCAGAACAAGCACTCACACTACCTACGTTTCCCTCTAGGCGTTGGCTTCACCTCTCGTTCTGAAGGTCAGAGTCAAAACACCCGCCACAGGACACGGAAATGACGTCATGTTTTTGAAATGGGGGTGATGTCCCTTTAAAACCCCCCAAACAGATCAGCCAATCAAATGGCTGCTCAAAGAATTTTGGTGTTGATTTCTTGATGTTCAAGGCCAGTTGATGACGTCTTTTTCGAATTGACATCTCCCTGTTTCCTACACTTCAGTCGTGATTTTTAGTTGCTTTTTGTTTTTTTATTTTATTTTGGGTTTGGTTAGTATTGCCTGCAGGCAATGCATGTTTTCTGGCTTACTTTCACATGTAAACACACAGTGAATCAGAAATAGATTATGCGACTTTAAATTTTTGGAATATATTTCTCTTAAAGTGCTCACTGGTGTCATCAGTATTGTACAATTTTATTAACTTGGTATATAGATCGGACAGTGAAACGACAGCTTTAAATGACCAATGACTGACTGTA
>CM060331.1:30341813-30366813 GCA_030674155.1 Stramonita haemastoma | reverse complement strand
TGTGGTGCGGAGTGTTGGTGTAGTGTCGGAGTGGGAAGAAGGGATGTGGAATGGGGGGTGGGGTGGGGTGGGGGTGAGGTGGGGGTGGGAGTGGGGAGGTGAGTGTGGTAGAATGGTGTGGGGGTGGTATGGTGTGGTGTGGTGTGAAGTTGTGTGTTGTGGAGTGGTGTATTGTGGTGTGAAGTTGTTTGGTGTGGTGTGGAGTGGTGTGGAGTTGTGTCAAGTGGTGTGGAGATGGATGTGTGAAGTGTTGTGGAGTGTTGTGGAGTGTGATGAATTGGTTTAAAATATAGGAGAATGTGGTGGAGTAGTAAGGAGTGTGGTGGAGTGTGGTGGAGTGTGGTGGAGTGGTATGGAGTGTGGTGGATTGGTATGCAGTGTGGCGGAGTGGTATGGAGTGTGGTGGAGTGATATAGAGTGTGGTGGAGTGATATGGAGTATGGTGGAGTGATATGGAGTATGGTGGAGTGGTATGGAGTGTGGTGGAGTGGTATGGAGTGTGGTGGAGTGGTATGGAGTGTGGTGGAGTGCTATAGAGTGTGGTGGAGTGGTATGGAGTATGGTGGAGTGCTATAGAGTGTGGTGGAGTGGTATAGAGTGTGGTGAGTGTGGTGGAGTGGTATGGAGTATGGTGGAGTGGTATGGAGTGTGGTGGAGTGTAGTGGAGTGGTATGGAGTGGTATGGAGTTGTATGGAGTGTGGTGGAGTGGTATGGAGTGTGGTGGAGTGGTATGGAGTGTGGTGGAGTGGTATGGAGTGTGGTGGAGTGTGGTGGGATGGTATGGAGTGTGGTGGAGTGTGGTGGAGTGGTATGGAGAGTGGTGGAGTGGTATGCAGTGTGGTGGAATGGTATGGAGTGTGGTGGAGTGGTATGGAGTGTGGTGGAGTGGTATGGAGTGTGGTGGAGTGTGGTGGAGTGGTATGGAGAGTGGTGGAGTGATATGGAGTGGTATGGAGTGTGGTGGAGTGGTATGGAGTGTGGTGGAGTGGTATGGAGTGGTATGGAGTGTGGTGGAGTGTGATGGAGTGGTATGGAGTGTGGTGGAGTGGTATGGAGTGTGGTGGAGTGATATGGAGTGTGGTGGAGTGGTATGGAGTGTGGTGGAGTGGTATGGAGTGTAGTGGAGTGGTATGGAGTGTGGTGGAGTGGTATGGAGTGTGGTGGAGTGGTATGGAGTGTAGTGGAGTGGTATGGAGTGTGGTGGAGTGGTATGGAGTGTGGTGGAGTGGTATGGAGTGTGGTGGAGTGGTATGGAATGTAGTGGAGTGGTATGGAGTGTGGTGGAGTGTGGTGGAGTGTGGTGGAGTGGTGTGGTGTGTGGTGGAGTGTGGTGGAGTGTATGGGGTGTGTGGTGGAGTGGTATGGAGTGTAGTGGAGTGTGGTGGAGTGGTACAGAATGTGGTGGAGTGGTATGGAGTGTGGTGGAGTGTGGTGGGATGGTATGGAGTGTGGTGGAGTGGTATGGAGTGGTATTGAGTGTGGTGGAGTGGTATGGAGTGTGGGGAGTGTTTTGGAATGGTTTGGAGTGTGATGGAAAATCCCAAAGCTTTATCTGAAAAGCCAAAAAAATGACTTGATTAAAATGTTGGCGAGTACATACAAGTCAGACTGTCAGTATTGTACACTGTTGCAGTTCGCATTATTACTTATCAGTGTTGCCGATTGTTGCCATGATCTGTAAGTGTTGCAAACTGTTGCTGTGCCATGATCTTTAAGTGTTGCCGATTGTTGCTGTGTCATGATCTGTTAGCGTTGCAGATTGATGCTGTGCCATTATCTGTAAGTGTTGCCGATTGTTGCTGTGCCATGATCTAACAATATGGCAGATTGTTGCAGTGCCATGGTCGGTCAATGTTGCAGATTGTTGCTTTGTCATGATCTGTCAGTTGCAGATTGTTGCTGTGCCATGATCTGTCAGTGAGGTATACTGTTGCTGTGCCATGATCTGTCAGTTGTAGATTGTTGCTGAGCCATGATCTGTCAGTTGTAGTTTGTTGCTGTGCCATGATCTGCCAGTTGTAGATTGTTGCTGTGCCATGATCTGTCAGTTGTAGATTGTTGCTATGCATGGTCAGTCAGTGAGGCATACTGTTGCTGTGCCATGGTCTGTCAGAACGGCAAGAGGAATGAAGTCAGTGAAACAGTCCACACAGGATGGATCAGAAAGGTAGCACTAAAACCACAGGGTGAGCCGATAGCAGTGCACAGTCCCCTTCAAACAGTGGCCTTATATATCAGGCCAGCTTCCGATAGCAATAGTGTACTGAGAAGGAGTCTGTACGTTGGATATGTCGGAAAAGTTAGAAAGGAGGACTTGGAGAACAACAGCACTGGACTGTTTGAGAGAGAGGGGAGAGAGAGAGAGAGAGAGAGAGAGAGAGAGAGAGAGAGAGAGAGAGAGAGAGAGAGAGAGAGAGAGAGAAGAGACAGAGCAGACAGACAGACAGACAGACAGAGACAGACAGACAGACAGACAGACAGACAGACAACACACACACACACACACACACACACACACACACACACACACACACACACACACACACATACACCAAAGAATCCCGTCAGGTTCCCAAAAGTTTATTCAACTTCAACCCAAAGAGTTCGTTTCTCCCAGTGATCACAAAACTGCTGAACAACAACAACAACAACAACAACAATCGGACAACGACACACACACAGAGAAAAAGAACAAAACTAAAAAGGGGGTGAGAGCTAGTGAGAGGGGGGGAGGGGGCAAAAAGAAAAGACAGCATGGATTAACTAACTGTACACAGACATACCATCAACAAAAAACCCTTAACCCTGGACACCAAGTATGGAGAAGGAAACGTACGATCACACAAATAAGGAAGACTGTGAAGAAAATATCTGACTCCTTCCCTCAGCAGCTGTATATCAGAGCACGCTTCATCGGAGATGAGTTTCTTTACAGCCTTCTCATTAGTGGGTCGCAAAGGTACATTTAATGGACGAGAGAGAAAATAGACACGAACGTAATGAAGAAAATAATAATCTAACTAAGGACATGATCTAAACACCATAAAATATGCACATGACTTAGAGAACAGACACGTACATGATTATAGAACTTAAAGACTTAGAAAATACACACGTACATGATATAGAACTTAAAGACTTAGAAAATAGACACGTACATGATTATAGAACTTAAAGACTTAGAAAACAGACACATACATGATTATAGAACTTAAAGATGTAATACTTTAGAAAGTAGACCCCTACATGATTTAGAACTTAGGTTAATGATTTAAAACTTCTAGGTAAACATGATTTTTTAAAATAATACATGTTCATGATTTTTTTGAATCCGTCCTTTGCAATTTTTTGAGTGTAAGTCTTTGCATATTGTCTACGTGGAGGGTGAAGCAGAATTTTGTTCTGAGTTGTAGAAAATGTGTTTTTCTTTCACAAGAAATAAAACACACATAGCTTTGATCCCTACAGCTAATTTTGCGCGCGCACGCGCGTGCGTGCGTGCGTGCATGCGTGCGTGTGTGGGTGCCTACAAGTTTGGTACAAAAAGGACTTCTCTAGCCGTTTCATTGTTCGATCAATCTTAATGTTCTGTACATTTCTTTTCTAAGGCAAGTATTGATATGAAACCCTCTTTGAGTATTTGTGTCGAACAATTTCTTTCTCAAAAACTTAGTATTATTTCTGTGTGAAATAAAATAGAGCCACAATAGTAATCTGCGTGCATAATTTCATACCTTCGATGAAATATTGATATGCATATTATTTTAAAACAATTTCAGTTAATCCATATCAAATTCAACACCGTAAAAGAATGTAGACAAAGAGGACAATTTCTATAACTAGGACACAACCAATACAATAATGATATCGCCAAGAAAAAACAACAAACCCAGTCATGTGTGTATTCACAAATCAATCCATTAATTTTCATGACACGCGATGATATAACATTGGTCTATGATACAGTCGGATTTTCATTCATCCGTTTAACCATCTCAATTCACCCACATGAAAAGAGGAGGAGAAAAAAAAAACAGGGGAAAAAAACAGGAACAAGGACAAAAAACCCCCACACAACAAAAATGGCAAAAATGTAATTTTTTTTAACAAACACATTGTTACTTCTGGTTAAATAAAGAAATGAATATATTTCCCCAACTGCAGTTCAGTATTCTGTGTGTTATTGCCTCTTGTGTAGAACAAATTACTGAACACAAAGTGCTTGTTGTCAGCTTACAAACACTAAAATGGGTCGGACCAAGCGAAATTGTGCACCCATAACTGACCAAGAAAGCAAGATTTGTATAAGGCACCATCTACCCCAAAAAAGCAGTCATCTTAAAGTAACAATAGCATTATATACATACATGATCAATCTTAAGAACTATGATATCAGAACGAACGTTACATCGTTGGGGGAAAATACACAGAGAACACACAATTGGGAAATTACCAACAAGGCATTCAGAGACTCAATAAGAAGAAAAAAAACCAGAAACAAAAGAAGAGGGGAGAGAGAGAGAGAGAGAGAGAGAGAGAGAGAGAGAGAGAGAGAGAGAGAGGAGGAGAGAGAGAGGAGAGGGAGAGAGAGAGGAGGAAGGGAGAGAGAGAGAGAGAGGGAGAGAGAGAAGAGAGAGAGAGGAGAGAGAGAGAGGAGAGAGAGGGAGAGAGAGAGAGAGAGAGAGAGAAGGAGAGAGAGAGAGAGAGAGAGAGAGAGAGAGAGAGAGAGAGAGAGAGAGAGAGAGAGAGAGAGGAGAGAGAGAGAGAGAGAGAGAGAGGGAGGGAGAGAGAGAGAGAGAGAGAGAATAGAGAGAGAGATGAGAAAAGAAGATGAGATATGAGAGAGAACTGAGATGAAATTAACACTGTATATCCCATTATACTTAGTATTCTGAGGATTCCTATGATACAATTGAAACTGTAAGGCATTTTTTTGTTAAATTACCTTCCCTAAACACAATCACACACAACACACACACACACTCACACACTCACACATACATACAAAACACACACACACACACACTCACACTACATACAAACACACACATACACACAACCACACACCACACACACAACACAACAACACACACACACACAATACAAACACAACCAAACCAAACAAACAACAAACCAAAGAGAAACCAGTTTATTTTTCATTTAAACTGAAAACAAACTTTCGTAGATGGCTATTCCAGGTAGAATAATTTGTTTTGTCCAATCTTCTTGATTAATTTGTACATTTATCTCTCTCTTTTTTTGGAGGGGGATGGGGGGGGGGGGTATAGTCTTAGGCAATAAAATTTCTGCAAATGTTCTAAGATGCAAGAACACACATTTTCATAGATTGATAGATATGAGAGAGAGAGACAGAGATGACAGAGACAGAGAGGCATACAAATCGACAGACAAATAGACGGACAGAAGGACTTAGAGAGACGGAAGACAATATTCACACCGTTAAGAATTATAGATGTGTGTGTGTGTGTGTGTGTGTGTGTGTGTGTGTGTGTGTGTGTGTGTGTGTGTGTGTGTGTGTGTGTGTGAACACCTACGTCCGTGTGTTTCAGTACGTGCACACACACACACTAACCACACACAACCACTAAACTCCAAATTAAACAACCTACGTTTAAAAAAAAAAGCACCATGACATTAAACATCACCTACTAAACCAAACTTTAAAACACCTCCACCCACCCACTCTTTCAAACCTCGAATCGGATCATAACCGGAAACAGAAAAGCAACCATAAGAGCAAACAAAAGAGCTCCAGGAAGGGAGACCACTCCTGCGGCACCTCCACTTCCTCCTCCACTTCCGGGTTTGCAAAGTTGTCTCTGTCGGTTTGGTGGAAGTTGTCTGGATGGCAGACTTTGTTGAAGATGTCTCTCTGTGACACGGTGCAGTTAGGAGGCATCAGGCTGCACTCCATCTCCCGGCGGAGTCCGATGGTGGCCTTGTTGCAAGCTTCGTGATTCTTCTTGGACCAGGCGTTCAGGTCACAGTCCGCTTGTTTGATGGACACTCTGCAACACAAGGAAGGTGGGTCAAGGTTGGTTTTATTTTATTTCAGAGGTAGGTGTGTTGCGTGTGTGGGTGTGGTGGGTGGTGGTGGGTTGGGGTGGTGGTGGGTGTGTGTGTGGTGTGTGTTGTGTGTGTGTGTGTTGTGTTTGTGTTGTGTGTTGTGTGTTGTGTGTGTTGTGTGTGTGTGGTGTGTGTGTTGTGTGTGTGTGTGTGTTGTGTGTGTGTGTGTTGTGTGTGTTTTGTTGGTTGTGTTGTGTTGTGTTGTGTTGTGTTGTTTGTGTGTGTTGTGTGTGTGTGTGGTGTGTGTGTGTGTGTGTGTGTGTGTGTGTGGGTGTGTGTGTGTGTGTGTGTGTGTGTTGTGTTGTGTTGTGTTGTGTGTGTTGTGTGTGTGTGTGTGTGTTGTGTTGTGTTTGTGTTTGTGTGTGTGTTGTGTTGTGTGTGTGTTGTGTTTGTGTTGTGTGTGTGTGTGTGTGTGTGTGTGTGTGTGTGTGTGTGTGTGTGTGTGTGTGTGTGTGTGTGTTGTGTGTGTGTTCAGATTGGTGGAGGTCGCAATAGTCATTTTTTGAGGTTTTTTTGTTTTTGTACTGGACTGATAGAAAAGTGAATTGCCCTGAGGATGCGGGTGACCTATCGGTATAACTAGCATCCCCACCTTCTGGAAATTCTGTGCTAGGAGTTCCTCTTTTCTATTTCCTCTCTTTGTTTTTGCATGTTCCTTTTCTTCCTGTCACCCCTTCTCTCTATTTTCTGCTTTCTTTGTCCATTCTCCTGCCTTTTTCCCCACAAAAAGACTTATGGGGATGTTGTAAGAGTGTGTGTGTATGGTGTGTGTGTGTTTGTGTGTGTGTATGTGTGCGTGTGTGTGGTGTGTGTGTGTGTGTGTGCGTGTGCTCGTTCGCCCCGTGTGTGTATGTGTGTGCGCGGTGCGTGCGTGTGGTGCATGTGTGTGGTAGGTGTTTTTTTTTACATTTGGTTTCCTGAGGCGAAACACATAAAACAACAACCAAACAAACAGACCGACCTGCAGGTAGCCTCCACAAACTGCTGCTGTGTCCAGTTCTTGGCCTGGGCCTCCACGTTGGCCTGCAGGAAGGACTGCTGGCTCTCCTGCACACACTTCTCCACCTTGTCTGTGGGCTCCCCGAAACACTCCAGGCCCTTCAGGTACACTGCCCACAACACACCACAGTCAGTCACCTCAGGATTTACTGTATTTAGGTCAGGTGAACAACACACCTCAGTCAGGTCAGGATTTACTTTCTTATTTTATTTTTTTTTTATTTTATTCTTTTATATCGATGATAATGGGATAAGCACTCTTGTGCTTTTTTTTTTACATCCAGTCCCCGTATGTATGCAGTTTTGTAAATGTCATCTGTTCCCAACGGCACACGATGGCCTACTCTTACGAAAAGCGGAACAGGATTTAACGTGTGCGCAAGATGTTCTGCGTGCGTTCACACACGGGGCCTCGGTTTATAGTCTCATCCGAAGGACTTTTGGGGGAGAGTGGAGTCAGCACTGATGTTAACTCCAGGAGAAAAATCTCATCGAAAGGGAATCGAACCCGGGTCGTCAAATTGCGAGCGCAATGTTCTGACCACTAGGCTATCCCATCCCCTTAGTGTCAGGTGAACAACACACCACAGTCAGGACGGTTTTACTTACCTAGTGAACAACACACCACAGTCACCAGATCATCTTGCGCACACGTTAAATCCTGTTCCGCTTTTTGTAAGAGTAGGTCATCGTGTGCCCGTGGGAACAGATGACAAGATTTACAAAACTACATACACAAGGGAACTGGATGTAGAAAAGCATACGAAGTGCTTATTCCATTATCCTCGATATAAAAGAAAAAAAAATAACAGTCAGGTCAGGCTTTACTTCCTTAGTGTCAGGTGAACAACACACGTCAGTAAGGTAGTGCTAAGATATCGTCGCTCTGTCATGAAAAAAACAAAACGGGGAAAAAAATCTGGCTGTCTGAACTTTTAACTTATCTGCACTTTCTTTTTAAAGGGCAAGGTCATTCTGGGTAAGAGCACTACAGTCCCTAAATCGGAAATCTCCGCTGGGACGTTAATTTAATCACAACAACAACAACTGGGTAAGAGGTGGGTGAATTAAATTGACACTGAGACCAGGGATTGCTTCAATAGCGGGCCGAAGGGGATTCAAGATTAAAATATTTGATTGCCATTTAAGTCATGCAGACTGATTTGACACAACAAAACAAAGATCAATTTTAATTATCTTTCTGCCCAAAATGATGTCCACTAAAAACATGTTGCATTCTTCTTTTCTTTTTCTCTTTTCTCAAAACATTCCTTACCTTTGGGGTGTTTGCACAGAATGGTGACCCCTTTCTCGTAAGAGGGCAGGTGGAAATCCAGAGAGGAGAGGATGGGTAGTGATTCGGACAGCTGTCGTGTATAGGCTTCATGCACGTCAACAGCGCGTCCTTTTTCCTGCACAACATACAACATCACCGCTGAAATTGAAGGGAAATATGCTGAGTGTGTAAACATGTATGAAAGTTAAAGACTGACTTGCTGAATACGTAATAATGTATGAAAGTTAAAGACTGACTTGCTGAAATACGTAATAATGTATGAAAGTTAAAGACTGACTTGTGAATACGTAATAATGTATGATGAAGTTAAAGACTGACTTGTGAATAATAATAATGATATGAAAGTTAAAGACTGACATATGATTATTAATAATGTTTGAAGTTAAAGACTGAAACTGAATATGATGATGATGATTCAGTTGATGATAATATGTGATAATTGATGATGTGAATATGTATAATGTATGAATTAATAATATATGAATAATTAATAATTAAAATAATAATAATAATAATATAATAATTAATAATTAACAGCAACAGAACAGAAACGCAACAACAAATATTAATGATTGATAGATAATAATATGAAAATAAAATCATAATAAAATATGAATATATAATAATGATAATGATAATAATAATAATAATAATAATAATAATAATAATAATAATAATAATGTTAAAGAATGACATACTGAATATGTAATAATGTTTGAAAATTAAAGACTGACATACTGAGTGTGTAATAATGTTTGGAATTCAAAGACTGACTTACTGAATATGTAATAATGTTTGAAAGTTAAAGAAAGTGACATTGACGAACAATGAGAAAATGTGTGAATTTTGTACGGAAATATTGACAAAAAGAAAATGCATGGTAACAAAATGTGTGATTATGATAACATATGGCTTTACATTATGGGTGAACAATGTATAATAATAATAAAAATGTTACAATGTGTGACAATAAGAAACGTTTGACAACGTAAAAAAAAATAAAAACTGTGACAATAAAAAAAACTGGACAATATATGACAAAAAATACAACACAACAACACAAAGCCGCTGCAACTACTCACGAGCAGAAGTCTGTGACCTCCTCATCCGTGTTGCCGATGATCTGTCCTGCAGTTCTGTTGGAGAGGAAGAGACCCTTGTCCAGCCCCGCCGTGCCTAACACTCCCGGAGGTCGTCCACCAGAGTGAAGCGGCAGGCTGCAGAGGAGAGAAACGATACGACATAGCTGAGGCACATTAACACATAGCTGAGGCCACACTTGCGATTTTATGAGAAGATTGCCATAGCTGAGGTCACATTGCTGAGTTTTAGAACAACGGTACGCTGTGAGGCCACACTTGAAGAAATGATACAACACAGCTGAGGCCACACTTGACACATAGCTAATGGCCACACTGTGAGTTAGAAGAAGGATACAATAGCTGAGGCCACACTAGAGAAGATATAACATAGCTGAGGCCACACTTAGAAGAGAAATGACATAGCTGAGGCCACACTTGACATATAGCTGAGGCCACACTGACACATAGCTGAGGCCACACTTGACACATAGCTGAGGCCACACTTGACACATAGCTGAGGCTACACTTGACACATAGCTGAGGCCAATGACATAGCGAGGCCATTGACACATAGCTGAGGCCACACTTGCTGAGTTTTCATTCTTAGCAGTCAGTTCAGTCGGGGCTGTAGACAATAAATTATTACTGTGTTTGAACAAGGTTACAATAATTATGGGGATGGAAAAGCTCAGTGGTCAGAACACTCGCTTTTCCCTAATCTAAGGTTAAGCAGCATTTAGCGTGGTTACCCAAATGGATGGGTGACCGTTTGCGTTCCTTGGCTTTAACATAGTACCCCAGTTCACCCAGCTGTAAATGGGTACCTGTCCTCTTTAGGGTCAGGGAAGGTAAAGCAGCAAGGGAGAGGAGATGGGCGCCACCCTCAAAATGCTGGCCCTAGAGAAGCTGAGGTATCTGACACCTCACTCCCCAACGATCGCATAGCTAATGGGAACCCGTTTACCTTTTACCCACATTATTACACGATATTACAATACGACAGTACAGTATTTACAACCATAACAATATTCGGTGGATCGGTAGTCTAGGTGGTAACGCGCCTTGCCTAGAAAGCAAAAAGTCCGGGTCGGAGTGTGCGGTGGTTCGTACCCCGTTTGGGCCCAAAACTTTCCCCCCATCCATTAGACCCTGAGTGGTGGTCTGGGCACTAGTCTTTCGGATAAGACGATAAACCGAGGTCCCGTGTGTTACATATCACTATTTAGCGCACGTAAAAGAACCCAAGGCAACTACGGGGTTGGTCCTGGCAAAATTCTGTAGAAAAAACCCACTCTGATAGAGAAACAAAAACAGTTGCATGCAGGAAAAAGAAAAAAAATGGGTAGGCGCTGCACTTGTAGTGACGCGCTCTCCCCGGGGAGAGCAGCCCGAATTTCACGCAGAGAAATCTGCTGTGACATAAAGTGGTACAAAATACAAAATACAAATACAAATTACACGGTATGACAAGATGGCAGTACCACATCTCAACATCGTTACAATATAACACACTATTGAAGTACGATGGAAGTACGATGGAAGTACGATGGAAGTACGATGGAAGTACGATGACACTATAACAGCACATTATCTCAACATCATTACAATATTACACAGTATTGCTTGCTATGAGCAAGATGACACTACAGCGTCTCAACACCATTACAATATTACACGCTACAACACAATATGACACGATATGACAGACAACGCGAGGCACTCACGGTTGGCACACTTGTTGTCGTAGGTGACCAGGATGGTCTCCACACTCTGCACGATGGGTCGGGCCTGAGCACAGACTGATCCATTGGCCAGCTGCAGCATCTGCGTGAAGATGCAGCCTCCCACCTGGGCCTCCGCCCTGAAACACACGCAGCAAGGCACAGGCACTGAGTGAGGGTCAGGCATCCCCGTGCATCACTAGATACTCATTTTTATCCTCATTAGATACTCATTATATCCTCACTGTTAAGTTAAAGTTAAAGTCTGTCCCGAGCCTTAAGGCTCATCAGGCCGGTGCTTATCCCGGTTTCTGTGGCGTTAAGCGACCGAGAGTCATAGACTCCCCCCTGGATAGGACGCCAGTCTGTCGCAGGGTTAACCCCCAACACAAGGTTGGTACCCTTTTACACCTGGGTGGGGTGAGAAAATAGCCGTAAAAAGCCTTTTCCAAGGGCACAACGCCATAGCCGAAAGCTGGGATCGAACCCGCAACCTTTAGATTACGAGTCCAACGCCCTAACCACTAGACTACAGCGGCGGCTATATCCTCACTGGATCCTTATTAAATCCTCACTAGATACTCATTTTATCTTCACTAGAGCCTAATTAAATCCTCACTGGATCTTCATGAAATTTTCACTGGACCTTCATTACATCCTCGCTAGGTCGTCATTGTATCTTTGCCAGATCCTCGTTAAATCCTCACTACATCCTCAGCAATTCTAGCAAGATCCTCATTATATCCACATTAGATCCTCATTAAATCATCACCGGATACTTATTAGATTATCACTAGATCCTCATTAGATCCTCATTATCCTACGGGATCCTCATTAGATAATCAGTAGATCCTCATTAGATCATCACTAGATCTTTATGACATCATAATGGGATCCTGATTATATAATCACTAGATCCTCATTAAATTATCACTAGATCCTCATTAGCTTATCACGGGATCCTCATTAAATCATCAATAGATATTCATTAGATTATCATGGAATCCTAATTAAATCATCACTTCGTTAGATAATCTCCAGATCCTTGCTAGATCCTCGCTATGTCCTCAGGAAAGCAAAGGAGAAATGTCTAGCACAGAATTTCCAGAAGGTGGGAATGCGATTTACACTCAAAAGTCCCAGTATCCCCATGGGGGAAGAGAAGCTTGTCGTTATGATGTGGCAATGACAGGAAGATTTCTTCTTCATCGTCGAACGTTCAGTCAGCAACTAGTATTGTCTGTCATCTGAGCAAAAATGCGTTGCGCTGCCGTTAAGTGCCTGACAAATCAGGCCCAGCACATCCGTCATCAGCGTGGGAGAGAATTATCTTTTAAGTCGTTCTCGAAAAAAGGCAGGAGGATGGACCAAGAAGGCAGAAAATAGAAAAAAAGGAGATGGCAGGAAGAAAAACAACAAGGCAGAAACAAAGAGAGGGATAGAAAAGATGTGATTCCTAGCACAGAATTTACAGAGGGTGGGGATGTTATTTATACTGGTAGACTCCCAGCATCCTCACGGGGGAGAGAGGTTTTAGTCGTTGACTGAGACCTGTGACAAGTGATTATCAAGGTGCCAGGTAGATCCAGTTCCAAACTACTTCACTGAAAGGTGGGATACCTCACGGATTAAAAACAAAATCCTTGACCAATCATTTTCATAATTATGATAGAATCTTGACTGGTTGCCTGCACTTGTTTTTCTCCACTACGTGGTCTGCTTCGCGTGACTTTCTTCACAGGCAAACAATATAAGTGTTCCCCCTTTATTTTCCTTTTCTTTTATTTTTATTTCCTCCCCTATCTTTTCTGACCTTTTTCTTATAATTATCATCTTCTTCAAGTATTGTTTAAAAAAAACCCACCCACACCCTCTCAAGCCTGGTGTCTGAGAACAAAACACTACCTTAGTGTGAGATGAAATACACCATCCTCTACCCACTTCTTACTCTAACTCTTGTCTCTTTTTCTGCCTTCTTGGTCCATCCTCCGGCCAGAAAGACCTAAAAGATAACAATTCTCTCCTATACCGAAGTCGGATATGCTGGGCCTTGCATGTCAGGCACTCAACGGCAGCGCAATGCATTTTCGCTCATAATTAAGAGACAACCACAGTTACTGTCTGAGCGTTCGACGACGAAGGAGTATTGTTAAAACACCATCCAATATCTTGCCTAGAATGTCCGGGGACAAAAATACCCAACTAGCCCAGTTCATTTGTATTTTGTACCACTTTATGTCACAGCAGACTTCTCTGCGTGAAATTCGGGCTGCTCTCCCCAGGGAGAGCGTGTCGCCACAAGTGCAGCGCCTACCCATTTTTTTTCTCTTTTTCCTGCATGTAACTGTATTTGTTTCCCTATCAGAGTGGCTTTTTCTACAGAATTTTGCTAGGGACAACCCCCTTGTTGCCGTAGGTTCTTTAACGTGCGCTAAAAATAGTGATGTGTAACACACGGGACCTCGGTTTATCGTCTCATCCGAAAGACTAGCGCCCAGACCACCACTCGAGGCCTAATGGATGGGGAAAAAGTTTTGGGCCCAAACGGGGTACGAACCACCGCTCACTCCGACCCGGACTTTTTTGCTTTTTAGGCAAGGCGCGTTACCACCTAGACCACACTCATTTCGTCCTTGTACTCACTTGCAGATCTTGTCTTTGAAAGCTGCAGTGTCGCTAGGGGCCTGGCCGTTCTTGCTGGTGCCGTTAGTAACAAACCAGAGGAAGTTGGGGACGGAGATGGAGCCCTGCTCTGCACAGTTCTTCATCAAAGCCTGCGCTGCCGTCCGGCACTCCAGCTGCGGGTTCTGAGAGCCCTGAGCCTCGGTGTCTTGAGCCGTCAGCAGGAGTGCTACGATGGTGGCTGGAACAGAGAGAGAATGGCTGGCTTTAAGACGCTCACACACATACAAACACACACCAGTGGAGTTAACATCAGTGCTGACTCCACTCTCCCCCAAAGTCATTCGGATGAGACTATAAACCGAGGCCCCGTGTGTGAACGCACGCAGAACATCTTGCACACACGTTAAATCCTGTTCCACTTTTCGTAAGAGTAGGCCATTTTGTGCCGGTGGGAAGAGATGACAAGATTTACAAAACTGCATACACACGGGGACTGGATGTAAAAAAGCACACGGGGGCTTATTCCGTTATCCTCGATATAAAAGAAAACAAAACAAAACACACATACACACACACGCAATATCACCCCCCCCTTCCCACACACGCACCATAACACACACACACCATCACACACACACACACACTCACACACACACACACCATAACACACACACCATAACACACACACACCATAACACACACACACCAACACACACACACACACACACACACACACACACACACACACACACACACACACACACACGCACCATAACACTAACACACACACCATCACACACACACACACACACACTCACACTGGAGTTAGCATCTGTACTGATTCCACTCACCCGATAGTTTTTCAGATAAAAGGAGAGTGTGCATGCGCGCGCACACATACACTTATGAGAGCGCGCATACATATATACATTCATGCACGCTCACATACATACATATATGCATGCTCACATACATATATGCATGCTCACATACATACATACATACATACATACATACATACATACATACATACATACATACATACATACATACATACATACATGCCTACATGCCTACATGCCTACATGCCTACATGCATGCATACACACACGCATGCATGCATGCATGCATCATAAACTACATACATACATACATACATACATACATACATACATACATACATACATAAATACATACATACGTACATACATACATACATACATACATCATACATACATACATACATACACATACATACATACATACATACATACATACATACATACATGCATGCATACGTGCACGCATACATACATACATACATACATACATACATACATACATACATACATACATACATACATACATACATACATACACACACACATACATACATACATACATTCATACCTATATATACTCACACATATACATGCGTGCTGACCAACATAAATGCATACACAAAAGCATAGACAAGCCCGCACGAATGTACACAAATATGTACATGACCGCACACGTTCAACTTCATCGTGTCACTCAATGAGTATTTATCCATACCGTTGTTATTCGCCTGTGTCAAAAAAATAAACAGATCTGTCTGTCAAATAAACAGATCCTAACTCATGAGCATCCTTTTCAAACACACCTCTGCTGCATTTTAACCTCATAAACATAGACTTGTGCATTCCCGAAGTCAGAATGTGGTTACCTTAATATTGGAAAAACAGTTGCACACGCAAAGTCTCATCATTTCTGAACTTCGGAGCTGTAGCTGAGAAACAGAAATAAATTACACGGGTGCATGCTATGTTTGGGCACTTTCACAATAGATAACTGCAAAAATCGAGTGCTACCTAAGGGCTACGTTGGAAATATACAACGATCCTTATCTAAATGAAATAAAACCAAACACATGGCTTCTAAACATGTTATTCAAAACATAAACATTAGAGAAAGAGTCTTACTGCTAATTGATTTTTAAAAAATTCCATAGTGCAGAAAAGATTTGTTTTTAAATTCTGAATCTACTGAAATACGAAATATTAGAAAATGGGATAGATGAGAATGAGGTAGACTGATGATTTTGCTTACTGGTTTTTAACTGGATGAACAAGTCTTGTGAGACAGAGTGTAAATCAGATTGAAACCAACCAACAACCAACCAACCAGCCAACCAACCAGCCAACAAACCAAACAACCAGCCAGGCATCCAACCAGCCAACCAAATCAACCAAACTACTATGCAACAAACAAAACAAAAAGAAACAAAATTTAATATTTCTCACCCAATATAACATGGATAAACGCCATGGTTCACAGTGTTGTGGGGCTGTATGAAATGGTTCCTGTCGCCTAGCCCTGCCCTTTGTCTTTTAAAAGATGACTTGGAAACAATGTTCTCTTTCTTTCTCTCTCAAAAGCGAAAGAAAGATGGACCCCCTTTTTCTCTGCCCCAACCGTCCGCAGCCGGCTCACCAAGTATCTGACTCCATCCCACAATGCACTCTTTCCATTCCCTTGCACGAGCTGAAAATGATGTCACTTCCTTTTACGTTTCGTCCAATGGCTGAGGGAAACTAATCTGACGTCATGGTCATGAAACACAGGGGCGGAGGGGCCGGCCCCACAAACATGCACTTGTATGTATGTATGTATGTAAGTAAGTCAACTTTTTCAGGCCGTGTCTCTATACTTCTGATGATTTAGAGAGGGGGGGGGAGGTAATTTGATATTGAGATTTTACGCTGAAGCGAGGGCTATGTGTTGACATCTGGAAGGGTGATTAAATGGAGGATGTAGGTGGGTAGAAATGATGAGAGAGGTGTGGCTATTTCTTCATAATGACAGATGACATGGTTCTCTTATCCATGACTGACCCCTGGGCATTTGGCAGGCCATCCTCCCCACATGTTGCTGTGCTGTTGCTGTGCTGTGCTGTGCTGTGCTGTGCTGTGCTGTGCTGTGCTGTGCTGTGCCTCTGGCGACATGAAAGAGGAAGATGAAGCTGGAAAGGTGCTCCATTATGTTAGCAGTCAGAAGAAGACAAGTTCAGAGAAATGGCCATTCAATTAGAAAAAAGTCCTTTTTTTGCAATCTGTCTGTTTCTGTCTGTCTGTCCATCTGTTTCTCTATCTCCCCTTCCTCTTCCTTTCTTCTACTTTTCACACAAACGCGCACGTGCACACACACATTTAAAAACAAACACACAAAACACACGCACACTCATGCACGCACGCACGCACACACACACACACTTCTACACACAACACACACATACAGCAGTTAAACAGTTGAGAGAGAAGGAGAGAGAGAAAGAGAGAAAGAAAGAAAGAAAGAAAGAAAGAGAGAGAGAGAGAGAGAGAGAGAGAGAGAGAGAGAGAGAGAGAGAGAGGGAGAGAGAGAGATAGGGAGAGAGAAAGAGAGAGAGAGAGAGAGAGAGAGGAGAGAGAGAGAGAGAGAGAGAGAGAGAGGGAGATAGAGAGAAACAGAGAAACAAAGACAGAGAGACAGAGGCAGAAACAGAGATAGAGAGACAGAAAGACAGAGAGACAGAGAGACAGAGAGACAGAGACAGAGACAGAGACAGAGACAGACAGACAGACAAGGACACAGACAAGACAGATACAGGCTGACAAACAGACAAACAGACAGGACTCATAGGGATTAGATGACTCATTTATAAGACCATGACCCTTTTTGATAGATAACTGTAACACCCAAGGCCTGGCTAACACTTAAAAAAAGAAGAATAATGACTGTATCCCCCAAAAGTCCTTCGGATGAGACTATAAGGAAGGTGGCAGGATGGTTAAGACGTTCGCCTGCCAATAATTATATAAACCGTGAGTTTTTGGGTTCGTACCCAGCCTCGCCCTTTCTTCCCAGTTTGACGAAACAAATCGAACTGAATGTCAAAGTCATTCGGATGAGACTATAAACCGAGGCCCCGTGTGCGAACACACGCAGAACATCTTGCGCACACGTTAAACCCTATTCCGCTTTTCCGAAGAGTAGGCCATTGTGTGCCGGTGAGAACGGATGATAAATTAACAAAACTCCATACACACTTGGACTGGATGTAAAAAAGCAGATGAGTGCGTATTCCATTATCCTCGCAATAAAAGAATTTATTTTTTTAATCCAAAAAAGTACACAACACTAACATTGTGAAGAAGGATATTTTTTTCTTCAGTGGGTCGGTGGTCTAGAGGTAACGCACCTGTCTAGAAAGCAACAACTGTGGGTTCGATCCGTCCCTTAGTGCCCCAAACTTTCCTCACCACCCACTAGTCCATAAGTGTAGGTCAGGGTGCTAGTCTTTCGAATGAGACAATACACTGAGGTCCTTTGTGCAACACGCATTCAATACAGGTAAAAGAACCCACACCAAAAAAAAAAGAATTGTCTCTTGCAAAATTCTGTAGAAAAAAGCCAGTCTGATAGGAAAACGAATACACATGCAGACAGGAACATAAAAAGGTATTGTTGCTCTTGCAGTGACATCCTCTTTCCAAGGAAAGCAGCCCGAATTTCAGACAGAGAAAACTGCCGTGACTTGAAGTGGTTTGCAAATATAGACAGTGGTTTATATGACCGAAATGTTTCAAATCTGTCCCTTTTTGTCAGTTTTGCATGCCAGTCTTGATGAAAACGATCAATCACGCGCTGTTTAAATTCCTTTAAAAAAGCTTGTTCATTTCCCACACCCCCATTTACCAGAAACCATAAAGATCGATACATCTTTTAAAACAATATGACCAAATATTGAAATGTAAATGTTCTACATTGAGCTTCAGAATTTTGTTTACAGTCATCAAATAAGCCTATTAATTTTTGGAGAGATGGATATATATATATATATATATATATATTATATAGAGAGAGAAGAGAGAGAGAGACGAGAAGAGAGAGAGAGAGAGAGAGAGAGAGAGAGAGAGAGAGAGAGAGAGAGAGAGAGAGAGGAGAGAGGAGAGAGAGAGGAGAGAGAGAGTAGAGAATGATATGATGAATGAATGAATGAATGATGAATACTCTTATTTTTCAAGGGTAGCAGAGTAAGCATTTACATACTTTTTTTCATCCGGCCATTGCCTGATTAGACAGACAGACAGACAGACAGAGGGGGGGGGGGGGGCGTAGGTTGGTAGGTAGGTCTGGATTTCAACAGTATGATGTTCCAACACCTCCCAAATATGGGTTCCAAAAGTGTAGTGTTTAAACAAGTGTAGAAAGTTAAAGGGAAGGAACGAGAACAAAATAAGGAAGAAAGAGGAAATAGGAAAGGATAAACAAAAAGGGGAAGAAGAAGAAGAAGAAATAGAAGGATAAGGAGAAAAAGAAGGAGAAGAAAAGAAAAATGGTAACAAAGAAGAAGAGGAAGAAGAGCGAAGGAGGAGGAAGAGGAAGAGGCGGAGGAGAATGAGAAAAAGAACAACAAGAAGAAGAAGGAAACAGAATGATTAATCCATTTTACCACTTTAATGATCATGACTGAGACTAAATAAACCAACAATTTCCTGTTTGTGAGTTGCACAAAGAAGGATGACCTTCTAAATAAAGAATCGACAGACAGGTTTTACGGCTTACTGATTTATATAACATAGACCACAGACGTGTGGATGCGGTGTACAAGTGGGAGAGGAAAACCACCCAGGACACCAGGACCAGGAAGAAGCACTCAATCAAGCAAGCCATAAGCAATTAGTCTTTTGACAAGCTTCAGGTCATTAGCTTGTATAACCCGAGTTCATTGAGGCGTTCAGCTCTTCTGGACTGTATGGAAATCTGTTCGGGTCAAAAAGTCTTGAACGCTGAAATAAAAGACTGCAGGATCAGTATACGTGAAGCTGAATGCTGATGTAGAGAGAAGAAGAATAGTGTTGTAAATTGCTGTAGATGTTGAGACAGTTTTCATTTTCAAACATATATTGTTGTGCCTACAGGTTATCTCAGAATCTTCCTAATACAGTTTAAAATACTTGAAATTTAGAATTAACTTTATTTCGTCTTCTTCGTCGTCGAACGCTCAGACAGCAACTACACTGTCTGTCATATGAGAGAAAAGGTGTTGTGCTGCCGTTAAGCGCCTGACAAGTCAGACCCATAGTATCTGACTTCAGCGTGGGAGAGATTTGTTGTGTTTTAAGTCTTTCTAGAAAAAAAAACGCGGGAGAATGGACCAAGAAGGCAAAACATAGACAAGAAGTAGGTGACAGGAAAAAAATGAACAAGGCATTAACAGAGAGAGAGAGAGAGAGAGAGAGAGAGAGGAGAGAGAGAGAGAGAGAGAGAGGAGAGAGAGAGAGAGAGAGAGAGAGAGAGAGAGGAGAGAGAGAGAGAGGAGAGAGAGAGAGAGAGAGAGAGAGAGAGAGAGAGAGGCAAGGCAAGGCAAGGCAAGGCAAAATTCTTTTATTCGAGGATAATAGATAAGCACTCATGTGCTTTTTTACATCCAGTCCCGCCCTTTTCAGGGAAACATCAAGATAAAAAGATACTAAAGAGTAAAACTATATGCAGTACCAAACAACATAAAGGAATAGGACATTATACATAATAAGATAATAAAATGCACACTTTCAGAAGACGAAAATCGAAGCCACAATAAAATGATTTTCATTATAAAAGAAAAGAGAAGCGTTAATAGATAAAGAGAGAGAGAGAGAGAGAGAGAGAGAGAGAGAGAGAGAGAGAGAGAGAGAGGAGAGAGAGAGAGAGAGAGAGAGAGAGAGAGAGAGAGAGAGAGAGAGAGAGAGAGAGAGAGAGAAATAGAAAAGAGGGAATTCCTAGTACAGAATTTCCAGAAGGTGGGGATGCTATCTATACTGATAGGCCCCAGGCATCCCCATGGGGGATACTTTAATTCTAGTTAAGGCGTTAAACTATACTCTAACTTTGACTCTGTTCTAATTCTGTACTGATCTAGAATGAAAATAATCAGTCCAAGATGACGGATTCTTAGGCATTGACAGAGGAGAAAGATCATGCGCATGCAGAAAAAAAACTATCTTAAGGAGTTAGCATGGTGAGGAATTTTATTATGTTTCCGAATGATCACACTCTTTTCTCTCTCTCTCTCACACACACACACACACACACACACACACACACACACACACACACACACCACACACACACACCACACACCACACACACAACACACGTGCGCGTGCACGCACGCGCGCGTGCGTGCGCGTGCATGCACGCACGCACGCACACACACGTGACAGAGTGGGTGAATGAGGGAGAGAGTGATAGACACACACAGACACACACAAACATAGACACAAAGACAGACACACACAGACACACACAGACACACACACAAAAAAGACACAGACACACGCACACAGACACACAGACAGACACACACACACACCTAAAGATCATTTTGACTTGACTTCACACACACACAAACACACACACACACACACACCACACACACACACACACACACACACACACACACACACACACACACACACACACACACACACACAAAACACACAGAGTCACACACACAAACACACAACACACACACACACACACACACACACACACACACACACAAACACACACACACACACACACCACACACACACACACACACACACACACACACACACAACACACACACCACACACACACACAAAAAGAGACGCGCGCACGCGCATAATAACCACATGTCAGGTAAAGATCATCTGCTCCTTTCATTCACTCTCATAATCTAGTTGGTTTGACAGACTGTGTGTTGTTATTGATACATGGTGAGAATGATCACAAGTCTCTGGTTCTATTTTTTTTGACGATATCACAAGCAATGTCATACAGCTTCGACCTACATTGAAAGCGATCATGTATTTGATGTAATGAAACATTGTATACTCTACTACTGTAAACCAACCTCACCAACATACTGAAGGACTCTCTTCTTTTGACGTGCTCGCGCGCGCGCGCACGCACGCACGCACACACACACATACACACACACACACGCACACACACACACACACACACACACACACACACACACACACACACACACACACACACACACGCACACACACACACTCACATACACACTGCATACAGACAGGGACTGGATGTAAACAAGCACATGAGTGCTTATTCCACTATCCTCAAAATAAAAGAATAAAAATAAGCAAACACACACAAACACACACACGCACGCGCACGCATGCACACACACACACACCCCACACCACCACCACCACCACCACCCCACCCCACCCGACTCCACATCACACACACCCCACCCACCACACCACACCACACTGCACCACACCACACACACCACACCACACCACACCACACCGCACACACCACACCACTCCGCACCACCCACACACCCACACCACACCCCCCACACCACCCCACACCACACCACCCGCACCGCCCACACCACCCCACACACACCACACCACACCACACCACACTGCACCACATGCACACACCACACCACACCACACACACCACACTGCACCGCACCACACCACAAAAACAGTTTGCAAGTTTATTTCATGAAATCAAAGAAAATGAATGGAAAGAAAAGCAATGTATTTTACATAAGGATTCATTCAGATCCGGCCTAAAGTAGAGCACATTATTCCGACCGATACAGGCTTCTGAACAGTCCAGGGTATTAGATTGTACAAGGGCAATGAAACGTCAAGGTTCTAAGCTAGTATCTATCTTTTCTCTTAAAATTGACGGCAAAGAATAAAAATGGACAATCAAACGTGAAGATTTTAGTATATTATTTACTCTTTCTTTTGATATTTGACACGAAGAATGTAAATAAGTGAAAAGAATAAATTTCTGATGGTATTATTAAATTGGACAATGAAATGTTAAGATTCTAACCTAGTATATATTCTTTCTTTTGAAATATGCAACAAACGATGGAAATAAATTCAAAGAAAAAAGGTCTATTGGTAATGTGTAATCGGACAATAAAACGTTAATATTTTAATCTAGTTTCTATTCTTTCTTTTGATGATAGCAACAAAGAATAGAGACCAATTAAAAAGAATCACTTTGTGATCACAAAGATTATGCTAAATACAACGTTAGAATATGAAAGTAAGATACAGGTACAGAAATTAGATTTTTTCCAGTTTATTCTCACACATTCATTTTAACTTTACCTTACTTTGATGTCTGTGTAATATGTACAAACATGACTGAACAAGAGCGTAAAAAAAAAATATAACCAATGCAGCAAATGCGAATAAATGTGAAGACAATTCAAAGAAAATGAATATGCATGGAATTTATCGTTTCCTTAAAAACGGAAGCAGTTATCGGTAGAAAGAACCGTTCAGAAATGATTTCCAATTTTTTAAAAGATAAAACATTTTCCTGAACCTCTTTGACTTTTTTCATAGCTATGATATTTACCGGCCTTTTTTTCTGGCACTTCGAGAATTGGCTTTTTTTGGGCACAATTCCGTGATAGGAAATACTTTTTAACGCAATTTAGTCAAAACAAACAAAAATGCCTTCGTTAGACATTCAGCGAAACTACCTTCAATTTTTCAACGATTATTTGGTTTAATATTTTTTTCCAATTCAGAAAAACCAGACATAATCACATTTACAAGAGATCAACTGCAAGCTAAAAGCTTGTACAGTGTACTCCACATTAACAACAAGGTTCAGTCTCCTCATTTGGCAGCTGGTAGACATCAGTTTCTTTAAACTGTACACTTAAAGTACAAAATGTAAAGGAAGATACAACCTTTTTGTATTTCTTTTCACTTTATCTGATTCCTCTCTTAGCTATTTCGGGGAAAGTTGAGGCACTTTGTGAAAGCCTTCCATGTAACCAAACAGCGTTTTTCTGGAATAAAGAATTTTTAGTTGACTTGACTAAATTTTTTCTGGTAGTGTATTGTCGACATAACTGTATATGGTAGAACCCAACCTTTCAAGTAAATCAATAAAAAACGTTTCTAAGATAGGATGGTTTGAAGCACTGAATGCGGACAGAATCTTTATCACACATCTTTAGTCACACACAAAACATGAAGCAATACATCCTTCATGCACCAATAGTTGATTCACAGCAAAATTGATGGAAATATATGAACATATATTTCTTATGATGAAGAAAATAACTACAGATGAGAATAGTTCGATGACATTATGAGTAATTATGGTTAATCATAATCATATCAACAGTGATGCATGCTAGGCACTTTTTCGACTGCAAAAACAGTTTCATTCAGCACCTCTTATCAGCAACAGTGCAATGTACTGTGGTTTGGAAGAACACGTAATAATGGGGTTAAAACTGTGCTACAGAAGGCACAGAGTGAGAAAAGCATATACAAACATAATCAAGGTAAAGAGACTCTTTTACGTTGGCGTGTTACAGAAAACCACAAACGTTCTGCATAATCCTAGTTCAGCCATTTTGTTTCTGCAAATCTCGCAAAATAATTTATTGCCCTTGTCTCGAAAATGAACACATTTGAAAAAAAAATCACCTTGTTGCCATCAGTTATAACTTCTTAAAAAAAAAATTAAAAGCGATCTCTATGGGCAAAAAAATCTAGCCAAAGGCCTACTATTTGATAAGTTTTTTTTTAAACAATAGCAGCAGGTCTGACACTCCTCTATTCTCACACCTGGACAGTCAGGGACACCATGGTCATCAGAGCAAGGAAGACTAGAGACAAGTGGAAGGGAGCGGCGCCGTTGTAGCGATACCTCTCCTCGGCAAAGTAGTTGAGGGGGTTACACAGGTTGTTCACCAGCTGAGGGAAAGCGGCCCGGCATCTGTCCGGAAGTACCTTGCAGGAAACCTCATTGCGCATGCCTGTGAAGACGCGCGCACAGGTCTGGTACTGATGGCGTGCCCAGGCGCCCATCTCGCAGTCAATCTGTTCTAGACGAATGCTGCAACACACAGGTGAAGGTTTGCTTTTTAGGATTTGTATAGTCTTGTTTTATGGATTCTTCTATATGTGCTATACTTTCTTTATTGATAAATATGAGAAGTTAAGCTCTTGCTGTAATGTTTGTCACTTTGTGTGTTTTATTGCAAATATGAAAGTCCTTGCCTCTCTCTTCTCTGTCCTTGATTGTTTGGCATATCACTGTCTGATTTCATTTTTTCTTGTTGCTTCTTGCTTTCTTGTTCTTGCTTTCTTGTTCAATTACCAGA
>CM060331.1:30316813-30339313 GCA_030674155.1 Stramonita haemastoma | reverse complement strand
TAAATACTATACAGTACGATTTGATACGATACACCAGAAAACATCCCAATACAATACATCCCAATATAATACAATACAACACATCACAAAACATCACAATACAACACAGTACAATACAAAACGGTGCACTACAATCAATACATTAAGCGATGGGGGAAAACGAAAACCATAGCAAACCCAATCAGTTCATTCCAGTCATAACATTTATCGCTCCGCTGACCACAGAGGCCATGCCAGGACCGTCATCTCCTTAGAATTTAAATTTCCCTCAAATCCTCTGCAACTGTAGTAGTAGTAGTAGGCACCCATCAGTCTCGGAAGACTATGGAGTTGCTCTCTAGTCTTTAGAGCGCTAAGCCTGGGTAAGTAAGTATGGAGGGCAAGCTGTTACCCATGCAGCAGACCCCCCTCTCTATGCCACTGGAATGATCCATTGGAAAGGCAATGACAGATACGAATGGTTCCAGTGCCGTTGCAGGAGCCACCAGAACGTTGCCATATACAGCCCCGAGCCGCCCTGGGACTCCAACTCCCGGAGTTTTCCTCAGGGATGGTGTCTAAACACGACACCTGTGTGCATGCTGTTTTTTTAAAAATATAATTTTGTCATCCGCTCCTTCCGGCACACGATGGCCTCTGCAAGTGTATAGAGATAAAAACCAGATAAAAAGCAACTCCTCTGTCAAATAAATCCTCGTAACTCAACGCAGCCCAACTTAACACAACCCAATTAAGCCCAACCGAATCCAACCCAATTCAACCTCATTCATTCGTTTCACGACTATCAAGTCACTGCACATGATTATACATTCTGCAGACATACATTATACAAATACACACGAAAGTAATAAAATAAAAGATATATTACATAATCATATTATATACTATTTGAGCCCCAACTTTTCCCCCATTCACTTAGCCTTGAGTGGTGGTCTGGGAGCTAGTCTTTTAGATGAGACTATAAACTGAGGTCCCGTGTACAATACATATTCAATGCATGTAAAAAAACCAACAACAAACCTTAAGGCAACAAGAAAGTTCTCCCTGATAATACATAATAATTCTGTAGATAAAGGCACTCGCCTAGTGAAACAAGTACAAATGCAGACAAAAAAGATACAGTAGATGGGTGGCACTGTTCTTGTGGCGACGTGCTCTTGCTGAGAAGAACAGCCTAAATTTCATGTTGAGAAATCTGACATGACTGAAAGAGTTATACAATGCAGTACTGTTCTGACAATATGCACACATCGACCAGGTGTTTTGGGGTTTTGTTTTTGCTTGTTTTTTGTTCCTCAGCTAGAGCTCCGAGGCCCACCAATGGTGAGGTTTCTCCGTATGCGACCTTTTTATATATATATTTTTTTTACCTCCACCACTAAGGTGGCCGCATTCCGACTTCGGGGATGTACAGATAAGACTTCTGTCTGCAAACCACACCGAAAGTCGTCAGAACATTGCGCTCGCAATCTGACGACCAGGGTTCGATTCCCGTTCGAGGAGATTTTTCTCCTGGAGTTAACATCAGTGCTGACTCCACTCTCCCCAAAGTCCTTCGGATGAGACTGTAAACCGAAGTCCCGTGTGTGAACGCACGCAGAACATCTTGCGCACACGTTAAATCCTGTTCCGCTTTTCATAAGAGTAGGCCATCGTGTGCCGTTGGGAACAGATGGCATTTACAAAACTGCAAACACACGGGGATTGGATGTAAAAAAAAGTACACGAGTGCTTATCCCATTATCCTTGATATAAAGAATAAATAAATAAATAAATAAATAAATAAATAAAGAGATAAATAGATAAATAGAGAGATAAATAAATAATAAATAAATAAATAAATAAAGAGATAAATGAATAAATGAATAAATAAGGCCTCTCTCACATGCAGAAGCGGTACACCTGGTCGTAGTTCTGACCGATCACAGCCTGCTTCACCAGGGTCAGGTCGGAAAGCATAGTGGGCTGAAGGTTGACGAAACTGTAACACTGCCGTAACTCATCCATCAGCGTGTAACGGCAAGCTGAAACAGGCACCAGTGTTACAGGGGTGAGAACAAAACTATTTAGAGAGGGAAACCAGCCCTGCTGGGCCTGACTTGCCAGGCACTTAACGGCAGCACAATGTATTTTTCGTTTATGATTATTATAACAGACAATAGTTGCTGTCAGAGCATCCGACAAAGAAGAAAACCAGCGCTAACATTGTGTAGCTAATTGTTCAGTTAGTTATAAACAGGTTCCTTCCTTCATACTGGTGTGATTTGTTTATTGAGCCATGTAAGTTAGTTTGGAAAAAAGACAGAAGTAAAAGAAAACATCAGGGAAAATCTGTGATAAATAAAAACGTATAGATGTCAAATTAGAGACAGAAGAGAGGGAGGGGATAAGAACAGAAGAACCTACTGGTTAAAACTTTGATCTCGGTATCTGACGGCCTGGGTTCAAGCCACAACCGAGACGCTCGATCGAGGGAATTTTCCCTCGTGGAGTTAACATCAGCACTGGCCCAAAGAAAGAAATATTTCCCTACATCAGCAGTCATACTCCTACTTCAAAGCATTAAAGGAGAGAACTCCTTGAAAGGAGAGTGTAGGTTGTCATGGCTGAAGACAATTTCAACAGAACATTTTACGCTATAACAACATCTGAATATAAGCCAAGACACTTTGATGACATCAATAACCGACACAGCTTTCAGCCCAGGTTAGTCAAGTCAAGTCAAGCCAAGTCAAAGTCACAAACACTTTAATCATTAGACTCTTAACTTGAAAAGGACTTAACAAGCCCAAAAAGCCGACAAAGACAGACAGACAAGACAGACAAGACAGACAGACAGACAGACAGACAGACAGAGAAGAAGAGTGACCTACGCTGAGCGCAGTTGCTGTCCAGTCCCCCGAAAGTGGTTTGGAAGGAGGAGAGGACGGACTGGCGGTCCACAGGGTTCAGACACAGCGAGGAGTTGATCAGCCGCTGGGTCACGGACTGACCGCAAATGTCCAGCTGGGGCTTCACGCTGTGGGTAAAGAAGAGGTTTATGTTTTAATTTTTTTTTTATACCACTTTATGTCACAGCAGATTTCTCTACGTGAAATTCGGGCTGCTCTCCCCGGGGAGAGCGCGTCGCCACAAGTGCAGCGCCTACCCAGTTTTTTCTTTTTCCCTCAGGGATGGTGTCTAAACACGACACCTGTGTGCATGCTGGTTTTATAATTTTATCATCAGCTCCTACCGGCACACGATGGCCTGCTCTTCCGAAAGGCGGAACGGGGTTTTAACGTGTGCGCAAGATGTTCTGCGTGCGTTGGCACACGGAGCCTCGGTTTCTAGTCTCATCCGAATGACTTTGACATTCAGTTCGATTTTTTCGTCGAACTGGGAAGAAAGGGCGAGGCTGGGTACGAACCAGAAACTCATGGTTTACATATTGGCAGGTGAACGTCTTAACCATCCTGCCACCTTCCTTCTTGTTGAAGAGGTTAATGTTGAAGATGTTAACATTGAAGTGGTTAATGTTGAAGAGGTTTATGTTAAAGAGGATAATGTGTGATGTAGTTGTATGTGTGTGTTGCGAGTGTGTGTGTATGTATGTGTGAGTGTGTGCATGCGTGCATGTGTGTGGTGTGTGCATGTGTGCGTGGTGTGTGTGCGTGCGTACATGTATGTGTGCGTGTGTGTGTGCATGCGTGAGTGTGCACGCGCGTGCACGTGTGTGTATCTTAGGCACATGCATGGTTAAACTTAAATCAGCAAGAGGAGGACTAGAAGGTGAAAAAGGAGGAAGAAGAGAAGAAGAAAAAGAAGAGGAAGAAAAAGGAGGAAGAAGAGAAGAAGAAAAAGAAGAGGAAGAAAAAGGAGGAAGAAGAGAAGAAGAAAAAGAAGAGGAAGAAAAAGGAGGAAGAAGAGGAGAAGAAAAAGAAGAGGAAGAAAAAGGAGGAAGAAGAGAAGAAGAATTCTGAAGAAGAAGAGGAGGAGGTACAGGAGGAGGAAGAGAAGAAGAAGGAGGATTCTGAAGAATTGCGAGGAAGAATTGCGAAGAAGAATTGCGAAGAAGAATTGCGAAGAAGAATTGCGAGGAAGAATTGCGAAGAAGAATTGCGAAGAAGAATTGCGAAGAAGAATTGCGAGGAAGAATTGCGAAGAAGAATTGCGAAGAAGAAGAATTGCGAAGAAGAATTGCGAAGAAGAAAAATTGCGAAGAAGAAGAAGAAGAAGAAGAAGAATTGCGAAGAAGAAGAATTGCGAAGAAGAATTGCGAAGAAGAAGAAGAATTGCGAAGAAGAAGAATTGCGAAGAAGAAGAAGAAGAAGAAGAAGAAGAATTGCGAAGAAGAAGAATTGCGAAGAGAAGAAGAAGAAGAAGAAGAAGAAGAAGAAGAAGAAGAAGAAGAAGAAGAAGAAGAAGAAGAAGAAGAAGAAGAAGAAGGAAGAATTGCGAAGAATTGCGAAGAAGAAGAAGAATTGCGAAGAAGAAGAAGAATTGGAAGAAGAAAGAAGAAGAAGAAGAAGAAGAAGAAGAAGAAGAAGAAGAAGAAGAGAAGAAGAAGAAGAAGACGAAGACGAAGAAGAAAGAAGAAGAAGAAGAAGAAGAAGAAGAAGAAGAAGAAGAAGAAGAAGAAGAAGAAAGAAGAAGAAGAAGAAGAAGAAGAAGAAGAAGAAGAAGAAGAAGAAGAAAAAGAAAAGAAGAAGAAAGAAGAAGAAGAAGAAGAAGAAGAAGAAGAAGAAGAAGAAGAAGAAGAAGAAAAAGAAGAAGAAGAAGAAGAAAAGCAAGAAGAACAAGAACAAGAACAAGAAGAACAAGGACAAGAACAAGAAAAACAAGAACAAAAAAACAACAAGAACACAAGAACAACAATGAGAAGAAGATGAACAAGAAGAAGATGAAGGGAGGAGGAGGTGGAGAAGAAAAGAAAAAAAGGAAGACACACCTCTGCAGAATGTAAGACTAGTCTATTGAAAAGATACAGCAATGGCAACATCGATGACATACTAACTATATCAACACAAAAAATACAGACGTTTACAGAAAAAAATAACAGCAGTAGTAACGACAATATATACACCAATACATAACATCAGCAACAACAAAACAAAAGCAGCAGTAAAAACAACAACGACAGTAGCAGTAGTAACAACAACAAACAACAGCATCAATACCAACCAACCAACCAACAAGCCAACCAAACAACCAACCAACCAACCAACCAACCAACCAATCAACCAACCAACCAATCAACCAACCAACCAACCAACCATCCAACCAACCCTCAACTATCGTTTTAAATCCCTATACGTAAAGGTTAAGGAGTCCAATAACTTATACTGCCGTTGGGGAGTGAGGCATCAGAGACCTCAGCTTCCCTAGGGGCCAGCATATTGAGGGCGGCGCCCATCTCCTCTCCCTCGCTGCTTTACCTTCCCTGACCCTCAAGAGGGCAGGTAGGTACCTATTTGCAGCTGGGTGAACTGGGAGACTGTACTGAAGCCAAGGCGTGCAAAACGGTCACCCATCCACTTGGTGAACCAAACTTGGTAAATGGTTATATTTATTTATTTATTTATTTATTCTTTTATTTCAAGGATAATGGAATAAGCACTCATGTCCTTTTTTTACATCCAGTCCCCGTGTGTATGCAGTTTTGTAAATCATCTCATCTGTTCCCACCGGCACACAATGGCCTACTCTTACGAAAAGCGGAACAGGATTTAAAGTGTGCGCAAGATGTTCTGCGTCCGTTGGCACACGGGACCTCGGTTTAAAGTCTCATCCGAAAGACTTTTTGGGGTGAGTGGAGTCAGCACTGATGTTAACTCCAGGAGAAAATTCCCCTCGACCGGGAATGGAACCCGGGTCGTCAAATTGCGAGTACAATGTTCTGACCACTAGGCTATCCGCCCCCCAGTTTTGTAAATCATGTCATCTGTTCCCACCGGCACACAATGGCCTACTCTTACGAATTGTCAAACTGCGAGTACAAAGTTCTGACCACTAGGCTATATCCCATCTCTCTATCCCGTTCTACTCACACGCAGACTCTCTGGCGGTAGCTCTGCAGGTTTTCGGAGGGGGGCTGGCCACTGGTGCCGTTGGAGGCCACGTACTGCACGTTCTGGATGTTGAGGGAGGCGTTCTGCATGCAGGCAGTGGCGCTCTGCAGGAACCGCAGCTGGCACTGAGACTGGGTCCCGCCCTGCCCCATCACAGTGACCACCAGACTGGCCAGCACCAGGCATCCTGAAAGTGAAACAGACGCCTGATATTACCAGCCTCTGTGCATCGGTGGGTTTTATAGAAATAGCAGGAAGACTCAGAACAGGCACTTCTGAACACTACTGAAGTGACCCAGCAACAGTGCAGGGCCCTACTATATATAAATATATATATAGTAGGCACCCATCAGTCTTGGAAGACTATGCAGTTGCGCTCTAGTCTTTAGAACGCAAAGCCTTTGTAAGTAAGTATGGAGGGCAAACTGTTACCCATGCAGCATCCATTGGAAAGGCAGTTGCTGAGACGAATGGTTCCAGTACCGTCGCAGGAGCCGCCAAAACGTTGCCATAATGCAGCCTCGAGCCGCCCTGGGGATTCCAACTCCCCGGTTTTTTTTTCTCAGGGATGGTGTCTAAACACGACACCTGTGTGCATGCTGTTTTTTTTTTTTAAATTAATAATTTTGTCATCCTCTCCTACCGGCACACGATAGCCTGCTCTTCCGAAAGGCGGAACGGGGTTTTAACGTGTGCGCAAGATGTTCTGCGAGCGTTCGCACACAGGGTCTCGGTTTATAGTGTCATCCGAATGACTTTGACATTCAGTTCGATTTTTTGGATGGATCGGTAGTCTATGGAAATAACAGGAAGACTCAGAACAGGCACTTCTGAACACCACCGAAGTGAGTGACCCAGCAGCAGTGCAGGGCCCCTCTGGCAGGTGGCCCTATGGCAACCTGAGATTGATGGACTCCTTGTGGACTTCGGATCCTGGAGATAAGACATAACGAATCTGGGTATGGCTGTGGCGGGGAGATTGAAATGAGCGGGGTGGAAACAGCAGGATAGGAACGTCACATAAGAGGAGGCAGCAAAAAAAAAAGAAGAAGAAAGGAAAAGGAAAAAAAATCATAAGAAGAAGAATAACAACAGAAGAAGAAGAAGATGACGACGACGAGGAGGAGAAATAACATCACTTGTCTAGAAAGCGAGAAGTGCAGGTTCCATCTCTTGTTTGTCCCCAAGCTTTCCTCGCCACCTCCCCTCACCTCCCCCTCCCGGCCTCCCCTATCCACTAGACCTTGAGTGGTGGTGGTCTGGGTGCTAGTCTTTCAGATGAGACAATAAACCGAGTTTCTTGTGCAAAAAGTGTTCATTGCACGTAAAAAAACCTCATGGCAACAAGAGAGTTGTCTTTGGTAAAACTTCTGTAGAAAAAGCCATTCTTTTAGGAAAACGAACACACATGCAGACACGACAGTTAAAAAAGGGAGAAAAAAAATAAGGGTGGTGCTGCTCTTGTGACAATGCCACTCTCCGTGAGAAAAGGTGCCAGACTTTCATACAGAGAATTCTTCCACGATTAAAAATGGCATTGAATTCAATTCAAGACAGTATCATTTCCAACATAAGATCTCAACACTGTTGTTACACTAAATGCCGGTCCCTTCCTTCAACACGCACGCGTGCGCGTGTGTATGTAAACATTGTTAAGATTCAGAGACTGTGTATTTGTAAAACTCTGAGGTGGCTTATTTAGATTATGTGTACTTTCCTTCCTGAGGTGAATCGTAATTCTAATATCAAGAAGGAAGGTGACAGGACGGTCAAAATACTAAGCTGCGAAACCGTGATGTTCTGACTTCGATTCCAAGCCTTGTTCCCTCTTCCCTTTTTGATGACACAATCAAACTAAATGTCAAAGTCCTTCGGATGAGACTATAAACCGAGGCCTCGTGAGCGAATGCAAGCATCTTGGGCAAATATTAAAAACCTGTTTTGCCTTTCAGAAGAGTTGGCCATTTCGTGCTAGTAGAAACGGATGGTATGGGCATGTCACAAGATCAAAAGGACTTGCAAAAACAATAATGCAAGGCACTGTCCAAGGAGGAAGAAAAAGAGGCAGGCCAAGGAAGAGATGGGAGGACAACATCAGTGAATGGACAAGGCCTAGAACTCGGCAAAATTTTGAGAAAGGCAGAACAGAGAGAGAGAAATGGAGGGAACTGGTTGTCAAGTCTTCAGGGGTGCCCCCCACGGTCGCCAGACTAAGGGATAGATAGATAGATAGATAGATAGATAGATAGATAGATAGATAGATAGATAGATAGATAGATAGATCGATAGACAGACAGACAGATATATAGATAGATATGTAGAAACAGATGACAATTTTTTTTTAAAAGAGCATGCACACAGGTGTGTTCAGACACCATCCCTCACTTTGAAATGCGGCTACATAAATTACTGAGGGGTAAAACGGTTGCATACGCAAAAGTCTCACCACTGGTGAACCTGGGATCTCTAGCCGATGAACGGGAAAAAGTCTGATGTCTTTTTATCAAAGCATAATATTTCATTAGATTGCAATGCAAACTTTTTCGGAAAGATCAAATAGAACTGTCGTAGAAAGAACAAAAAACCTTTTTGCATGGTGCATGACTGTCATTTTATTGTATAATTATTATACTACTTTCATGGATTACAGAATTCTCAGTCAGAAATTTGAGCTGCTCTCCCTGGGGAAAGCATAATAATTATTATCTCCACAGCAGTAGCGCCGCTCATTCAAAGACAGGTATTTTGTCTGTGTATGTATTCATTTCCAAATAAGAGAGGCTTCTTTCTACAGACTTCTGCCACGAGCAACTGTCTTGTTGCCGTGGGAGCTCTTACTAGCACTAAATGTATGTTGTACACAGGACCTCGATTTACCGTTTGATCCGAATGACTAGCACCCAGACCACCGCTCAAGGTTTAGTAGATGGGGGAAAAGTTTAGGCTCAAACGAGGCTCAAAACCGCAATTTTTAGCTTTTCTTTTTCTTTTAGTTATGTTTTGTTACCTTTTCTTTTTCTTTGAGTTATTTTTTGTTCCTTGGCTAGAACTCTGAGCTTTACCAATGATGAGATTTTAGCACATTTTGAATTGTGGTACTACTCGGATCGTAAAAGAACAAAATTTGACAGATTCATCGTCTAATAGAGAAGGGAGGAGGAGGAGGAGGGGGAGATAGCTTAGCAACTAGAGGGTTTCGCTTGTGACTTGACAGCCCTGGATTGAGCCCGGGTTAAAAAAACCACCGACACACCCACTGGAGGGGATTTTCTCCCCTGGAGTTAACATCAGTACCAACTCCACTCCCTCCCAGAGTCCTTCGGATGAGACTATAAACCAAGGCCCCGTGTGCGAGCACACACAGAACATCTCATGCACACGTTTACAACCTGTTCTGCCTTTCACAAGAGTAGGCCATTCCTGCCGGTAAGACCGGATAACGAAAAATGCTTTTAAAAAGGCATGCAAACTTGTGTCGTGTTTAGACATCATCCTCGAAGCTGGAATACGGCTGACTAAGCGGTAGGCAAAAACAGTCGCATATCCAAAAGTGTCACCATTGGTGAACCTCGGAGCTCTAGCCGAGGAACGAAAAAGGAAAAAAAATCCCACAAAAATCCCCACATCAAAAACAAAACAAAACAAAACGGAGATGGGCACAAAACCAGCTTGTTGATACTATGCTTTCAAACCCAAATACGTTTTCTGCACCTTTTGGTCTTATTTCAGTATCACAGTTGTGTGTGTTCAAAATAATCAAGTCATATACTCCTACACAGTCTACTCGTTCACACGTTTATTTATTCAAATCTCTTGCAAACTAAAAAAAAAAGTAACTAACAATACATTTTGCTTCTTTAATTTTTAGCTTATTCTAGTCAGACATTTCAATTCTTTTAAATGGAACTGTTTTCTTTATAAACAACAAATCACAATACAGACCTATGACGTAAGGCGTATTCATCTTTACAGATATGTCCAGAAAACCACCTTTCCCAGCCGAACAAGAAGAGAAAGGCTCTAAACTGAGATGTCACACAGTTTTATATGACGATGACGAAAGCATATGCATACACATGATCAATTCATTTCACACACATGCACACACAGACACAGACACACACACACACACTCCACCCAAACTGACCTGCCGCGACGCACGTGCAAGTCAGTCAGAAAAGCGCGTATGTGGCATAGAATCTTCTTCCACCCCGCTATAGTCAAACGAACTTCTACACCAGGTATGAAAGTTAGTCATAGACATGGATTACTGATTGACAGAGCGGAGACAGCCAGTCAGTTCTTCCTCTTGTGGAGGAAGAAGATAGAGATGAGCGTGGTGACATACACGTGGAGGGTGACAGACAACGTTGATGAGTGTTGTGACAGAGAGCATAGTTGGGGGTTCCATGACAGATCTCTTCAACCCACGGATCTTGTCAGTCCCGGTGAGATTTTTCCGCTGCTGAAAGATGCGATGGGGAGGGCAGGGTGACAGGCTGTGAAACTCGTGATGGAGATGCTGGGGTGAGCCATCCATTACATGCAGCAATGGTAGCTATCTGCTGGACCCTGCTGCTTCATCTCCCGTCCCAGTGGAATTTCACTTTCGCCACCACCACCCCTTCCCAGCCTCCCGCCCTTTTTTTTTTCTTTGGTGCCTTTTCTCCGCTGTAGGTCTGTGTGAAGAGGTTCTGGGCATGTTTAATCATCACATAATGTTGTAATCATTCGTAGCAGATTTCATGATATATACTAATGGCATATTTTCACAAATGTGTTATATAATTTTATGATTATAACAGATTTGGTGACCAGTTTTTATGGCTTGTCTCCACACAATCATTACATGACATTCTTGCCACAGGTTTATTGACAGTCATTGCATATCTTAACAAAATCACCACAAGATAACTATTATAACAGATGTCAAGACAGATATCCATGACATATCTTATTATTGCAACAGTGTGAATGATAAATTCATTGCATATTTTCACAAATCATCACACAATATCATTACTACAACATTAAAAATTTTCATAACACATCTTCACAAAATCATTACATAATATCATAGTTATAACAGATTTAAAGGCATATTTTCATAACATAATTATGTTCACAAAATCCTCACATAAGATTAACATTCTAAAAAATTTAATGACAAATATTGAGTGCATATCTTCACAAAATCCTTACATAATAATCATAACAGATTTCATAATAATCATTATAGAAAATTTCATGACAAATATTCATTACACATCCAGGTTAGTGATAGCCTTTCTACTCTATTAAATTGCTGTTTTCCACTATTTCATATAATTTCTCAAAGAAGCACATATCAACATCTACAAAACACTTATGATTACTCTCTTGTGTGAAACATAAGTCTGAAAACAAAATGGCCACACCCAAAACTGTCTGTGCTATATCTTTGTTATTATTTTTTACGGAGATACAATTAGTCATTTTTTTCTTTTATGAACACATACAGAACAGTATCTAAATTACTTCCCTTGGCAGATTTTCTGACAGCAGCGTATGCTGTGTCGTAAAGAGGTGGTTGTCGCAAAGTGGACAGGCTCAGCAATGATAAGAACTCCTATGGCCTGGGGCTATCTATGCAAACTTCCCTTCTCCTTTCCTTCACCAGGTGGGCTGCCAATGCACAGACTGCAAATAGCAAGACAAACGATTCCAAATCTTACAATTACTTTTATTTATTGTATTTATAAAAAAAAGTCTTTCACATCGAGGATAATGGAATAAGCATCCATGTGGGTTTTTTTTTAAATATCCATTCCCCATGTATATGCAGTTTTGTAAATTTTGTCATATGTTCCCACCGGCACACAATGTCCTAGTCTTACTATTGTATAGGTGAGAGCACAAATCGGTAAATTTACAGATTTCGCAGAATAATTAGGCAGTATTAGTTTTATGGTCGCAGTCTCGAATATGTTTTTGTCTGTTTAATAACTTTTAAAAAAATGCCATTGTTCTTGGCCGTGTTTTCATGTGTGTTGATATCAACCGATGTGCAAAACCGTTTGAAATATTTTCCAGTTAAATTTGGACTTGGGCGCGCAGTTAAACGTCCTAATCCAGTTAGCGACAAGGAAACCTCTTAACGACACCACAAACGTGACTTCAACTGACTTTTTCCGTGACTTCTCGAGGAGTCGTTGGGACACTGCCATGAGTTGTTCATGAGGTGTGTGTGTGTGTTTTATTTATTTAGTTAGTTAGTTATTCTTTTATATCGAGGATATGGAATAAGCACTCTTGTGCTTTTTACATCCAGTCTCCGTGTGTATGCAGTTTTGTAAATGTCATCTGATCCCATCGGCACACGATGGCCTACTCTTACTCTTGTGTGTGTGTGTGTGTGCGTGCATGCGTGCGTGCGTGCGTGTGTGTGTGTGCGTATGTGTGCGTGTGCGTGTGTGTGTGTGTGTGTGTGTGCGTGCGTGCGTGGCGTGTGCGTGCGCGTGTGTGTATGCGTGTGCGTGTCTTCGATTTAACGTCTATCCACTGAAAAGGGATTGTAGACAGATGGAGGTGTTCTTTGGGCAAGAGGAAACTGGCGAAGTTCACCCTTCTCCCTGTAGCACGGTGCAGGCTAGGTAGGTTTAATTAAGTCAGCCACAGCACTGATGCAAGCTGGCCTACTTTTCCTGAAAAAGGTGGATGGGATTTTAACGTGTGTTGTAAGTGTGTGTGTGTGTGTGTGTGTGTGTGGTGTGTGTTGTGTGTGTGGCGCGCGCGCGCGCGCGTGCGTGGTGTGTGCGTGTGTGTATGTGTATGTTGTGTTCATACAAAGATCTCTATTCATGGTTTCATCAAGGGCGTGGTAGCCAAATGGTGAGAGCATTGCGCTTGGGATTTTTTCTTTTTCGTCTAACGCTCATACAGCAACTCTAGAGGCCCTGACAAATGCCATTGTACGCTGAAGGCCCTCCAGGGGTCCAAAAAGCTTGTCCCTCATCGACAGGTCAGTAAGCCAAATCATTATTGCCCTCAAGTTGTGGTGTGTTGGACAGGTCTGGAGGAAGTGTTCCACTGCCACCGGAGAAGTGCCACAGGGGCACGCCTCAGAATCAACAATGTGGAACTTTGTAAACATGTGATGTCCAAGTCTGCAGTGTCCAGTCCTCGGTCTGTTGAGGGGGACGGGGTAGCCTAGAGGTCAGAACACTGCGCTCGTAATTTGACGACCCGAGTTCGATTCCCGGTCGAAGGGATTTTTCCCCTGGAGTTAACATCAGTGCTGACTCCACTCTCCCCAAAAGTCTTTCGGATGAGACTGTAAACTGAGGCCCCGTGTGCGAACGCACGCAGAACATCTTGCGCACACGTTAAATCCTGTTCCGCTTTTCGTAAGAGTAGGCCATCGTGTGCCGGTGGGAACAGATGCCAATATTGACAAAACTGCATGCACACTGGATGAAAGAAAGCACAAGAGTGCTTATCCCATTATCCTCGATATAAAAGAATAAAATAAAAATAGATAATTAATAAAAAAAAAAGTCTCACAATGGTCAGTCAGTCTTCTCTGGACAGGAGGCAGCAGTGTTTGAGATTTGACAGCCTGGATTAACTCCAAGTTTGAGCAACCCAGGAGACCTTTCAAGGGGATTTTCCCCCAGGAGTTAACATCAGTACTGACTCTACTCCCCCCCCCCCCCCCCCCAAAGTTCTTTGAGTTGGACTATAAACCGAGAAAACGTGTGTATGTATAATGTTTGCGAATGTATCACGTATTTTCTCTCTTTAAGTTTGTTTGTTTGTTTTCCCTCTTTCTGTGACGGCTTGGTGTAAAGAAGCCTCTGTCTGTCTGTCTGTCTGTCTGTCTGTTTCTCTCTCTCTGTGATTTGCTTAGTAATGTTTAGTATATTTGTTTTGATACTAATGTTCAGGTCATTAGGGGATTATGTGTTTATCGTATACATCTCTATCTCTTTTGTTTAAATAATCATACTCAATGTGTCTGTTTTGACAGTTATCTTCGGGACAGTTGGGGATCGATCATGTGTTGGTTGAATACATATCTATCTCCTTTCTTTATATCATAGGTTGAACTTTTGTTGTTGTTGTATGGTTGGGTTTTTTTTTTTGGGGGGGGGATGCTGTTATTTTGTTGTTGTTTTGAGTTGGTTTCTTTTATATGTTTTGATAGTTCCTAATCAGGGCAAGGGCCAGATAAAAAAGTATGTGAATATTTATCTGTGATCCTTGGAAAAACAAAGATCATTCATTCATTCATTCATTCATTCATTCATTCATTCATTCATTCATTCATTCATTCATTCATTCATTCATTCATTCATTTTCTCCTGTATTTCTTTCTCAAGGACAAGGTAAAGAAAAGAGCAGTATCGGCTGACTTCTTCACATAGAAAAGAACATTCTGGACTGGGGATGGTTTGGGTGGGTGGGGGGGGGGATGTGAGGAAGGGGTATGACGGATATGTTCATGTACTGGCGTGAGTGGGGGGAAGGGGGATGAAGGGTGGGGGTGGAGGTTGAACACGTATTCTAGCTCTCCCTGTCTACCCCCCTCCTCTTTTTCTGTCTTATGTGAAATGCACCCCAGTGAGTGTTTTATTTATACGCGCACACACACGCACACACACACACACACACACACACACACACACACACACACACACACACACACACACACGCACACACACACACACACACACACACACACACCTTCACCTATCCTGTAGTCCCTTGGACCATGGGGGCACCACTGAAGATTTTGCAACCAGCTTCCTCCACTCCCCACGGTCCTCTGCTTTCTGTAGCAAATCGTTCCACCCAAGACCTGTCCACTCTCTGATGTTGTCTTCCCATCGTTTTCTCTGTCTGCCTCTTCGTCTCCCTCCTTGTACTGTTCCCTGTAGGACAATCTTGGCCAGTCCAGATGTTCGTGTGACATGCCCATACCACTTTAGTTTGCGTTTTTTCACTGAAGTCAGGAGCTCTTTCCAATGGTGTTTTTGATTCTGACCCCCTTCCCCCTCCCACACACATACATACACAAACACACAATCTGGATGAGACATCAATGAGTCATGTAAGTTCTGGCCTTATTTGTTCGAAGGTCTGGTTTTGAAAATTTTGATAAACAAAGAAACACCTCCAATGATTGACCATCTTGAGGTATGTACAGCAAGTTATGTAGGACTTATGGTGTCCTTTCAACATCGCTGTTTACTTTTGCTTATTAAGAAGTAATACACTGCTGCTGAAAGGAATTCCACGTTATAAGAAAACACCTGTAAATCCTTATTGTGTCCAGTGTGAATAATCTGCCACTGAAGATTTGTGTCATTTTTTGTTCCTATGCCCAAGATATGCAACTTTGCGTTAAGCGTTATATTCCCCTTTATCATCACAGGTTTCCATGAGGCTTTAAGGTTCAAATGCTGTGTTCAAATTCTTTTGACAAAGTCATTGTAAACTTGAAAGTTTTTGTATTTAAATATCTAAAGATTTTTTAAAAATGTAATTAAATGTCTACAGATCAGAAGCATGTAGCCCTTTCGGTGCCAGCAACAAAAGACTTCATACTCACTGTATTATATCACCTCGACAGCTTCATGGTTGCTTTTACATATTCTGTGTTCACATGGGCCTGTGGCCTGCAAAAACTGAATGAAATTGGTTTGATTTGATTTGATTTTACACACACACACATACGCGCGCGCGCGCACACACACACACACGACGCACGCACGCACGCACGCACACACACACGGGGACGGGATAGTCTAGTGGTCTGAACATTGCGCTCGCAATTTGACGACCCGGGTTTGAAATTGAATTTTAAATTAAGCACAGAATTTCCAGAAAGTGGAGATGCTTTTTATATAGACAGGCACCCGGCATCTCCGCAGGGAAACCTTGTATGGAATGAATTTGAAGAAATGAACTGCTTTGAAATAAAGTCAACGGATGCTCCACCCTAATAATATAACAGACCCTCCGCCTAGAGCAAATAAACCACCACCACCACCACCACCACCACCACCACCACCACCACCACCACCACCACCACTACCACCACCCTAAAAAAAGAAATGAACAACTATCCCTCAAAAAAACCAACAACCAAAAAACAACCCCCCCCCTCCCAAACAAAACAACAAAGCAGAAACAAAAAGCAAACAAAAAAAAGGTTTAAAAAAAGGAACAACAAAAAAAATCATTGAAAATACGGGACCAAAGTAGACAGGAATACGGTTCACAGAGTGCAAACTTGGCTTAGCAACAACTGATTCAGAAAGAAAAAAAACACACCCCCACAAATAAATAAATAAATGAATAACAGAGTAGATAAATGACTAAATAAATGAATGTACAGCTCTTTGACTCAGCTAATTTGAGCCAACCATCAGCAAGGAAGGGAAGGATAGTCACTCTCATCCCTCGATGAGAAAGCTTGATTGATTAATGTCCCCTGGCTACGCCGAATTAAGTGACGTCATGCCTCACATTTTTGCCCCCCGCCCCCCCTCTCTCTCCCTGTGTGAAAATTGATTAATGCTAGCCTAGCTCGTCACGAGGTAATGATCAGGGGGGAGGGGGAGGGGGTAGGAAGGAGGAAGACAAGGAGGAAGAAGATCGGTGGATCAGTGGCCTAGAGGTACCGCGCCTACTGTAGAACGCGAGAAGTCCAGGGTTCAATCCTGACCCCCCTGTGCCCCCCCCCCCCCCCCCCCCCCGCTTCCCCCACCTTTCCTCTTTTGTGGGGATGCCGAGGGCATATCAGTAGGACTAGTATCCCCAATTTATGGAAATGATGTGTTAGGAATTCCCTCTTTTCTATCACTCTTTTTGTTTCTGCCATTTTTTTCTTTTGGTCTTGTCTATTTTCTGACTTTGTGGTACATTCTTTTACCTTTTCCTCCCACAGAAAATACTCCAAAGGATGCCACTTCTGTCCCACGCCGAAGTTGGTTGCGCTGGGCCTGAAATGTAAGGCGCTTAATGGCAGTGTATGTAATGCATTTTCTCTCATATGACAGACAACAATACTTGCTGCCTGAACATTTAACGAAGAAGAAAAATCCCAATACCTGTTTGTGCCCAAACTTTTTTCTCATCCACTGAGTGGTGATCTGGATGGTAGTCTTTCGGCTGATACGATAAACCGAGGTACCATGTACAACACGCATGCAGTGCATGTAAAAGAACCCACGGCAATAATTATGGGATTTGTCCCTGGCAAAATTGTGCAGAGAGAAGCCATGTATGGAAACAAAGACACTCACAGACAGGAAAATAAAAACCAAAACAAAAAAGAAAACAAAAAGGGGGCGCTGCTCTTGCGGCGAGGCGCCCTCCCCAAAGAGAGCAGCCTGAATTTCAAGCAAAAACTTCTGCTGTGACTGAAAGTAGTATACAATACAATACAATACAATACAATACAATACAATACAATACAATACAATACGATACGAAAGGATACGATACGATACGATACGATACGATACGATACGATACGATACGATACAATACAATACAATACATTACAATACAATACAATACAATACAGCACGATACAACACAACACAACACAACTCAATGCAAGACAAGACAATACAGTACAATACTATACATTACAATACAAGACAATACAAGAGAACACAATACAAAGCACAAACAGGGATCGAACATAATTATACCCGGACTTTCCGCTTTGCAGGAAGGTGCATTACCTCTTCCTCTGGTCTTTGTATTCGTCCATTTTATGTATGTATTTCTTTTATTTTATTTCGAGGATAATGACTCTGAAGGTACTTTTGAGGTAGACCTGCTTCACCAGTGTGTGTGTGTGTGTGTGTGTGTGTGTGTGTGTGTGTGTGTGTGTGTGTGTGTGTGTGCGTGCGTGCGTGCGTGCGTGCGTGCGTGCGTGCGTGCGTGCGTGCGTGCGTGCGTGTGTGTGTGTGTGTGTGTTTGATTTATTCTTTTTTAAATTTGATTTATTCTTTTATATCGAGGATAATGGAATAAGCACTCTTGTGCTTTTTTACTTCCTGTACCTGTGTGTATGCAGTTTTGTAAATGTCATCTGTTCCCACCGGCACACGATGGCCTACTCTTACGAAAAGCGGAACAGGATTTAACGTGTGCGCAAGATGTTCGTGCGTGCGTTTGCACACGGGGCCTTGGTTTAAAGTCTCATCCGAAGGATGTGTGTGTGTGTGTGTGTGTGTGTGTGTGTGTGTGTGTGTGTGTGTGTGCGTGCGTGCGTGCGTGCTTGCGCGCGCGCGCGCGCGCGCGTTTGTGTGTGTGTGTGTATGTGTACATACGTGTTTTTGTGTATGTATGTGTTGTGTGTGTGTGTGTGTGTGTGTGTGTGTGTGTGTGTGCGTGCGCGCGCGCGCGCGGGTGTGTGTGTGTGTGCGTGCTGTGTGTGTGTGTTGTGTGTGTGTGTGTGTGTGTGTGTGTGTGTGTGTGTGTGTGTGTGTGTGTGTGTGTGTGTAGTGCTTCCCCTGGCCCTTCCTCTCTTTCCTGCAACTCCATGCCTATGTAAGGGACACTACCTTTGCTCTGACAAGCAATTAAAAAAATTACTTCCCCTGTACTGATGGGGCCGAACTGAATAACCGAATAAATAGATAAATGAATAAAGAAACAATAAGTGCAGCGGTAAGTGGTTGGTATTTTATCTATATCTATCTGGCCCAATACTACATAACACAATACAAAACGATCGAATACATTCCAATCCAAACTGAAAAAGTAAAACAATACAACCTCCCCCCCCCCCCTACACAAACACTCCCTTAAAAAAGACGAACAAACAAAAGAAATCAAACAAGTTCAAAGAAACCCCAACAAGCAAAAATCCCTTGGGGAAAAATACACTATTGCGGCCTACACTAAGCTATAACTTCAGTACATCTCGTTACAATACACTTTACTTTATTTCATTGCACGTCAATACGTTACACTACACTACATAATATTGCACAACGCTAAACTAACGAAAGGAATTTATATTACCGAAAAGCCACCTAATAAAATAACCAAAATAATGAGTACAAAACAGACACAACAAACAACAAAATAATGATTTTTGATTAAAAGGGTTAAAAAGAAACAATGTAGAATGTGTAGATTTATCTAAAGATCCACTTGAGAGTTTTAGAAATAGATCGCAAAAGTGTTGCGCACGCAAGCACACACACAAAAATGAAATTAATGATCTACTACACAAACACACTTTTTATAAATAGTGTATGTGACTGTGACTGTAACTTGTGTTCTTAATTATTTCTACCAATGTTATTCTGTTTTCGTCACTAAGCGTTTAACTTCTGTGTATATTCAACTGGGCTGTGTGTGCGCTCTGTATCATATTGTATTGTATTGTATATCACAAAGTCACGGCAGATTTTTCTGTGTGAAATTCGGGCTACCCTCCCCAGGGAGAGTGCGTCGTCACAAGAGCAGCGCCACCAATTTCTTTCTTTTCCTGTCTGCATAATTATGTACTTGGCTTCCATTCAGAGTGGCTTTTTTCTACAGAATTTTGCCAGGGACAACTCTCTTGTTGCCATGGGTTCTTTAACGTGCACACGGGACCTCGGTTTATCGTCTCAACCGAAAGACAAATACCCAGACCACCACTCACGGTCTTGTGGATGGTGTAAAAGTTTTGGGCACAAATGGGGATCAAACTACCACACACTTGAAACCCAGACTTTTGGCTTTCTAGGCAGGTGCCTTACCTCGAGACCACCGATGCACCTGTGTGTGTGTGTGTGTGTGTGTGTGTGTGTGTGTGTGTGTGTGTGTGTGTGTGTGTGTGTGTGTGACTATTTTCTTTTTTTTTGTGAGGGCAAGAGATACAAAATGTTCTGTAAGCTCAACCTTTTAGGAAAATATAATTTGATTTAAGTTAATTTAATTTAAATTAATTAAATTAATTAAATTAAATCAAATTTAATGTGTGTGTGTGTGTGTGTGTGTGTGTGTGTGTGTGTGTGTGTGTGTGTGTGTGTGAGAGAGAGAGAGAGAGAGAGAGAGAGAGAGAGAGGAGAGAGAGAGAGAGAGAGAGAGAGAGAGAGAGAGAGTCTGAAAACAGTTAAAGGGAGATAAGATATTTTATTCAACTTCAACACAACTTTGTAACTTCCCTTACATAAAGACTTGGTTACATGAGGAAGAATTTTTAAATATTTTTTTTTAGTCTTAATTGACATTCACTCACTCACTCACTCAGTCCCATGTCCCAAAGGACGTAGGGGGGACATGAGAGAAGACGCAACAGAGATCTTTTTCCATGCTTCACGATCCTGTGTGGCTAGTAGGAGGTGTTGCAGGGGTTGGGCGGTCCAGTCTTTGATGTTGTCAACCCATGATTTCTTTTGGCGGCCTCTTCTTCTCTTGCCCTCGACTGTTCCTTGCAGGATGGTTTTTGCTAGGGTGTTGTGTCTTGTGGTGTGACCAAACCACATCAGCTTTCTCCTCTTTATGGTGGAGAGCAAAGGCTCTTGGGGGCCCACACGCTTTTTGATTTCTTCTTTCACATAGTTATTGGTCTTGTGTTCTTTGTATGATATTTTGAGGAGTCTTCTGTGGCACTTGTTCTCGAATGCTTGGATTCTCCTCTCTAACTCTGCTGTCAGAGTCCATGATTCACAGCCATATAGGAGGATAGATATCACGAGGGATTTGTAAAGGTGGTATTTGGTGCAGAAGCTGATGTTGTTGCTTCTGATGATCTTCTCGAGTCTGACTAGAGCAGATGTTGCTGTTGCAATGCGAGCTTTCACTTCATTGTTTGATGTGCCATCTTTTGTTAGGATGGAGCCTAAGTATTTGAATTGGCTCACCTCTTCTAGTGTTTCTCCATTCATCTTTATTTCCGTGATGTCATTACTCGCGCTGTTGACCATGATCTTTGATTTCTCTGTACTGACCTCCATGCCGTATGCGCTCGCTCGATCTGTTAAATTGTCTGTGAGGATTTGCAGTTCTTGTTTGCTGCTGCCCATGAGGTCAATGTCATCTGCAAATCTGAGGTTGCAAAGGGGTCTTCCACCAATGGAGATGGAAGTGTGGTGGTTTTGCAGTGTCTCTGTCATGATGTTTTCGAGGAAGAGGTTGAAGAGTACAGGTGAGAGAAGGCAGCCCTGGCGAACCCCAACCGTGGTCTTGAAGAACTCGCCCACGTGATTATTCATAAAAACTGCACTTTCTGCGTTCTCGTACAGAGCTTTGATGACTTCAATTAGACAGCTGTCAATGTTGAAGTGCCTGAGTACTTGCCAGAGGCCGTCATGCCATACCCTGTCAAAGGCCTTTTTGAAGTCTATGAAATTGTGGTACAAGTCTTTTTGGTGTTGGAGATGCTTCTCTATCAGAATTCTCAGATTGAAAATTTGTTCCATTGTGCTGCGTTTTGGTCTAAAGCCCGCTTGTTCTTCTGCCAGGAGTTTTTCCGCTTGGTTTTTCAGTCTGTTGAGGACTACCTGCAGCATGATCTTGCTAGGATGACTTATGAGACTGATGGTTCTGTAGTTCTGGCATTGTTTGAGGTTTCCTTTCTTTGGCAGGGGTATTACAAGAGACTGTGTCCATTCTTTTGGCCATTCTTTGTGTCGTGGATCTTCTGACAAAGTTCTGTGAATCGCCTTGCTGTTTCATTCCCTCCATTTTTTATGAGTTCAGCTGGGATGTTATCGATTCCAGGGGACTTCCCCTTCTTCAATTGTCTAATAGCTGCATCTACTTCACACCTTAGTATTGGTGGGTCTTTATCTTGGTGTTCAGGGGGTTTGTCAGAAACTATGTTGGTATCTGGGCGTAGTGGGTAGTTGTACAATCCCTCACAGTATTCTGTCCAGCGTTGGAGGATGGCATTGTTTTCCGTTAAAAGATTTCCTTCTTTGTCTTCAATAACAGAGGCTTTAGGCTGTGTGGTTTTCATTAGTGCTTTCAAAGTGTCGTAAGCTGTTTTGCTGTTTCCCTTGGTCATTCCAGCTTCGATGTTGTTGCATTGTTCTTCTATCCACGCTTCTTTGGCTTCTCTCATCTTTTTCCTCACTTCTCTGTGGCTATCCATGTACTTCTTGTAAGCTTCTTGACTTGTGAACTTTTGTTTCTTAAGTTCTCTTCTTTTGTCGCAGAGGTCAAGAACCTCATTTGTCACCCAAGGTTGTTTCTTTGTTCTGCTTCTTCCCAATGTTTCTTCTGCTGCTGTCGTTAGCACTTCTTTGATGTTGTTGGCCAATGTGTCCACATCATTGTCGATGGCTGTGAGTGCGGCGAACTTTCCTCCAATGTTGGCTTGGAAGATCTCAACCACTGTTGGGTCTTTGAGTTTTTCCAGGTCGAATCTTATGCGTGGGCTTTTTGGCTGTTGTTTTGCTTTCAGTTTCAGCCTGATGGTGGTAAGTACAAGGTCGTGGTCACTGCC
>CM060331.1:30291813-30311813 GCA_030674155.1 Stramonita haemastoma | reverse complement strand
TCTCTCTCTCTCTCTCTCTCTCTCTCTCTCTCTCTCTCTCTCTCTCTCTCTCTCTCTCTCTCTCTGATCTCTCTCTCTTCTCTCTGTCTCTCTGTCTCTCTGTCTCTTGTCTTCTGTCTGTCTGTCTGTCTGTCTGTCTGTCTGTCTGTCTGTCTGTCTGTCTGTCTGTCTGTCTGTCTGTCTGTCTGTCTGTCTGTCTGTCTCTCTCTCTCTCTCTCTCTCTCTCTCTCTCTCTCTCTCTCTGGGTTTTCTTTTCCTTGTTAGGTTTGGTCAAATTGTGAGTTTTTAGGTTTCATTGATGATAGTTATTTTTACGGAAGTGTGAGTTTTTTTGAAATATTTTTGTTGACTGGTTTGTTTTGATGACGATGTAATTTGGCGATACTCTCTCTCTCTCTCTCTCTCTCTCTCTCTCTCTCTCTCTCTCTCTCTCTCTCTCTCTCTCTCTCTCTCCTCTCTCTCTCTCTCTCTCTCTCTCTCTCTCTCTCTTTTGCTTCCTTTCTCTCTCCTTTCCCCTCCAACTTCCACCTTCAGATATTCTATCCTAGACTTATTATGGAGAGGAGTATTTTGGTTGTTTTGTTGGATTCAAACTGTATTCTTACCATTTGAATATTGAAATGTGTTTTCATATAGTTTTTTGTGTTTAAAGGATTTTATGTTGTTGCTGTTTTTTAATGTTTTTTTCCCCCCCTTTTATGCCTACTTTGCTTGTTTTTCCCGCTTACACACACACACACACACACACACACACACACACACACACACACACACACACACACACACACACACACACACACATACACACACACACACACGCACACACACACACACACACACGCACACACGCACACACACACACACACACTCACGCATTATAGATTTGTAATGCCTTCTGTTTCATGGTCCTGAATATTTGCTATTTGTAAAATATTTTTTGTTATGTTATTTTTTGTTTAAATAATTATCAGTGTATCCAGTTGGGATGACGCGTTTTGTTGAATGTATTCTGTTTTCTTTTTAAAAAATATTGTTTGAACTGCTGCTGGTGGTGATACTGGTATGTAGGGGTAGGGAGGGGGTTTCTTAGCTTTATTCCCTGATCAGGGCAAGGGCCGGATGAAAAAAAGTATGTAATGCTTACTTACTCTGTTACCCTTGAAAAATAAAGATTATTCATTCATTCATTCATTCATTCATTCATTCTCTCTCTCTCTCTCTCTCTCTCTCTCTCTCTCTCTCTCTCTCTCTCTCTCTCTCTCTCTCTCTCTCTCTCTCTCTCTCGTCAAAAGCAGTATAAACCCAGGGCAATAGATCAGAAGCGAGCAGTCAGCCAGCCAGACAGTAAGACAGACAGACAGACCGTCAGAGAGACAGACAGACCGTCAGAGAGACAGACAGTCAGACAAACAGACAGACAGACAAACTAACAGTCATACAAACAGACACACAGACAGACAAGACATACAGACAGACAAACAGACAGAGCTTCTTGACAAAGACAAGAGGACGAGGGGCCAGAGGCAGCAAGGTAAAAATGAGGTTTGAAGAGGCCCCGCACCGCACTGTACCACACGGCACTGAAGTATCAGCCGCTGCTACACAATAATAATTAGTTAGCAAGCCCTCAGCATCTCTCCCGCTTCTGAGACTCACAACTGGAAACACTTCTCTCTACCCCTCCCTCCCTCCTCTCCCTTCCATCCCTCCCCCATTCCTCTCCCACCCCTCCCATTCCACGTGAATGTTGAACCACATGGACACACTTGGAGAGATGTGTGAAGGAAGAACATAAACACCAATCTAAATCTGAAAGAAAGAAAAAAAGAAGTGTGTTTACATACGTAAACTACACATGCGCATGCATGCACGCACGCACTTGCACACGCGCACACACGCACGATTGATTGTTCATTTTCGATATTCTCAAATGTACGTCTGCTCCCATTTCAATGTTCTGTTTTATGGTCAGTTTGTATTTTTCTTGATTCAAATATTATATCGATACCTCCAGATATATATAACATAATATTTTTTTTCTAATTGAAAGAAGAGAAAATTGATTTCTCTGTCTCGGCAGAGTCAGCCACATGGGCAGAATGCTTCTGTGCCTTGTGAACTGGCTTCATCAACTTCAAAGAAAGAAAGAAAGAAACAATTACCCCCCTCCCCCTCAAAAAATAAACACAACCAACCAAAAAAAACCCACCCCACCCCCTCAAAACAAAAAGACCCCCCCCCCAAAAAAAAAAAAGTAAAAGAAGTAGCTGTGTTCCACCATCGTCTCACTACCATCACCATCACCACCATCACTACCACCACCACCACCACTACCACCACTACCACCACCATCACCACTACCACTACCACCACCACCACCACACCACCACCACCACCATCACCACCACCACCACCATCATCACCACCACTACACCATCACCACCACCGCACCACCACCACCACCACCACCCCACCACCACCACCACCACCACACACCACCCACTACCACCACCACCCCCACCACCATCACCACCATCCCACCACACACCCACCACCCACCACCACCACCCACCACCACCACCACCACCACCACCACCACCATACCACCACCACCTCCACTACCACCACCACCACCATCACCACACCACCACACCACCACCACCACCATTACCACCACCACCACCACTACCACCACCACCAACCATCACAACACCACCACCACCATTACCACCACCATCACCACTACCACCACCACCACCCATCACAACCACCACCACCAACCACACACCACCATCATCATCATCGCAGCCTAGCTGTATCCGTGTTTGTGGCAGCAGTGTCGGGGTCACTGAGGTCTTGGCTGTGGCTGGGGCCGGCGGCCTGGGAGAAGTTTACGATGAGGAGTACCTGGCTGGCTGGAGGACTGAGGGAGTCATAACTTCTCAGCTCGCTCTCCCAATCCTTCCCTTTTTTTGCTCTCTCTGACACTGCTGCCCTTGCTTCTTCGTGTTCGCGTGTATGTGGTGTCCTTACAGGGTTTTCTTGTCCATAATTGGATGAAGTTTTTCAACTGGTGTGAATATGGTCCAAATGTAACTGGGAATTTAAAAAAAAAACCCTGCTTAGCACGTCGTTTTTTGTATTTGCACCCAGGAAAACACGAACCAGAATAATGTCAAATAAAAAGCTATTACATTAATGATGATAATTATTTTTTAAAAAAGGGTCAGGGAAGGTAAAGCAGCGAGGGAGAGGAGATGGGCGCCGCCCTTAACATGCTGGCCCCTAGAGAAGTTGAGGTCTCTGATGCCTTGCTTCCCTATGACCGATTAGGTTATGGGACACTTTTACCTTTTACCTTTAAAAAAAAAACCCAACTTAGTCAAGACTGCCAGCGTAAACCGAGTACTTCCTTACGTCCCCAGAAAATTACCTGGTTTTTGCTTGACTCTCATGCTCACAAAGAAATCGAAAATGTCAGATTTGGAATCGTTTGTCTTGCGATTTGCAGTCTGTGTCTTTGGCAGCCCACCTGGTGAAGGAAAGGAGATGGTCAGTTTCTACAGGAAGTTTCCAGACCTGAGGGGAAGAGAGTTCTTATATCTGTTGAGCTTGTCCACTTTAGGACCACAATTACTTTACGACACAGGACACGTGTGTTTTCAGTGCTTGGTTTGAAGAATAGAGGAGGCTGTTTATGTGAGAGAGAGTTGAAGATAGGAGTGGGGATTTGGGGAGTGGTGGTAGTGGTGGTAGTGGTGGTGATGGTGGTGGTGGGGAGGGGTGGAGAGAGAGAGAGAGTGATGAGGCATTTATGAGGGGAAATGACAAAAGCAGGAACGGAGGGGAGGGAGGGGAGGGGGACAGCCCTGGCTGAAAGGGGAGGCAATTGCAGGCCCACTGACGAAGGAAATGGAGGAGGGTGGCGGTCGTGATGTTTTAGCCGTGCTAGAGTTCAGGCTATGGCTTCTTATGTCCCTTTGCTGTGCTCCTCTGTCCACCCTGTGTGTGTGTGTGTGTGTGTGTGTGTGTGTGTGTGTGTGTGTGTGTGTGTGTGTGTGTGGGAGAGAGAGAGAGAGAGAGAGAGAGAGAGAGAGAGAGAGAGAGAGGAGAGAGAGAGGAGAGAGAGGAGAGAGAGAGAGGAGAGAGAGAGAGAGAGAGAGAGAGAGAGAGAGAGAGAGAGAAGAGAGAGAGAGGAGAGAACTGCGCGCACGCATGCTCATTTCAAAATGTCCTGTAAATTGAGGCTAAAGGGCCAGGCTTTGGTTGTTAACAACACTTAACTGCCTTGACATGTTTTGTACGTACTCGTCCTAGATCATGGTTGAAAAATCCTGCTGGAAACGATGACAGGATCTATGTCTTTGCACTATTACCAAAACCAACACCAACACTTTATCATCTCAATATACAGAGAACTTAATGGGGGTTACGAGCCAGTTAGCAGTCTTTCAAATCCAGAAATGCTATTCACCTTTTCTCAGAGCAAATCTAGGGTGGTTGTCATGGCCGCTGCTATAGACAGATGACTGTGCTAGTTTGCTTCCTATTATCACCACTGCACCAATGGAGTACAATCAGCTGCTCCTTAGAAAACCACTGCAAAGTAAAACTTGATTTCAACACTGCCGTATACGATGTAAAGTTTGCAACTTTTAACTTACACCAAACAACAACAACCCCCCCCCCCCCCCAGTAACTTTGCCTGGACAAGTAAGCACTGTGATGTATTTCTAGAGACACAGCAAGCTGACCCCAAAACATTGTCTGCGACTGTTTTATGATTGAGCCGAGTAAGAACATACCATTTCCGGACGTTAAAAAAGTTAACAGGCCAAGAGAACAATGCTTGTTTCACTAACCTTTCTGTTTGGGGAGGGGGGGGGGTCTGGTTGCAGAAAGAGGGTGAGGTGGCTATCTCACTTTCTGGTATGTTCTGTACTGCCGTTTTCCATGCTCACTAATTCCAATCCCTCCACCCCCCAGCCATACTTTGGTTTTTCATGTTCAATCCTCAGGATCAGGAGCCCACAGGAAACTACGTTTGTTAGGATGCTATGGGGCCACCAACCAGACAGGCTTTGCACTGCTGCTGTATATTCTAATGTCAGGATAATATGGAGCCAACAACCAGACAGGCCCTGCATTGTTGCTGTATATTCTAATGTCAGGATGCTATAGGGCCACCAACCAGACAGGCTCTGCACTGCTGCTGTATATTCTAATGTCAGGATGCTGTGAGGACACCAACCAGAGAGGCTCTACACTGTTGCTGTATAATCTTAGTCATACACGTTCAGTAGTGACTCTTACTGAGCCAGCATACGCAGAAAACCTATGAAGCTCCCTACTGACAATAAAGGCTAAGTCACGGAGCCAGACTGTGTGAGATACCCATCTAGGGTAGTGACCACCACGGAGTCTCTCCAGCGACCATCTCCCATGAACTTCCAACCTTGAAGGCCTCAACAGCATCTCATCACAGGCACATAAATGTATCGGAAACTAAAACCGAGGTCACCATGAGATCAGAGTAAGCTCAGTGGCAATGAGACAATGTTCTTTTATTGCATGACAGTCAATGCTGTTGGCATAATGCCATAAAAGCGCACCAGCTTTGAGACTTCTTGACAGGGCTCTACTCTACGTATGCTATCATAATGACATATTCCAGCATCGACTAGGCCGGAGGGGTTCAGAAACTGCAGTGTTTGTCAAGCAATTTGAACAACACTGTCAAAATCGTATTCGTAAAGTAGACGAAGCTGGACAGGGTGGTCCCAGTCTTCCCAACGAGCCCATAGCAAACTCACTCTGCACAGGCCCTGGATGAAGTCTGAAGAACCCCCCAGACTCTTGTGGGATTTGATGGAATTCTCCACTTTCCAGACATGAACTCATGGGACTATCCACTGTGCTCTGGCAGCTGGTGGTTTGACTGAGTTGATCACACAGTGGATGTTGACCAGTACACTTTTTTTTTTCGTTAAATCAAATTTCGATTTTAAAGACTATTTGTATTTTGTATATATATGTCACAGCAGATTTCTCTGCGTGAAATTCAGGCTGCTCTCTTCGGGGAGAGCGCGTCGCCACAAGTGCAGTGCCTACCCATTTTTCTTTTTCCTGTATGCAACTGTATTAATTTGTTTCCCTATCAGAGTGGCTTTTTTCTACAGAACTTTGCCAGGGTCAACCCCTTGTTGCCGTGGGTTCTTTTATGTGCGCTAAATAGTGATGTGTAACACACGGGACCTCGGTTTATCGTCTCATTCGAAAGACTACTTACTCCTGTTGTGCTCATAGGCAACAATGCAGGGCAGGCTGCTATGTTTTGGTGTTGTTTTCTGTGCTGGGCAGGCCAGTCTGTCTGTTATTTATGGCGCCACAGGTGTATGTCAAGGCCTTCAGTTTCCCCACCGTTTGAAACCCAGCATTTTTGGGATTCCTCTCTTGCGTTTTCTTTCTCACGTCCATTGACAGACATCCAGGGTGGGAAGAGTGTGCCGGTTTGATCTCTGATTCTCTGCATGAAAGGAAAGACATGGTGAAAGAAAACGTTGTGGCGATTATTTTGAACGCAGTGATTGTTTGCATGTTTTGTTTTTGTTTTCTGTTTGTTTTTTGTTTGGTTGGGTTTTTGTTTGTGGTGTGTGTGTGTGTGTGTGTGTGTGTGTGTGTGTGTGTGTGTGTGTGTGTGCGTGCGTGCGTGCGTGCGTGCGTGCGTGTGTGTGTGTGTGTATGTTGTGTGTGTGTGTGTGTATTTTGTCATGCTAGACTGCTGCCCTCTTTGCAGGTTGGTCAGTCTGCCACAACAGGTGAAGACATTATCCACAGGCAGAACAGTTTGAACTGTAGCGCCCATTACAGCGGACAGGCAAACAGATCAAGATACCCCAGCCCCTGTATTTGTTTTTGTCAAACAGACCCTGGAATCCACACGCTAGACAATGACTTTTAAGGGACGTAATCCGAAACAAAAAATTGGGGGGGGGGGGGGGGGGGGGTATTGTGAAAAGCTTAAGTGTGAACGTTGATAAGTTGATGGGTTCTTTTTTTGTTGTAAAATGTTTTGAGTGAAAGCTGTACTTTTTTTTAATGGTACTGCGAGTTGTGTGTGTGTGTGTGTGTGTGTGTGTGTGTGTGTGTGTGTGTGTGTGTGTGGTGTGTGTGTGTGTGTGTGTGTGTGTGTGTGTGTGTGTGTGTGTGTGTGTGTATTTTGTCATGCTAGACTGCTGCCCTCTTTGCAGGTTGGTCAGTCTGCCACAACAGGTGAAGACATTATCCACAGGCAGAACAGTTTGATCTGTAGCGCCCATTACAGCGGACACGCAAACAGATCAAGATACCCCAGCCCTGTATTTGTTTTTGTCAAACAGACCCTGGAATCCACACGCTAGACAATGACTTTTAAGGGACGTAATCCGAAACAAAAAATTTGGGGGGGGGGGGTATTGTGAAAAGCTTAAGTGTGAACGTTGATAAGTTGATGGGATCTTTTTTAAAAAGTAAAATGTTTTGAGTGAAAGCTGTACTTTTTTTTAATGGTACTGCGAGAGCGACAAAAGTTATTTGAATCACAGACTGTTGTCGCTAATGCTTGCTTATTTGTTGCTTTGTGTGAAATTAGGAGGGAATTCCAGACAAATGTTAAGACTAAGAGGAAGGTTTGTATGCGTGCGCCTGTATCTGGTTGCGAGTTGTTGTGCAGTGTCAACACCTCGTTAGTGACAAGAGTGTATAAGACGAATAGAACTTAAAGGTTTGTGATTGTGGGTAGTGAATGTGTGGATGTGATGTGTGAAATGCCTCACGCTTGGCATTTGGAAGTAGTCGCACTTTCCTTCAGAACAACTTTGGCAATGGGAAAGGAGGCACTGTTTACAGTTATGTATACTGCCTCCATCCCATTATATATATTTTTTAAATCATCCGCTTGAAGATGTTTTGGGTAGGTTTTTGAATTTGAATCAGTAGATGACAGGCCGTTTTGCTGTGCAATGTGTGTACTGTGCAATACGAGAGCAGGATGTAGGAAGTGGGGAAAATAGGGGGTGGGGGTGGGGGGTGGGGGTTGCAGCAGATGATTAAGAACTGAACACTACAGTCATTTTGCTTCACTTGAGCAAAGGAAACTTGGAACTTTATCTTGTTTATTTCATTTTTAAGTTTTTAAAAAACATCTTTTATTTTGAAGATAATGAAAGAAGCACTCATGTAGGCTTTTTTACATCCAGTCCCGTGTGCATGCGGTTTTTTAAATTAATGTGCGTGCAACATGTTCTGCGTGTGTTCGCATACAAGATCACTGTTTACATTCTCATTCAAAGAACATTTGGGGGAGCAGAGTCGGCATTTGATGATAACTCCAGGGAAAAAGTCCCCTCGGGCGTTTTATGGAAAACGTTTGTTCAGTGCTTCGCCAATGAACTCCAGAGGAGCGGAAAAACCTAGTGGTTAGAGTGTTGCTCCCGTGATCAGACAGTAACTGGGAGTTGAGGGTTCCAATCTCTGCTGACGTGTCCCTTTAAAAGAACTTTTTTTTCTCTGGGGTTAACACTGGTACTGGCTTCCTCAGAAAGTCCTTCAGAGGAGACTATAAACCAGTCTGTGTGTCAATACATGTAGCATATTTTTCATAAACATTATAAAAAAAACACCCGCTCTCTCCCCGTAGAAATGCCAGGAACGTGTCAGTGTCGTTAGAATCTCCACCCTTGGGAAATTCTCTGATAGGAATGTCCTCTTTTCTATCCCTCTCTTTATTGGTGACTTGTTCCTTTTCTTCCTGTCGCCCCCTTGTCTGTTTTTTGTTGTTGCCTTCTTGGTCTATTCTCTGCCTTTTTCCCCAGAAAGACTTAAAAGATAACAGTTCTCTCTGCTTTTTCGCAGAGCCAAACTGATTGAGTCACCCACCTGGGGTGGCGACCGTCACAACACCCATCCAACGATCGATCTTTGCTAGGGCTTTGACACACACACACACACACACACACAACACACCACACACACACACACACACACACACACACACACCCCACACACACACACACACCACACTCACACAGGCACAGGAGTGTCCAGGAAGCCAAATCTGGGGTCGCCATGAAACCACAGCAATAAGGGATGGCGAACAATTTTTCTTTGATTGCATCATGATCAATGGTAATGCAGAGGATTAATGATAATGCCATAGAAATGATGTGCGTTGAGACTATTTGAAAGGGCTGTATTTTCTATTTTTGTATTTTGTATTTTGTACCACTTTATGTCACAGCAGATTTCTCTGCGTGAAATTCGGGCTGCTCTCACCGGGGAGAGAGCGTCGCCTTAAGTGCAGCGCCTACCCATTTTTTTTTCTTTTTCCTGCATGCCATTGTATTTATTTCCCAATCAGTGACTTTTTTTGTACAGAATTTTGCCAGGGTCAACCCCTTGTTGCCGTGGGTTCTTTTACGTGCGCTAAATAGTGATGTACTATATACTTCCGATCATAATAATCATATCCCAGAGTCGACTGGACACGAGATATTGAGACACATGCAGTATTTGTCAAGTAATATGAGCAACATTCTCAAATTTGCATCAGTAGAGTGGATAAAACTCGACAGCGTGTTCCCAGTATTCCCAGAGAATAGCCAGAGCCTGATAACCCCCTGTGACTCTTATCAGATTCGAACCCATGGCCTTCAAACTAGTAACCCAATGCAACAATCACTTCGACATGGCACCATCTGTACAAGATCATGGAATCTTCTTCGTTTATGGTATGAGAAAAAAAGACCTTGTGAGGTCACGTAAACACTTCAGAGATCTTGAAACTGTCCCAGATTGGTGCTTAGTACATGACAGAACTGTGAAAACAGTCTGCATGCATCCACACCAGCTTCCTCCAATGCAAAGGTCTGTAAAGTTGGTCAGTCATTTACTTTTATGACTTTTGTGGATGTTGTTTTATCGTGATGAATTGCTCTGCATGCACCATTATTTCTTTTGGAGAACACATTGAAACTGAAAAGTACCGATCCTCGGCTTGAAATGGGCTGTCTGTGAGCTAGGGAAGGGAGGGAGGAGTGGAGTGAGTTATGAAAATCAGGAGCAGATCGGGATGTTGGGGGGGGGGGGGGGGAGGTGCAGCGAAGGAAAGGAGGAGGTACTGTTATGGGGTGTAGAAGAGGGAAGGGATGGGGGGGGTGTGGGTGGGGTGGGAGTTAAAGTGACAGTTACGAGGGGAGAATGACAAGAGCAGGAATGAAAGGAGGCTGTTGGATATGGAGCGAGTTGCAAGGAACACTGTGTGGAAATGGAGGAGGCTGGCAGTTGGGGTATTTATGGGGTGCTAGCTCCAGTTTGCTGCAACTGCTTCATTTCTCAGCAGTCTCTGTGTGTGTGTACCACACGTCTGTCTGGGTGAGATCTATGAGTTTTCAGTGCAGGTTTAGCATGGTATTTCTAAGAAAAAAAAAATCACGTAGTTTTGTAAACCTGATGACACATTTTTTACTTCCACCAATTGAGTGCATTGAGTATTATAAGTGTATTCTATATGAATGAGTTTCTTTTGATAAATTTGGTTGAAACCAATATTGAGTGCAAAGGATTGTTTGTGTGTTACCACTGTTTATGTGATATCATCGATTATGGAATATCATTGTTGATGTGGCAGTATCATTGTTGATGTGGTAGTATCATTGTTGATGTGGTAGTATTATTGTTGATGTTGGTGTAGTATCATTGTTGATGTGGTAGTATCATTGTTGATGTGGTATCATTGTTGATGTGGTAGTATCATTGTTGATGTGGTAATCATTGTTGATGTGGTAGTATCATTGTTTATGTGGTATCATTGTTGATGTGGTAGTATCATTGTTGATGTGGTAGTATCATTGTTGATGTGGGTAGTATCATTGTTTATGTGGTATCATTGTTGATTGTGAATATCATTGTTGATGTGGCGGTATCATTGTTTATGAGGTATCATTGTTTATGTGGTATCGCGGATAACCACTTCTTCTACATTAAAATATTGTGGAATGTATCTTCTTTCTGTGTTGCTCTCTTCTTGCCAGAAAGAGTTGGTTCTTATCCAGTATAGTATTTCCCAGTCATTACAAACTGGCTAGTCTAGGAGCATGCCATGTTCTATTCATCATGCTCTATTTTACACGATTTCTCCCCCCCCCAACCCCTTTTGCTTTACAAACCTCTGTAGAATATTTGTCATTTTTATATTGAAAGTATTTTCACATGCCCTGCAAGTTGTAGTATTGTTAAATTGCATGTACCCCAGGTTTTTTTTTCTTGAAATAAACCTTGAAACCAGTGCAATAGGTTATGCAGATGGTACAAAGAGCAGAAACAGGGCTGCACAGGACAGACCTGTGATGAAACATAGATGTGTGAATATTCTGCACAGTCACATCTTTCCAGAACTTCCCTCTCACTTTTATTCTCTGCATTTTCTTACCGGGTGGGATATGAAGTGCTTGGTCTTCTCTTGAGCTTGTAACTTAACTCTGCAGGAGGTCTGCCTGTTGGCATCAGCCAACATACTCCACTTCAGAGTAGCTCATTTTTTTGCATAAGATGCATGCTGGGTATATTCGTATTCCCGTAACCCATTGAACACTAACATACATTAAGAGATCTTTAACATGCATATTTGATCTTCTACCTGTGAATAGACATAAGCGGAATTAACACACTAGCGGGTCTGCACTTTCAGTGGACCTGAAAGATTGTAAATACTCCCCAGCTTGTATTCATCACATACTGCTGCCAACATTCGAACCAACGACTTCGCGATTCCTTGGGATTGAAGTCAGACCGTCTGAACTGCGCAGAAACGGTTGCATGGACAAAAGTTTACCATTGGTGAACTGCAGAACTCTAGCTGAGGAATGAAAAAAAAAACCCTCACTCAACAACAGCAACAAAAAAACAAACCCCCCCCCCTCCCCTTCTCTTCTTCTTTCTTCTTCTTTCTTTTCTTCTTCTTCTTCTTCTTCCTCTTCTTCTTTTCTTCTCTTCTCCTTCTCCTTCTTCTCTTCTTCTTCTTCTTCACGTCTTACCTTCACTTCTTGTACTAAATAGCGTCCATCACTTTTCAAAACCTTCAAAACTGTGGAAAAACATCAATGGTTTACACGGACTGGCCCTTAGTGAGGAGTGAGTTATTAAACACAGGATCGGGGGGGGGGGGGGGGGGGGGGGGGGGGGGGGGGGGGGGGGGGGGGGGAGAGGGGGAGGAGGAGGGGGAGGTAAGGCAGGTACAGTGACAGTTACGAGGGGAGAATGACAAGAGCAGGAATATAAAGCAAGGATACGGCACATGGGGCAACTTGCAGGCTGCCAGGCAGGCAGGCAGGCACACAGAGACTGGAAATGGAGGATGCTGGCAGTTGTGATGTTTATGGGGTGCTAGAGATGGCTGAAACTGTTTTGTTCCTTGGGTGTGTGTGTGTGTGTGTGTGTGTGTGTGTGTGCGTGCGTTGTGTGTGTATGCGTGCGTGACGTGTGTGTGTGTGGTGTGTGTGTGTTGTGTATGTGTGTGTGTGTGCGTGCGTTGTGTGTGTATGCGTGCGTGCACGTGTGTGTGTGTGTGTGCGTGTGTGTGTGTGTTGTGTATGTGTGTGTGTGTGACTGTGTATATGTGTGTGTGCGCGCACGCGCGTGTTTGTGTTGATGTGTGTGTGTGTTTCTTTCGAGGATAATATGTATGTGTTGGGGGGGGGGGGGGGGGGGTAGCACGCGTGTGCGCGTGTGTGTACATCCTTCTGTTTGTCTATTTGTTTGAATGGAATATGTTTCTTTGAGTACGTCAAATGGTTTGTAAAAATGCAAAATGATGTTGTAACCCTCATGCCATAATTTTGATTTTTTAACTTGTCATGTTTATGAGACGTGCGTCTGCAACTACTAGAACATCAATTATGTTATAACCTCAAAGAGAGTGGGCTACGAAGCCAAAAAACTACTCTTTTTGGAGGCCCCAAAACATGGTTTTCATGACAAGATGGCCAATACACATGTCTCCCATGATTCATATCCCCATTCCCTGAACTGCAATGTTGTTTATTGCCTGTATGTAACCTTAATGCTTGCCATGAGAACTAAGCGAGGGGCGTTGGCACATCAGCTAAAAGTACCATAGTCTGCCAAGAGAATGCGGTGATGAGGTTCTGTTCCCAGTGGCTTTAACTCACAGGTGACAGTTTTTAAAGCTCAGTGGCTGATGAATGAAGGACAAACAAGAGAAATTGACAATTTCTGAGTCAGTGTAAGTGTAAGAAGTGGAGGAGGCTGGTTGCAGAATCTTCAGTTGTGCCCCCACGGGGCACGGGACTACGGGACAGTTGAAGGTGAAGTGTGAAGTGTGAATATGTCACTCTTCATGTAGACACAGATCAAGAATGCATTCAGAATGATATTTTTAGTTTGAATGTTTACTTGGTATCAAGGTCGTAAAGAGAAATGTTGGATTAAAAAGAACAAACAAGAATGCACGTTAAAGATCCCCAAACCCATGTCAGATTTTGAGGAGTTGTGAAAAGACTTGAAATGGTCAGCATGCACTTGAGCCACTGACAGCATGATGAGTTCTGCAGATGGAAAACATCCTGTGCTCATTGTCTCCCCTGCAAGTGGCTTTCTTGACAGATGAGGTGTATGTAGTGCATGGACTGCTATGTGCGCAGTTACACCTTCTTCAGAAAACGTTTAACACAGATAGATAAAAACAAAGTAATAACACCATAACCAAGAAGCCAATGTCACTTGTGGTAGGGGGGGGGGGGTTCACACGAGAAAGCTTCACTATGTATACGGATGTATTTCTGAAGATGGAATACAGCTACTTTAATGGTGGGTTAACTGTTGCACACGTAAAATCTCACTGTTGGTGAATATATCTAAGAGGTAAAGCTAAGTAATGAACCCCACCCCCATCTCCAACTTTCCGTCAGATTTGTTTTACAAGTATTCTCATTTCTGTGTAGATAGACTTTAGTTTAGTATCTACAGTGAGCTGGCCAGACTTTCACACTGAAGAAGGTTTTTTAAAATCAACAAAAATTTGTGTTCTGTCAAATTTTTGGATGTTGCGTTCTAAATTGTTTGCCTTACACAAACAACGCACAAAACCTGGGGTGAAATCTGACTTAACATGTCTGTGAATGAGTAGAGAGTGGGGAAAATCAGGAGTAGTAGGGGGATACACACACACACACACACACACACACACACACACACACACACACACACACACACACACACACACACACACATACATACCATACATACATACATACTACATACATACATACATACATACATACATACATACATACATACATACATACATACATACATACATACATACATACATACATACATACATACTACATACATACATACATATATATCATACACACACACATACACACATACAAATATATAATTTTCTTTTTGATAAGGCAGAAAGTCCAGAGAATAATTGAACAGCAAAAGACTTCAGAGAAAAAGTCCCCCCCCCCCCCCCCCCCCTTTAAGAAAATGTTTTGGTTTACAACTTCTTATGCTTTAAAGTGAAGGGGTGGGATTGGGGCAGTGCCAGCAGTCTTGGCTTTTAGATGCTCCTTATTTTTTCCCTTTAGTGCCGTAAATGAAAGAGCGGTCTGTATACTGCTAACATGAGCAAAGGTCCATGTCTAGTCTTTTCTTCAAATCCGCAGTTGGTGAGGTTTGTGGGCAATTTCATGAATTTTCATATCCAGTCTCAGCTCTGCCAAAACAGCTTTGGATAGGACAACCCTTGAATAACTGATTGAAAACAACCTTCAGGTGACAGTGGCGTTAGGTAGTATAGTAGGTATTGTAAAGTGGATAGACTCGACAGAGATAGAATCTGCCCCTCTACCCCCCCCCCCCCCCCCCCCTCCATCCCGTCCTGAAAAAGTTTTGTAGAATGCTGGTACACTATTTGGTAAATGACTAAATGATAGAGCTTTTGCCCCTGCCAGTGCTCTGTTTATGATGAATGAAATTTAGTCCTTAGCTGAATGTATTTAGATTTGTTAAATGCTGAAATGAATGTACTTATCTTCTCCTTTTTTTCACCAGGCGGGCTCCCAATGCACTGACTGCAAAATGGCAAAACAAATGAGTGTGCGAATCGGGTCAAACTCAACAGATTTTTTCTTGTGAAGTTAGGAAGTGCTTATTTCACTTTCGCAGTTTTGACATAGTTTTCAGTTGAACAATTTCACTTCATTCTCATTATTTTGGGTCACGTTTTCATCGGTGTTAATATAAAAAACGATGCGCTAAGCGGTTTAAAAAATAATTCCTCGTTATTTTTTTTACCCGGTTCGTGCTGTTGTTGAACGCCTTAACGCCAGTTAGCGACAAGGAAAGCAGTTAAGGACACGACAAACGTGCTGCCCTCGTGTGAAGATGACTGCTGCATTGTTGCCATGTGGTCCTGCTGGCATTCTTCGGCATCAACGGTGACTGCAACCTGCTTGTCTCCCCCCCCCCCCCCCCATCTACACCACCCGTGGTGCTGAAGAATGCGCAGCACCGGGAGAGTGCTACACGGTTTAACAGAGTGCGGAATCCACTGTCGTTGTATCAGTTGCATCACGTGTGAGTTGTGTATATAAGATACAGGAGCAAATGTTCCCCGTGGGGATGCCTGGGGCCTGTCAGTAGGAATAGCATCTCCACCTGGAAATTCTGCGTCAGGATTTACCTCTTTTCTATCCTTCTCTTTGTTTCTGCCTTGTTCATTTTCTTTCTGTCACGTCTTCCTTGTTTATTTTCTGCCTTCTTGGTCCTTTCTTCTACCTTTTTTTTTTTCTAGAAAGACCTTAAAGATAAGAATTCTCTCCCACGCCGAAGTCGGATGCGCTGGGCCTGACTTGTCAGGCGCTTAACGGCAGCGCGACACATTTTCACTCATATGACAAGCAACAATAGTTGCTGTCTGAGCGTTTGAAGAAGAAGCAAATGCCCACGCACATTACATTTGAAAGCACCAAAGAAGGGGTAAACAGTGAAAATTTAGTACCTGAGATATTGTTAATTTTATATGACGACACAAAAACCATAACAAAATTATTGAGCAAAGCATGGAAAAATCATTGGCACTATTTCAATCCAGGTTTTGGAAGCACGTGTTAACGACTGTTTCGGTCACAGCTGTCTTGGCTAGCAAGTAAGAAAGTACAACCCTAAGTGAGTGATTGCACTTCTTAAGTAACTTTCATACATGAAAATGTTGTGCCCCGTCTGCAGACCATAACTTTGTACCTACACATAATTATGATACCTCTCAAATAAATTAAACTAAACCAAGAGGTACGCCACGTCACACGAACATCTGGGCTGGCCAAGACTGTCCTACAGGGAACAGTGAAAGGAGGGAGAGAAAGAGGCAGACAGAGGAAACGATAGGAAGACAACATCAGAGAGTGGACTGGCCTTGGGTGGAACCATCTGCTACGGAAAGCAGAGGACGGCGGAGAGTGGAGGAAGCTGGTTGCAAAATCTTCACTGACGCCTACACAGTCCAAGGGACTACTGGGTAGGTGAAGGGTGAAGGATATGATACCAAAACACCAATACACATACTTTATTATGTCAATCACGTGCCATATATATATATATAAATATAATATATATAGATAATATATACATATATACATGATATATATATATGTATACTTATATATATATAAATATATAAAGCAATTAACAAAACAAAAAATTATCATAGAAAGTAATGAAAAAATATTCAATCTTGAAAATAACACACACACACACACACACTCACACACACACACACACACACACACACACACACACACACACACACACACACACACACACACACACACTTACATCAAGATAGCACATACATTATCTTCTAGAAAAAGAGTTTTTGCTGTATGTAACTTTAGGTATGTGTGTTTACAGAAAAGTATTTTAAGAAAGCATCGTCCATTTAAAAAAAAAAACAAACTCTGACACAGCCATTCTATATACAACAATCACAACACTTGTCAACAATCATTTAGAATATCAAGTCAAATGTAGAGGCCTAATAACAGATAGTCATTCACAGTGTTCCACTGTGTACACTTCGAGAACGAAAGGTTATTTAGTGAATATACACACAAGGACAAGAAATGGAATTTGTTTTTTGTTTTGTTTTTTCTGCAGTCTGGTCATCTTAAGGAGTGAACAGATTTTTAAAAAATCAATTAAAAAGTATACAGTAAGAATGCCAAAAAGTGGTTCTGGTAGTATCATATCCAACAGACCAAGAGGGGGAAAGTTATTAAAAGAAAAAAGAAAAGAAAAAAGAAAAAGAAGAAAAAGAAAAAAACTGAAAAAGGCCTTTTGAATAAAGAGAGATACGTGAAGCAACACACAAAAACAACAAAAAACAAAAAAACCCAGCAGCCAAATCTAAAAAAAAATTCCGGATGCTCTATAATATCCGTATATCTGAAAGCCCTAACAAAAGGGATTGAACTTTTATTTTTCATTCCAGATAATGATTTCTCTGTTAAAAACACTGCTATACACACCCCAGCAGGCCATCGTGCATTAGCCTAGCCTAGCCCAGTCCTCCTCCTCTTCTTGTAGCAAAGTAACCGACTTCCTGTACGGGAGGGAGTCTCCGGCGTTGAAAGCCATCAGCAGACAGTTGTTTGTGCAGGCTTTCATGTGGGGATTGCTAGGCCCCCCTCCGCCCTGGGGGTTAAAGACACCCCCCCCTCCCCCCGCCACATCAGACGTATTGATGAAGACAGAACGCCGAGGAGCAGCTCACCGGTGTGTGTAGATGGCACAGGCGCTAACACATGGGTCAACACGCCGCCACAGAAACAAATACCACTGCCTCAGGTCAGGTATGAAAACAGCAGTCGGAATTCCAGGCTGACATTTAAAGAGAGTAAACCCCCAAGTTTGCTCTTTTCATTTCAGCGGGCCTGTTTGGCGCGCCAGCATGCGTCATTTGGCCTCTTGTGTTTTGGACGGCGCTGCTGCTGCTTCGGCCTCCTTCTCCCCTCCTCCTCTCTCTCTCTCTCTCTCTCTCTCTCTCTCTCTCTCTCTCTCTTTGTCCCCCTCTCTCCCCCCCCCTCTTAACAGATCCGGGCGTTTTGGGTAAGCCGGCGAAAGATTGGCTCGTTGCGAGAAAGTTCAAATGCGTCCAGGAGGAAGACGTGATAAATCTTGAAGATTTTGTCATAGCTTTCATTATGGACCCGATCTTCTTGTTGTTGGGGGGGGGGGGGGGGGGGGGGAAGAGCGGGATGAGGGAAAATAGCTACACTAGTGCAGTACAGGGAGGGAGAGGATCCTGACTCCAGATTTTGCCCTCGTCTGTTTGCTTCTGTCTGTGTCTGTGTCTGTCTATCTGTTCAGGCAATGGCTTATTTTTTGTCAAAACGTTTTTTGGAATCTAGTTTACGCCCGGAGTTTTGCCCCTTCTTTTTAATTCACAAGTACAACAGAACGTAAAAATTGCAATTTACGTTATTTTAGCCGATATTGACAAAACTCTAGCCAGTTTTAGTCAAAGTATCAAAGACTGACCTGAAAGTGGAGCGGCTTTCTTCTGGACTAACTATTGTCACCTTTCAAAAGCCACGTGAATGTGGGATACAGCAGGACTGCGGTGGTATTTAGTGTATATCCATAAGAACAGAACGCTTTACCACCTTGTGTTGAAGGCCAAGATCTAGGCCCCATTTTACACCAACAACCTGGACAAGAGACCATTGTGGGGCTTTAGCAAGTTTTCAAGTTTTGGAGTGGCTTCCACTTTCATGAGTAACGATAATGAACGAAATTTCATTTTGTTATCATTTCAACATTTTTTTTTATGCCACTTTAAGTCACAGCAGATTTTACTGAGGGCTATAGATTTACAAGTACTTTTTTCGATCCAGCCCTAAAAAAGTGAATAAATGACGATCTAATTCAGCTACACTATTGACTGACCTTTCTTCCTTCGAAAACAACCAATGGCTGCAGACTACCTAGCTGTGGGAAAGAGGAGCCAGTGTATGCTTTTGGAGGTAACTGTGACCAGCCACCCCACTTCCTTTGTTCTTCATTTTCTGGGTGTTTATGTCAACATCAGTGGATCATAAAATGCCCCCTTTCCCAATAGTATTAGCCCCAAAATCATGTCTGCACATTTCTTGGATTAGTTTGTCGGGGAACAATTTGTTTCAAAGTCACTGAATTTTCATGCATGCATAGATTGTTCACCTGTATGTATGTCAATTGGGATTAAAAAAAAGAAAGAATTTGTTTACCTGGTTATACAAAATCAACAATGAAAATGGGAACTTTGATACTTTTGACCCTGACTAACCCAGTATGCATCCAACCTGATCTGAACCCATTTGACCTTACTCATGACTTATTTTTTGCTGATTTTTTTTATAACCATTACAAAATAGTGGCCATTTGTGGACATGGAAAATAAAGGAAAATAACTGCCAGTACCGAATGAGTCGCCGCGTAAATCAGATCCATCACTGCTGGTGGGCTTAACTGTCATAACAGCTCTTCTAGAAGTCCCTGCCACTTTCTTTAAGTCAGGCACTCCAATGCCCATTACAGTCCTACCGCATCAATGGAAACTCCCCTGTCTGCAAAAGTGCTTGAGCGGAGTAAACTTCATGCCACTCTATTCGTGGCTGCGCTGTCTTAAGAATCGGTGATCTGGAGGAAGAGGATCGGGGAATTAGAGGTAAGCTAGCACACCTGTCCTGAAAGCGAGAAATGCAGGTTCGACCCCAGTTTGTGCCATACCCCCCCCCCCCTTCCACAAAACCTTGAGTTTTGGTGCTAGTCTTTCGTATGAGACGATAAACTGGAGTTCTGTGTACAACACACATTCCTTGCACGTATCAGATATCTATCTATCTATCTATCTATCTATCTATCTATCTATCTATCTATCTATCTATCTATCT
>CM060331.1:30286813-30289313 GCA_030674155.1 Stramonita haemastoma | reverse complement strand
GCCTGACCCTGGGCAAGTTCATCACAATAAACAAGATCACTGCGGTGGTTCGGAGCCCAGATTTGAATTCTGAAGCCAAAATGTCTCATTATTTTTTTCTTTCAGTTTGTAAGTCTTGTATCCTGGGTTGTAGAAGTCAGGATAATGTTGTTGCATGTATTCACAGTACTTCTCACCTAGCATGGTCATTCTCTCCACCTGTGAACCTCTGATTATTGCATTTTCATCATACTCGCATATGTACTCAAATGCCCTCTCGTATGCCTGTAGCCGCTCAGTAGTTTTCTGGTCTGTTGATGTTTCAGCATGCCTGTCTTCACATCTCAGATAGTCTTTTCTACAACCTTCGTGATAGTGAGCTTCACGTACTACAAGATCTGTATCTTGATAATGAGCGAAAATGTCATCTTGTTTAGTTTTGGCTGCATCCTGTATAGACTGTTCTGCTGTCTTGGTGATACATTTTCCAAGTTTTCCAAAACATGGAACCCCTTTTGAAACTTTCTTTTTTAATTTCTTCTTGCAAAAAGTGCAACTGTCTTTTGGAAGCAATGGGCCTGAAGTAGCGACAGTCCTTTAGGTTTTGATGGTCCTGCAACCTCTTCACTACCTGTCTCACGCTTTCTTTTCCTGGCAAATTTCACACTTGTAAACTGTGCATAACAAACAGCTTCTGTGATAACCATGGCGTGTAAAGTCAAGGTCTCCTGGAATACAATTACAAATCTCATCTAGTCTATGACATGCCACATCTGAAGAACGTCTCAAGTGAAGAGACTTTTAAATAGTTTTTTGTGCTTTCTTCAGTTAGTGGAGTTACAGTCTTTTCTGTTATTTTGGAAATGAATTATACAAGTTCTCCCACCCCTGGAAGTTTTTCTTTTGCACATAAATGTACTTTTGAAGGTCACTGGATGTTCATCTGCCATGTTGAAATGTTCATTTTATACAGGAAACGTCACATGGGGAAGATGAAATACACTTTCAGTGAGAGACTGCACACTTGCCAGTGACTCCACTCTCCTCAAAAGTCTTTCGGATGAGACTGTAAACCGAGGCCCCGTGTGCGAACGTACCCAGAACGTCTTACGCACACGTTAAATCATGTTCCGCTTTTCGTAAGAGTAGGCCATTGTGTGCGGGTGGGAACAGATGAAAATATTTACACAACTGCATACACACGGGGACTGGATGAAAAAAGCACATGAGTGCTTATTCCATTATCCTCGATATAAAAGAATAAAATAAAAATAAAAATAAATAAAATGACCTGAAACATGATGGTTAAAATGGATACTAAAAGTACTACTCAACAGTTTGCCTTATCCCCAACGTTTGTGGTGGAGGACGCGGAACTGAAAAGAACAACGAATTATGACCACGCCTTGTTCTATTTTTAGATGTATGTTATCGTGTGTCACTTGAATGTGCTGTGGTGTGTGTGTGTGTGTGTGTGTGTGTGTGTGTGTGTGTGTGTGTGTGTGTGTGTGTGTGTGTGTTTTACACGCGTGCACACGCGCGCGACTGATCTGCAAATTATGTGTAATTTCTTGAGGAAAAAAAAAAGAAACTAAAAAATATTCATACTCAAAGCGCTGTGGTTAACACATCCTCTTCGTTAATGACACTTATGGCTGTTGCAGTACTTACTGTGTGTTACAGACATTCTCTGATCAATAATAACATCTTGATCTAGACTTATTTGTGCATACTTTGTGGAACATACTGATAGTCGGATACATTTCTGGCACCGGACACACAAGGCGTGAGATGAGAAAGTGCCGCTCAACTGATGGTGAGAGAACGGAACAGCGCTCGGCTGTGGTTGAGTGGTAAGACAGATTTCAGCTGCGTGCGGTTCGGACGGCCGCGCATTAAAGTCATCACTGTAGTTTTGTTTTAAATATATCAGCAAACAACTGTGCCTATATAATCGGAAAAATTATACTAGATGCTATTCACAATAAAATTATGAAAAGTTAAGCCAGATTTTGTGCAATAATCGCAGCGTGAACATCCCTACCCCAAAAACCTAAATATAGGGCGCAAAGAGGGGAAAATGCACTGTTGATACACCTCTCACTCCTGAAATAACCTGTATCCCAGAGGGTAACATGTCAAATGTTTCTACCAACATCATAAGCTTTCAGAAAAACAAAGTCAAAAATCCCCCCCAGGGGGGGGGGGGAGGTTTCCCTCTCCTAGATCATGGTCTAGAGCGGTCTCTGCTACTGTCTCAATGTCAAGGACGCTCCTTTTCTATACCGGCAATGATTGGCTAGGCGTGTTGCACTGCTGCAGAAAGTCATGGCCAGAAAGTAAACATTCTCCAGGTACTAAAAGTTGATCTTGTTTGGACTTCACACATACACACACACACACACACACACACACACGGACACACGGACACACACACACACACCACCACCACCATCAACAACAACCCCCCAAAACAACAACACAACAACAACAAATAAAAACAAACAAAAAACAAAAATCT
>CM060331.1:30269313-30284313 GCA_030674155.1 Stramonita haemastoma | reverse complement strand
CAGAATGGGTATTGGCACTGGTATCTAGACAGAATGGGTATTGGCACTATAGACAGATGGATGGGTATCTGGTGGCGCTATAGACAGAATGGGTATTGGCACTATAGACAGAATGGGTATTGGCACTATAGACAGAATGGGTATTGGCACTATAGACAGAATGGGTATTGGCACTATAGACAGAATGGGATATTAGCACTATAGACGAGAATGGGTATTGACACTATAGACAGAATGGGTATTGGCACTATAGACAGAATGGGTATTGGCGCTATAAACAGAATGGGTATTGGAGCTGTAGACAGAATGGGTATTGGTAATATAGAAAGAATGGGTATTGGTACTATGGGTATTGGTGCTATAGACAGAATGGGTATTGGTGCAATAGACATAATGGGTATTGGCGCTATAGACAGAATGGGTAGTTGTGCTATAGACGGAATGGGTATTGGTACTATAGAATGAACTGGGTATTTGCCCTATAAACTGAATCAGGGTAGAGACTAAAGCAGCCTTTGCTCACTAGACTGAAGAAGAGATTTAGAATAGGTTGAACAGGCAGAGATGAATGGGTACTTGACTGAACATGTATTTGCTCTATTGATTTCATGGGCATTTACCCTGTAGGATCATTAGTGTTTGCCCTACAGGTTAAATAGATATTTGAATAAATGGGTATTTGCCCTATAGACTGAACAGGTATTTGACTTGCCTCACAGACTTAATGGGTATGTACCCTATAGGTCGAACTGGTATTTGCCCTATAGGTTGAAGGGATAATTCTTTCACTGAAAGCGTATTTGCCATATAGACTGAACAGGTATTTGCCATATAGACTGAACAGGTATTTGCCCTATAGACGGAACAGGTATTTGCACTGTAGATGGAACAGGTATTTGCCCCTAGACTGAACAGGTTTTTGCTGTATAAAATTAACAGGTATTTGCCCTATAGACTGGACAGGTATTCGACTAAATGGGTATTTTGCCCTAAACAGCCTCTTTTTGAAAAAAAATCTTTCAGAGTTGTGTGTGTGTGTGTGTGTGTGTGTGTGTGTGTGTGTGTGTGTGTGTGTGTGTGTGTGTGTGTGGTGTGTGTGTGTGTGTGAATGGTAAAATAATTGAATGATCAATATTATGCAGCCAAACGGTAATCTGCTTTACCAAGAGATGTCAAAACTAAATTAAAAAAGAAAAATGTAATTCCTTGTTCGTTATTGATATATCTTTTTTCCCTTTTTCTCGGCATTTCAAAAAGTAAATTTCCTTTCCACACTGTTTACACTCTGATCTCAACGTATCTATGATCTGTAGTGCACATACCAACAAGAACATGTCGACTATTTTTTTTTTATATCTGTAGACCACACAACGTCCACATTTTCTACCTCCACATAAAAAACCCTCCTAAAACACATTCCTCCCACGCCAGTGGAGAAACCAGAATGAATCCGGAATCTGGAACGAACAATCCTGGAAACAAAACGCATTAGCTCCGAGAAGCAAACGTGTTTTAACGACCTTAAGAGCTGAAACAGACTCCAGGAAAAGCCCGCAGCTAAACGCACGCAGAGACATCGTAGGGCATAATGGATACCGGAAGTGGGGATGATAGTGAGGCTCGGCAGCCGGAAACAGTCGCACTTTTCGACAGATGAGTGTTGGAGGGGCGAGGAGATGTGTGATTTACTGTGTGTGTGATACGCTTTCGTTTCATCACTTCTACGTGTTTCTTTATTCTGTGTAGTTGTTTTGACAGGGAAGATTCGTGATCTAGGTTTCTATGAAGCGTGTCGAGAGAGACAGGGAGCGTTTGAAAGCCCACTTGGTGACCTGCGACTGTGTGGCAAATGCTGAGAGAATGTGCATGATAAAATCTAAGGGTATGTTTTTTTTCTGACGCGTGTCTTTTTGTGTGCAAACGCGTAGTCCTACTGCGCTGGAAATAAAAGTTCAGTATAGCTCTTAATAAGAAAGGAAGACTGGAATTTATAAACTCTTAATAAATCACCTGCAAATAATATATTCAATTCACAAAATACCAAATGCTCAAATAAACTACTTGAAACTTAAGCCAACATCTAAAAACTATGTGACTATTTACATAGTTACGAAAAAACCCCATCTTCACAGGGCTAGGAAAAAACTAAACAGGCCTACCATGTTACGAGGATGTTTATAGCTGTGCTAGTCCACAGAAAATTATAGAGATCAATAGAATAACTCGCATGGGTTGGAAGATGAATTCATTCCATATAAACGTAAAAGAAAAAGAAGGGAGTCAATTTAACATTAAAGATTTATTTTTTGTTGTTGTAAAGAACACGCACATTCATGGCCAACTGCCTTGTACACACTCACACGCGTGCCCCCCCCCCCCCTCTCTCTCTCTGTCTCTCTCGTCTCTTTCTCTCTGTCTGTCTCTCCCCCCCTCTCTCTCTGTCTCTGTCTCTCTCTGTGTGAAATGTGTACACATTGGCATTTTTAAACCACCTGCAAAATGATGCATCTTTTCACACAATACCAAAAGCTCAACAACAACAACAACAACAACAACAACAAAAACTATCTAGATCTTCAGCCGACATGTGAAAACTACGTGACTATAAGCATAGCAGTGAAAAAAATAACCCAGCACAACCCAACTTCACACCACTAGGAATCAAACTGACAAGAACAATGCCACCATATTTCCTTCACACCAAATTTCCCAAACTGCCACCTCGCATGCTTTTCCCTCCCGAATTTATTTTGCAGCTAGGATTGAAAGGAGCCATCGTTCATGCCCAGGCCCCTTATTGAAGGATTTACAAGCTTTTACCAGCTTGAGTTGCTAGGGGGCTGGAACATGAGGGGAGCGTGCGTACCTACCTATAGGCAGATTCATGGGGGCTGCTTTGGTTTTTTGCCTGCGAGACTTTGGCCTTGATAGCGGAAATGGGTGCTGTTGGAGACGAAGCGATTCCAAGGGGAACAATATTTGTCTTGGCGGTGGACGGACCCGGAAGTGCAACGAACATCACGTGCCCTCAGACAGCAATGCACTCTATCAACCGTATGTCACAGACAAAGAGAAAGATTGTTGGGTTTTGTTGTTGGTTTTTTGTTGTTGTTGTTGTTTCTTTGAAGAAAATAGTAATGACAAATAAATGGTGTGGAAGGGATGGTGACGAGGGAGAGAAGCTGATTTATTTGGAAGTGTGATGGTTTGATGTGAAGATAATAGACTGAAACTTGAAACTCACCCCTGATGGGATTGTGGAGAATCTGCAGTGTAAATAGCATCCCCACCTTCTGGAGATTCTGTGCCAGGAATTCCCTCTTTTCTATCCCTTTCTTTGGTTCTGCCGTGTTCGATGTGAAGATATACACAGAAACTTGAAACTCACCCCTGATGAGATGGTGGGGAATCTGTCAGTGTAAACAGCATCCCCACCTTCTGGAGATTCTGTGCCAGGAATTCCCTCTTTTCTATCCTTTCTTTGGTTCTGCCGTGTTCGATGTGAAGATATACACAGAAACTTGAAACTCACCCCTGATGAGATGGTGGGGAATCTGTCAGTGTAAATAGCATCCCCACCTTCTGGAGATTCTGTGCCAGGAATTCCCTCTTTTCTATCCCTTTCTTTGGTTCTGCCGTGTTCGATGTGAAGATATACACAGAAACTTGAAACTCACCCCTGATGAGATGGTGGGGAATCTGTCAGTGTAAACAGCATCCCCACCTTCTGGAGATTCTGTGCCAGGAATTCCCTCTTTTCTATCCCTTTCTTTGGTTCTGCCGTGTTCGATGTGAAGATATACACAGAAACTTGAAACTCACCCTGATGAGATGGTGGGGAATCTGTCATGTAAACAGCATCCCCACCTTCTGGAGATTCTGTGCCAGGAATTCCCTCTTTTCTATCCCTTTCTTTGGTTCTGCCGTGTTCGATGTGAAGATATACACAGAAACTTGAAACTCACCCCTGATGAGATGGTGGGGAATCTGTCAGTGTAAACAGCATCCCCACCTTCTGGAGATTCTGTGCCAGGAATTCCTTCCCTCTTTTCTATCCCTCTTTTTGGTTCTGCCTTGTTCTTTTTTCTTACTGTCACCTCCCTTCTTGTCTGTTTTCTGTCTTCTTGCCCATTCTCCTGCCTTTCTTTCCAGATAGATATTAAAGCTAACAACTTTCTTCCATGTCAAAGTCGGAAACGCTGGGCCTGCCTGACTTGTCAGGCACTTAACAACCACAGCACAACGCATTTTAGCAATTCTGCATACAACACACACACACACACACACACACACACACACACACACACACACACACACACACACACACAACACACCACACACACACACACACACACACACACACACACACACACACACACACACACACACACACACACACACACACACACACACACACAACACCACACAACACACACACACACACGCATTTATGTCATACACAGACAGCAATAGTTGCTGTCTGATTACTGTCTGAGCATTCGACGAAGAAACTTAAAGCATGTCTTCTTTTCTTCCTTAAAATAAGGGGACGGGATAACCTGGTGGTCAGTGTGATGCGCTCGTTATCTGTTGACCCAGGGTTCGAATCTCGTTCAAGAGTATTTTTTTCTCTGGAGATAACATCAAATCCGACCCCCCCCCCCCTCTCCCCAATCTTTCGGATGAGTCTATAAACCGAGGTCCCGTGTGCGAACGCTCGCAGAACATCTTGTGCACACTTAAAAACCCGTTCCACTTTTTGGAAGAGTATGCCATTGTGTGCCAATGGGAGTGGATAACAAAATTTACAAAACTGCATACACTAGGATGCAGGATGTGAAGAAGAGCACATGAGTGCTTATTCCCTTATCCTCGATATAAAAGAATGAATTAAAAAAAAAAAACCCACACCACATCACACCACACTCCCCACCACACCCCAATTCATCACACAATAAGTTAATAATAATAATAATAATAATAATAATAATAATAATAATAATAATAATAATAAAATAATAATTAATAATGGGATTTACATAGCCCTGAATCTTGCAGAGTACACAAATCAAAGCGCTTTCATTCGAATTAGTCACGCGCACGCAACCGTTTACATATAAATTAAACAAAATTACATGTCTACACACACACCACACCACACACACACCACACACACCACACCACAATACATCATACAATACAAGTAGTACAGCACAATACAATTCCTGGAGAGGTAGCAACTTCGCCAGACAGCAGGTGTCCATGTCATAGTGCAGACAGGAAAGCACAATGCTGCTGTACACCAACTGCTCTTCAGGGATTCAGGCATCAAAAAAGTCAGTCAGTCGGTCAGACAGGGAGGTAGATAGAAAAAGAGTACAGGTAGACCCAAGCACGCGCGTGCATGTGTGTGTGTGTGTGTGTGTGTGTGTTGTGTGTGTGTGTGTGTGTGTGTGTGTGTGTGGTGTGTGTGTGTGTGTGTGTGAATGTGTGTGCACGTGGGCACATACACTCATATATATGTATGTATGTATGTATGTATGTATGTATGTATGTATGTATGTATGATGCATGTATGTATGTATGTATGTATGTATGTATGTATGATATTGTATATATATGATAAATATTATATAATATATATAATATTATTATATATATATAAAGAAGGTGGCAGATGGTTAAGATGTGTGTTGTATTGTTGTCGTTGTGTGTGTGTCTGTATGTGTGTGTGTGTGTGTGTGTCTGTATATGTTATGTGTGTGTGTGTGTGTGTGTGTGTGTGTGTGTGTGTGTGTGTGTGTGTGTGTGTGTGTGTGTGGAGCCTCCGTGTGATGGTGCGTGCATGTGTATGTCTTTGTCTTTCATCTCTCAAACTCTGTATAAACACACAAGCGATCTGTGTATACAGGTCTCACCTCTGTACTGGGTTACCTTGGGCTCTGTCTGTCTGTCTGCCTATCTATCTCTGTCTCTGTCTCTGTCTCTCTCTCTTCTCTCTCTCTCTCTCTCTCTCTCTCTCTCTCTCTCTCTCTCTCATCTCTCCTCTCTCTCTCTCTCTCTCTCTCTCTCTCTCTCTCTCTCTCTCTCTCTCCCCTCTTGAATTCACATCCTCTCCTCATTTTCCATAACTCTGTCTCTCTGTCTGCCTGTCTGTCTGTCACTCTTTCTCTGTCGGTCTGTCTGTTTCTGTCTCTCTTGTCTGTCTGTCTGTCTCTTTCTCTGTCTGTCTGCCTGTCTGTCTGTGTCTGTCTGTCTGTGTCTGTCTGTGTCTGTCTGTCTGTCTCTTCTCTCTCTCTCTCTCCTCTGGGAGGGGGGGGGGGTATTTTGTTTTCGTTTTTTTTTTTTTTTTCTAGATAGATGGCTTGATGAAAAAAGCAAATTTATTGCTTACTCAATGTACCATCTGGAAATAAAATTTTGGTTTGATTTGATTTGATTTGATTTGATTTGATTTAGATTTGATTGATCTCTGTCTCTCTCTTCCTCTCTCTCTCTCTCTCTCTCCTCTCTCTCTCTCTCCTCTCTCTCTCTCTCTCTCTCTCTCTCTCTCTCTCTCTCTCTCTCCTCTCTCTCTCTCTCCCTCTCTCTCTCAGGGCAGGATGAAAAAAAGTATGTAAATGCTTACTCTGTTACCCTTGAAAAATAAAAATAAAGATTGTTCATTTTCTCTCTCTCTCGTCTTGAATTCACATCCTCTCCTCATTTTCCATAACTCTGTCTGTCTGCCTGTCTTTCTGTCTGTCTGTCTGCCTGTCTTTCTGTCTGTGCTGTCTTTCTGCCTGTCTGTCTGTCTGTCTCTGTCTCTCTGTATCTCTATGTCTCTCTCTCTGTCTCTCTCTCTCTAATCTTTCTTATTCTGTCTAGAAAAAGTTGATTAAATGGTGGTCTAGATATAACGGACGTCCCTGCTTGTGCCCAACACTTTACTCCGTCCACAAGATCGTGAGAAGTGGTCTGAGTGCTAGTCTCTCGGATGAGGCGATAAACCAAGGTCATATGCATGTGTGCAACACGCTTTCAGCGCCGGTAAAAGAACCCACGGCAATAACAGTTGTCCCTGGAAAAACTGTAGAAAAAAAGCCACTTCGATACGGAAGCAAAATTTTTTAAACACTTGTATGCAGGAATATAAAACAAATGGGTGGTGCTGTACTTAATGGTGCGCTCTCCCCCAGGAAAGCAGGCCAAATCTTACTCTGTGAAATTGCCTTGACTCATAGTCGTATGTAAATACAAATACAAGTGATCTGTTTGTCTTTCACTCACTGTAACTCCACTACCCCCCGTCTCTGTCTCTCACTCTGTGTCTCTTGCTCCGTCTGCGTCTCTGTCTCTCTGTTTTTGTCTCTTCTCTTCTCTATCTCTCTACTCTCTCATCCTCTCCTTCTTTTCTCTGTCTGTCTCTGTCTCTTTGTCTGTCTGTCTCTCTGTCTGCTTGTTTGTCAGTCTGCCTGTCTACCTGTACTGTCTATTTGTCTCTTTCTCTGTCTCTCTCTAATTTTCTGTCTGTCTGTCTCTGTCTGTCTGTCCGTCAGTCTGTCTGTTTCTCTCTCACTCTCTCTCTCTCTCAATTTCTGTCTGTCCGTGTGTCTGTTTCTTCTCTGTCTCTCTCTCTCTGTCTCTCTGTCTCTCTGTCTCTTCCTCTCTGTCTCTTCTGCTGTCTCTTCGTCTCTTCTGTCCTTCTGTCGTCTCTCCCTCTGTCTCTCTCTCTCTCTCCTCTCTCTCTCTCTCTCTCTCATCTCTCTCTCTCTCTCTTCTCTCTCTCTCTCCAGTCTTCTGTACGTCAGGTGGTGCTGTCAAGGTCTCATGCCGAAGAACACGTGCAACATTATCAAGGTAATTAACAGCTACACCGTCTTTCTCCTTGCCCCTTCCCCCTCCCCCCCTTCCCTTCCTCCTCTTCTATCTTTTTCCTCTAACATTTTCAAAAGTGCTTTTGGCTGGACTGTTCCTTTTCTTGTAATTCCTTGTATAATGTGCTAAGGCTTTTGCGGGAATGTTCCCTTGTATAATGTGAGACTTATGGCGTTTTGCGGGAATGTTCCCTGTGTTATGTGACTCTGGTGTGTCAAATGTTCCCTGTGTTATGTACCATGAGTTATTGGCTGTGTGTTCTTTGTTTCCACGGTTATGGGCTGTGATGTTTGCTAATTTGTTTCCACGGTTATGCGGCTGTGATGTTTGCTGAAAATGATTCCTAAAGTTATTGTGGTGCTTACTAGGATGTTTCCTAAACTACGTTTCTCCGGTGTTTCATGAAGCACTCGCTAACTTTGTCAGGTCAAAGGTGTCCTCTGCTACTGGTAACCATGTAAGCCAGTACTACATGTGTCATGTGGGTAGATGGCAGCTCATCAGTCTGGGAAGACGGTTCATCTAGGAAAAGGAAAACTCTGATTTCAAACCACTGCTGCCTTGCGGCTATGCCTACTCATAGGAAAGGCTTCGGGTGTCTCCTCTGAGGAAAAATAAGGAGTCGGAATCCTTAAGGCAGCTCGAGGCTGTATACAGTATGGCAACGTTCTGAAAACTCCTGCGACGGCATTGGAACCATTTTATTGGCGATTGCCTTTCCATGGACCATACCAGTGACGGGAAGAGAGAGAGGAAGAGAGGAGGAGAGAGGGGCTACTGCATGGGTTAATTCTTGCCCTCCATACTTACATACCCAGGCTTTGCGCTCTGGAGAGGTCACTCCATCTTCGCTTTGCAGCGTCGACACAACACGGGGAGCGGCTGTTTACCGGTTATAAGTATGCTTACTCAGTTGGCGTGTAGAGTCAGACGCCAGGGGCTGCTTCTGACGGTGGGAGAGATCACTGCATCTCACTGGGCAGCTACTGCCCACCTTAAGCTGGGCAGCCCCCAGCCAGTAAGGTGCTGTCCAGCCATGGTCTGTTAGCCTCACTGGATGCGTGGGGTTTAGGGTGAAAACCCACAAGCGGATCGACAACTGTAACACCAGGCAACAGAAAAAACCTGCCCTGAAATTGGTGCACATGGAATGTAAGACAATGACACCAGGCTTTTCTGACAATCCACTGGAAGTAATGATCTCGCAAGACAGCTGTCATCTGACAGAGAACTGAGCAGACTGCACATGGACATAGTCGCCCTTCAAGAAACCAAGCTCCCAGAAACAGGATCTGTGAGGGGGAGAGACTTACCCTGTTCTGGCAGGGCAAACCATCAGACGAGGTCAGAGAACACGGCGTGGGAGTTGCATTTAGAAACAGCTTGCTGGGATCTATAACTCCACCAGCAGAAGGAACAGGTAGATCTCGAATCAACACCAGCAAAACACGTGCAAGTTAAAGTGGAGGAGTATGCACGTGTATTGGAGGATACTCTACCTGTCCCATGAACATTTCAGAGTGCTGTCCACAACGCTGCCATGAACGTCGCACAATTTGCAAGTATGTTCTAAATATAGACACTCGACGCTGCGATTGGCGGTTCCGATCGCATGGGAAGTAATCTAATCACCGCCCCGTCACATATACACTACATAAACACGTCCTAAAAGTAAGATCATCAAGAAAATTACGAACATCTGATGCTACTTGTGTGTTTGAACTTTATACACCCCTACCCCATACTACCACCATCACCACCAACCACAACCACCCTCACTCCTTTCTTGAACATCCTTCTACTTTCGAACCTTTTTTAAAAGTGGACCGTGTGAAAGTGTTGATCCCTATTAGATGTTTCCTACATGTACTGTACGCTAAAAACAGCGTTATCAACACTGCACACAGGCCTCTGGCATTGGGATGACAGTAAGCACCTGGCACCTTGCTGTAACGATGCTGTAATGGTCAGGTAAAGGTGTCATCGTCCTTGATGACGTGGCTGGTTTATGACAAAGCCACGGGTGCGCGTGCTTGTTATCGTAGTCATTACCCCCCTTGGCTGAACAGGCCCGGGGAAAACACACACTGCTGTGTTGGTCAATCATGTGGAGAATATCTCGTTAAAACTGTTGTAGAAGCAGCTGCTATTTAGATCACACACACACACACACACAACACACACACACACACACACACACACACCACACACACACACACAACACACACACACCTCCCATCCTGGTCCTGGCCCCTTTAGGCTATCTTTTGATGGTGTGGTGGTTGTGGTGTTGTTTTTTTGCGCAAACGAATGGTAAATTCGTCATTCTAAAAGAATTTGTCATTCATGATGAGAGTGAGATATTTGACCAGGTCATTGTCTGAATAACGACACAATAGTATGTTGTGTTCCTTTATCCTTAAATCAGAACAGACCTGTCTCCACCTTGGGTGGGCGACTCACACAATCTGGCTCCGCGACTGAGCTGATACTGCCGTTAGTAGGAGGCTTAGTAGGTGGTGTCCTGCGTATGTTACTCAGAACAGACACCACTGGAACATCACCAAAGTGACCCTAGCAGAAGTGCAGGGATCCTCTGACTGGTGGCTCCACAGCGGCCTGATATTGATGGGCCCCTGTCATCTTCCGACCCTGCGGATGAGGCATAATGAATCAGGGTATGACTGTTGCTGGTAGACTGAAATGAGCAGTGTGGGAACAGCAGGAAAGAAACATCACAGAATATAGGGCAGTAAAACGAGAAACGAAAATGAACAGGCTTGTCTAACTACCAAATGAAATCAACCCAGCAACAGCGCTGGATGTCCTTTTGTGGTGACCTCACAGCGGCCTGTTAACATTCTGACAATGTCCTTGAGCGTGTCTCTGCAGGGTGAAGTAGGGACGAAAAGCTTGAGAGTGCCTTCAGTGAGATGGCGTGGCGAACAAAGCTTCAGAAGTAATCAAAGAAAAAAGTCGTATACGCAAAAATCTCACCCATTGGTCAACTTTGGAACTCTAGCCGAAGAACGAAAAAAAAACACCTCTACCCTTCGGAAAAATAACAACAATTTTATGTTTATGTAGGCAATGGAAACTTTTAGGAGCTCATAACTATAAACAATAAATTTATTGACATCATGCCTACTTATAAATAGTACCAGAAAAATAGATAATACAATACTGCAGATAAATGCCAAACCATCCCTGAAGTCGAGATGCGGTTTCTTTAAAGGTTGGTAAATGGCTACATACGCAAAATTTGCCAGGATGAATATTGGAACTTTAGCCTAGGGACAAAAAAAGGCCTAACTGAAGTAAAACATAAAAAGCAATAATAAAAAACCAACAGCTACTGCTCTGTATAATGTCAAGTTAAATGGTAAAATCAAGACTCAAGAATATTTTATTATTTCAGAATGAGAAACTATGAATGGTATATTGAAAAAAATGTACACCACATATAATTATAAAAAAAACAGACAAAAGAGTATCATACCTACTTAGAAGCTGTGTGTGTGTGTGTGTGTGTGTGTGTGTGTGTGTGTGTGTGTGTGTGTGTGTGTTGTGTGTGTGTGTGTGTGTGTGTGTGTGTGTGAGAGAGAGAGAGAGAGAAGAGAGAGGAGAGAGAGAGAGAGAGAGAGAGAGAGAGAGAGAGAGAGAGAGAGAGAGAGAGAGAGAGAAGAGAGAAAAAAAAAACAACACTCTGTCTCTTGCTGTGTGCTTCCTTGTATAGTTTTCTTTTCCTGTATGTTACATAATGGTGTCGTAAACCTCAGTACTGGTTAATGGATATATTTAACGTTCTCATCTCTCTTCTGATCCATATCAAAGTCAACTTATAACTATGGTCAGAAGTTTTCTTATATCTCCCTTCCTGTTAAGCTGGAAAAGATGAAAGTAGTGTGGGGTCAGAGTTATTACTTGAAAGTCTTTAGTATCCAACTTTCGAGTTTACCATAACTTTTTATAGCTTTGCATTGTTCAAAGTTTCCTTGACTTTATATAAGCAATTCCTTGTTTTGTGTGTCTGTCTTGTGTCTGTCTGTCTGTTTTGTCTGTTCTGTCTGTCTGTCTGTCTGTCTTTCTGTTTATTCTCCTCGTCTGTCCTGTCTGTCTTTCTGTCTTTTTCTTCTGACTTCTTCTTCTTCTTCTTCGCTCTTCCACTCTCTTCTTCTGTTCTCTCTCTTCTCTTCTTCTCACTCTCTTTTTTTCTCTCTTCTTGGTTATTTACTCGTTTCTGAGTTCTGGAAATTTGACAAATTGTTGGTCAGAGTTTGATTACTTGTATGTTCTTTAGTTCCATGTTTTGTTCCTCTTTATACTTGCATGTAATAGTTTCTTGACTTTATTGCATTCTTCTTCTTCTGTCTTCTGTCTTCTGTCTTCTTCTGTCTTCTTCTGTCTTGTCTTGTTCTTGTTCTGTCTTTTCTTCTTTCTTTCTTTTCTTTTCTTCTTCTTCTTTTCTTCTTCTTCTTCTTCTTCTTCTTCTGTCTTCTTGTTTCTTCTCTCTCTCTCTGAGTTATATACACGCACTTTCTGAGGAGATTCAATAGACAACAAAACGGGGTGGAACAAGAGTTGAGAAGAAATGAGAAAAGAGATGTTGTGTGCCGTAGAAGAGAGAGAGAGAGAGAGAGAGAGAGGAGAGAGAGAGAGAGAGGAGAGAGGAGAGAGGAGAGGAGGAGAGAGAGAGAGAGCAGGAGCAGAGAGAGAGGAGAGAAGAGAGAGGAGGAAGAGAAGAGAGATCAGAGAGAGAGAGAGACGAGAAGATCAGAAGAGAGAGAGAGAGAGAGAGAGAGGAGAGAGGAAGAGAGAGAGAGAGAGAGAGAGAGAGAGAGAGAGAGAGGAGAGAGAAGAGAGGAGAGAGAGAAAAAAGGGGGAGGCGGGGATAGAGGAGGAAGGGGGGTGGGGGATGGGGGGGGAGGGGTGGTTGGAAGGCTGTCTTTATCAAAGAAGTGTTTTGCTTGTACACAGGAGAAGAAAAAGATACAGGGGGCTCCTCTGTAAACATGTGTTTTCTTTCTCTCTCGAGGTACCCCAACTGCCAACAAACACCTCTCCTACCCCAACCCCACCCCCACCCCCACCCCACACCTCCGCTTTTGTCTACGTATCTTCTTTTAAGTTTCCTCCTCCTCTTCTTCTTCTTCTTCCTCTTCTTCTTCCCTGTCTGCATACCTTTGTTATTATTGTTGTTGTTGTTCTTTTCACTCTCTCTCTCTCTGTCTCTGTCTCTCGCCCCCCCCCCCCCCTCTCTCTCTGTCTGTCTCTGTGTCTGTATCTTCTTCTTCTTCTTCTTCTTCTTCTTCTTCTTCTTCTTCTTCTTCTTCTTCTTCTTCTTCTTCTTCTTCTTCTTCTTCTCTTCTCTTCTCTTCTTCTTCTTTTCTTTCTTCTTTCTTCTTACCTGCTCTTTTCTTCTTCTTCTTCTTCTTTCTTCTTCTTCTTCTTCTTCTTCATCTCTTCTTCTTCTTCTTCTCTTTTTCTTCTTTCTCTTCTTCGTTAACCCTCTCCTACTTTCATTTTCATGTTTTCTTTTCCTTTGCAATCATGCTTCTTCTTCTTCTTCTTCGCAATTCTTTCGCAATTTTCCTTCTCAATTCTTCTTCTTTTTTCTTCTTCTTTCTTCTTTTTTTCTTCTTTTCTTCTTTTCTTTTCTTCTTCTTCTTCTTCTTCTTCTTCTTTCTTCTGCTTCTGCTTCTTGTTCTTCTTCTTTCTTCTTCGAACGCTCAGACAGCAGCTATTGTCTGTCATATGAGCGAAAAAATGCGTTGCGCTGTCGTTAAGCGCCTGACAAGTCAGGCCCAGCACATCTGACATCGGCACCACTGATCCGCCTGCAGGCCAAAGACCCGGCAAGAGAATGTCTGGCTGATGCTGCGTTGCAGGATGCTGAGTATTCATTCAGCAGGTGGTTCCATCTTCTTGAGGGGAAAAACCCTGGATGTTGAAAATATCTGTGTGTGTGTGTTGTGTGTGTGTGTGTGTGTGTGTGTGTGTGTGTGTGTGTGTGTGTGTGTGTGTGTGTGTTGTTGTGTGTGTGTGTGTGTGTGTGTGTGTGAGTGTGTAAGTGTGTGTGGTGTGTGTGTGTGTGTGTGTGTGTGTGTGTGTGTGTGTGTGTGTGTAAGTGTGTGTGTCTGTGAGTGTGTGTGTGTGTGGTTAAAAAAAATTCTTTTATGTCGAGGATAATGGAATAAGCATTCATGTGCATGTGCATGCGTGCGTGTGTATGTGATGTGTGTGTGTGTGTTTATTTTTATTTTTTAAAAATTTTATTCTTTTATATCGAGGATAACAGAATGAGCAATCATGTGCTTTTTTTTCATCCGGTCCCCGTGTGTATGCAGTTTTATAAATATTGTCATCTGTTCCCACCGGCACACGATGGCCTACTCTTACGAAAAGCGGAACAGGATTTAACGTGTGCGCAAGATGTTCTGCGTGCGTTCGCACACGGGGCCTCGGTTTAAAGTCTCATCCGTACGTGTGTGTGTGTGTGTGTGTGTGTGTGTGTGTGTGTGTGTGTGTGTGTGTGTGTGTGTGTGTGTGTGTGTGTGTGTGTGTGTGTGGTGTGTGTCTCTGTGTTGTGTGTGTGTGTGTGTGTGTGTGTGTGTGTGTGTGTGGAAACTCCCTGTCTCTCCACCCTCCTTGAATTATGGCCTTTAAAACGATTTTTTGGATATTGTTCATATGTTTTGTTAACATGATTGCATTTGGAGCCGGGGTAGGGGGTCGTATGCTTTTATTTTTTCTTGTTTTATTCTTCTTTACAATTCACTTTTATTCTCAAAGGTTGAATGTAAAAAACAAGTCGTTCCACTTATTCTATTACCTTCTGAAAATGAAATTTTGTTCTCATTTTCCCTGTTTATTGTTCTTTCTCTTTCCCTCCTCCTTCTGGAATCATGGCCTTTAAAATTAAAGCCATGCTGCAAATGCTCATACCTCCGCCTCGGCATGTCTATCTGTCTCTGTCTCTCTTTCTCCTGTCTGTTTGTTTGTTTGTCTGTCTGTCTGTCTCTCTCCACACTTTCTCTCTCTCTTTCCACCCTTCTCTCTCTCTCTGTCTCCCTCTCCCTCTCTCTCTTCCCCCCCCCTCTCTCTTTCTCTCTCTTCCCTCTCTCTCTCTATACTCCTTCTCTC
>CM060331.1:30261813-30264313 GCA_030674155.1 Stramonita haemastoma | reverse complement strand
TCTCTCTCTCTCTCTCTCTCTCTCTCTCTCTCTCTCTCTCTCTCTCTCTCTCTCTCTCTCTCTCTCTCTCTCTCTGTATAACTCATTATGCTATTTTTGTTTGGTAAATGTTATGCATAATTTTCTTTTCTTTTGAATCTGGGATATGATATTGTGTTTTATGTCATTAATTTTGCTATTGGTAGTACTTTCTTCCCCGTAATGAGAATTTTGGTTAAGTTTCTTCCTCCCCTTTTACCAAAATTTTATCATTTATATGACTAATTTTGTTAACAGATGGTGGTGGGATGATGTTTTCAGCTGCTTGACTCGTTATAATTTATTTTCTTGATTGCTGCTTGTTTATTTGCCCCCCCCCTTTTTTTTTTTTTATCATAATCATCATTTAATTGCCTATTTCTCATTTTAGTTCTCTGTGTCTGTGCCATTACTTATTTCATTATTATCTTTCTGTCCTTGTTTCTTGTCTTTTGTTTGTTAACTGTGTTGTTATCTCTTGTTTTATTATTTAGTTCATTATCGTTGATTTTATGTAATTTTTTTTCTCTTGATGTTATCCCTGATACGGGCGGAGATTATATGTAAAAAAGCACACGAGTGCTTATTCATTATCCTCGAAATAAAAGAATTTGACTTGACTTGATTTTTCTTCAACACGAAAATAAATACGATACTCCCTTCATACAGTCTTTGAAGCTCTGATTCTAATTTGTTTTTTTAAATTATCATGCCGAAGTCTGAAAGAGCATGAAATAAAGATGAAAGTTCTGCTTCCAAAATGTTCTTATGGAATGCTCTTTTAGTCTGTATTTGTGTTATTGTTTTATTTTTCCTTTATCTCTCCTGTGCGTATGGTTATTATGTCTTGTTGCTTCATTTTATTTGAAATTCAATTAAAAAAATTTTCCCGCTTCATTTCATTTATCTGAAAGATCTCTATTTTGTTTCATTTTGTTTTGTTGTTATTCTCTTTCTTTTTATCCACCTTTTCATTTTTTAAATTTTTTTTCCTTCTTTTTTGTTCTTTATTCATTTTCTTATTCCACGATTAGATCTCTGACATTTACCATTGTCCAAGCTTTCCTCAAGCTTAGCCTAAGCAGCATCGAGCATGGTTACCAAGTGGATGGGTGACCTTTTGCGCGACTTGGCTTCAGTACAATCCTCCAGTTCACCCAGCTGTAAATGGGTACTTGTCATCTATAGGGACAGGGAAGGTTAAGCAGCGAGGAAGAGGAGATGGGCGCCGCCCTCAATAGGCAGGTCCCTGGAGAAGCTGAGGTCTTTGAAAGCCTCGCTCCCCTACGACAACATAGAATATGAGACACCTTTACCTTTAGACATTTTCGTGTATGCGGCTCTTTTCCACTCTTAAGGTAGATACATTCCGTCTTCAAGGATGATGTCTAAAGGTGACATTAGCTATGTCTAAACTCGACATCAAAGTGCTAATTGTTTTTGAATTATCAGCTATGCTAATAATTGTAGTTGGCTAGAGGTATACTCCCCCCCCTCCCCAAAGAGACAAATCGCATGTTCGATCTCAGTTTGTACACGAACTTCTTTTGCCCCATCCTTTGGATCTTGAGTGAGGGTCTGGGTGCTAGTCGTTTGGATGAGACAGTAAACGAGGTACCGTGTGCAGTACCACCATTTTAGTGCACGTAAAACAACCCATTGCAACAAGAGAGCGAGCGGTCTCTGGCAAAACTCTGTTAATATAAAAAAGCCACTCTTGTTGGGAAACATGTAGACATACAGACAGAAAAAAAAGAAAAAAACCATTATAATGGGTGGCGCTGCTCTTGTGGTGATGCGCTCTCCCAGGAGAGAGCAGCCTGAGTTTCACGCACAAAAATCTGCCGTAATGAAAGTGGTAGTACTACTAGATCTGCTACTACTACAACCACCACCCCACCACCACCACCACCACCACCACCACCACCACTACTACTACTACTACACTACTACTACTATACTACTAACTACTACTACTGCTACTACTACTACTACTACTACTATACTACTACTACTACTACTACTATACCAACAGAAAATGGGGCTGCACTTCTGTGCAATAGGAATGGCTGTATCGTGTGTGCTCCACTGTCCACGCTGTGTTCACACTCAGGATCTCGGTTGACAGTCTCTTCCGAAGAAGTGCAGAAATCGCACTTTGCCAAATCTTGGCACTGCAGAAAAGGGGTTTAAAGGCTTAACGTAGCAGTTGCCAGTGAAAACTCGAGCCGGCGACCCTAGGATCAAACGTCAAGCATCTTATCCACTCAGCCCAGTAGACTTTCAACGTGTTCTATTGCTTCTTATTTATTTATTATATTTTTTATACATATATGTTTTTGAAGGCTGAAGCTGTCAGGTTGAGTCTTCTCTCCCCTGTAAGGATGCCGGGGTCCTGTCAATACAGACAGCATCCCCACCTACTGGAAATTCTGCGCAATCAGTTCCCTCTTTTCTATCCCTCTCTTTCGTTTCTGTGGTC
>CM060331.1:30251813-30256813 GCA_030674155.1 Stramonita haemastoma | reverse complement strand
CACACATATAGTATTTTGTCTACGAGTTAATATGCATGGGGGACGCTGGTTGCAAAATATTCAGTAGTGCTCCAACGGCCTGCTAGATTACGAGATAGGGTTGGTTGGTTGGAATTATGTATCATACTTTTCCTTTAATTCTTACATTTATGTTTCCAGTCATTAGCTGACATCAAAGACATTCTCTCCAAGAAAAAAAGGTGTATCCGTTCTATAGATAAGCCTTGATAACCATGAGCAGATCAGATGTGAATGAAAGTCTTTTATTTACGAGCAAAACAATGGGTGAGAGCGTTGCAGGTGATTCACGACACAGCTTTGACAGTCTGGATAATCGTTAGTTTGAAGATAGAATCAAATATAGACAGTCAAGGAATTTTACAATCTATCATCAGGTAAATAGCGAATTTCCGAAATCGAAAAACAATGTTGTAAACAATATCCATTATATGACGTAACATGACTGGCCGGAGACAAGTTTGAGCTCTTCAGTAATATTCCCAGAAAAACCGTCGCATATTTGAGACAGCGCGTGTGTACTTTGATTTCCCATCCGCAGTGATATAAAACGATTTATTAAATATCATTATCTGGAGTCATTTGGCTATTATCTGGAGTCATTATTATTATTATTATTATTATTATTATTATTATTATTATTATTTTTAAATTTATTATTATCATTATTATCATTATTATTATTATCATTATACATATATTACAGATTCGGGCCGTAATATCAGGCTAAAACACAGTTATTTCAACGAGACACAAACTTTTGTCTGGTTTCATAATTATGAAAAAGATGCACACGATGCACAGACAACATAAGGTTTAGACAAATTCGCTGTAATAGTGATGTGGTCGCTGACACCACCCACCCCCTTGTCTGACAGACAGACAGGACCAGAAGGGAGGACAGCATGGTTCCCAATATCCCCGTCTTCCCAAAAGTGCACAAGTGATCAATGTTTGCTGTTCACCTCATTGACAACTCAGCATCATCTCCGTGTGCTCACTGTGTGTCTAGAGTCTTGGTGATGATGCTGATAACATCACAGGACGCAGGCCTTCCTGTACCCACTTTCACATTAAGATACCCGTGTCTCAAGTCTCACAAAGCTCGCACTCTCCGTCTGCAAGGTGAAAAACTTTCTTTCACAATATCAAGAACGTGCACAGCTCAGATCCCAAGGCAGACCTGTAACCGAAGTTCACACGTTGATGACCACGACCCGTTATTCCACACAAACCACACCACACTCAAAAAACTGACCAGGCTGTCTTTCCCTGACCTCAAACACCCTCTCCAAGACAGACAAACTGGAACCGAGCGGTATCTTAAGACTGACCATGCCTGGTGGTTTTTTTTTTTTTTGGCTTACACAACTCACACACATATATAGATATCTCTTCTCTTTCTTTCTTTCTTTCTCTCTCTGTTTCTCTATCTCTCTCTCTCTGCTTTCACAATGTAGGTTTTCCTTTCCACACCCTCAACCACACATTCTGCCTTGCCTTGCCTGCTTTCCTGCCTGCTTGCCTGCCTGCCTGCCTGCCTGCCACAATATAGATATTTCTCTTTCTTTCTTTCTCTTTCTCTCTCTTTCTGCTTTCACAATGTAAGTTTTCCTTTTCACACACCTCCTTCTACCACACATTCTGCCTGCCCTGCCTTGCCTGCCTGCTTTCCCACCTGTCTCAAGAAAAGTCCTCCATATTACCAGGACCTAGCCCTGTCACACGCAGATGTGCTCGTCCAGGGTGCGCTCGCACTGTTCGCACTTGACCATGCAGCACCAGTGGAACTTGCACTTGCAGCGCTCCACCAGCTTCACCTTGCGCGTGTTGTAGCCCCGCCCGCAGCACAGCAGCTCGCAGCCGTCGATGGCCTTGGAGGTCTTGTTGCACACGCGGTCGTGCGTCCCCAGCGAGCCCAGCTTGCGGTCCGGCTCGCAAAAGTCCGGGGAGGGCTCCATGTACACCAGGTCCTGCTCCGTGTGGGGCTTGAACTGCGGGTTCAAGGGCACCAGCTGCATGCGCAGGTCCCCGCATGGTGGCCTTGAAACCTCCGTGGCCCCGTCGAACTTCTCCTTGAGGATCTGCCCCACGCGCCGGAAGGTGGGCATGGCTCGCCAGCACGTGCGCATCTCGCAGGATCCGGACACCCCGTGACACTTGCACTCCACCTGCATGTAGTTCTCGATGGCCTGCAACAACAGCAGCAACAGCAGCGGTTAGCGGTCAGTCAAGACAAAGACGAGACAGGGTCAGAGTGATTTTAGGTGGGGTGTCAAGGCAGCGTTAGTTTAGTTAGTTTAAGGGTGGGAGGCAGTGTGGTTTATTAAACAGAAAAGTGAGGGTGGGGGAGAAGAGAAAAGAAGAAGGGAAAAAAAGAAGAAAATGAAACAAAAGAAAAAAAAGAAGAAAAGGAAAAGAAAAGAAAAACAGAACAGAAAAAAAGAAAAAAAGAAAAAACAAAAAGTAGAAAAGGATTCAAAAGAAAAGACAAAAAAGGGGAGAAAGAAAAAGAAGAGAAAAAAGGACTGGAAAACGAAACAAAAGAAAAAAAAGAAGAAAAAAAGGAAAAGAAGGACAGAAAAGAAAAGAAAAAGAAACAAAAGAAAAAGAGAACAAAACAAAACAGCTCCCCCCTAAAAAAAAAAAGTGATGAAACAAAAGAAAAGAAAACAGAAAAACAATTGAGAAAAAAAGGAGAAAAACACAAAAAAATACACATGCAGTGAGATCAAAGGGGTGAAAAACAGGAAGAGAACAGAACAAAGACGAAACAGAAGGGGGGGGGGGGGGGGGGGGGGGGGGGGGGGACTGTCCATGCAACACTCTGTGATGTGATAAAAAAAAAAAGTCAAAGTATTGGGATTCCTCCAAGTTGTTAAAACTGTATTCAAAATGTGTCAAAAGTCTGAAATCATTTTGTCCCACTGAAGAAGAGAAGAAAAAAAAAAAGGGGAGAGTGGGAAGGGAGGAGACGAGTGATAAAGAAGACGAAAAGAAAAAAGAAGAAAAAGAAGATGACTGTATAAAAACTCGAAACGTATTAACCAAAACAAAAAGGAAAAAAAATAAACTAAACTACCAAATATAACGAAACAACCACCTAATGGACTAACAAACTGACAAATTAAACTAGCAAACAAACTAGCCAACAAACAGACAAACTAACTAAATAGCTAGCTAGCTAGCTAGGTACTAATCAACCAGCTAATAAACCAGTTCACCAACTAGTTAAACTAAATGGCTCATTCACTCACTCAACCACTACCTAAGTAAGTAAGTAAGTAAATAAGTAAGTTAGTAAGGAGCTAACTGAGTACAGCAACAAGGCTCCTTTTCTCTTGTTTTTCCCCTTTGCCTTCATCATGTTCCCTCCAGTCCTACTTTTTTTTCTTCGAAAAACAAAAAAAGACCACAGACAGACAGACAAGATACACTCGACTAGAAACCACTTCATTTGCATAGCAATGGCGTCTGGACACAGCAAGGGCTGATGGGAGATCACCCCAAAGGTCCATGTGCAAGGGGAGGTTACGCTGCGTGTCGTGAGGGTCTGGCGCGAGCGTGTCGCTTAGCACACGGCATTCCTCTAGCAGTCAGCTGTCAGGCCTCATCAGCCTCTGTCTCTATTCATCATTACCTCCTCTAAAGCGCTCCCACAGTCACTCTCTGTCGGTGTCTCTTTGTCTATTTTGTCCGTCTGTTTCTGTGTGTGTGTGTGTTTCTCTCTCTCTCTCTCTCTCTCTCTCTCTCTCTTCTCTCTCTCTCTCTCTCTCTCTCTCTCTCTCTCTCTCTCTCTCTCTCTCTCTCTCTCTCGTCATCGTTTTTGTTCTGTGACTGACTGACTGACTGACTGACTGACTTTACTCTCTCTCTCTCTCTCCTCTCTCTCTCTCTCTCTCTCTCTCTCTCTCTCTCTCTCTCTCTCTCTCTCTCTCTCTTGTTTTGGGTTGTTGTTTTTTTGCCAGAGGGGCCGAATGTGAAAAAAGGAATTGCTGCTTATTTTATTGCCCTCTTTAAATAAAGATTCATTCATTCATTCATTCATTCATTCATTCATTCATTCATTCATTTAGTGTGTGTGTGTGCGTGCGTGCGTGCGTGTGTGCGTGCGTGTGTGTGTGTGTGTTTTCTGCGTGCGTGCGTATGTGCGTGCGTATGTGTGTGTGTGTGTGGTGCGTGCGCGCGCGCGCGCGCGCGCGCGCGCGCGGGCGCGTGTGTGTGTGTGTGTGTGTGTGTTCGCGCGCGCGCTCGGGCATGCGAGCGTGCGTGCGTGCGTGTGTGTGTGTGTAAACCGAAAAGTGCGGCAACCCAGACCAGTAAAGCACAGTTGAGTTTTACCAAACGTTCACAACGGCATGACAGTAGGGGAACAGTTTGATCTGTTTGGTAAAAAGAAAGCCAGAGAGAGATAAAGATAGATAGATAGATAGATAGATAGATAGATAGATAGATAGATAGATAGATAGATAGAAAGATAGATAGATAGATAGAAAGATAGATAGATAGATAGATAGATAGACAGACAGACAGACAGACAGACAGACAGACAGACAGACAGATAGAAAGATAGATAGATAGATAGATAGATAGACAGACAGACAGACAGACAGACAGACAGACAGATAGATAGATAGATAGATAGATAGATAGAAGAAAAGAAGATAGATAGATAGATAGATAGACAGACAGACAGACAGACAGATAGATAGATAGATAGATAGATAGATAGATAGATAGATAGATAGATAGATAGATAGATAGGTAGATAGATAGATAGATAGATAGGTAGGTAGAAAGAGAGAGAGACAGAGACAGGGACAGAGAGACAGAGACAGACAGACAGAGGAGAGAGAGAGAGAGAGAGAGAGAGAGAGAGAGAGAGAGAGGAGAGAGAGAGAGAGAGAGAGAGAGAGAGAGAGACAGAGACAAGAAGAGACAGAGGACAGAGACAGAAAAGACAGAGAGACAGAGACAGAGAG
>CM060331.1:30231813-30241813 GCA_030674155.1 Stramonita haemastoma | reverse complement strand
CATATGAGCGAAAATGTGTTGCACTGCCGTTAAGCCACGACAAGTCATGGCACATCAAGTCAAGTCAAATAAAGTCAAGTCAAAAAACTTTAATCATCCCTGTAGGGCAATTACAATACTGACAGGCATATTGATACGAATTATATTCAGAAGACACAAGATAGCTACATTTCATATTAATTGTTCAAACATCCAACGCTTCAAATAAAATTCTGAATTATTGTGTTGCGTTTTAATTTTTTTTTTTTTTACATAGTCTATAAATATAAAAGTTTTTTCATTTTTGTTGAGTTTAGTCAAATTTTCATTTGCTGCTAATAATAGTATTCAGATCAAGGACTGGGTGAAAAAAGTACGTTAATACTTATCTGTTACATGACAGTTTTTATGGCAAATGGCATGGTTTCATTATTGTCTGTGTGGCTTTATGATCCATCGGTGTCGTTTTTTTATGAACTCTTGAGGGGGGCAGGATAGGCTAGTGGTTGGATTGTTGTGATCACGATTTGAAGGTCTGAAACAGAGCCCGGGTTTGAGCCACTACCGAGACACCTGTTTAAAGGGACTTCCACCTTGGATCTAACATCAATACTGATTCCACTCCCCCAAAAGTCCTTCGGATGAGGCTGTAAACCAAAGCCTTATGACTGTGTTCTGTGCACACTTAAAACCCATTCTGCCTTTCGATAGAGTACGTCATTTGTGCTGGTGAGAAAATGTTGACCAAACAACAACAACAAAAACCCCACATGCACATTGGTGTCTTGTTTATACATAATCCATAAAGTCGGAATGGTGGGTTAAAAAAAAAGGTCGCATACACAAAAATCTTACCACCTTGCAGCTCTTAGCCCAGGAACAACCACCAAATTACATTTTTTAAATGATCCCTTGGTGTGGTTGTTAGGGCCAGCTGGCGTAGGTTTTTTTTTAAATATTATTTTGGTTTGTTTTGTTCATTATCTTGGTTTTCATGGTTCATCATCCTGGTTTTTAGGGTTCATTATCTTGGTTTTCACGATTAATCGGTCTGGTTTTACGGACCTACTTTCTTGTGTTTTAATGGTCTATTTTCCTGGTTTTAATGGTCTATTTTCCTGGTTTTATGGTCCACGTTCTTGGTTTTCATGGTCTATTTTCCTGGTTTAATGGTCTATTTTCCTGGTTTATGGTCTATTTTCATGGTTTTATTGTCTGTTTTCCTGGTTTTAATGATCCACTTTCCTGGTTTTAATGGTCTATTTTCCTGGTTTTAATGGTTTATTTTCCTGTTTTTAATGGTCTATTTTCCAAGTTTTCAGGGTCCACTCTCCTGGTTTTAATGGTCTATTTTCCAAGTTTTCAGGTCCACTCTCCTGATTTATGGTCCACTTTCCTGGTATTATGGTTCACTTTCGTGGTGTTCATGGTTCATTGGCCTTGTCTTCGTAATCCATGAGGCTGGTTTTCATGGTCCATTATCTTGATTTCAAGGTCTATTCTTTCAGCTTTCAAAGTCTGAGTTTTGTCATAGTTCCTGTAGTCTGTATAGTTTCTTGCCACGGATTCCATGGTCAATTATCCTTTGTTCATTGTCCATTGTCATTATTTCACGGTCCATTGTCTTGATTTTTATGGTCCATTGTCCTTATTTTCATGGTTCATTGTCCTGGTTTATATTTTCCGTCGTCTCGGTTTTTATGGTCTGCTGCACTGAACGTCATGCTTGATTGTCCGTTTTTGATTGATCATTTTCCTTATGTTCATGACCCTTTGGTCCCGTGTTTGTGGTCGTGCTTTCTGAATCGTTATGCTTTATACCATTCTAGTATTCAGGTCCGTTTCCCGAGTCATTTACGTGGTCAGTTGTCCATCATAAAGACAGACTGGAAGGCCACAGGAGGAAGGGGGTGGATATAAAGTCCAAAATTAAATTTTTCAACGAATATAATGTCTTTTATCAACTGCAGAACGAATGTTTTACATATTCAAAATTTCTACATGACTTTAAGATACTTTTCTTCTTTGCTTCATGCATGTGTCTTATATCAATGCAGTGAGGATTTTTTTTGTAAATGAAACGGATGATTGATCTTGATTCTTTAGAAGGGAGGGGGGTGGAGGTAGTCCATTTTCACTGATTCAAAAGAACATTGTACGTTTTTTTGAAAAAAAAATTGATAAAAAGGACAATGAAAGAGATAGAAACAGAACGCTATTATCAGTAGTGAGCTGATCAGACATGAAGGCTAAAGAAACACGTCGTATGCTATGTCTTTATCACATACACCACACACCACACACACACACACACACACACACACACACACACACACACACACACACACACACACACACCACACACACACACACACACACACACACACACACACACACAACAAACAACACAAACAAATACACAACTACACACACAAACTAACCCCCCCCCACACACACAACAACTACACACACAACACACACACACACACCACACACACACACACACACACACACACAACACACACACACACACACACAGAGCTGCCTCTCTCAGCATCCTTTAATCTGCAAGGCAGATGCGCCGTAGTAGTGACCAGGTATCAACTACTATCTTCACACCTTGACCCCCTCACCCGATACCCCAATGCTTGCCCCCCCCCCCCCCCCCCCAACAACCCCCACATCCACCGTTTAGAGATGGACACTATGAGGTGGGGAATGATATGGAAGAAGATCCTCCTAAAGGAGAGGGAGATGGGACACTGAACACAGTTGTATGACACATTGAACTGGGTCATTAAGAAACCCTGGACAATACAATGAGAAAGATCTGGAACGCTTGCACATACTACACTGTGTATTGGAAAATGACTCAAATAAAAAGCAAAAGCAAGGATGAAAGGAACAGAAAAGAAAGGAAAGAAAAGAGAGGAAGGAGGTCAAATGAAGGAGGAGAGAGAGGAGGAGAGAGGAGGGAGAGAGGAGGAGGAGAGAGGAGGAGGAGAGAGGAGAGAGAGAGGAGGAGGAGAGAGAGGAGGAGAGAGGAGGAGGAGGAGAGGAGGAGGAGAGAGAGAGGAGAGAGAGAGAGGAGGAGGGAGAGAGGAGGAGAGAGGAGAGAGAGGAGGAGAGAGGAGGAGGAGAGAGGAGGAGGAGAGGGAGGAGGCGTGGTTGGGACTGGAACTGGGAGGTGGGGAGAGAAGAGGTAAGGGGGTGGTGGGAGTGGTGGCGGAGGACATGAAATGGTCATAGCCCAGGCCCTGACTACTGTGGGGAGGGCGATAAGGAAGGACCGCACGCATGACGCTTCTGCGCCGTTTTTTACTGCCTTTGACCAGCCCCCACCCCACCCATACATACCCTCCTCCCTCCGCTCCTGCCACCACCACCACCACCACCACCACCACCACCACCACCACCACCACCACCACCACCACCACCACCACCACCACCAACCACCAATTGTGCTGCTTTCAGGCGGAACGTCAAGGCTTGGGAGAGGGAGGGAGGAGGAGGTGTCTGATGACTGGAGGGAGGGGAGAGGGAGGGGGTGACAGAATGGGGATGTGGGGTGTGGTGTGGGGGGGTTGTGCGTGTGTGTGGAAGTTATGGTCCGGGGTAGTGATTAGCTGTGGGGCGTAAAATTGGACGACTGGAAATTGGGGACCACCGCCCCTAGCGTCCTGCTCCTAGAGCCGTTTGAAGCTGGGACTCCAGCTTCTTCATTTTCCGGCTGTAAAATCGGCCAGCTCTTTCATTCACGCAGCACCCCCCTCAAACAATGGGCGAACCCCTGGTTTACCTGGTGATTTGGGGGGGGGGGGGGGGGAGGGTGGAGAGGGGAGGGTATGGGTGGTGGTGGTGGTGAGGGTTAAGCATCAGAGATGTATGTCCCGTTTCTGGTGGTGGTGGTGGTGGTGGTGACCTAACCATCAACAAGTGAAGCTTGACACCTTGATGGCAAGCGTTACACAATTAGGGAACGAACCCCTTTAGTTGTCGAAGTCGTGTACATAAAAACATAGGCTACTGGTGAAACTTAACAGCAACCACAGGTTGTGTTGCCAATGTTTAACTCTCTGTACTGTATTATTACGCGTTCAGGGAATCCTGTATAGTAATGAAATAAAAGCTGAAGATGGTTTCTTTTACGATAAGAACAAGAACCACGCTGAAGTTGGATGTGATGGGTCTGACTTGTCAGGCGCTTAACGGCAGCGCAACAACACTTCTGTTTCTATGGCAGAACAACAAGATATGCTTGTCTGAGCGTTCGAGGAAGGAGAACATGAACAGTTATCTTCGTCTTGCATTCCCCGCATAGGCAGCATACAGCTCCTACATTTTCAATGACATGTCTTTTTCGCTTGTCGAGATATAATTATAATTATGCGACAAGTTGTCAGTCCCTGTTGTTTCCAATCCCTGGCTATGATGTCAAGGGATGCTATGCTGCGGACGTGAAGACCATCATGATGTCACAACGTTTGTCGCCTGTGTGACTGATGAGAGCCATCAGCCGCTGTGTCCATTGCTGTGTTGTTGTCGAGATACAATCGTCTTCTTCTTCGTCGCTGAACACTCAGACTGCGATTCCAGAGGCCCTTCTGACAAATGCTGTGGTTCGCTGAGGGCCTTCCAGAGGTCCGAACAGTTTGTCCCTCATCGGCAGGTCAGTAGGCCAGATATCGGCCCTCACTCAGGTTTTTGCGTGTTGGACAGGTCTGGAGGAGGTGTCCCACTGTCATGGAAGAAGTGTCACAGGGGCACGCCTCAGAATCTCCAATGTGGACTTTGGTAAACATGAGATGTCGGAGTCTGCAGTGTCCAGTCCTCAGTCTTACAATCGTTACTTGGTCTTCTCTGAGGATGAGGTATAGTGGTCATCCTTACTGTTGAAATTAGGGTGCTGCTGAAGAGATATTCTCTTCTGATTTTTCCATCAAATCAGATAATCTGATCTCCCCAATCTTACTTCATTGTTGTCAAGACACAATGCGATCTCTCCAATTACTCTATGGTTGATTTCAAGACACAATCTTCTTTTTCAAACTTTCAGACAGCAACAACTGTTTTCTGTCATGTGAACGGAACGAAACTGCAGTTGCGCTGCCGTTAAGTTCCTGGTAAGTCAGGCCCGGCGCATCAGACTTCAGCTTGGAGGAGACTGTTATCTTTTAAGTCTTTCTGGAGAAAAAAGGCAGGAGAATGGACAAAGAAGGCAGCAATCTCATCTCTCCAACCCTCCTCCATTACTGTTGTTATGGAGAAACATTCCGATATCTCTGCTCTTACTCCTCCACATCCACGTCATACCAGATTGGCACAACATTAATGTCAGACACTTCAATACCCTCACTTGTTCACGAGAATAGAGTTGACATCACAAATGTGTGAGGCCTGACAATTTAGATACCCCCCCTCTCTGTCTCTCTTTGCCGCCCGCCCTGTCTCTTTTCAAAATCGGCAGGGAGATGTACTATACGGCAATTATCCACAACCGGTTCCTCGCAACATTTTCTCACCCAGCATGATCAAGGTCATGGTTAGCTGCCTCCACACCTACACCTCCCTCCCTCCCTTTCTCCCTCCCCTGGAAAGAGGTAGGTGTTACAATCACCACCCACATCGGAAGATAGCATCTCCACAGCCAACAACTGAGCAAAGTCAACTCTCTCCTCCAACAATAGTGAAGTTAAATCCCCCAACACTAGCCTAGTCAGGTTGAACCCCCCACCAGTCTATCTTGTTGACGCTGGCTCTGATAATTATGTATGTCTCTGGCCTGTCCCCCATGACACTGTCAGGCAGGGAGGGATCAATCTGGTCACGTTTGAAGTCCTGGCGGTTCAATTCTGCCAATCGGCAATCAAACCTTTGGCCTAGCGTTTCCAGTGAGGCAGGCAAGCCCCTGCTATACGTGTGAGGGCCGCGTTTAGCGCCAATTACCCATGGAGGGTGAGCGCTGAGCCGAAACAGTGGCATGGGGCCTTTGGGGAGACACACTGGTCAGAGATCGTTTTTTTGTCTCCTGGCCTGGGTAGGAAATTTCTGTAGGTGAAATGGTTGGGAGAGAGAGAGAGAGAGAGAGAGAGAGAGAGAGAGAGAGAGAGAGAGAGAGAGAGAGAGAGAGAGAGAGAGAGAGAGAAAAGAGAGAGAGAGAGAGACAGACAGACAGACAGACAGACAGACAGACAGACAGACAGACAGACAGACAGACAGACAGACAGACAGACAGACAGACAAAGACACAGAGAGAGTGTGTGTGTGTGCGTGTGTGTGTGTGTGAGTGTGTGTGTGTGTGTGTGTGTTTGTGTGTGTATGTGTGTGTATGTGTGTGTGTGTGTTTGAGTGTGTGTGTGTGTTTGTGTGTGTGTGTGTTTTGTGTGTGTGTGTTGTGTTTGTATGTGTGTGTGTGTGTGTGTGGTGGGGGGGGGGGGGGGAGGGCCGTTACATTTTAGTTGTGTCCATCTGACATTAACTGGTCAGTGTGGTCATCCATTCACACCTGGATTCGGAGAGAAACAAAAACTAATGGTAAGTATCCACGTCTGACTTGGGGTTTCGCTCGTAGGTATCATAATGTAATTGTGTGTGTATATATATATATATAAATATATATTATTATATAAATATATATATATATATTATATATATATATATATATATATATATATATATATATATATATATATTGTGTGTGTGTGTGTGTGTGTGTGTGTGTGTGTGTGTGTGTGTGTGTGTGTGAGTGTGTGTGTGTGTGTGTGTGTGTGTGTGTGTGGTGTGTGTGTGTGAGTGTGTGTGTGTGTCTGTGCTAATGTAGTAATGTGATTTCTTTTGCTTCTTTTTCATTCATTCATTCAATCATTTATTCATCCATCTAACAATCCATTCATTCACTCACTCACACGCTCACTTACTCACTCATAATCCGCTCCTTTCGAGTTTTTTCCCCTGATTATTCATTTTTTTCTTTTTTCTTCAATTTTCTTTTGCTTGTTTTTCTACATGTGCGTACCTGTCACTGTTCCCATTTCTCTGCTTTCTCAAATGAGAAATTGTTCCCACACATGTTGAAGATGGAAGGAAGGAAGGAAGGAAGGAAGGAAGGAGGGAAGAATAGAAGGAGGGAAGACAGGGATAAATCACCCTCTCTTGAAGGCTGACGGAATGACAGATGAACACAGGGAAATACACAAGATAAATCACTGAACACCGCAATCGCTATAATGATAATAGCCACGAAGGAGAAGAAGAAGAAGAAGAAGAAGAAGAGAAGAAGAAGAAGAAGAAGAAGAAGAAGAAGAAGAAGAAGAAGAAGAACAAGAACAAGAACAAGAACAAGAAGAACAAGAAGAAGAAGAACAAGAAGAAGAATGCGAAAAAGAATAAGAACAAGAAGAACAAGAAGAAGAAGAACAAGAAGAAGAAGAACAAGAAGAAGAAGAAGAATGCGAAAAAGAAAAAGAAGAATACGAAGAATGCGAAGAAGAAGAAGAATGCAAAGAAGAAGAATGCAAAGAAGAAGAAGAAGAATGCAAAGAAGAATGCAAAGAATGCAAAGAAGAAGAAGAAGAAGAAGAAGAAGAAGAGAAGAAGAAGAAGAAGAACAAGAACAAGAACAAGAAGAAGAACAAGAACAAGAAGAACAAGAAGAACAAGAACAAGAAGAACAAGAAGAACAAGAAGAACAAGAAGAACAAGAAGAATGCGAAAAAGAAAAAGAAGAATACGAAGAATGCGAAGAAGAAGAAGAATGTAAAGAAGAAGAATGCAAAGAAGAAGAAGAAGAAGAAGAAGAAGAAGAAGAAGAAAGAAGAAGAAGAAGAAGAAGAAGAAGAAGAAGAAGAAGAAGAAGAAGAACAAGAAGAAGAACAAGAAGAAGAAGAAGAAGAAGAACAAGAAGAAGAACAAGAAGAAGAACAAGAAGAAGAAGAACAAGAACAAGAACAAGAACAAGAACAAGAATACGAAGAAGAATGCAAAGAAGAAGAAGAAGAACCCTATTCTGCACAGGGAAGCTTTGGACAGCAATCTTCTTGCTTTTGTCTTTTTTTAGGGCACTGCAATACTACATCCACTGAAAGGGATCTAACAACATAGTTCTGTTTTCTTTTAGCTGTAAAATGACCTCTTCTACTTTCACGTTAAAAAAACTCCCAATTCTTTGGGATACACATCACTTCACCACTTTCCAAGCCATCACTAGAACAATGTTAAAGAGTCCTGCCTGCAAAAGAAGCACAGTGGATCGGTGGTCTCGGTGGTAACCCGCCTAGCCTAGAAAGCAAAAAGTCCGGGTCGGAGTGTGCGGTGGTTCGTACCTCGTTTAGGCCCAAAACTTTTTCTCCATCTATTAGACCCTGAGTGGTGGTCTGGGGGCTAGTCTTTCGGATGAGATGATAAACCGAGGTCCCGTGTGTTTGACATCACTATTTTGCTGTTCCCACTCCGCTTATGTTCATCTCCCAATCCCAGCCACAGTCGGGCTCATCACTGGTGTCTTCATGGCCAGAAGTTCACAGGGAGCATATCAGTCTTATGCCACTGGCAAGCCACCGACCAGAGGGGCCCTGCGCTGCTGTTGGGTTATTCTGCTGGTATCCAGTGATGTCTTTTCTGATCTAGCATCACCTGATAAACCTTCTGCTGACGACAAGAACATAACTGCAGTGAGCGAAATGCCAACTGTAGTGGCCACCAACACAAGATCCCTTCAACGGTCGTCTCCTATAAATCTCCAAACCCCGAAAACTTGACATCAACTCAAAGTAGTACAGTATTGAAAAGTTAACTATCACCGAGGTCACCAAGAGACCAGACCAACCAGGGTCACCAACTCAGAGGCAATTTCTCTTTGATTCCATGACGGTCGATGGTGAAGAAGAGGACATAACGAGAACATCATCACGCTCTGAGACTGCCTGACAGAGCTGTACTCCACGCATCCTATCATAATAACAATATCCCGGCATTAGACAGGCCCGAGAGATACAGACACCCGCAGTGTTGGTCAAGAATATCAAGCATCCTCCTCAAAATAATCGCACCAATAAAGTTGCTGATGCTCGATTGTATGACCACGGTCCCCCCACTAAGCCTACAGCTAAACTCAATCTGGGTAGAACCCGACCGAAGTCCAAAAGAATTCTGAATCAAGGTGTTCGAACCAGCGATATCCATCTAACAATCCAGTGTGCTAACCACTGTGCCACGGTGGCTGGTTGTCTTGAAAGCATAACTATTGTCCTTTGGATCCATGTTTGGTAGGACTGACACACGCCAAACACTTGAATATTTTCCCTTTACAATGAAATAGAGAGAGAGAGAGAGAGAGAGAGAGAGAGAGAGAGAGAGAGAGAGAGAGAGAGAGAGAGAGAGAGAGAGAGAGGGAGGGAGGGAGGGAGGGGGGAGAGAGAGAGAGAGAGGGAGAGACAGAGACAGAGACAGAGAGACGGAGAGAGAGAGACAGACAGAGAGAGACAGACAGAGAGACAGAGAGACAGAGACAGAGAGACAGAGAGAAAGAGACAGAGACAGAGACAGAGACAGAGCCAAAGGAGTCACAGACTACAGCAGCGAAGGAACGGCTCAAAATGAAAAAAATGTAGTACAGACACACATATGTGAAACACACAGCTGAGTCATAAAAATGCCAGAACGGATGTGGCGAGACATAAATTATGCATCAGAGAGAGAGAGAGAGAGAGGGGGGGGGGGGGGGGGGGGGGGGGGAGAGAGGGAGAAAGAGAGAGAGGGAATGGGAAGGAGAAGAGAGAGAGAGGAGAGGGAAGAGGGAGAGAGAGAGAGAGGGAGAGAAGAGGGAGAGAGGGAGAAGGAGAAGGGAGAGGAGAAAAGGGAGAGAGAGAGAAGAACCAGAGAGAGACAGAGACAGAGACAGAGTCAGAGACAGAGACAGAGATAGACAGACAGACAGACAGACAAAGAAAATGACAGACATACAGTCTGAACTGAAACCAGGAAAAAACTATGCAAGTATACTACCGTTCAGCAAAAATTTTCA
>CM060331.1:30220331-30222831 GCA_030674155.1 Stramonita haemastoma | reverse complement strand
TCGATTTTTTCGTCAAACTGGGAAGAAAGGGGAATCGAACCCAGAACCTCATGGTTTACTTTTCGGTTAGGCGAACGTCTTAACCATCCTAACACCTTCCTATCTGAGCGTACAACGAAGAAGAAGATAAGAAATAGGCTGTAAATTGACGTATTCTGAAACTTCTGGAAACATTTATGCGATGGGTGCTACACTGTTATACACAGTCTGATCTAGCTATTTCAGAAGGCTGCTGCATGTGAGTCTGGTCATTCGACATCTGTCGTTCTCTCCTCTGCTTGCGATAATTATAATTATTATCATCTCCCATAACTGTCTCTTTTAACATGTTGTTGTGTTTGTTTGCTTACTTGTTTGTGGGGTATGTTTTTTTGGTTGGGTTTTTCGGGGGTTCGTCTCCATGTCATTTTTTGATAAAAAACAAACAACAACAGATGAAATATCTGTATCTTGACTTTCAATTCTTTTCATACAATTTCGTTGTAACGTTATTCTTACATTGTTTTCGGGAAGGGAGACGACAGGGGAGTTTGTCCTTCGACAAGAGCTTTAAGGTTCACTAAAAGTGAGATTTTTTTTTACCCACCGATTAAGGTAGATGTATTCTAGCTTCGAAGATATTTATCTGTTCAGCTGGATTCCGTGATGTGTAAGGCTTTACGAAATTATATATATAATATATATATATATATAATATATATATAAATATATATATATATTATATATATATATATATATTAATATATATATATATAATATATATATATATATCAATACATATCTGTGTGTGTGTGTGTGTGTGTGTGTGTGTGTGTGTTGTTGTGTGTGGTGGTGTGTGTGTGTGTGTGTGTGTGTGTGTGAGCAGGTTTGATGGTGTCTGATTGTCTGTAAAACACAACGTATTACCAGTGTGCCACAACGGCACTAGCCTACTAAACTAAGCCAGGACTTGACGTTCTTCCCCTTGCTGTGCTAGCCTATCACGGACTTGTGTGTTTTATGTCATCATTTTATCAAATAAAACAAAAAAAAACCCAGGTACTGTCAACTAAAACTGACCATTATTATGATCACCATGAAATTTTCTTCTTTTTCAGTCGAACGCTCAGACAGCAACAAAAGTCCTTCGGATGAGACTGTAAACCGAGGCCCCGTGTGCAGACGCACGAAGAACATCTTGCGCACACGTTAAATCCTGCTCCGCTTTTCGTAGGCGTAGGCCATCGTGTGTCGGTGGGAACAGATGACAATATTTACAAAACTGCACACACACGGGGACTGGACGGAAAAAAGTACTTGAGTGCTTATTTAATTATCCTTGATATAAAAGAATAAATAAATAAATAAAATAAATAAGTTAGCATTGTCTGGCATAATTGATGAGCGATACTTTTTATATATAAAAAACTAAGGGGAGGGTGGCAGGATGTTTAAGGCGTTCGCTTGCCAACAAGTAAATCATGAGATCCTGGGTTCGATTCCCAGCCTCGCGTAGTAAGAGGCGTAGCCTGAAATAGTGTTTTGGGGCGTGAAGGCCTGTGCTATAAACACTACTATCAGTACTTTCAGCGTTGCCAAAATGACTATGGTAGTGTTTGTTGCATATAGTGATTTTGCTTACTACACCGGGGCTAAACACAACAGGACAGGGGCGTGTCAGCGTCACCCTCACCGTGTCACAGCGGTAGTGACGTCACCTGGTGACGTGACCTTCCTCTCGGTTGGAACCCCCTAGAGGTCAGCGATAGGTCACAGCGGCGAGCAGAGGGCCGACGTTAGCGGTGACAAATGACTTCTCGGCCTCAGCCATGTCGGCTACAGTCGGTCAGGAATAGATCACTGAACCCATTAGACAACTCACTCCTCCTCCTCCTCCTCCTCCTTTCCCCCCACCTCCCGGCCATACCCTCACCCCTCACCGTCTCTTTTTCTCCCTCTCCCCCTTTCTGTACTTTCCTTCCTATCCCCCTCCCCCCTTTTTCCTCCCCCCTTTTTTTTTTGTAAACTGTAATCTCCCATCTGTGTCTGTCTGTGTGTCTGTGTGTCTGTCTGTCTGTCTGTGTGTCTGTGTGTCTGTCTGTCTGTGTGTCTGTGTGTCTGTCTGTCTGTCTGTGTGTCTGTGTGTCTGTCTGTCTGTCTGTGTGTCTGTTCTGTGTGTCTGTCTGTCTGTGTGTCTGTGTGTCTGTCTGTCTGTGTGTCTGTGTGTCTTGTTTTCTGTGTGTCTGTGTGTCTGTCTGTCTGTGTGTCTGTGTGTCTGTGTGTCTGTCTGTCTGTGTGTCTGTCTGTCTGTCTGTGTGTCTGTCTGTGTGTCTGTGTGTCTGTCTGTCTCTGTCTCGTCTTCTGTCTCTCTCTCTCCTCTCTCTCTCTTCTCCTCTCTCTCTTCTCTCTCCTCTCTCTCTCTCCTCTCTCTCTTTGATAAGGGCGGGGACTAGATGTAAAAAAACAAAAAACAAACCCCAAACGAATGATTATTCATTATCCTCGAGATAGAAGAATTTTA
>CM060331.1:30197831-30200331 GCA_030674155.1 Stramonita haemastoma | reverse complement strand
TTTTGGGGGACTAGGGGGTGGGGTGGGGGAGGGAGGGGCGTAGACGTGATAACCAGGGAGACAAAAGACATAGACATGTAAAGAGAAAAGGGAAAAAATTACTGAAGAGTCTACAGATGAAAATAGAAATAAAATAAACATCAACATTATCGAAACACTGCATGGATTTATTGATAAAATCGAACGATTTTAAACCATAAATAACAAGTAGTGTAAACGGCTCTGCGAGATGGAGTGCTCTTCTTTCCTTGTGAGTTGAAACGTAAAGGCAGGGAATTATTAGATTGAGTTGTAGGCAAAGTTTTCTTCCTTGGTCTCACTGCTACCTAGTGTGGTTGTGCTTTCTGTTGTTGTTTTTGTTTGGTTGTGTGTGTGTGGGGGGGGGGGGGGGGGTTCATTTTCTTCACTTCATTTTGATAACGTTGTACATTATTCCTATGGTTTCGGGTAATGGTTTTGTACACATGGAAAGCGATTATATATATATTATATATTATATATATATGTATATATATATATATTATATATATACATACTATACACACACACACACACACACAGATATATATATATATATATATATATATATATATATATATATATATATATATCTGCACAAACGCAAGCATCAAATGTTAACTCCTCATAGGGTGGGACTCAAAATAAGCTGTGGCTTGATGTCTTTCCCCCTGCTGTGATATAGTATACACACACAACATAAGCAAATAGCAATACAGCAGGGATCTCTAATAATACTGTAAGTAATGCTGGAACACACACACACACACACACACACACACACACACACACACACACACACACACACACACACACACACATGCCAATATGCCATAAACACACACACAACACACACACACACACACACACACACACACACACACACACACACACACACACACACACACACACCACACACACACACACAAAACACACACACATTAAATTAATACGCCTTAAGCCTAATCACCACTGAGTTTGAGAAACCCCCATACATCACACATCTTACAGACCTGGTCAAATAATTATTGTATACCCATACCAACCTCCTACCAAACATCGCCATTTGTAGTCCACATCCGGGCACCCGGAGGGGATGACGGGAAGGCTGGCGCAAAGCATGATGGGCATGTTTATGTGGAAGTCACGCCGCTACACGTGGCTCCAGGACAAACTCTGACACAACACTCAGATCTACCCCGTGCTTGACTTCAACACTGGATGAATGAACCCTGTAGCCTGGTGGTTAAGACTGTTTGATTTCAATGCCTCGAGTCCATGGAGATGTGGGTTCGAATCTCGGTAGGGGATTAATTTATGGGCCGGGAGCTTTACCACCTCCTGGGTCAACTTCAAGTGGCAGACCTGCCAGTGCCTCGATTCTCTTCGTGTATATAATTATACACTTGCAGAAGATCATATGTGCACGTTAGAGTTCCAGTAGTTCATGTCAGTGTTTGGTGGGGTTATAGAAACACGGACATAAACAGCATGCATCCTGTACGGTCCTTAATAGGAACTCTCCATCGAGGCTTGAATATACCCACAACAGCAACTATTTCAATACTTTGTGCAGACGCCAGAAAAGAAGCTGTTTTTTGTCTCTGTCTGTCTGTCTGTCTGTCTGTCTCTGTCTGTCTGTCTGTCTGTCTGTCTGTCTGTCTGTCTGACTGTCTGTCTGTCTGTCTGTCTGTCTGCCTGCCTCCAAATTCCAATACATTATTGTCTCAGAAACAGAGAAATTCACTGCCCCCCCCCCCCCCCCCCCCCCCACTCTTCTCTCTGTCTCTCTCTCATTCTCTCTCTGTCATTCTCTCTCACTCTCTGAATAAATCTGCTGTGACTGAAAATGGTATGTTGTTATGTTAGATGGTTTTGTTTGTTTGTCCGTCGTGTTCGATGATGACTTCCAAAATAGCAGAGGGGGTAGCTGCTGTTTCGGAAACTGGACAGAAATTTGATTATAGTGGAGATGCCTTGCCCACAGTAGGCCTACATCCCCACTCTCTCGGCCAAGAGTGCCGGCATCAGGACAGTCAGCGTTGGAGATGTTCTCCTGTTAGACCCTAGATGGTTAATGGTAGCCTAACAGCCAATAAAATGATCAACTAATTTTTTTCCAGTAGAATCTTGTGATGATTCTCACCAATTGTACCGCCTTTTTTTAAAAAATAAATTTCCTATTCCAGTGAATCAAAATCAGGTAGAGAAATCAACTTAAAAAATTAAAAGGCATGTTCAACACGTTTTTGAAGGGAGAGAGAGAGAGAGAGAGAGAGAGAGAGAGAGAGAGAGAGGAGAGAGAGAGAGAGAGAGAGGAGAGAGAGGAGAGAGAGAGTAGGGGTGTGGGTAAGACAGAGAGAGATACAGACACACAGACAGAGACAGAGAGAGACAGAGAGACACACACACATACAGATAGAAACAGAAAGACATACAGATATTTTCACACAGAGACAGACGCACACACACAGACAGACAG
>CM060331.1:30185331-30190331 GCA_030674155.1 Stramonita haemastoma | reverse complement strand
CAGAGGAAGAGCAGCGAGGAGGAAGGAAGAGTTTGTTATAATTATCAGCTGAGTCCTGTTCTTGGTGGGCTGCTGCTACATGATGATGAATGCAAAATGACATGTCTGCTTTCAGCCACCTCAGTCTGGGCCCAGGCCAAGTGTAATCTTCGATATTACATTATTACGTAGGGGGTGACTGATAAGTGTGTGTGTGTGTGTGTGTGTGTGTGTGTGTGTGTGTGTGTGTGTGTGTGTGTGTGTGTGTGTGTGTGTGTGTGTGTGTGTGTGTGAGAGAGAGAGAGAGAGAGGAGAGAGAGAAGAGAGAGAGAGAGAGAGAGAGAGAGAGAGAGAGAGAGAGAGAGAGAGAGAGAGAGAGAGGAGAGTGGTGGAAAAATTAATTATCATGTGTTAAAATCCTTCACAGGGTCTCTGACCTGAAGTTCATCATTATTGCTTGCCTCCTGTTCCCCTGGATAGGCAATTTTGACAGACTGTTGCCAAAGACGAAATAAACTAGCAAGTGACCAATAATGGTGTTTTGAAGTTCAACGTAATTAGAGCAGACATAAGCAAGTAGCCGCCGTTTATTATCTATAGAACCTTTGCAGACATGACAAGCAGCTGCTGTAGTATTTTGATTATGATTCTTCTCAATATGCCCGTCAGTATTGTAATTGCTCTTCATGGGATGATTAAAGTGTTTTTAACTTGACTTGACTAGTTTATCTTGACTAGTAGACCTTGGCAGACATGAGCAAGTAGCTCCTGCAGTATATCAATAGAACCTTCATCGATATGACGAGTAGCCACTGTAGTATATCTATAGAACCTTGACTGACATGACAAATAGCCATTGTTGTATATGTACAGAGCCTTGACTGACATGACAAGTAGCCACTTAAGTATGTATATCTATAGAACAGGAGGAGCTGACTGAGGTAGTATTTCAAGATAATCAGCAAGAAGGAAGGAAAACATGTTCATGGTTTAAAACAGCAGGCATCCGTCAGTCTCAGAAGACAACAGAGTTGCACTCTAGGCTCCAGAGCACAAAGTCTGAGTATGTAACTATAGAGGACAAGCTGTTACCCAAGAAGCAGGCTCCCCTCTTCACGTCGCTGGAATGGTCCATTGGAAAGGCAACCGCCGATATGCATGGTTCCAGTGCCGTTTCAGGAGCCACCAGAACGTTGCCATGTACAGCCCTGAACCGCCTTGAGGACTCCAACTCCCCGATTTGTCCTCAGGGATGGTGTCTGAACACGACACCAGTGTGCATGCTGTTTTTCTTTTTTAATTTTGTTGCCATCCACTCCTGCCGGCACACAATGACCTGCTCTTGTGAAAGGTGGAACGTGTTTTTAACGTGTGCGCAAGATGTTCTGCGTGCGTTCGCACATGGGGCATCGGTTTATAGTCTTATCCAAGTGACTTAGACATTCCGTTTGATTTTTTCGTCAAACTTAGTTTTAAAAAATATGGAAAAAATATGGAAAAAATAAGAAAGTTATCTTTTTGTAATTTTCAAAAACGAGGGTGGACCTTTAAGAGAAGAATTAAGGGGGGGGGGGGGGATGCACACGGCGTTTGATTTCTGGCGAAAAGGTCGCTGGTTTGAATCCCGTTAGGGTAAAAGCTTTGACGGAGTCCTGCTGACTCCTGTTCGGTGTGGGTGTGCAGTGGGCCTTAGCAGATCTCATGGACAGAAACAATATGATTATATTTACCACAAAACTAAATGAATCCCCCGTGGTGGTGCCGGGGGCCTGTCAGTACAGACAGCATCCCCATCTTCCAGAAGTTCTGTGCTAGGAATTCCCTCTTTTCTATCCCTCTCTTTGTTTCTGCCTTTTTCCTCTTGTTCCTGTCACTTCCGTCTTTGTATCTTTGCATCGTACATACGGGGTTTTATGAAGGAGCACAACTCTGAAATGAGGACAGACTCCCTTTTGCAACAAAGGAAAAGATTAATACTGTCTTCTATGGACAGCCATGAGAAACTCCTCAGCTAATCTTGAAAGGTTTGGAAATGATTGATATACTCATCTGAGGGGACTGGGGAATGGAACAACGTCAGAGAATGGTTAAAACAGAGAGGGGGTGGCAAATAATCACTTGCAGATGCTTGTGATTTTATACTGGTAATACAACACACACAGAGGCTACCAGACAAATATCACACACACACACACACACCACACACACACACACACACACACACACACACACACACACACACACACACACACACACACACACACACACACAAGAAGAGGGGGTGTGACACCTTCAGTCCTGAAGAATTCCTGCAAAACTGTGTTACACACAAGTTGGCCAATATTTCACACAGTATCTTTCCGATTTTTGCAAATTTCTTGGTAGATCTATATAGATAGGCCTACTGAAAATTGAAGAAGAAAGTATCACACAGACCTACATTAAACGTATGTAGAGTATGGTCATAGAGAAAGTAAAACCAACATAAAAACACACCGATTTTTTCCCCACTTTCTTCAAGGCAGACAGCGGCAGAAGACTCTAAAACCCGTGGAGCCAAGTGCTGATGAGGGGTTTGGCCCATCCACACTTCACGGGCAGTCTGTCTGTCTGCCTGTCTGTCTGTCTGTCTGTCTGTCCATGGCGGGGGGAACCGGCATGTTGTTCGTCTGTCACGCTCCCCGCCAAATGAGCCCGGATAAACAAAGCGCACTGTACTCTCTGCCCACTACCAACAGCTGTGCGAGTTCGCTCCCCCTGGCCGCGCGCCATCTTAATTCATCAACTCCACAGCTACGCAGACAGTGAGACGTTCCAAGTTTCCCGCCCCTGTCTGTCAAAATCTATCCAGTTAGATTTTTTTCTCTCCCCGCTCTTTTCTTTTTCATTTCTTTTCTTTTTTCTCCTCTCTGGCTGTTAATGACTAGCACGTTGGGGGCAGAGTCTGAGCTTATTCACGGGTCGTTAGCATCTGCTGGAATGTGGAGTCAGATGGAGCAAGTAATCTGGACCATGGTCAAAGATCTTCACTAGACGTCATTTTTGTTAAAACCAAAAAAAAAAAAAAAAAGCACGTTCTACAAGGTTTGGCTCAGAGTGAGAATTTGTGCAATGTTCCGCGTGCTTGTGGTCAGTCATCAGTTATATTCTTTGGCTTCGTGTGCACTGTTGCGTTTTTGATTATTTTCTCATAGTTGTCAATCTACAGGGGTTTTTTTTTTAGATCTAAAGAAAGCAACTTTTAATGTAAGAATTTCCTTTTTTTTCTCTTGACAGTAATGCTATACCTGAAGAAAAGCCTTTAATAAATTTGATTTCATGTCCTCGGCGACTGATATCTAAATTCAGATTTTTTTGGGAAGAAAAATCGGCTGTCCGTATTTCTAACTAATATTCCGAACCATGAAGAAACTGAATCTCATTAATTTACTGTTTCACATATGAAAACGACAACTTGCTAACATTTTAAGTTATAAAGGAGTGTTTGAATTATAAACTTAACAAATAAAAATAGGTAGACCTCGAGTACATTCTTAAGAGTTGTCACATCTTCGTTTCTTATATTTACACACACACACACACACACACACCACACACACACACACACACACACACACACACACACCCACACCCCCACACACACTACACACACACACACACACACACACACACACACACACACACCACACACACACACACACACACACACACACAACACACACACCACACACACACAACACACACACACACACACACTCACCATCGCTTACATTTTTTCTAGGTTTCTCTCCCTTTTGTTTTTTCAGTGTGTGTGTGTGTGTGTGTGTGTGTGTGTGTGTGTGTGTGTGTGTGTGTGTGTGTGTGTGTGTGTGTGTGTGTGTGGTGTGTGTGTGTGTGTGTGTGTGTGTTATGTGTGTGTGTATGTGTGTGTGTCTATACCCAGATATTGTAATAAGTGTCTAAACACACAGATGGCCGATGGGTGGATGAATGAATGGGAAAATATCTCCCGAAAATGAATGGATTAATAATAATTACGTACATTATATAAACATGACTCACACAAATAATTATATATATTATATATATATATATATATATATATATATATATATATATATATATATATATATATATATACGGGGATGAATATTGAATAGTACGGCCGCCAAGGATTAAATTCTGACATGGAGAGTGACAGCAAGCCGGTTTGCATACATTTCCTTACTATCATAGTGAACAATATTAGGGTGGGAAACAATGAATCTGTGCCCCATGGGAGACATGGTAAACACTGAAGTTTTGCAACACTTCTGGAACTGGGCAATTTGGACACTTTGGGTTTACCGTGGATGTTCAGCACCTGTTGTGCTGCCCCCATCCACCCAGATTCACCCCCTCCTTCTTTCCCCCTCTCTACCCCCTCCCTCTTTTTCATTCTGTGCTAGGGATTCACACTCCTCTTTTCTATCCATCTCTTTGTTTCTGAGTTGTTCTTTTCCTTTTAGTCACCTACTCCTTGTCTATTTTCTGCCTTTTTGAGCCATTCTCCTGCCTTTTCCTCTACAAAGACTTAAAAGATAGCAAATCCCAGGCGGGGACTAGATGTACAAATGCTTATTCATTATCCTCAACATAAAAGAATTTGATTGAAAAAGAATCTGATTGATTGATTAATTGATTGATCTTGCAAACACACGCACGTGCGCGCGCGCACACACATATTATATATGGGGTAGGGAAGGGGGAGGAGGTTTAGGGGGAGGAGTATGGTGGGAGTAGGTGTTGGGAAGGGGGAGGAGGTTTAGAGGGAGGAGTATGGTGGGGGTAGGTGTAGGGAAGGGGGGAGGTTTAGGGGGGGTGGAGTATGGGGGGTAGGTGTGGGGAAGGGGGGAGGATGTTTAGGGGGAGGCATTAGTTTTAGGGAATGGGGGGAGGTGGTTTAAGGGGAGCAGTATGTGGAGGAAAGGTGAGGGAGGTGTTGGAGGTTAGGAGGAGGTGAAGAGATGAGGAGGGGGTAG
>CM060331.1:30175331-30177831 GCA_030674155.1 Stramonita haemastoma | reverse complement strand
ATACTACATTGAGATTGTTTTCATTCATGACTAGATTTTAACAATAACAGCCTGCACTGTCCCTAAAGTCGCAGTATGGCTGCCTATATGGCATGGTATCTGAATGAAAGGTATCGGGACAGAATAGCCTAGTGGTCAGAACATCGCGCTCGCAATTTGACGACCCGGATTCGATTCCCGTTCGAGGGGATTTTTCCCCTGGAGTTAACATCAATACTGACTGCACTCTCCCAAAAGTCCTTCGGATGAGACTATGAACCGAGGCCCCGTGTGCAAACGCACGCAGAACATCTTGCGCACAAGTTAAATCCTGTTCCGCTTTTCATAAGAGTAGGCCATTGTGTGTCGGTTGGAACAGATGACGAGATATACAAAACTGCATACACAGGGACACTGGAAATTAAAAAGCACATGAGTACTTATTCCATTATCCTTGATATAACAGAATAACTTTTTTTTAAAACGGCCATATTTACACACGCAAACTTTATCAACCAGTGTTCGTACTTAAAGGGTCACTATAGCATGATTCCCACGTGTGACGAGGGAGCAGTGTGCACATATTTGGGTGACCTTAGGTTTAGCTGGGGAACGCCACAATAAAACAGTGAATCAATCAGGTCTGTGGATATACAAAAAACAGTGAATACAAAATCCGGTCCTGTGTGGATATAACAACAACAGTGAATCCAAATCCTGAGTCCTGTGTCTATAATTATGGCGAACAACAGTGAATCAAAATCCTGGTCCAGTGTCTATAATTATGGCGAACAACAGTGAATACAAAATCCTGGTCCTGTCGGGATAATTATGGCGAACAACAGTGGATACAAAATCCTGGTCCATTGTCTATAATTATGGCGAACAAAAGTGGATCCAAATCCTGGTCCATTGTCTATAATTATGGCGAACAACAGTGGATACAAAATCCTGGTCCATTGTCTATAATTATATGGCGAACAACAGTGGATACAAAATCCTGGTCCATTGTCTATAATTATGGCGAACAACAGTGAGATACAAAATCCTGGTCCATTGTCTATAATTATATGGCGAACAACAGTGGATACAAAATCCTGGTCCATTGTCTATAATTATGGCGAACAACAGTGAATACAAAATCCTGGTCCATGTCTATAATTTATGGCGAACAACCGTGAATGCAAAATCCTGGTCCTGTGTGGATAACTATGACAAACAACAGTGAATACAAAATCCTGGTCCATTGTCTATAATTATGGCGAACAAAAGTGGATCCAAAATCCTGGTCCATTGTCTATAATTATGGCGAACAACAGTGAATACAAAATCCTGGTCCATTGTCTATAATTATATGGCGAACAACAGTGGATACAAAATCCTGGTCCATTGTCTATAATTATGGCGAACAACAGTGAATACAAAATCCTGGTCCATTGTCTATAATTATATGGCGAACAACAGTGGATACAAAATCCTGGTCCATTGTCTATAATTATGGCGAACAACAGTGGATACAAAATCCTGGTCCATTGTCTATAATTATATGGCGAACAACAGTGGATACAAAATCCTGGTCCATTGTCTATAATTATGGCGAACAACAGTGGATACAAAATCCTGGTCCATTGTCTATAATTATATGGCGAACAACAGTGGATACAAAATCCTGGTCCATTGTCTATAATTATGGCGAACAACAGTGGATACAAAATCCTGGTCCATTGTCTATAATTATATGGCGAACAACAGTGGATACAAAATCCTGGTCCATTGTCTATAATTATGGCGAACAACAGTGGATACAAAATCCTGGTCCATTGTCTATAATTATGGCGAACAACAGTGGATACAAAATCCTGGTCCATTGTCTATAATTATATGGCGAACAACAGTGGAATACAAAATCCTGGTCCTGTCTGGATATGGCTTCTGCAGTGGGCCTGGCTATACTCAACAAGAATGAACTCAGAGAGGTTCCAGAATGGTACCAGTCTGCAGTAACTCCTACGAGGAAGGGTGGACTTGGAGGAAAAAAAAAAGCAATCCACGTTTTGAAATTTGTCTTTATTAACTCTTATCTATCTTCTCGAGTGGTGTGGTGGGGATAGGTAGTAAGCGGAATGGCGAGCGATGGTGGGGGGTGGAGGTGATAATGGTGGTGGAGGTGGTGGTGGTGGTGGTGGTGGTGGTGGTGGTGGTGGTGGTGGTGATAGTGATGAGGGTGTGTCGGAAGGTGGTAATGCAATTTCGATTCCAGAAAGCAATCTAGATTATCTCTTGTGTCGAAGCAGGGAGCGGGAGGTTTACTTACAAGTGTCAAATTTCGATCATACGAAGTAAATTTTGTATTAACTCTTATCCTAAATTTTGTCTAGGTTTTCCCTCCCTGTTTCAAAATATATCTGAATGTATTACTTCAAAACGAAAGACATTGCAAACTATTTAAGGACGTACTTCAGAATGCTATCAAATACTTCTAAACACCACTCCCTTTGTCAATCTAGATAAAGTCTATATA
>CM060331.1:30167831-30170331 GCA_030674155.1 Stramonita haemastoma | reverse complement strand
GCGCACTGGACGCCTTGTTTTCCTAGGGCTGCAAAAGACACATCTAAATTCAGAAAAGTGTCTCGCTGTAAGGTATCACAGAGCGTGGCCATAGCGCGGGACTCTAGAGTGTGTACAACCAGGAGCCGAAACGCCAATCAGATCAGGTCAAAGACAAAGTCATTACAACAAACAACAAACGTATCAAACTGTGTCGTAAAAAATGTTTTACTTTGTTGTGGATTGGTTTTTAAACTTTGGTGGCACACATCACTTGTGCAGAGGATCAAATATGCACAGTAAAGATCTCATAATTATGTACCATTAGGTGGGTACGGAAATACAAACATAATCCAGCATTATCCCCAAATTTCGGAATGTAGCTACTGTCATGGTGGGCAAAAACGATCGAATACACAAATACTCGCCATTGGTGGAAAAAAAATAACATGGAAACAACAAACCTGTAAAAGTTCAACCTTGCTGAAAGTCAAAACACACGTCTTCAGGTATGGAAAGAACAATAACTACAGATGAATAAATAATTATATAAAAAAATGCGTGAATTTTTTACAAAAAGTACAGTTAACATTTTTCCACAGAATGACAGACAGAAAACAGGTCAAAAAATTATAGTAAAAATTGCAAGACATTTTTTTTAAGAGCTTTTTTCCAAAAGAAGACACTGAAACAGAGACAGATGTAGTTCATGCTCATGTTTTTTCTCTCCACGAGAAAAAAATATCATATAACTAAGCATTCACTGTACACACAAAAATGTACTCCTGGGCTAAAATCCCACCACCAGCAGCCAGTCAATACAACAACAACAGAGAGGAGAAGAAAGCACAGTGGCTATTTTCAGCATTTCTCTGTTACACTGGCTACGTGCTGTATCAGCGCTTGTAGTATCATCTTTTGCCATGCTCCCTAGCTTGCTACTCTTGGAATAGACATAGGCTGCACACCACCTTTAGGTTTTGCCACTTTTTCTTAAGTTTTCCGGTAATGTTACTCTTGCATTCACACTGTAAGTACATCCACAGAAATGTAAAAAAAAAAAATCTAACAAACAAACAAAAAATTGACCACTTTCTTTCAAAACTCGTGTGATTTTGCACAACTGTGGAAGGTTTGCTTTTTTTTTTTAATTCAGCAATACTCTGTACCCACTCGCTCTCTTGTCGTCTGCTAGCTTCCTAACCACAATAAATTATGCATGCACAGGTCAACACTCTAGGAACACAATCAATCCTCATTTGATGACGATTTCCAACTTTCTCGTGACTACCTGGTATTGGTCTATATCCTCGATCCCCCCAAAAAAACAAGTACACAGTGCATATTTGTCAAACTGTAAACAAAACTCGTGAAAATCACCAGAAAATTTTCCAACTAGCACTCTGTAGAAAATACTACATTACCTGCAAGCTAAAGCAGGAGTGTAGCCATAGTCCAGAAGCATCTGTAGGCTACTGGATGCTGCCTACTCTGTTGGGAATTGTTCAACACGATGCAAAGGAGCTGAGATGGGTGGAAACTCGGGGCACATTGGATCGGTTTTCCATGGTGACTAAAGGTTTGGTTATCATAGACAGCGATGATGATGATTAATGTCACGAACTGTTCATTTAAGCTAAGACTACGATGTTGGTGATGACGACATTACAGAAATGGATTTAAGCTCTCTCTCTCTGTCTCTGTCTGTCTGTCTGTCTGTCTGTCTGTCTGTCTGTCTGTCTGTCTGTCTGGTCTGTCTGTCTGTCTGTCTGTCTGTCTGTCTGTCTGTCTGTCTTCTCTCTCTCTCTCTCTCTCTCTCTCTCTCTCTCTCTCTCTCTCTCTCTCTCTCTCTCTCTCTCTCTCTCCTCTCTCTCTCTCTCTCTCACGCACACACATTATATATATAAATGTGAATATATAATATATATATATATATATATACTATATATATATATATATATATATTATATATATATATATATATTCACATTTATAGTATAGAAGAAAAAAAAAAAACAAGCAGCACTTCCAAAGTCTAGCTGTAAAACAGGAAAACACTGATAGCCTCCTTGAAGTATGTGTGCATGTAACCTAGCTACATTTGTGCTCTGAACCAAGCCTGGGGTCACCAAACAGTATCAAGTGTTAGCCCTCCATAAAATATCACTACATCCCCATAATCGAAAATCTCCGCTGGGACGCATTTTTTTCCATTCGTTGGCTTGAGCTGCTAAGTTCCCAAAAGGTGAAAAATTTTGCGTATGCGAACGTTTTTGCCCACCACGAAGGTAGCTGCATTCCGACTGCAGGGATCGGTGTAAATATAATCACAACAATAAAAAGAATTATTGTCAGGGCCAGGGATTGAACTCCAAAACTCCGGCAGTGAAGGTGACCAGTATCCCATGGCGTCTAGTCCCATGTTTGTTGTGTTGTTTTTTTTAATTAGATTTAATTTCTTTTATTTGGAAAATAAGGAATAAGCACTCCTATGCTTTTTTTCTGTAACATCCAGTCTACA
>CM060331.1:30160331-30162831 GCA_030674155.1 Stramonita haemastoma | reverse complement strand
TGTTTAAACTTAGGAAACAACACAAAAACTTTGGTCTGGTTGCAATGTCAAATGCTCTGATACTATTTGCCGTGAGTCTCTCTCTTAAATGTTGAAAGAATAAAAGTGGGACACTGTAAAGGTTAGTTGGTCAGAGCGTCCAGCACGCAATTCTAGCGGCCTGCCCGGATTTGAGCCACCACGAGACACCCATTCCAGAGGACTTTTTCCCCGGAGTGAACATCAGTACCGACTCCACTCCCCCAAAAGTCACTTTGGATGAAACTATAAACGAGATCCCGAGTGCGAACGCACACAGAACATCTTGCACACGCGTTAAATTTCGTTCCGCCTTTCGGAAGTGTAGGCCATTGCGTGCCAGAAGACACGCATTTGGTGTGTTCATACATTCAAATTGAAAATCGAATAATTATCTAAAAACAGAGAAATTCACGTAGGTTACATCACACCCGTAGTTAGGATATGGCTAACTCATTGGCAGAGCAAAAACGGTCACATACGCAAAGTTTCACCATTGGTAAACTTCGGCATTGTAGCCGAGAAACAAATTGAAACAAAAAAGATGATGTTGTTTAAACTTAGAAACAAATGGTCGCATTGCTCCGATTCCAGTCTCCCACTGCTCTACAATACTTGCCCTAAGTCTCTTTCAGTGGTGTTCTGCAGGTCAAGGCATCAATGGTTTAGTTTAAAGAGTTTGTATTCAGAAATGGGAACAAACATTGAAAAAAAACCAACTGCATTTCGGAGTCGTAGCAACAACAAGCTTTGTAGTTTATGGTGTGCTCAATGAAATGCTAAAACTTGACATGAACTATACAGCTGCTGAGCTGCAACGTGCAAATCAGTAGTTTATTTTTTTCACCAATTGCAATCATTGCCAACGCAAAAGGAAAGGGGCATAATGAAACACAACTAATTATAGAAGAAAACCCCCCCCCCCCCCCCGCGTTAAAAAAAAAATAGTGGGAATAGAAAAGAAGAGAGAAGGAGAGAGAGAGAGAGACCAATTTAGGAAAAAAATAACATCTAGGCCAAAACTACTGTTGGTCAATAAGAATAATCCCAGGGTTATAATGTAACTAAATAATAAAAATCATTGAATAAATCGTGCACAGTATCGAATTATCGTTACAAAGAGAGAGAGAAGATGGGAGAGACGAGAGAGAAATGAGGGAGTCAGAGAGAATGTAGAGAGAGAGGCAATCTATATATACTATATATCTATTATTATATATACTCTCTTTATATCTATCTAATATGATTCTCTCTATAGTCTATATATATTATATTAAACATATTGTATATACATATATATATATATTAGAGAGAGTGAGAAGAAAGCAGATGATGTGAGTTGAGAGATAATATATTTAAATATTATCCCGTGTTTTGTTTCAAACTATTTTTCAATACATGATTGTGAGTTAGTGCACTGTCAGTGTCACTACCGGCTATTATATACACACTGTTGGAACACACCGTGTATGTGAGTTATTACACACTGTTAGCACATACCGTGTATGTGAGTTATGTACCATGTGAGTTATCTACACATGTTAGCACATACCGTGTATGTGAGTATATTACACACTGTTAGCACATACCGTGTATGTGAGTTAGTTACACACTGTTAGCACATACCGTGTATGTGAGTTATGTACTCAGTAGTTATCTGCAACTGTTAGCACATACCGTGTATGTGAGTTATTACACATTGTTAGAGCACGTGTAATGTGAGTTATAAACACATTGTTATGTACATACATGTGAGTTATAAACACATTGTTAGCACATACCATGTATGTGAGTTATGTACCAATGTTAGATATGTTAATGTAAGATATGCAACACTGTTAGCACATACCGTGTATGTGAGTTTGTACCAAAGTATTTACTAATGTGAGTTATTACCACTGTTAGCACATACCGTGTATGTGAGTATGTACACATGTTAGCACTAGTGTATGTGAGTTTGTACACACTGTTAGCACATACCGTGTATGTGAGTTATGTAACATGTTGGCATTACCGCATTATGTGAGTTATGTACAATGTGAGTTATGTACCAATGTGAGTAATGTACACACTGTTAGCATGTATGTGAAATATGTACACACTACACACGAAGGAAGGAAAGAATCGCAACAAACTGGAAAGACGAGTTAGAACTGTGCTCTGTCCACTATGTCTTACCTAGCTGTCGCTGACAAGCTGTAGCTCAGCGGTTTCAGTCATGGCGTTCTGAATTCTTATAATCTTCAAGCGCGGGTTCGATTCTTGACGGTGACCATTGACTTAAAGATGGATTGTTTCTGGTTTAAGATCGATCATGTCATTTGACATATATTATTTTATTTTTATATATCTGTTCTTTTGTTTCGAAAATAATGAAATAAGCACTCATGTGCTTTTTTACATCCAGTCCCTGTGTGCATGCAGTTTTGTAAATTTTATATTCGTTCCACCGGCACACATTGACCTACTCTTTCGAAAAGCA
>CM060331.1:30150331-30155331 GCA_030674155.1 Stramonita haemastoma | reverse complement strand
CTGTCTGTCTGTCTGTCTGTCTGTCTGTCTGTCTGTTGTCTCTTCTCTCTCTCTCTCTCTCTCTCTCTCTCTCTCTCTCTCTCTCTCTCTCTCATCTTCTCTCTCTCTTTCACACACACACACACACACACACACACAATATATATTATTATATATATATACACACATACATCCACACGGCTTTTCCTCTGTCACCATGGATAATATATCATGATAAAAACAGGCGGGATGGTATGGAGAGATCCAATTCAATGTCATGAGTTGAGAAAGTAAACCTAAGTCTGTCTGTCTGTCTGTCTGTCTACCTGCCTGCCTGCCTGTCCTGTCTGTCTGTCTGTCTGTCTGTCTGTCTGCCTCTCCTAGGTCAAGTAATCTGCAGCACTTACAACTGAAGAGATCATTACATCCTCCCCATTACCATTGGTCATCATGCAGTAATAAAAGCTACCTGTCCTTCACCAGGTGGGCTGCTAATGCACAAATCAACGATTCCAAATCTGACAATTCTATCGTTTTTGTCAGCGAGCGAATCGGATAAAACGATGAATATTTTTTCAAAGAAATTAGAGAGCACCCGTTTTGCGTTCGCAGTCTCGCTGAGATTTTTTTTGTTTTCTGCAATATTTTATTTCATTGCCAGAAGTTTGGGTCGTGTTTTCATGTATGTTGATAGAAAATGAAACGCTAGGCAATTTAAACTAATATTTCCAGTTGCTTTTGGCCAGGGTCGTGCAGTTGAAGGCCTCATAATCCAGTTAGCGACATGAAAGCCAGTTAAGGACACCCCATGGGGCCCAGCTGGCAGGGAATGGGATGTTCTCCATGCTGAGGGTCAACACCAGGTCAACTCCAGGGTCAACTCCAGGTCAACTCCAGGGTCAACTCCAGGGTCCACTTGCCCACGATACAGGGCCTGAAAAAGTCAGTGCTCTGTCCACAAAGACTTCTCCAGGAGTAAAGGGGGATGCTAGTCGTAAGATTTGTATTTACTCTGTGTCTGTCTGTCTGTCTGTCTGTCTGTCTGTCTGTCTGTCTGTCTGTCTGTCTGTCATGTCTGTTGTATGTATGTTGTATGTATGTATGTATGTATGTATGTATGTATGTATGTATGTATGATGTATATATGTTGCTATGTGTTGTTTTGTTATCTGTCTTCTGTCTGTCTTGTTGTCTTCTTCTGTCTGTCTCTGTGTGTGTGTGTGTCTCTCTCTCTGGGAAAAGAAAGAAACACGCAAAGAGCCAAGGAAACAAAAAAGAACACATAACATAAGAAAAGAAAAGAACAACCAAACAAAAGATAGCCACCTACCTCCCCACCCCCTAAAAAATTGAGACAAGAAACAAAGAAACAAGTATATAAAAAAACCCAAAAAAAACAAACAAACGGGGGGGAAAAGAATGTTAACAAAAGAAAAGAGAAAGGTCCACAAATACAAGCAAACATTTTCTGAAGGCATCCCTCCCCCCAAAACACGCATAAGGCCCCAGCCAAGTTTCACACCAACTTTCATGTCCACGCCAAGCTAAAGCCGACCCATTCACCGCCAAATACTCCCGACGTGCCCCAGACAAAGGACCAATCAGCTTCTACCACGTAGCCTCGCATTTCAAAGCCGGGCAGCCGACAGGTCGCCACAATCAACCTGATTAACCTAACCTTGACAAACGGAACTCAGGGGGGCTCAGGGACTTGAATGTACCAAGCTATCGTGCGAAACTTCCTGTTGAAAATATTTGCCCCTATTCTATACCGGTAGTGAAAGTGAACCGAGAGAGGGGGGTGGGTGTAAGTTTTTGGGGTGGTTCAAGTTAGAAGGTTCGAAATTTTGCCCCTGTATGTCTGATGGGGGGGTGGTGGTCGGGGGGGGGGGGGGGGGGAGAATGTCTGTGTTATATATGTTATACTTGCAGACCGAATTATGTTACTGGGTTTAGAATGGGTTAATTTTGTTTTAGCTGGGTGAGAGAGAGAAAGAGAGAGCATTGTAAATGTCCCCAAAGGTGTGAGCTTTTGCACTATGTGCGAAACTTCAAATTTTATATGGTTACATTCTAAAATTTTCTAGTTTTTTTAATAGCTTCATTGCCTTTAATTTAATCAAGCTTGCACCCTTGTGACTGGTACTGAATGTAATTGGTTGTTGTATCATTCAGGTATTTAGTGAATGCATTTGGTGAGAATTTACAAGGTTCATTTGTTTATTAGATTTACATGTAACTTGTTTCTTCGTGTGCTTCTCACACTTAAGTTATATAATTATGACTTTGTGTGAGACTCCAAATGCTTATCAAATATCAACCATAAGAGAGAGAGACAGACAGACAGACAGACAAAGAGATTTCGTTGCCAATGAGATAATTTCTGATGGACTTACTGACAGAAAAAAAAACTAGAATCAAATAAAACAACACAGAAAATATCTGACTGGACCCAGAAAGAGTTATACAAGCACACGAAAACTCATCTTAGTTGATTGAAAGCTTGAAAGGCATGAACAGCAGTTTAAAGTAGTGCCAATCACAGAGGATTATCTTTTCAACAATTGATAATTATTGATAAGGCTGTCACCTTTCAGGACAAATAGAAAAAAAAAAACATTTTCAGGGGGTAAACATCCATAGAGGGTACATGAAAAATTACACAGGCAATATTGTATCAATATTGCGACAATGTATAGGTGTTGCTATTTCTGTTACTTGTACACGCAGGGATAGAGAAGTCATGGCTTGATGGTCTTCTCCTACTGTAAGGTTGTGCAGTTTGGTTTTTACCCCTCAGTATATTGACTAAAACAGCTTCAGACAAGGCGGACTTGTTTTGGAGACCTTCACTTAATCAGCATATGTGGTAACGGTAAAAAGGTAAAGGTGTCCCATAACCTATGGGTCGTTGGGGAGCGAGGCGTCAGAGACCTCAGCTTCTCTAGGTGCCAGCATATTGAGGGCGGCGCCCATCTCCTCTTCCCTGCTGCTTTACCTTCCTTGACCCTAAAGAGGGCAGGTACCCATTTACAGCTGGGTGAGCTGGGGGAACTATACTGAAGCCAAGGCACGCAAACGGGTCATCCATCCACTTGGTAACCACGCCTAATGCTGCTTAATCTTAGCTTGGGCCATGGGGAAAGCCAGTGCTCTGACAACTTAGTATCCCGTCCCAATGAACATACATTCACACATAGAAAAACAACTGATGACACATTCTATAGCTCCATAAGTTTATCATTTTTGTGATCATTTTATCAAAGTAAAATCAAGATCAGTTTTTAAAAAAATTCTAAGTAGTCTGTGGAGATCTGAAGTATTGGGACTATTCTGGGGAAAAAGCTAACCATTTGACGTTCATCAAAATAATATAAAAGTCACTGTACGTTGACCAACAATCAAATGAGTTTCTTATATTATATGTGAGAGAACACACACACACCTTCAACTTCAATTCTGTCAGGACTTGGCAGTTCACAATGGCCTACCCTCCGAATAAGCCCAGTGGTCACCTGGATTGGTCCATTAACAGCCAGGAGTTACACCTGGCCGTTTTCTGTCAACTCTATCAGGCGTAGTCAGGATAAAATACACGGAATGTGAATCTAGGAAGGGTACATACATCTATCTCGAACCTCTTCTATGGCACCTCCCTTTTGAGAAACGTATGTTGTTGTTGTTGTTGTTTTTTAATCTAAATCCCTTTTCTTAAAGTGAAGAAAGCACACAGGGAAATCTTCTATAACGTATTCTTTTCTAAGCAAAAAAACCCCAAAACAGCAACAACAAAACAAAGCAACGCTGTCTTGTATGCCAAAAGAAAAAGATAAACAAAAAGAAAACGAAAAAACAAAACCGAAGCCCACCAAGCTCAAAAGAAATTTATATAAGGAGGGATGGGAGAGGGACCTCAAGGAGAAGACAGGTGTGTTGACGTTGTAGACGTCCATAGAGCAGAAGAGAACAGACATGAAAGGTGCAAGACAGTCGAGATCTTTAGCAGTGCTTTTACCGCCCAAGACACGATTAACTGCTTGCTTGCTTGATTGTTTGCTTACTTGCCTGGTTGATTGATCGATTAATTAAATTGGCGTTTTCCATAGATATATGGCTGGATCAAAAAAAAGCAAATCAATGCTTATTCAACGTAGTACCATCTGGAAAGAAAGAGACTTGACTTTGACACCCTCTACCCTCTCTTCCCCCATCGCATCATCATCATCATCCACCCACCCCACCCACCCTACCCCACCCTCCTATCCTTTCCATCCCCCAAGGTAAAAAAAGAAAAAGAGACTTGGAGTGATGACTATCACAGAATACTGATGACGTCTGTGGAAGCTGTGGCTGACCCTGTGTGTTCTACAGACAGCTAGATCTAGCCACACCGTGACCACCACATTATGTTTTTATTATTCAGCCTAAACAGAAATAGCCAGGGGGGGGGAGGGGGGGGGGGAGGGAGCATGGACAAGTTACTCTAGGTAAGTAAGGAGAGAGAGAGAGATGAGAGGAGTGGGGAAGGGGAGAGAGAGATGAGAGAGAGAGAGTGAGGGGGAGATGAGGAGAGGAGATGTGAGAGGGGGGATGAGAGGGGATGAGGGGGAGAAGAGAGAGAGAGAGAGAGAGAGAGAGAAGAGAGAGAGAGAGAGAGAGAGAGAGAGAGAGAGAGAGAGAGAGAGACAGAGAGACAGACAGACAGACAGAAGACAGACAGACAGACAGAAGGGTGAGAGAGGGGGGGGGTGAGAGAGATCAAAAGTGAAAGAGAGGTGAGGTGTGTATATCAGAAAGACAACAAGAATACAGACAGAAGAGATAGACAGACAGACAGACAGACAGGACAGAAGGGGAGGGAGAGGGGGGTTGATCGTTGGATATCATTGCTTCACGGTTCATTGGACGGTCGGCATGTCTGTCTGTCATAGTGGGGAACTGATTGACTGCTAGATTTTCCATTTCTCTTTTTCTGTTTTATTTTTTTTTTTTTGTGGGGGGGGACAGATTTGATCTGTTAG
>CM060331.1:30142831-30145331 GCA_030674155.1 Stramonita haemastoma | reverse complement strand
TTGCAAAAGAAGAGCCGGAAAATGATGATTTCAGAAAAGTTTCGCTCGATCAGAATTAACACCTGGATTACAACTCCAAAATCTTATTAGGAGACTGAAGGATGTCAACTGACTGTGTGCATCAACTGACACAGAAAAGGAGTACCCCTGCCCCTTATTGCAGATAATGCCTGTGTTTATCAGTACATGTATCAGGAAGAAAACAAAACATGACAGACAAAGAAACACATAATTAAGCTAAATTGAGGAAGAGAACATCAAAACAACACACAGCACACACAAAGTGACCACAAAAGCAGCCTTGCATCCTCTACACACCTTACGTGGTTTTCATCAGTTCTATCTAGGTTAATGAGTTTATCCCATTCAGTGACTGAACACAGGGCAGATTAATGGCTTTAGTTCTCTACTGTCATGTCTTGTCCAGTGATCTTAAAGACAAATTGTACTGACCGGATTTCAATGTCCAGTTTTCGCGTCACAATTGGTGTTGAACGTGACTCAGAACTTTATAGAAAAAAATTATTGTTCTCTCTCTCTCTCTCTCTCTCTCTCTCTCTCTCTCTCTCTCTCTCTCTCTCTCTCTCTCTCTCTCTCTCTCCTTCTCTCTCTCCTTCTCTCTGTGTCTTTGCCTCTGTCTCTCTCTTTCTCTGTCTTCTGTCTGTCTGTCTGTCTGTCTGTCTGTCTGTCTGTCTGTCTGTCTGTCTGTCTGTCTGTCTGTCTGTCTCTCTCTCTCTCTCTCTCTCTCTCTTCTCTCTCACTCTCACTCTCTCATCCTCCTCTACCTCCCCCCCCACCCCACCCACCCCCACCCTACCCACTAACCAACTACCCCCCTCTTTTTCCTAGCTTATTCTTTTTTTGTTCTTTCCTACAAGTTTCTCCTCACTTTTTGTGGCTCTGGTTTTGCTGCTAGTCATTACAGAGGCGTTGCTGCTTCTCGCTGACTGTGTTAACCACTTGCTCCGTTGACAAAGAAGAATGGCAATGCCATAATAGTGGTCTGGCAGAGCCATCTCTCTCTCTCTCCTCTCTCTTCTCTCTCTCTCCCCTGTCTCTCTCTCTCTCTCTGTCTCTCTCTCTGTCTCTCTCTCTGTCTCTCTCTCTCCTCCTCTCTCTCTCTTCTCTCTCTCTCTCTCTCTTTCTCTCTTCTCTCTCTCTCTCTGCTCTCTCTTCTCTCTCCTCTCTGTTTTCTCTCTCTCTCTCCTCTCTCTCTCTCTCTCTCTTTCTCTCTTCTCTCTCCTCTCTCTCTCTTCTCTCTCTCTCTTCTCTCTCTCTCTCTGCCCCCTTCTGTCTGTTCTGTCTCTCTCTGTCTCTGTCTCTCTCTCTCTCTTCTCTCTCTCTCTCCCCCCCCCCCCACCCTCTCCCCCCCCCCCCCCCCCCCCCCCACTGGGAAATGCCTTGGTCTTTGAGGGCGCGGGAAACACGCTTTGCTTTTCGCCCCGTAATATGAGGGAGGCACTTACTTTTTCTTCTTCTACGCCATTTTTGCACGTTCTTTCTGACTGAGGGTGGGGGTGGGGGTCGGGGGGTTGAGAGAGGGGGGAAGAGAGTGGGAGGAGGAGAAGAAGTGCATGCACATTCAGAGAGAGAGACAGACAGACAGAGAGACAGACAGACACAGACAGATGGTGTAAGACAGACTCAGATAAAAACAAAGACAAAACTGTTATGAATATCTGTCTGTCTGTCTCTGTCTGTCTGTCTGTCTGTCTGTCTGTCTGTCTGTCTGTCTGTCTGTCTGTCTGTCTGTCTCTCTTCTCTCTCTCTCTCTCTCTCTCCTCTCTCTCTCTCTCTCTCCTCTCTCCCCCCCCCCCCTCTGTCCTCTTCCCCCGACTCTCTCTCTCCTCATTCATTCAGAGTCACTCATTCACCTGCTCACTCGCCTAGAGAGAAAAGAATAAGAGAGGCAGAGAGACAAACAAAAAAAAGAGAGACAGAGATGATAAAGAGAGTATTGGACAAACAGGAAAGAGAATAAGATCGAACACGAATGAGAATGACTGTCACTAAGTAAGAATGACTCCATGTTTCTTACAGATAATTATGTGAACAAAACATTTATGATTTTGATTTATTAAGAAGGAAGACTGAGACATAGAGAAGAAACTCTCTCTCTCTGTCTCTGTCTCTCTCTCTCTGTGTCTCTCTCTGTCTGTGTGTGTGTGGTCTCTCTCTGTCTCTCTGTACTCTGTGCTGTGTGTGTCTCTCTCTGTATGTGTGTGTGTGTCTCTCTTGTCTCTGTGTCTGTCTGTCTGTTGTCTGTTCTGTCTGTCTGTCTGTCTGTCTGTCTGTCTGTCTGTCTGTCTGTCTGTCTGTCTGTCTGTCTGTCTGTCTGTCTGTCTCTCTCTCTCTCTCTCTCCTCTCTCTCTCTCTCTCCTTCTCTCTCCTCTTCTCTCTCTCACTCCTCTCTCTCCTCTCTCTCTCTCTCTCTCTCTCTCTCTCTCTGTTGGGTTTTTATCTCTTGCAAGAGCCAGATGGGAAAAAAAAGTATGTGAAT
>CM060331.1:30133976-30137731 GCA_030674155.1 Stramonita haemastoma | reverse complement strand
TTGGGTGAGACTGTGATTGTATTGTGTTGTGGTGTAATTGTGTTGGGTGAGACTGTGATTTGTGTTGTGTTGTGTTGGATGAGACTGTAATTTGTATTGTGTTGTATTGTATTGTGTTGTGTTGGGTAAGACTGTGAGTTGTGTTGTGTTGGGTGAGACTGTGATTCGTCCTGTATCGTCTTGTGTTGCATTGTAATGCATGGCAGTGTATTTTGTTGTATTGTAAGTGTTTTGTTGTATTGTGTTTGCTGTCCTGTGCTGTATTGTATTGTTTTGTGTTGTATTGTACATCTCCATTTTGTTGTTGCTTGCAATCTACGCTGCATCCCCCACCCCCACCTTCCGGGGAGGGATGTCGCCACAAGAGCATCGCCAGTCTTTTTGGGGTGAATTTCTCTGACTTATGGATGAGAGAGAGAGAGAGAGGAGAGAGAGAGAGAGAGGAGAGAGAGAGAGAGAGAGAGAGAGAGAGAGAGAGAGAGAGAGAGAGTGATTTGATTTGATTTGATTTGATTTGATTTATTCTTTTATATCGAGGATAATGGAATAAGCACTCTTGTGCTTTTTTCCATCCAGTCCCCGTGCGTATGCATTTTTGTAAATGTCATCTGTTCCCACTGGCACACGATGGCCTACTCTTACGAAAAGCGGAACAGGATTTAACGTGTGCGCAAGGTGTTCTGCGTGCGTTCGCACACGGGGCCTCGGTTTAAAGAGAGAGAGAGAGAGAGAGAGAGAGAGAGAGAGAGAGAGAGAGAGAGAGAGAGAGAGAGAGAGAGAGGAGAGAGAGAGAGAGAGGGAGGCCGACTGAAAGACAGACAAAGACAGACAGACAGAGACAGACAGAAGCACGGGTCTAGTGTCTAGTGATCAGAACATTGCGCTCGCAATTTGACGACCTGGGTTCGATTCCCGTTCGTTCGAGGAGATTTTTCTCCTGGAGTTAACATCAGTGCTGATTCCACTCTCCCCCCCCCAAAGTTCTTCGGGTGAGACTATAAACCTAGGCCCCGTGTGTGAACGCACGCAGAACATCGTGCACACACATTAAATCCTGATCCGCTTTTCGTAAGAGTAGGCCATCGTGTGCCTGTGGGAACAGATGACATTTACAAAACTGCATACACACGGGGACTGGATGTAAAAAGGCACAAGAGTGCTTATTCCATTATCCTCGATATAAAAAAAATCAATCAGTCAATCAATAAAATCTCTCTCTCTCTCTCTCTCTCTCTCTCTCTCTCTCTCTTCTCTCCTCTCTCTCTCTCTCTCTCTATATATATATATATATATAATAGATCAGGGGCTGCAGGCTCACTTGCAGAACTTGGTGGCAGAGGTACTGTCGTTGCCCACGAACTCAAACTTGTCAGTGTTAATGGTGGCGTTGTTGTTGAGGATAGCAGAGGGGTCCACTTGCACCGCCGCGAAACACTGAATCAGCGTCTGCATAGCTGCCTGCTCGCATGCTGTGGGACACACGTGCACGCGTGCGCTCGTATGAATGCATGAAAGCACGCATGCAGTGTGTGTGTGTGTGTGTGTGTGTGTGTGTGTGTGTGTGTGTGTGTGTGTGTGTGTGTGTGTGTGTGTGTGTGTGTGTATTCAAGCACGACTGCACGCACGAATACACGCACGCACACAAACACACACATCCCTCCTACCCTCAACACACACACACACACCACACACACACACACACACACACACACACACACACACACAACACACACACACCACACACACACACCACACACACACACACACACACACACACACACACATCCCCTCCTACCTTCAAAACACGCACACACACAGACATACACAGACACAGACACACACACACACACACACACACCCTCCCACTCATCACACACACATACACAACCCCCCCCCCCCCCCCCCCTCCCCTACCCCCCACACGCACCTCACAACCCCCTTTCCCCCCAACATCTACACCCCCCCCCTTCACACAAAAACTAGTGCTAAATAATCCCTTACGATCACCGCAGAAGCCTTCCATGAGGGCTAAAAGCTGAGTGCCCCGTGCCGACATGATGACACGATCCTCGTTGTCGCAGCTGGTCTTGTTCCACTTCTGCATCAGCTGTAAGATGCAAGGCGTCACCAGATCCTGCTTCTCTGAACTGCACACCACAGCAGCATTACAGCTTGGGTTGTTAGAATGGGTGGTGGTGGTGGTGGTGTGGTGGTGGTGATGTTGGTGTGGTGTTGGTGTGGTGGTGGTGGGGGTGGTGGTGTGGTGGGGATGGTGGTGGTGTTGTGGTGGGTTTTATCTATCACTTAAAAAAAAAGAAGATTCTTTTATTTCAAGAATAATGGAATAAGCCCACATACGCTTTTTGTGTTTACATCAAGTCCCCGTGTGTATGCGGTTTTGTAAAGTATGCAATCCACTCCCACTGGCTCACAATGGCCTAGTCTTCTGAAAAGTGGAACAGGTTTCAACGTGTGTGCAAAATGTTCTGAGCGCATTCGCACACGGAACCTCGGTTTATAATCTAACTCGAAAGACTTTTGGGGCGAGTGGAGGCGGCACTGGTGTTTACCCCAGGGGAATGAATCTCCATGAACGGGATTCGAACCCATTTCAGCAGATTTACAGCGCAATGCGCGACGCTCTAACCACTGTAGGGTGGTGGTGTGGTGTGATGTGGTGTGGTGTGGGATGGTGTGGTGAGGTTTGGTGTGGTGGTGTTTGGTGTGGTGGGGGTGTGGTGGTGTTATTTGGTGTGGTGGGGGTGGGATAGTGTGCTGTGGGATGGTGTGGGATGGTGTGGGATGGTGTGGTGTGGTGTGGTGTGGTGTGGGGTTTCCTCCTCCCCTTCCTCCCTCTTCCCTTTCTCTTCCTCCTCCTTTTTCTTCACCTCTTTTTTTCTCCTCCTCTTTTTCCTCCACCTCTTCCTCCTCTTCTTCTTTATCCCCCTTCCCCTCCTCTTACTCCTCCTCATTCTCCTCTTCTTCCTCTTACTCCTCCTCTTTTTCCTCCTCCCCTTCCTCTTACTCTTCTTTTTCCTCCTCCTCCTCTACCACCTCCCCTTCCTCCTCCCCCCACCTCCTCCCCCTCCTCCTCCCCCTCCTCTTCCTCCACCTCCCCCCACCTCCCCCTCCTCCTACCCCCTCCCCCTCCTCCTACCCCCTCCCCCTTCCTCCACCACCACCCCCTCCTCCTCCTTCCTCCATCTCTCCTCTTCATGGGCCTCACCTACACATGAGTTCCCTGAAGCCGTTGTAGGTCATGCCCGCGGGGATGGAGCCTGTCCTGTTGCCGGAGATGATGAAGAGGGTGCCGTTGTAGTCGATGCCGTTGGACTGCAAGCATTTGCCCGGCAGCTCCTGCTCCAGGCTCCTGCTGCACAGACCCAGCTGCCCTTGCTGCCCTTCGGCCACTTGGAGGTGGAGACCCAGCACTGCCAGTGCTGCAATACATGGAAGGTTGGAGGGAGTGAAGTGAAGGTGTGTTGTTGGGTGGGTTGGTGTTGGTGGGGTTGGGGTGTTGGTGTGGGGTTGGGGTTGGTGGGGTTGGGGTGTTGGTGTGGGGTTGGGGTTGTGGGGTTGGGGTGGTGTTGTTGGGGTGGGGGTTGGGTTGGGGTGATGTGGGGTGGGGTATGGTGTGGGGTGTTGGGGTGTGGTGTTGGGGTGTTGGGTGGAGTGGTGTGGTGTGGTGGGGTTGGGATGGGGGTTGTGGGGTGTTGTGTTGTGGTGTGGTGTGGTGTTGGTGTTGGGATGGGGTG
>CM060331.1:30116476-30128976 GCA_030674155.1 Stramonita haemastoma | reverse complement strand
ATAACTGGTCTCCTCTCACAGATCTGTGTGCTGTACTTCAAAAGCATATCTTCTTTTGTAGCCAACCTGGGTATTTCATTTGATTTTGATTTTGATTTATTCTTTTATATCGAGGATAATGGAATAAGCACTCTTGTGCTTTTTTACGTCCAGTCCCCGTGTGTATGCAGTTTTGTAAATGTCATTGTTTCACTGATCACAAGTTCTGTGTTTTTTCTTGTTCCTTGTATTGCTCTGAGTGAGTGTGCCCCACAGATTGCGAGTGTGGTGTGCATGCACTTATTACGCTAGTGCATTTATGGTATTTTACTCAAATTGATTTGAACAGACTGAGATTTGTGGTGCAATAAAGTTAGAGAGAGCTGTAAACCTGTACATGTTATTAGTGCAGAAGTGAAAAGCTTAACCTTGGCTAATAAATTATTCATTCAGAAATACACATTCTAGAGACTGGATTCTGTTTCAGACAAAGAAACTTCCCCGTGGGAATGCCAGTGGCCTGTCAGTCTAAACAGCATTCCCACCTTCTGGAAAATCGGTGCGAGAAATTCCCTCTTGTCTATCCCTCTCTTTGTTTCTATCTTGTTCCAATTTTTAACTTATCACCACCTTCTTCTCTATTTTCTGCCTTCTTGGTCCATTCTTCTGCTTTTTTTCCCCAGAAAGACTTAAAAGATAACAATTCTCTCCCATGCATGCTGAAGTCGGATGTGCTGGGCCTGACTTGTCAGGTGCTTAATAGCAGCGCATCACATTTCAGCTCACATGAGAGACAACAATAGTTACTGTCTGAGCATTCGACAAAAGAAAAAGACAGAGAAACATTGTTGGCAGTGGGACCACGTCAATGGTGTCAATGCTCACAGACTTGAGTGCAGCATCTGTAACTTAACAATCTGTGGTAATGCCCCACTGTTATGCTACATCACCACAGAGGGATCTTTGTTAGCATACATAACACTGCTCTCTGTCTCTCTTTCTCTCTGTCTGTCTGTCTGTCTGTCTGTCTGTCTGTCTGTCTGTCTGTTAGCATACATAACACTGCTTTCTCTCTCTCTTTCTCTGTCTGTCTGTCTGTCTGTCTGTCTGTCTGTCTGTCTGTCTGTCTGTCTGTCTGTCTGTCTGTCTGTCTCTCTCTCTCTCTCTCTCTCTCTCTCTCTCCTCTCTCTCTCTCTCTCTCTCTCTCTCTACTCTTGTAGTTCCCGCTGTATTTTTTTCACTGTGCCTTCAACTGGTAATAAAAGATGGCTGATGATGACGATGAATTTATCTGTTTGCTTTACAATATTCAGCGCAGTAAAAATTCCGTCGTCGTCGTCGTCGTCATCATCATCATCATCATCATCATCATCATCATCTCATCATCATCATCATCATCATCATCACCCCCCCCACCACCACCACCACCCACCGCCACCGCCACCACCACCACCATACCACCACCACCACCACCACCACCACCACCACCACCACCACCACTACGATGACTATTTCTAAGAGTAAACAGACAAGCACTGACAACGATGACTCTATTTCTAAGGGTAAACAGACAAGCACTGACAACGATGACTCTATTTCTAAGGGTAAACAGACAAGCACTGACAACGATGACTCTATTTCTAAGGGTAAACAGACAAGCACTGACAACGATGACTCTATTTCTAAGGGTAAACAGACAAGCACTGACAACGATGACTCTATTTCTAAGGGTAAACAGACAAGCACTGACAACGATGACTCTATTTCTAAGGGTAAACAGACAAGCACTGATGACGATGACTATTTCTAAGGGTAAACAGACAAGCATTGACAACGATGACTCTATTTCTAAGGGTAAAAACAAGCATTGGCATACCTTTTTCCTACCAGTGCACAGCCAGCACAATGTGATTTTTCACTGGATCAAAATTAAACTTGGATTTTTTCAAAATGTCACCACAGTATGTTTTTTGGAAAAGATTAAAAAACAACAACAACCAAAACAACAGCTAATCACGCACAATACTTTACCATAAATGATTTTTTTTATCTTCTAGTTTCCACCTCTTTATAAAGAAGATCGTTGCCTTTTCGGCTTAGAATGTAGTGTAGTGTAGTGTAGTGTAGTGTAGTGTAGTGTAGTGTAGTGTAGTGTAGTGTAGTGTAGTGTAGCGTAGCGTAGCGTAGTGTAGTGTAGTGTAGTGTAGTGTAGTGTAGTGTAGTGTAGTGTAGTGTAGTGTAGTGTAATGCAGTGCAGTGCAGTGCAGTACAGTGCAGTGTAGTTTAGTTTAGTTTAGTGTAGTGTAGTGTAGTGTTGCAGTGTATTGTATTGTATTGTATTATATTGTATTGTATTGTATTGTATTGTACTGTACTGTATTGTATTGTATTGTATTGTATTGTATTGTATTGTATTGTATTGTATAGTATAGCCTTTTTTTGTCCACTAAGTCTTAAAAGATAACAGTTCTTCCCAACGCCGATGTCGGATGCGCTGGGCCTGACTTGTCAGGCGCTTAACGGCAGCACAACCGATTTTTTTTCTCCTTATATGACAGAAAACAGTAGTTGCTGTTGCATGAAATTTAGGCTGCTCTCCCCAGGGAAAGCATGTCGCAACAAGAGAAGTGCTACATATCATTTACTTCCTTTGCCAGTCTGCGTGTGTATTTGTTTCCATATGAAAGTGACTTTACCTACAATATTTTGTCTTGTCGCGAATGATTGTTTACGCGCGCTGCCAGTGTTGCGCACGGAGCCTCGGTTCATCATATCATCTTTCTTTATTCTTTCTTTCTTTTATATTTTTTTTTATCAAGGATAATGGAATAAGCACTCATGTGTTTTTTTTACAGCCAGTCCCCGTGTGTATGCAGTTTTGTAAATCTTGTCATCTGTTCCCACCGGCCCACAATGGCCTATTCTTACGAAAAGCGGAACAGGATTAAACGTGTGCAGAAGATGTTCAGTGTGCGTTCGCACACGGGGCCTCGATTTACAGTCTCATCCGAAAGACTTCTGGGGAGAGTGGAGTCAGCACTGATGTTAACTCCGGGGGAATCTGAACGATGAGCACCCTGACCACAACTTAAGGCCCAGTGGATGGGGGAAAAGTTTGGGTACAGACAGGGATCAGAAACATGTTCTTTTTTTTTGTAACTGCATGATAGGTAATGGTGATGACAATGACGTAACGATGATGTATGAAACTGAACCAGGTTTAAGACTGCTTGACAGGAGAGTACCCTACGCTCCCTGTCATGATTTATCCGGCGCCAACCGGGCCGGGAGATACAGACACTTGCAGTGTTGGTCAATTAATTTGAGCAACACTCTCATACTTACATTCGTGAAGCGGATAATGCTGAACAGCGCGGCCCTATCTTCCATATGAGTCTTTAGTAAACTCACTCTGGGTAGGAGCCGGTTGAAGTCTGCAATAATCCTTGTGACTTAACGAGATTTGACTCCAGCTTCCTCCTACGTCCGTCAATGGTGAGATTTTTGCGTATGCGACCTTCTCCCTCCCCCCCCCCCCTCCACCAACCATTAAGGTAGCCGCATTCCGACTTCAGAAATACAGTTGGGATTTAAACCTACCACTTTTGGCATGACAGTCAGAAAGTATCTCCTTGCTCTTTCCGATTTTCAACTGCCGTGGGTTCTTTTGACGTGCACAAGCAAGTCCGTAAGCCTATGTGTTCGACTGGGTTTTAGAGCCTCAGTTCGATTTTCTCCATCACACTGGGAAGAAAGGGCTAGGCTGGAAATGAAACCCGAACTTCACGGTTGTCACCTGTTCGGCAGGTGAACGTTTTGAAAACCGCCCTGCCACCTTCCTCTTTGTTACGAGATTCAAAACCGCCTACCTTTCAGCCTGAAACAGAACGTGCTTAACCCTTTCGCATTCAGACTCTCTGAACACAAACTGCCTCTAGATTTCGCATTCCATCACGAAATCAGGTCAGGCACACATGTTCTCTCGCCTTTTTCTCCTTTTGTAAGTACATACCAGCAGCTATAATTACTTCCAGACACTGTACAGGGTTTCTCCTTCTAGCCTGATAGAGGTTTAGCATGTGGTAGCAATTAGTGATGGTCACAGCGTGATGGATATCTACTGTGTTTTAAATCCCGGCAAATCCCGGATCGGGATATAGGGGAGGGGGGTAATTATTCAATCCCGGCAAATCCCGGATCGGGACTAAGAGGGTTAACACAAGGCCAGGGTGGCTGGTATCAGTTGTGGCGTGTTTGATGTTGTAGTGCAGTTGTACAGCTGTTGAATACACGTTCCTGAAGAACTTGCACCCTCACACTTCCCTCTTCTCACCTTCTGGATCATTTACACACCTACCATCCCTATCCTGCCAACCAGTCAGACAGACCGACAGACAGACAGACAGGCAGGCTCCAGGCAGACAGACAGACAGACAGACAGACAGACAAGCAGGCAGACTGACAGACAGACAGACAGACAAGCAGGCAGACTGACAGACAAGCAGGCAGACTGACAGACAGACAGACAGGCAGGCAGGCAGACGTATAGACTGATAGACAGACAGACAGGCAGGCAGACAGACAAATTGACAGAAACACAGCAGAGAGAGAGAGAGAGAGAGAGAGAGAGAGGAGAGAGAGAGAGAGAGAGAGAGAGAGACAGACAGACAGACAGACAGACAGACAGACAGACAGACAGACAGACAGACAGAGTGTTAGAGACAGAGACAAAGACAGACAGACAGACATACAGACAGACAGACAGACTGACAATCAAATTATCAGAAAACAGACAGCAGATAGACAGATTAACACACATACACACACATACATATATCCCCCCCTCCACACACACACATACACAAACACACATACACACACATACATACACACACATACCTCCCTCCACACACACACACATACACAAACACACATATATACATACACACATACACGCGAGCGCCCGCACGCACACCAGCACGCACGCACCTACATACACACACACGCATCGGTGGATCGGTGGTCTAGGTGGTCTAGGTGGTCACGCGCCTTTCCTAGAAAGCAAAAAGTCTGGGTCGGAGTGTGCGGGGTTCGTACCCCGTTTGGACCCAAAACTTTTCTCCCATCCATTAGACCATGAGTGGTGGTCTGGGCGCTAGTCTTTCGGATGAGACGATAAACCGAGGTCCCGTGTGTTACACATCACTATTTAGCGCACGTAAAAGAACCCACGGCAACAAGGGGGTTGTCCCTGGCAAAATTCTGTAGAAAAAAGCCACTCTGATAGGGAAACAAATACACTTGCATGCAGGAAAAAGGAAAAAAAAAATGGGGAGGCGCTGCACATGTGGCGACGCGCTCTCCCCGGGAGAACAGCCCGAATTTCACGCAGAGAAATCTGCCGTGACATAAAGTGGTACAAAATACAAAAATACAAAATACGCACGCACGCACGCACACACACATACATATTTCATGAGCTCATGTATGTTATTAGCCAAATAAACGTACAATCATTTTGCACTAGAAAAAAGTGAACGAATTAGGGCATGGTTTTCAAGATATATTTCAGATTGTAAGCATAGAAATATACAAAAGGTATCGGTACAAAGTTTAATAGTATAAAACACGTACAAATAAAGTCCAGAAAGACAACATAAGCAGATGAAAAGATGCAGACACTGGCCCAAAATATACACATACATTTTTTCTCACATTTTTTTTTTTACAGAGTAAAATTATTTTCTAAAGACACCCTACAAAATGAAGACAGCCCCAAACAAAGAAAGACAACCCCCTCCCCAATAAACAAACAAACAAAACAAACCTAATCAATAAACAACCAACCAGTCAACCAAAGAAAATACGTTTCTAAAATAACAAACATTATAGTTTGTTTCCCCAAACACAAAAGCATAAGCAAGTAATCCCTAAAGTTGGAATGCGGCTACCTTCACGGTGGACTGAAAAACCAAACCAAACCAAACCAAACCAAACCAAAACAAAACAACAAAAAAACCATGGTCGCATACACAAAATCTCACCATTGGAAACTCTAGTCGAGGAACGAAAAACAAAAACACCCGCAAGCAAACAGTGGTACCCTCACACCACACTAATACCATTCCATTCTCCCGAAAGTATCCAGATGAGACTCTTAACCCCAAACCCCAGACCAGCAGCAAAACATCTTGCACACCCGTTAAAACTGTTCAACCTTTCAGAAGAGTACACCATCGTGTACTGATGGAAACAGATGAAAAACAAAAAAAACATCATGCAAAAGGGGAACTGAATTGAAAAAAAAACCACCACACGAGTGTTTAATTCATTATCCTCGGATTGAATTCAACTGACATGAATTGAATTGAACTGATATGAATTAAACTGAATTGAATCGGACCGGAGGAAGACCCAGACATCATTACTGTCAGTTTCCGAGATGTAGTGATGGATCAGCATCTTCCCTGTCAGCAGCATCAGGGACCTACCTCCTCTTCATAGGCCAGTGTGCAACACAGCAACACTGCCTCAGAGTCGGTCGCCCTTCGTGCCTAGCTCCTTGGTAACTGACCTTCAGGTGTCTTCTTCTTGCTCTTCTTCTGCTCCTCCTCTTCTCCCTGCCTCGGAAGGGGGACGGATAGCCTAGTCGTCAGAACATTGCGCTCGCAATTTGACGACCCAGTTCGATTCCCGTTCGAGGGGATTTTTCCTCTGGAGTTAACATCAGTGTTTGACTCCACTCCCCCAAAAGTCATTCGGATGAGACTGTAACCGAGGCCCGTGTGCAACGCACGCAGAACATCTTGCGCACACGTTAAATCCTGTTCCGCTTTTCGAAAGAATAGGCCATCATGTGCCAGTGGGAACGGATGACACGATTTGCAAAAGCTGCATACACACGGGACAGGATGTAAAAAACACATGAGTGCTTATCCCATTATCTTCGATATAAAAGAATAAATATTAAGTGTTATTGGGCCAGACTGGATGGTCTGGGATTCATAGAAAGCTGTTGCGTGAGAGTTAAGCTGATCGTCAGAGCTTTATTTTATTTTTTCGTTACTAGAGTTAGAGTGAGAGCTAGAGTTCCTCCCAAGTTCACCAATGGTGGAGATTTTGCGTATGCGACCGTTTGAACCCACCATTAAGATAGCAGCATTCTGACTTCGGGGATGGTGCAAAATGACACATGATTGTGTGCATGCGTTTTTAAAAAAAAAAATTGTCATCCATTCCCTACCAGTATAAAATGGGTCTACTCTTGGGAAAGACGAACGGGTTTTTAACGTGTGCGTGATATGTTCTGCGTACGTTCTGCACGAGGGATCGGTTTACAGTCTATCTGGAAGATTTGCCGGGGGGGGGGGGGGGGGGGGTGGGGGGACCGGGGGGGGGGGATAAATCAGTGTTAATTTAATTCCCGGGGCCTTCCCTGAAAAAGGCCCTTTTGGGTGGGCCCATCCCTTCCGCGCACAACGATCAAACCACTTGGCCATTCTTCTCTCTCCACCCCCCCCCCCCCCGCTCTATCAAACATTAATGGATTAGCTCCACACAAAGCTGTCTTTTTTCGTCTCAAACTAAACAAGGGTTCCGATGTCCGGGTCAAAAAAAGCACAACTGGACACCCTACGGACTCAGCAGGGCGCAGGGCTATTTCGGTCTGTCCTCATTGCGGCCATTTTTTTCATATAATTTTAATCCAATCCAATGATGTTGCTTAGAGCCCCGCCGACCGGACGGCCTGTGGGGCTGTCACCTCTCACATTTTAAAACTCGTATTAAAACTGTGCGACTATTACATTTAAAACGGGTATAAAACCAACCCTTTACGTCCTTGCTTGTTACGACTCCCCGGTCAACCAAAGGGGCACCCAGGACGGCCACCGCGTCGTGGGGAAAACCCACATCGATTACACATAATATAAACGGCAGTGGGATCGACACGTGAACTGAACAAACGGGTTGGACAGACTGGAATAACTTGTTGGAGTGGCAGCGCCGAAGCTAAAATCAACCAACAAGAATAATAAAAAAAAAGATCAAAAACAAAACCTATTCATTTTTTTAAAATCCTTTAAAGACCTACCCTATAATACCTTTGGGAGAAGGCATTCATGAAAACGCAAAATTTTTAAAAACAAAAACACGAAAGGAATCTTGAAAAAAAAACACAAACCGCACCTACAATGCAAGATGCTTTCACACACACTCAACTTCTCACCCCCCCCCCCCCCCCCAAAAAAAAAAAGAAAAAAAAAAACGTTACACACAAAAGACAAAATTTAAAAAACAAGTAACGAAAAAGTAAGAGATAAAAAAAGAAATAAAAAAAACCCAAACCCAAAAAAGGCACTTTTTTTCTACATACTTTTTCCCAAAAATAAATAGCAAAATAAGGGGAATTTTTCCCCCGGCCACCCCCCAACCTGTCAGTAAATACACCCCCACCTTTTGGAAAAGTACAAACCCTTTTTTTAATGTCTCTCTTTTTTTTCTGCTTTTCTTTTCCCTTTGTCCCTTTAAAAAACACTTTTTTCCCCCCCCCTTTTTCCATTCACTGCCCCCCCCCCCCCCCCCCCCCCCCAAAAAACTTAAAAAAAACAACTCTTTTATGCCGGATCGGGTGCTGGGACTTGTCAGGCGTTTTTCGGACACAAATATTTTGTTCAATACAACAATAATTTTTTGTTTGAGCGTTGACAACAAAGGAAAAACATTTTGACGACGAAAAAAAAGAAACAACTCATTCCAACTCCTTGCCTCTTACAAAAGCAGGCATTATTTGGGGAACTGTATATACCACTGCACAAAAGTTAAATTTTGTAAATACGTTTAAAAACGACAAAACAAACAAAAACAACATCAACAACAACAAAACCACTAAAAAAAGGAGGGCATTAAAATTGTGTGGACACCTTTTTCATACTTTGAATTCCCTAACAGCATATTATTTTATATATTTTATATTTTTAAAAAAATATATATTAAATATATATATAATAATAAAAAAAATATATATATATTTATATAATACCAGACGAAAAAGAGACAGACAAGGACACAAACAGAGACACAGAGAGGGGGCACTGAAACACGGCGACGAGAGAGTTAACCCATAACTAGGGGCACAAAAGTTTAAACTTTTCATTACCCCGGGGTAAATAAAAAAATCAAAAAAAATAACAGAAAGCCCCAAAAAAAACAAAAAAGAATTTGCTGAAAATGACAAATAGGTTTTTTTTTTTTTTTTTTTCAAAATCAAAAGATAAAAAACATATCCCCGTTAAGCTCGTGTTTTTGACAGCATTAAAAAAAAAGCTTCAATCAAATGTCCTGTGATGACACTAAAATTACTATGAAAAAAATATAGCTCCTAGCGGCCCCTGCTATGGATCATCAACATTTCCCATGCCATCACGGGGAAAAAAAAAAAATGGTTCCTAAACAATCTCAATGATAAAACGTAATAAAACAACTCCAAAACATCATACCACCAATAAAAGGGCAAAACATTTTTGGGGGGATGATTTTTCCTGGGGGTTTTAAAACAAATTTTCCCCTTTTCTAACATAATCTCATCGTTACCACAATCCCCAGCATCTTGGAAAGTATTTTGCAGTCACCCGGGAAAGGGAGCGGGTTTCCTGCTCTCTGCGCAGCCTATCACTTCATCCCATTGATGTCTTTTCCGTCTCTGCTTAAAAGTTGAGGTCAAAGGGGTGTGCCGCAACCCGTTGAAACCCATTGCAAAAGAGAAAGTTTAACGAGGAGCGAACTATCTCATCACATCACATCATCCATCATCACACATCATCTCACCATACACGTCGCTCCGTCGTTTCGTCGCATCGTCATCGCATTGCGTCATCTCACGTCTCACACCCGCATCATTGGGCTCCCCCCCCCCCCTTCCTCCTCCTCCCCCCTCATTATCGTCTTTGGTTTTCCCCCCCCCCTCCCCTTCCCCTTCCTCCCCTCCTCTTTTTTGGGTTCCCCCCCCCTTTTCCCCCCATCATCAACATCATCTCATCATCATCATCTCATCATCGCATCGAACCCCTCTTTTCTTCCATAACATCGCTGGGGTGGGGGGGATATGGATGGGGGGGATTGTCAATGTTTTCTCCAGGGTTGGGGTTCTCCAGCAGTTAACACAGCCGTCCAGGCGGGTTAGGGGGATGTCCGTCTAACGTATCCCTTTCAAAACTGTCTACCTCTGGTTTTCCTCCTTTCCCTTAAACAGCTGTCAAAGAATTTTAAAATGACGGACCAAACCACCCAACTTTTCCTCTTTTTTACAACAGCCCCAAAATTTGTTTCGGGCCCGCTTTTTCGTCACCCTTCTACAAATGAAGCTGATTTTTTGGGTTTACTTCACCTATTCCTTTTTGCTTTTTCGTGGGTACACTTGCCTCCCCATACCCCTTTTCCCTTTCCTTTAAGCCTAGAGTAAACCCAAGTCTTCCGAAATGAAAAAAACCTCATTTCTTGTGCAAAATTGATCCTGGTCTCCCCAAAGGGTCGGGTGCCAGGCAAAAATTCCCTCGACTCGCAAATTTTCGACCGGGGTTTTATTCCCGTTTGAGGGATGTTTCCCTGGATTAACACAGTCTGACTCCACTCTCCCCCAATCCTTCGGGGGGGGACTAAAAACCCAGGCCCCGTATGGAACCACGCAGAACATCTTTACACCGTTAAACCTGTTCTCTTTTTTTAAGTTTGGCCACGTGTACCAAAGAACGATGACATTTACAAAAAACCTGCATACACACGGGGTGGTGTAAAAAAGCACCAATGCTTTTCCCATTACTTCAATAAAAAAAATAAATTTAAAATAAAAAAAAAAATTCCCGGGCACTTCATGCAGGCCAAGCAGAGTGGTGGCCCCCCAAAAGCAGCAGCAGTGCTTCCCGACAGGGGGTTGGGGGGTACATAGCCTTTGATCTGAGCCGGGGAAGGGGGTCCCACTGACAGCTCCGCACGGGGGCCCCGGGGCCTGTCCCCTCCTACTCCGGGGTTCCCCCACATCGCCCCCGGGGCAGAACTGCACACATATAATAACACTTCAACATATACAAACAAACACAGCACCCCCAAAAAAATCCAACACACAACAAAAAAAACCCAGCCCCACATGCGCCAAACACACATACAACCAAAGACACGACACACCCCCACCCCAACACACACACAAAACAACACCACACAAAACCCCAACATACACAAACACCCAACAACCACACCAAAACAACCCCAAAAAACAAAAATTTTTTCAAAAACCCCATACCCCCGGGGCGGATTTTTAAAAAAAAACAATGATGCTTAAATTATTCTCAAATAAAAAAAATATACATACACACACGCATGCATGCCAAAACGCACCACACTAGAGACTGACTATGATGAGATAATTACATGATGGGGGTATAGCACCGACAAACACTATGTAGTTGAACAGCAGTAAGTAGAAATATAGTATAGTAGTATATACAGAAACACAGTACACAGCACAGCAGGCACAGTACAGTACAATACAATAGCACAGTACAGCACACCCCACAGCACAGCAGCAAAATCATTTTTTTACTACACCCCCCCCGCATTATCGCAATATGGGGATATTTCTCACATAACATGAACAAAAATTGAATGATAAGGATAAAATCATACGATATTTTAACCCCAGGTTTTCAACGATGATGATGTTAAAGGGGTGATCATATGATAAACACCCCACACACAAAACAACCCACAAAAACCCCCACACCCACACCCAACAAACCACACACCACACACACAACCACACACACACACACACACCCGCACACAAAAACACCACAAAAAAAACCCATACAAACACAACACAAACACACACACACACACACACACACACACCAAACACACACACACACACAACACACACAACACGACATGCCCCTTTTCACCAGAGGGGCCCAAATGTTGTTCAAGCCCCACATCCACCCTGCCGAATCAAATGTCCGAGCTTCTAACACATACTCTTTTATCTTCATACACCCGAATTTTTCCCAGCTTCCTGCAACAGAGAAAACACACTGCCTTCTTCATCCTCCTCCTCCTCTTCCTTTTACTTCTTTTTTTTGAATTTTTTTTGTTGTTTTGTTGTTGTTTTTCGGTTTTTTTTGTTGTTTTGCTGTCGTTTTGTTGTTTTTGTTGTTTTTTTTTGTTCTTCTTCTTTCTTCCTTCTTTTCTTCTTCTTCTTCTTCTTCTTTTTCTTCTTTTCTTCATCATCATCATCATCACACATCATCATCATCATCATCATCATCATCACTCAAAAATCATCACTTTCTTTTCTTCTTCTTTTTCCTTTTTCTCTTTTTTTCTTCTTCTTCTTCTTCCTCTTCTTCTTCTTCTTCTTCTCCTCCTCCCCTCCTCCCCTCCTCTTTTTGGGGGGAAGATCATGCGGGGATGTTTTCATGAAAAACTCCCTAACTGTACATTGATTTGCAGCATTTTTTGAATGTGTATATCCA
>CM060331.1:30077608-30112608 GCA_030674155.1 Stramonita haemastoma | reverse complement strand
TGTGTGTGTGTGTGTGTGTGTGTGTGTGTGTGTGTGTGTGTGTGTGGTGTGTGTGTGTGTGTGTGTGGTTGGTGTGTGTGTGTGTGTGTGTGTGTGTGTGTGTGTGTGCGTGCATGGTGTGTGTGTGTGTGTGTTTTTATATGTATGTATAACACCACACTACCACAAAAAAACAACTCACATCTCTTCTTTTCTTCTCTTTCTCAGTGTAGTAGTTGGGGCAGCGCTCAAAGCGGCGGTTATGTCCCTTCTCTCCGCAGCTGCCACACTTGACGTTGCTGGTGACGGTGACGGTGGCTGAGGGTGACTGCGGAACAGGCGCCAGTCCATCTGTTCAAAACACAGGGCATCCTCTGATGTCATGACAGACACAGCCTCCCCCTGCCTTTTCTTAGGCCATCAGAAAAAAAGGTACTTTGGGTTCTTTTGTTTGTTTATTGTATGCTTCTTACTTTTCTTTCCTTTTGATTTAGGCTCTTTTGTTTGTTTATAGTTTGGTACCTTTTTTTCTTCTTTCCTTTTGAGGAGGTGGGAGGTGCTGTTCGGATAAAATCCAGTAATCTAAAAATTGAATCATGATTAAAACACACACACACATGTGTGCGTACACACACACACACAAATAAACACACACAAACATGCATACACACACACACACACACACACACACACACACACACACACACACACACACACACACCTCCCTACGTTTCAAGGAAGACATTTTGTCTTTAAGGAAAAATGTTTCATTTTCTGCTTCCAATATATACATACTGTATTAAACTAAATGCAAAATAAATGAGTTCTAATAATGATGATAATATTTTTACACACATTTGATCATACCCTGCAGTGTAATGAACTTAAACCAAAAATTTATTTTAAAAAGCCAACTAAACAAAAAAAAAAAAAAAAAAATTTCCAAGCTTTATAGAACATATGAACATTTTCACAAACACCCACATAACAACAAACTGAAGAAATACTAAAATTTAAAAAAAAAAAAAAAGACACATTACAACTCCATCTCACCTCCAAACAAAGAAGAGTGGTGCTGACCTGACAGTGTGCTCCCCTTGATATGGTGACCACCCGCCCCAACATGGCCGTTAGAAGCACTGGCAGAATTATCACAATCCCCTTTGAAGTCCATTCCATGACCCCTGTGCTCCACCATGCCTATACATGGCTTTGACTCCTTGTGAAGGGGAAAAAGGAGAAAGAAATTATGTACTACAGCCTTTTAAACCATTTTTCTTTCTGTATCAACAATTTCAGAAAATATACAATGAAACTAATATATATATATGTGAAATCATCAGCTGATATGTGAAATACAAAGATATGTGAAATCATCAGATGATATGTGAAATACAAAGATATCAATATTATTTTGTATATATACCTGTGACTAATATGTGAAATCATAAGTTGATATGTCAAATACGGAGGTATCAATAGTGTTTTAAATGTACTTGTAACTTATTCCTCATCTCCATGTTCTGTACCTTGCAGTCAGGATGGGTTTTTGCAGACCTGTGTGACGATGTTATAAGCCTATGAACACTCATTTTACAAAGCCAATAATAACAATATGATGTTCCAACCTATGAAACAGTTATGATTCAAGTGAGCCAATAATAACAATGATAAGTCATTACAGGTGTGATGACGTTACAACCTATGAAACACTCATTTACAAAGCGAATAATAACAATAAGTCATTACAGGTGTGATTATCATTACAACCTGTGAAACACTCGTTCACATGAGCCAATTATAACAATAAGTCATTACAGGTATGATCACATGATGTTACAGCCTATGATATGAACACACATTTTTCAGAAAGCCAATACCAACAATCTTACCTGTTTCAAGTCACCATGTTTGTGTTGAACTTCAGTTAAATCAATACTGGGTCTCGTGTGACAGGTTCCTATGTGACTCTCCTGCTTCTGCACAGTGAAAGACATTTTGCAGTTTAGGTGACATGTCACTTTAACATATATATCAGAGATTCTTACGTCATCAGAATATCTGCAAGCAGCCACTGATAAACTTCAACTAGGATCATAAGGATCATACAATGCGTAGTCTTTTGTTTGAAACAATAAATTGAGATCCCATGCATAACATGCATTTGACGACATTTGACGTACAAGAACCTATGCAACAAGAGAGTTGTCCCTGGCAACATTCTGTAGAAAAAAGCCACTCTGATAGAGAAACAAATTCTGCAGACAGAAAAAAGAAAAACATAATAATGGGTGGTGCTGCTCTTGTGGCAACGCACTCTCCATGGGGAAAGCAGCCCAAATTTCCCACAGAGAAATCTGCCATGACATAAAGTGGTAAAGTGGTGCAGCTATGCAATAAGAAGAAAGGAAATAGTTTCAGTTTCTATGAACACCAAATCAGTTTATTCTTTTGATCTAAACATTAAAAATAACACCAAACCAAGGCAAAAACTTCACAGGAAGCAAAGTGAACACAAAGATACACAAGACACAAAAAAGAACCTTACATCACTTACAACACTGACAGTGCCTCCCAGCTTTCCCTGTGCCTTGTCTCCCCTTTGGTATCCCAGCACCTCCACTTCCTGTTCAGTCTGAAGATACTGTGCTAATCGTCTATCTTCCTCTTCCAGTGACGTGTTCAGCGTGGCACCCCTCTTCCCCGACAACCTGCGTGTGTGGACGGGGGAAGGGACGGAGGTGTGGGTTTTTCTGGCCTCTTTCTCTTCCTCCTCCTGAAGCCTCCTGGCCAGCTCTTCATCACTCTCCATGTAGGAGGCCTCCTCCTCCTTTATGATGGAGTCTGGCGAGTTTCTGACACAGTGCTGCTTTGTCCCCATGTCTGCTGTTTTTTCTGACGCTTGACTAGAGGTGTGTGCACGGAGAAGAGGAATTTCGCCCTGAAGTTTTTCCTCCTGTTGTAGCTCTCTGGCTAGAGTTTCATCACGCTTCAGGACTGAATCACTGTCACAACACTTGCTAACCCCAGCTGATCCTGTGATATTCACAGAAAGGCCCAACATTTCTTCCTCTTGTAACCTCATGGCAATGATTTCGTCCTCTTCCTTCTCCTTTGATCGTAGTTTCTCCGAAGACAAAACACTGCTTGTGTGAAAATCTTTCTGTGAGAGTGAGGAATTTTCAGGGTGATCCACACCCCCATCACTATCCAGTTCCCGCTGAAGTCTTCGCGCAAGTTCTTCATCGGACTCTACCTGGCTTTTCAGCTTTTTAGGCTGAGTTGGAGACAATGTAAAAGTTTGTGCTGGACGTTTTCTGGGTGAGGACAGGGAGTGTTTAGAAACTGTATCTGTTTGCAGTGGTCTGTGTTGTGAATGAGTGAGGTCTACCATGGATGGGTTGATGACGCAGTCTGCCACAGTCCTGTCCACAAGACAGCCGTCAGTCTTGTTGCCGTCTCTACACTTATACCTGTTGCTGTTCACATCCTCCTGCCTCCAGCCTTCACCCTCAGCACACCACACGTCCTTCCCCTTCACTTCCCACAACAGTCTTTCCTTTCACCCTGGTAAAATTCACAGCGGTTTTCAGGTTTTCTTCTGCCTGCAATCTTTTGGCCAAAGCTTCATCCTCCTTCAGGACGGATTCCTTAACAGCCTGTTCTGTTTCCAGAGCCGATGCTACTGTTTCAGCCATGAGCGATTCTCCAGGGAAGATTTCTGTTCCACCTCTATCCTGAACTGCCCACCCCTCCACCTCCACCCCTGCTGACACTCCATCATCCAGACCCTGGGAGTCGATCAGAATGGCATCATCCTCAGTGAAGCCCAAAGGTGAAGGACTTCGTTCTGGGACAGGCCATGCTTCCTTCACCACAGAAGAGCTGTGTTGTGGAAGAGGGGGTAACTCTCCAAACAGCGGCTGACTGGTGAGCTGATCTCTCTGCTCAAGATGGCGGCTTTCCCTTTCAGGGACAACAATCTGGGAGACGGTCATTTTCTTTGTGTCGTCTGGGTCCTCTCTCTCCAGTGTGGAGATCAGGCTCAGTGACAGGGCCTGGAATAGAAACAGCAATAGCACCAATAGTCACACAGTCAATCTTTCTTCACCAAATATTTAACACTGCGAAAAGCAGAGCAGTTTTACAACCATGCATGCCAAATCTGTCAGCTAAACCTTTGGGGGGTGGGGGAGGGAGGTTTGTTCCACAAATAGTGAGGTTTTTTGAATGCCACCATTTTTACCCACCATTATGGTAGCCGCATTCCAACTTTGGGGATAACCTTCCGTTAAGAGTTGGATATCATCCTTTACCAAGAGTTAGGACAAAGTATCACTTAAAGTTATTGAATATACGTTAGTATGTATGTATGTCGTTCCCGCCTAGCTTGACTATTTGAAGAGGTTTGGAACATCAGTCATGTTGTAACAGTGTGGGCATTTTTTACGTCCCATCTCTGCACAAACCATGGTATACGGCACAGTCAGAAATTAGGATGTGACTTCTAAAAAGAGGTTGCATAAATTCTACATATCACCATGACGGCAAAGTGTATCCAACGGAGGGTTTTCAACCACCACCCAAGGAAACAGAGTGTCCCACAATTTGCAGGTGTGTCCCGATTTAGTAACATGACACTGCGACAGGGCCCTGATCGCATGGGAGGTAATCTAATTACCACCCCATCACAATGTAAAATATGACAACCAACTGGTCTGTGTAAAAAAAAAAGTGCCATGGGGGCAAAGAATAAAGCAAGCAGATTTAATCAACAAAAAAGCATTCAGAAAAAGTGCTCACACTGTACACATGCTCACCATTCAAAAGAAACACAGGACATTTTTCACTACTATTTATCTTCCAACTACTCTCCATTAAAAATCATTGCTGAACTAAAAAGACAAGGGTGTGTGTGTGTATGTGTATGTGTGTGTGTCTCTGTGTGTGTATGTGTGTGTCTGTGTGTGTATTTGGAGAGAGAGAGAGAGAGAGAGAGAGAGAGAGAGAGAGAGAGAGAGAGAGAGAGAGAGAGAGAGAGAGAGAGGGAGAGAGAGAGAGCGAGAGTGAGAGCGAGAGAGAGGGGGGAGACAGTGACAGAGAGTGAGAGAGAGAGAGACAGACAGACAGAAAGACAGAGACACAGAGAGAGAGAGTGTGTGTGTGTATGTGTTTGTGTGTGCATGTGTATGTGCATATGTATGCATATACACATGTGTCTGGGTGTGTGTGCATGCATGCATGTGTGAGACTGTAGCCTACCTCCTGTAACATCCTCTCCTCAGCCTGGGAATCCCAGGCAAAGTCCTCTGCTACACAGCTGGGTTTTCCCTCCTCTCTCTCTCCCTCCCTCCTGTCTTCTGCTGTCAAGTCTTCATCTTCTCCCCGTCTGTCTCTTTCCTTCACCTCTCCTGCTTCTGGTACTGCACAAATACACACACAGTGTCACACACACACAGTGTCACACACACAGTGTCACACACACACAGTGTCACACACACAGTGTCACACACACACACAGTTCACACACACAGTGTCACACACACAGTTCACACACACACAGTGTCACACACACAGTGTCACACACACACAGTGTCACACACACACAGTCACACACACACACACAGTCACATACACACACAGTCACACACACAGTCACACATGCACACACACACACACACACAGAGTCACCCGGTATCACTTTATGTGGAAGGACGTAAAATTGAAGACTACACAGAGTCACACACACACACACACACACACACACACAGAGTCACACAGAGTTACACACAGAGTCACACACACACAGTTAAACACACAGAGTCACACACACACACACTCACACAGTAACACACTAAGGCAATCTACCAATGTGACAGACAGAGAGAGAGGCAGCTGATTGAAAGTAGGGACAGCATTCATGAATGAGTGTTCACAGAGGCAGGTGCCATTTTCTTGTTGCTCTGTCTCCACAGTCTGGTTGCTGATGCACTCACAGACAAAGAACGGACTCCAGATCTATAATACTGGAGCTGTATTTCAGACACAAAGAACGGACTCCAGATCTATAATACTGGAGCTGTATTTCAGACACAAAGAACGGACTCCAGATCTATAACACTGGAGCTGTATTTCAGACACAAAGAACGGACTCCAGATCTATAATACTGGAGCTGTATTTCAGACACAATGAACGGACTCCAGATCTATAATACTGGAGCTGTATTTCAGACACAAAGAACGGACTACAGATCTATAAAACTGGAGCTGTATTTCAGACACAAAGAACGGACTACAGATCTATAATACTGGAGCTGTATTTCAGACACAAAGAACGGACTCCAGATCTATAATACTGGAGCTGTATTTCAGACACAAAGAACGGACTCCAGATCTATAAAACTGGAGCAATGATTCCGACACAAAGAACAGACTCCAGTTTTCAGACACAAAGAACAGACTCCAGATCAATAACACTGGAGCAATGTTTCAGACACAAAGAACAGACTCACGCTGCTGGTCCTGTGAGAACCAATGTTGCAGACGCTGGGTGTCTGCCTCTGTCTCTGATCTCAGCACGTACACCTGCTGTCTCACCTGTACACAGGGATAACACACATCACTTGTCCATTCATCACCTTGACAAATATGTCACCTGCTGTCTCTTCAATGCAAAGGGATAACACCAGTTAGTTGTCTTCAGGGGTAGAGATTCCATTACTTTGGTGTTGCTTACTCTTTCTTCTTCTTCTTCTTTATTTATTTTTTTTTTTAACCCATTACAAGTTCTTGATCTGTCATGATATTTTATTTTAAAAAGGGGACCCACATAATCCAAGGGAAACAACACATCCTTAGAGTCAGTATAAAAGCAGTTCTTTCCCTTTGACTGTCAGCCCTACAGATGTCTTCCCTTCCCACTGTGTCGTAATAAACCAACTTACAGTGACAAACATGACAGTGTCCTTCAATTTCTTACTGCAAACGACAACCACATGTCAGGCAATATCTAGCTTTAAACCAACTCATAAGATTTTATAAAGAGAGCTTAGCTTTGATGGAGAGCGATCAAAATTCTCCCAGCACTGCTATCATGCCTTTGGGTGCAACAATCTTTATATAATATGTGTGTGTGTGTGTGTGTGTGTGTGTGTGTGTGTGTGTGTGTGTGTGTGTGTGTGTGTGTGGTGTGGTGTGGTGTGGTGTGGTGTGGTGGTGTGTGTGTGTATGCGGGCATAAGCATATATGCATGTATGCCTGCCTGCATGAAGGCATGGTCACTCTGACAGGTATGGTACCTATACCAGCAAGCCAATCGGCAATGCATGGCAAGTAGTGTATACCTGTGTTACAGACCTGCAAGGTGAGGATCCAAAAGCCCAGGATGTCATAATGAACCAGGTGTTTCAGTTCTCCCATCAGCAGCTGTTCAGTCACACCTGTCACACAAAGCATACATCAGCAGGTGTTCACTAACACCAGACACACGACTTTCAACTCCAATCCACCCCACAACAAAAACAAACAAAAGAAGACTACACTACATTGTACTACACTACACTACACCACACAACACAACTCTCCATTCCAATCCATCCCCCACTTCTTACCTTGAACAGAGTCAAGTGTGTAGTTCTCCAAGGAAGCAGCCTGCCTCAGAGCAGTCAGTAACAGGTTCTGTCGATTCTGCACACACACGCACGCACAACACACACACACACACACACACACACACACACACACGCACACACACACACACACACAAACCCACAGCATCAGAATCAGAAATTATCAATTGCCATAAAAGTCACATAGACTTACTGAACACAATGAAATCAACTCACCATAATCCAATACAACATGATCATTATTGGTCACTGGTCAATGTGACTGAACACAACACTCCATCCTTGCACTTTGCCCTCTGTGTGTGTATGCTCTCTGTGTGCCCTCTGTGTATGGACAATTGCCATGCTAATCTAGGGTCTACAGCCTCCTCTCTATCCTCACTCCACTTATAGCACAGAAGAAAACAGTTTAGTAACGATGTAACATTCTAGGGAAGAGGAGGGGGGGTCCAAAATGATTCTGTTTCGTTTTTTGTTCCAATAACTTTGTACACAAAATTCCAAACTGGCACAAAAGACACAGAACACGGGAAAAGAATTGAAAAAAAAGTGCAGAAAACCAAAACCAAATCTGTTCGTACTGTGTGGATCAGCTATCTAGTGGTATTGCTCCTGCCTACAAAGTGAAAAGTACAGGATTCATCCCTGTTTGTGATCAAACTTTTCCCCATCCACAAGACACCGGGTTGAGTGGTGGTCTGGGTGCTAGTCTTTGTGATGAGATGATATACACATGCAAACAGAAAAAGAAAAAAAATGTATATATTACAATACAATATAATACAGTACAATACAGTACAGTACAATACAGCACAGTACCATGCAATACAGTACATTACAATACAGTAACAACACAACACAACACAACACAACACAAAACACTACAATGCAATACACTACACTACACTACAACACAATACACTACACTACACTACACTACACTACACTACACTACACTACACTACACTACAATATAACACAATCAAACACCTTGTTGTAGATTTCCAGATTTTGAAGCACCAGCAGCTGTCGGGTAGGACCATGGGGGAACTCTTGTTGGTACATGTCCGCCATCTTCTCCTCCTTCAGACTGTCCCTGTCACACACATACCACCAGCCATCATCACAATGAATAAAACAACAGTGTGCATTACAAAAAAAATTTTTCTTGTGGATTACAATCAGCTATGGAGGTACCCTGGTTTCAACTTCTGCAAAGCTGAAATCACAGCATAATATGATATGCCACAAAAATGAATTTCACCAGAAACAGTTGAGGCTTATAATATTTATAGTCCATGAGTTATGGTAATATACATTTGAGGCTTATAGTATAGTCCATGAATTATGGTAATATGCAGTGGTAATATACTGTTGAGGCTTATAATCCATGAATTATGATAATACACACAAGATTTATAGTGCATAATATATGATGATACAGGTAACAGATACACTTTCTTGCCATCATTTCAAATACTTCAAATCCTAGGATGAACTTTTTGTTAAGATAAACACACACTAAACTTTGGTCACGCACCTGAAAATGGCCGTCACCAAGTGGTCAGGCTCCCACACACAGCTTGACCTACGGGGGGTCATAGGTCGTGCTGTGCCCCCTAACCTCCTCTCCCTTTCACCTCGCACCATGCGTGGGGCCAGGTCTTTGAAGAGGAGCGTTTCGTCCTTGAACAGTCCTTCAACAAAATGGCCAGAAATAAACCAGTGTTACCACATACTAAGAGGGATGGTTATGACTTTCCCCTGCCCAACAAGTAAACTGTGAGGTTCTGGGTTCGACTCCCAGCCTTGTCCTTTCTTTCCAGTTTGACAGGAAAATCAAACTGAATGTCAAAGTCCTTCAGATGAGACTTTAAACCAAGGCTTTAAACCAAGGCTCTGTGTGCAAATTGTTTAAAAAAAACCAAAAAAACAACTCATATACACAAGTGTTACATTTAAGACACCATCCTTGAAACTGGGATATGGCTACTTTCAAGGTAGCTTGAGTCTCCTCCTTGAACAGCCCAACAAAATTAACAAAGATGATCACATTCCATGAAATTAAAAAAAAAATTTGTATTTTGTATTTTGTATTTTGTACCACTTTATGTCACGGCAGATTTCTCTGCGTGAAATTCGGGCTGCTCTCCCCGGGGAGAGCGCGTCGCCACATGTGCAGCGCCTACCCTTTTTTTTTCTTCTTTTTTTTTCTTTTTTGCCACATGTGCAGCGCCTACCCATTTTTTTTCTTTTTTTTTTTTCTTTTTTCCTGCATGCAAGTGTATTTGTTTCCCTATCAGAGTGGCTTTTTTCTACAGAATTTTGCCAGGGACAACCCCCTTGTTGCCGTGGGTTCTTTTACGTGCGCTAAATAGTGATGTGTAACACACGGGACCTCGGTTTATCGTCTCATCCGAAAGACTAGCGCCCAGACCACCACTCATGGTCTAATGGATGGGGAAAAAGTTTTGGGTCCAAACGGGGTACGAACCCCGCACACTCCGACCCGGACTTTTTGCTTTCTAGGCAAGGCGCGTGACCACCTAGACCACCGATCCACCTATCCACCAATATTCACAAACATGACTAAAATAACCATACAACCTGAACAATCTCTCACAGGTTTAATTAGCAGGTTGCTGTGAAACATAGGTAAAAAAAAGTAACATAGTTATTATCTCTGTACAGCATGAATTGTCATTATCATCAGAGTTTACACAAACCTGTCCTCGTTGTTTGACTAGAACGCTGAAGAACTTGTGGCAAGTGTTTAGGAAACGCTGATGTGTTCACTTTCACTGTCTCTGTCTGCAAGACAGCCATGATTCAAGTCAAATCTCATGGAGAAATATCCCCAGAACATGGCAGCTAGCTTCATAGTGGGAAAGAGTGGTTGCATACGCAAAATCTGACCACAGGTGAACCTCGGAGCTCTAGCCGAGGAACCGAGAAAATGAAGAACTGATCACTACCACTCACACAGAACATCTTGCGCACACGTTAAATCCTGTTCCGCTTTTCAAAAGAGTAGGCCATCATGTGTTGGTGGGAACAGAAAACATTTACAAAAACTGCATACACACAGGGACTGGATGTAAAAAAGCACAAGAGTGCTTATCCCATTATCCTCAATATAACAGAATAAATAAATAAATAAATAAATAAAATAAATAAATAAATCACCCTCGCTGTAGGCCTGGGTCAGTATGTGGGTCATCCAGAAGAGCCAGGCAGCTGACTTGGCCCAGGTGAAGGTGCGTCCAATGTGGAAGCCCTCCTCCACTGACAGGCGCTCAACCTCCGCCTGAATTATCATCCATTTTCCTGAACTCACATCACTGATTTTAAAGTATCTATTTTTTCTACCTGAATTGCAATCAATTTGCATCAACTTCATCATTCGAAGCATCTATTATTTCTCTGCCTGAATTGCAATCAGTTTTCGTCAACTTACATTATTTAAAGTATCTATATTTTCTGCCTGAATTATGACCATTTTTAATAAACCAAGAGCACGGCTTTCATTCCATGCAGCAAATCACCACAGATTTGCCTACAGCATATTTATCATTTGTGACGCTCCCCCAACAAATGAGTCGCTTTGTACCTGACCCACTTTTCCGCTAGGAGCCATTTTAGGCAGGTGGGGGTCAGGCTGTTGATTTTGAGATTTTGATTGATTGTAACACTAAAGTCATTATTCTACCTTGTGCTAAAGTATCAGGGTGTAGTTTTATTTCCTTTTGAAATAAAACATGTTTAAGAACAACCAGACCCTCTGTCTGACCACCTGTTACCATGAAAAACTTGTCAATTTCTCATGTTGTCAGTTTCTACAGTAAATTATCATTTCAATTTGTAAGAACTTTTCAAGAAATTGTCCAATTTTCAATCTATTTTCTGTATTGAATAGCCTTTTTATTGCAGATTAATAACATGTCAACAACTAAAAATGAATCTCTGGTGCAACGCAACTCATGATGTGGTGGAGCGTCACACCTGTGCTGTGGGGGGACGGATAGCCTGGTGGTCAGAACATTGCGCTCGCAATTTGACGACCCCGGTTCGATTCCCGTTCGAGGAGATTTTTCTCATACAGTTAACATCAGTGCTGACTCCACTCTCCCCCAAAGTCCTTCGGATGAGACTATAAACTGAGGCCCTGTGTGTGAACGCACGCAGAACATCTTGCGCACACTTAAATCCTGTTCCGCTTTTCATAAGAGTAGGCCATCATGTGCCAGTGGGAACAGATGACATTTACAAAACTGCATACACATGGGGACTGGATGTAAAAAAGCACAAGAGTGCTTATCCCATTATCCTCGATATAAAAGAATGAAATAAAAAAAATAAAATAAAAAAATTAGTACACCTGTACACAGTGGCTTGCTTACCTGCAGGAAGTCCCTCCTGTCCTGAGACACCTGTCGCAGGTCTGCCAGACACCCCTCCACAAGCACAAAGTTCAGCAGCAAGCCGCAAGACTGTGTACATATATATATATATACATACATCATAAATAAACCACTGAATGAACACACACTGATATATATATATATATATAAACACACAGACACACTGCCGGTATCCCTCTATGTGGAAGGATGTAAAATTGAAGACAGACACACCATACTTACGCAACATACCAACCATACACACACACAAACACACACATACACTCACACACATACACTCACACACAGAGACACACACAGAGACACACACAGAGACACACACAGAGACACACACAGAGACACACACAGAGACACACACAGAGACACACACACACACACACACACAAACGGGGGACGGGATAGCTTAGTGGTCAGAACATTGCGCTCGCAATTTGATGACCAGAGTTTGATTCCCGTTCAAGGGGATTTTTCCCCTGGAGTTAACATCAGTGCTGACCCCACTCTCCCCAAAAGTCTTTCGGATGAGACTATAAACCGAGGTCCCATGTGCGAACGCATGCAGAACATTCCCTTGCAGACTAAGGTTTAAGTAATCACCCTCAGATTATTCGTTTAATAATAAAATTTAAAAAAACCCAGAAAATAAGCTACTTCAGACATCCAAAAATTTTTTTTTTTTAAATCATCAGAAAAGCCACAGAGATCAGCAACACTGCAGAATGGACAGACACAGTGTGTGACAAAGACACCACTCCTGCAGAACCGCTGCACCTGCCCCTACCTTCATTCTGTCAGCAACACTGCAGAATGGACAGACACAGTGTGTGACAAAGACACCACTCCTGCAGAACCGCTGCACCTGCCCCTACCTTCATTCTGTCAGCAACACTGCAGAATGGACAGACACAGTGTGTGACAAAGACACCACTCCCGCAGAACCGCTGCACCTGCCCCTACCTTCATTCTGTCAGCAACACTGCAGAATGGACAGACACAGTGTGTGACAAAGACACCACTCCCGCAGAACCGCTGCACCTGCCCCTACCTTCATTCTGTCAGCAACACTGCAGAATGGACAGACACAGTACATGTGACAAACACCTGCAGAGCCGCTGCACCTGCCCCTACCTTCATTCTGTGGAGCTGTGTGGTCCATCGCCCCAGTCGGATGGAGTCATGGAGGTCGTGCCACGATTTCCTCTCCACCAGCACCGGCAGCATCTGCAAAGGTGTAACAGAAAATGGGGATGGTATGGCCTGGTTCTTTTTGTTTTTGGGGGTTATTTTTCATTATTTTATATTTAATTTTTTCATTTCTATTTTTTTTGGTATGGCCTGTTTTTTTTCTTCTTTTTCAACAAAATTCTTTTCTTTTATTTCAAGAATAATGGAATAAGCACTTATGTGTACTGGTTGGTTACAGTGTTGCGTATTGTGCTCGTGATCTGCTGACCTGGGTTCAAATCCTGTTCAAGGGTATAATTTCCACTGGGGTTAACATCAGTGCCAACTCCACACTCCCACCCCCAAAAGTCCTTTGGATGAGACTATAAACTGGGGGTCCTATGTGCGAATGCAAGCAGAACATCTTGCACACATTTAAAACCTGTTCTGCTTTTCGGAAGTGGAGGCCATTGTGTGCCGGTGGGAACGGATGACAAAATTTACGTAATTGCATACACATGGAGACTGCATGTAAAAAAGCATGTGAGTGCTTATTTCATGATCCTCAAAATAAAAGAGGAAATAAAATAAAAGAATAAAGAAAAGAATAGATAAAATAAGTAAAAAATGGCAACTGGACAGGAAACCAGATGTACGATCTGCATGCTAATACGTCAAACAGTAATTATTACACAGGATAAAGTTCTGGTTCAGTTTGGGCACCAGACACCTTAATCCTTTAGTCTTTAGCTCCAGCCTAGTACAACTTCAAACACAGATGTGAGGTTCTGGGTTCCATTTCCTTCCTTACCCTTTCTTCCCAGTTTGACAAGAAAATTCAACTGAATGTCAAAGTCCTTTGGATGAGACTATAAATGCCCTCAGAAACTTCTAGCTCACATGTTAAAAGCCAGTACCACCTTTTGGAAGAGTAGGCCATTTCGTGCCAGTATATGAGTAAGAACACAGGACAATTTTTCGCACACAGGTGTCGTCAAGTCACTATCCCTGAAGTTGGAATGCAGCTACCTAAATAGTGTGTGTGTGTGTGTGTGGGGGGGGGGGGGGGGGGGGGGAATCTCTTCCTCAAAGTAATTTTAATTCTCAAAATAAAACCGTGCAACTATATACAGATTAAAACAGGGTCTCAAACCAACTCTACTGTCCTTCCTTGTATCAACACCCTGGTCAACCATAAGGGTCAGCCCAGGACAGGCACCACATTGTGGGATAAACCACATCATCCAAACATAAAGTAAGACAGAACCAAGACCAGATTCCTTAAAACAACCTTGTTCTTAGTGACTAACTGTCACAGGATAGCCTAGTGGTCAGAACATTGCGTTCACAATTTGACAACCCAAGTTCGACTCCCATTCAAGATTTTTCTCCTGGAGTTAACATCAGTGCCGACTCCACTCCGCCAAAAGTTCTTTGGATAAGACTTTAAACCAAGGCCCTGTGTGCAAACGCATGCAGAGCATCTTGCGCACACATTAAATCCTGTTCCTTTTTTCATAAGAATAGGCCATTGTGTGCCGGTAGGAACAGATGCCATGATTTACAAAACTGCATACAAACGGGGATTGGATGTAAAAAAGCACACGAGTGCTTATACCCTTTTCTTCGATATAAAAGAAGAAAATCTTTACTCATATCAAACGGAAAAAGCCCGAGTCTCTCAGGAACTTAAAAATGTAGGACTGCAGGACTTACGATCTCTTGCTCCACCTGACTTCCATCATAAGGAACAGCGGAATCGCCACAGTCAGGGGAGAGCACCCAGACATAGTCCGCCACCTGCAGACTGCGAACCACAACAGTGACGCCGGCACTTCTGGCAAGGGCAGATAAGCGAGTCGCGTCCCGCTCTCGTGCATCCATCACCAGAACCACCTGCCTGCCCCCTACACGAGATCTGCAACACGGCAAACACTGCAGCGTGCAATCGTTAGGGTGGAGTCGCCATACACGACTCTTTTCTCATTAATTTGATATGTCTGTGGCTGCTTTTATCCGTTTTTGAGTATGTTTGCAGAGTTCTTGAAATGTGGAAAACTAATGCAGCAGCCTACAATACAAATACAGAGTAAAGCTGAAGGCATCTCCATTGACTTAAGTCATTGACTTGGCACGCACGCACGCACACCTACCTGAAGGAGGAGGGAGGTTGAGGAACCCCGCTGTCAGTCAGAAACCTCTGCAGCACGCAGTCAAAGATGTCCAGTTTCTGCCCCAGGGCCCTGCCTGACTGGGTCAGAGCAAACCTGCACACACACACACACACACACACACACACACACACACACACACACACACACACACACACACACACACACACACACACAGATTGATTGATTGATTGATTGTTTGATTGATTGACAGACACAGACACACACATGCATGCACGCGCGCGCACACACACACACATACATGCACGCGCGCACACACATAAATGCACACGCGCACACACATACACGCACGCACACACACACACACACACGCATGCATGAACACGCATGCATGAACACACATACACACACACACGCACACACACACATACACACACACACACACACACACTCACACGCACGCACGCACGCACGCATGCACACACACACACACACACACACACACACACAACATACACACACACACGCACACGCACACAGACACAGACACAGACACACACACGTTAATATCACTCAATGAGAAAAGATGTTAAATTAAAGAAGAGCACACAGGATGAAGAGGATTTTTCCTCTAGAGTTAATATCAGTACCAACTCTCCTTCCCCCAAAAGACCTTTGGAAGAGACTATAAACCACGGTCCCGTGTGCAGACCATAAACCAAGGTCCCATGTGCAAATGCATGCAGATTATCTTGCACACACTTTACTTAAAACCTGTTCTCCTTTTCAGAACAATAGGCCATTGTGTGCCAATGGAAATCAATGACAAAATTTATATAACTGAATACACACATGGACTGGGTGTAAAAAAGTACACAAATGCTTATTCCATTATCCTTGAAATCAAATAATGAATAAATAAACTAAATAAAACACACACAACCATTCAGCATTTCACAGACACCCTGAGAACATCGCACAAGTCAACCAGCCACCAGAACTGGCACCACTGAACACCACCAAAGTGACACAGCAGCAGTGCAGGGTTCCTCTGGCTGGTGGTCCCATGGCAGCCTCACAAAGTTGGGCTCCCTGTGGACCTCCAACCCTGAAGATATGACATATCAAATCTGGGTATGTCTGGGGTGGAGAGATTGAAATGAGCGGCATGGGAACAGCAGGATAGGAATGCCACAGAAGATGAGGCAGCAAAAAAAGAAAGTCAGCCAGTCAACATGGCGCAGTGGTTAGCATATTGGATTCCTGGCTGTAAAGTTGTGGGTTCGTATCCCATAACAGTGACAGGATTTCTTTCTTGGACTCTAGCTGGTTCCTTTCCAGATTAATGAATGAGTTAGCCATGAGCTCAAAAGGAAGATGAGAACCACACAGTAAGTTGAGTCTCATCCACTTCAAGGATGTGGTTTTAACAGTGTTGCTTGAGTTACTTGATCAACACTGTCTGTATCTCTCAAAAGCCTGGATGATGCCAAGACATATTCATTTATCATTAAACAGACCTTCACACCTGTGATGAATTCGTGACAAAGCTCTGGAGTTCAGACATTTATAGGGGAAAACGGGTGTTCTCACCACTGAGCTATCCACCCTCCCCCCCCCCCCCCCCAAAAAAAAAAAAAAAAAATTCCACTGAGCTATCCTGTCCCCAACAAAATCTTAAAGTTGCTTAAGTTAACATACAACACTCTCCCCAAAAGTCCTCCAGATGAGACTATAAACCGAGGCCCCGTGTGCGAACGCACGCAGAACATAACAGTAGGCCATCATGTGCCGGTGGGAACAGATGACACGATTTACAAAAACTGCATATGCAGGGGGACTGGATGTAAAAAAGCACATGAGTGGTTATTCCATAATAATGTATATAAATGAATAAAATTTTTAAAAAAGAAAATGAAATAGAAAATGAGACCAGGAGTGCTACTACCACAGCACAGAGAATTCCCAGGATGTGAAGCAGCCATGGGCAATGAAAGATACCTACGTGTGTCTGTTTGCTGCTTCCTTCTGCACCAGGTTTTTGGGGATCAAGGTGTTGTCCATGCAGTCAAAGCCCCCCATCATCTTTCCTGGGGACACACAGAGTGAGTGAGCGAGTGAGGGAGGGAGGGAGGGAGGGAGGGTGCTTGCGTGCGTGCGTGTGTGTGTGTGTTGTTTCTACACATCTGCAGCATACTCATATATGTCATACATACAAGTTTAATGTATACAAATACAATAAACATACAAGCACAGATGTAAGAATGTATGTATTTACACATGCACGAGCGAGTGTGCACGCACATGCATACATGCACATGCATGCACACACACACACTGCCTCTCTCTTTTCCAAAACATAATACACTGCTATCCTTATACAAAAGTGAAGACAGAGCCATTTGGATGGGCAAAGTAGCATGACATGAGTACTATGAAACAGTGACGTCAACAGGTAAGAAAGTGAGAAGTCACTTCACAACTCTTCACAAGCGCTCATCTAGGAGTTTCATGGTCCTTCTTCAGCAATAACACAAATACATCAATGAAAGAGTTCATTTTCCTGTTGTTGTGTTTTTTTGGTATTGTTATATCTCTGATAAAAGTTATTTTCATAATAATGAAGCAGCTGTAACAGGTTACCTGCATTTTTCCCCTCCATTACAGATCCAAAGATTAAAAAAAAAAAAACACACACACATAAAACCCTGCTTTTGAAATCTATAATTCATGAGTATACTTACTGTATTAGATGATGGACATCCCAGCCAAATATGCTGCCCCGTCAGTCATTATATCTACAGAATTTTGTTACATGAATGTAAAGTGTAGTGTTTTTACAGTAGGAAAGAGCAAGCACTCATATGCTCATGAAATACACACACACACAGATAAAATCATTCATGACTGGCTATTTTTGTGTTTGTCATTGTTAATGTTGTTATTGTTGTTAATGCACTTTGCTTACCGACAGGTTTATCATGAAGGTCAGTGTCAGTAATTGGCTGTGCCCTTTGCTTGATTTCCTCTTCGTTCAGACTTAACTTGTGTTCATTCTCCTTCAAAGCCCTGCACACAGAAGGAAAATGCATATATACAACAAAACACAAATACACATTCACACACACACACACTTACACACACATATGCACGCATGCACGCACGTGCACACAACACACACACACACAATATAAAAGACTACAATAAAAGAAAAAATGATAAAACACATACACATGCACACACACACACACACACATGCACGCACACACGCACGTGCACACAACACACACACACACACACAAATATAAAAGATAAAAGACTACAATAAAAGAAAAAATAATAAAACACATACACATGCACACACACACACACATAAGTTCACATAGCATTATATGTTCAGTGCTCTACAGTAGTTTCCACTTTTTGATGTTAAAATAATTACATTTACTTTTTCGTCATAAAACACAAGGACTCACACATCAGCATTCTGAAACCACTCATCTACTGTAAATGTGTGTTATTTTTATACAGCTTTCAAGAGCACTCCCCCCAAAGGGATGTGACTTTTATCTCACACAGAGAAATTTGATATGAAAATAAATATACCACAAAACAAAGCAATGCAAATACAAAATGATACGATTCAATTCAGTATAAAACAAGACAAAACAAGGTAATACAACAGAACACAATAAACAGGCCAATAAATACCAACAGTTCCACAGAAAAGTGAATTTATACATTACCTGGTCATTGCCAGCAGAACAGCAAACGGGGATTTGTAAGGCTGCAACATCAACACCTCGTCAGTACCAACACCTGAAAACTAGCACTGAAGTAAACAGAACAGTCAACACAAAATTTAAATAAATAAATAAGTAAATAAATCAATCAATAAATAAATCATCTAAGATGCAGGCCACAACATTTAAAACAAAAAATAATGCTATGCATTCACAACAAAAAAGATCACATTATGGTCTGTGATTTCACTTCAGTGGTATTTACCAATGAAAATTTATACACAGGACAGACAGACAAAAACGACAAAAAATCAGCTCATCTTCTCTGTACACACATACACCTTTGTTACCATTTGGCCTGTGTGCATTCCTTCTTTGTTCATTCCCCTTGCTAATTTGTTGACTCTTTTCTAAATCATGTCTGCTATCTGTTTACTTTGTTTTTGGTTATCAGACACACCTTAAAAACATTTTTTCTTATCGTCTTGCAGAAATTAAGCTACATACATTTTGAGAAAATTTGTCCAAAAACTTAGCATAATTTTTATTTGCATCACTTATAACAGATGTCTGATTTTCATACAAAACATGCACATTTTCAATTCTTTAGCATGGATGGTGAACTCTGGTGGCATTGCATGGAGTTCCTACTACAGCTGTCACCTTCAGCTGTTCTCAACTGCTATCCATTCCATTTCATCTCAGCCCATCCCAGCTGGTGCTAATTATAGAAGGAACTGACCATACTTGAACTTGGTAAAAGGAAGGTGTGAACTAATTTTAGCACAGGGTCCTAGATCATTGACTGAGTTATGCTGCAATGGCATGCTGTGCACAGACACTGGACATGAAAAAAAAACAACTGCCACATTCTGTTACAACATAACGCGCAAATCCAGCATAACTCAGTCGAGGGTCCAGGGCCAAGGGCTAAAATCAGCCCCTTCCTTTTATCAAGTCCAAGTGCTGTAAGTTTCTGCTAATAATTAGCACCAGCTGGGATGGAATAGATAGCAGCTGAGAGTAGCTGAAAGTGAAGAGAACAGCTGTGACCAGGTAAATAAATATAAAGCCAGGGGCACTTTACATGGGGGAGGTACTGCTGCGGGGCAGGCAGAGGATAATAAATGTAAAGCCAGGGGCACTTTACATGGGGGAGGCAGGCAGAGGATAATAAATATAAAGCCAGGGGCACTTTACATGGGGGAGGTACTGCTGCGGGGCAGGCAGAGGATAATAAATGTAAAGCCAGGGCAGTTTACATGGGGGAGGCAGGCAGAGGATAATAAATGTAAAGCCTGGGGCAGTTTACGTGGGGGAGGTACTGCTGCGGGGCAGGCAGAGAATAATAAATGTAAAGCCAGGGGCAGTTTACGTGGGGGAGGCAGGCAGAATGATAGATATAAAGCCAGGGGCAGTTTACGTGGGGGAGGTACTGCTGCGGGGCAGGCAGGGCTCTGGGGGCCTGGGAGATGTGGGTGCAGTCGTGGCGTCCTCGCAGCGCCCCCTGGTGGATGCGGTGCGTGCAGTCCATGCAGAGGACCACCCCACTGGAGCCCCCTGAACCCTCACAGCTGGGGCAGTAGATCTCTGCCACCCCCTCCTCACAGTCCTCACACACCCGCTCCTGTTGTCAACACACCACTGTTCATTGTTCATTGTCTGTTGTCAACACACCACTGTTCACTGTTCATGTCTGTTTTTTTTTATCATTTATTTATTCTTTTATATCGAGGATAATGGAATAAGCACACATGTATTTTTTTACATCCAGTCCCCATGTATATGCAGTTTTGTAAATATTGTCATCTGTTCCCACCTGAACACAACGGCCTACTCTTACGAAAAGCGGAACAGGATTTAACATGTGTACAATATGTTCTGTGTGCGTTCACACACGGGGCCTCGGTTTATAGTCTCATCCGAAAGACTTTTGGGGGAGTGGAGTCAGCACTGATGTTAACTCCAGGGGAAAAATTCCCTCAAACTGGAATCGAACTTGGGTCATCAAATTGCGAGTGCAATGTTCTGACCACTAGGCTATCCTGTCCCCATCTGTTGTCAACACACCACTGTTCATTCATGACTTATTCAACATTATGACACTACTGCAATGTTCTGATATCTGCAAATAAATGTTAACAAGACCAAACCAAACCAAGCAGGATAGTTCCAACCTTCTGATAAAAGTGACACAGCTTCTTGTTTGTACAATTTTGAGAAAGTTAACTTCCGTGTTTAGTTTTTGCATTGCGTCACTTTCTTTCATTATCTTACTTATGTGCAACTGCATGCGTGTAAATGATTTGAATGTTAGCGCTTTGATTTGCTGCTTTACAAGATTCAGTGCTATATATATATATAAAGTCCATACATTGGTAGGAGTAGAGGAGGAGGAGGAGGAGGAGGAGGAGGAGGAGGAGGAGGAGAGTAGTAGTAGTAGTAGTAGTAGTAGTAGTAGTAGTAGTAGTAGTAGTAGTATCATTATTATTATTATTATTATTATTATTATCATCATCATCATCATCATCATCATCATCATCATCATCATCATCATCATCATCATCATCATCATTATGATTATGATTATGATTATTATTATTATTATTATTATTATCATAGCTTGCTTCATGAATGATCCTTGACTCTAGCTCTTGTTTCTGTTTTAGTTTCCACTCATATTCTCAGATGCCCTGATTCAGATTCTTCATGCATTACACAAGATCATAAGGAAGGAAGGTGGCAGGTGGTTTAGATGTTCACCTACCTGACCAGTTGTAAACTGTAAAGTTCTGGGTTTGATTCCCAGCCTTATAATTTCTTCTCAATTTGATAGGAAAATGGAACTGAATGTCAAAGTCCTTTAGATGAGACTATAAACCAAGGCCCCTTGCATAAATGCATGCAGAACATCTTGTGCACACATTAAAATCTGGAAGAGTAGGCCACTTTGTGCCTATAAGAATGGATAAGATTGTAAAAAATGCATGCACACTGGTGTCATGTTTAGACACCACCCTTGCAGCCATAATGAGGCTACCCAAATATTGTTGAGGGGTTATTGGTGGGTGGGAGGGAGTGAAAAACTGTCACATACCCAAAAATCTACAAAAACAAAAAACTATTAAAAACACGCAAAATCAGATTCAACATGCAACAAGAACAATTCATGTAGATACAAAATCAGACCTAAAAAGCAACCCCCTAAAAATAACTTTAGGTCACACTTGCACAGACATGTCCACAAGCATCAGCGTAAGCTTATCAGCATGAAATTAATAATAAGCATAACTATGTAGCATGCTTCTGAGACTAATGTTTTGACATATAAATATAACCTGTCGGGCTGGACGAGTTCGCGTTGCTGTTGGTGTGGTGCGTCTCATGGGTTGTTTCCCCTTTCCTTTGTTGCCGCTGCTGTTGCTGCTGTTCTTTGGTTTGCTGTTTCCAGATGACTGGCCTGTTGGCATACATACATACACACAGAGCGATTGTGTACTTATATACGGATTGTAAAGGTGTGAGTAATTTGTCGTGACATGAAGTTGATGAACATTAAAGAAATAAGTCTGTCTGCCTGTCAAAATATAAATCATATTGATAAACACACACACACACTAATATCACTTTCTAGTGGATAGACGTTAAAATTGAACACACACACACACACACACACACACACACACACACACACACACACACACACACACACACACACACACAAAAATCCCCCACCCACCCACACAAATCCCCCACCCACCCATCTCCAACCCCCTTATTACAACCATCAAAAATACATACACGTAGATCGACAAAAACATAATCTGGCTCCTGGGTAAAAGAAAAAGAGAGAAAAAAACACACTAAACAATTAACGGTAATGCAATGAGTATTTGCATCCCACAGCTGTCAATTTCCCCCAGTTTCAACTCCTCTCAGCTGCTAGTTATCCCATCCCAGCCCACTTTGGCCAGCTAGTGCTATTTATAGCAGAAGCTGACAACACTTGGACTATGTAAAAGGAAGGAGCACACTATATTTAGCACTCTTGACTAGGCCTTAGCCACTGCTGTAGCCTAGTGGTTAGGGCATTGGACTCGTAATCTAAAGGTTGCGGGTTTGATCCCAGCTTTCGGCGATGGCGTTGTGCCCTTGGAAAAGGCTCTTTACGGCTATTTTCTCACCCCACCCAGGTGTAAAAGGGGTACCAACCTCGTGTTGGGGTTAACCCTGCGATAGACTGGCGTCCTATCCAGGGGGGAGTCTATGACTCTCAGTCGCTTAACGCCACAGAAACCGGGATAAGCACCGGCCTGATGAGCCTTAGGCTCGGGACAGACTTTAACTTTAACTTAACTAGACCTTAGTGAGTGATGTTGGATTTGTGCACTGTGATCCACCCTACCTTCAGCTGGGTGTAATCCTAACCGTGCAGCGTGTTGGGCCTGGAACGCACGAATGGGGTCTGGCCTGTCTAGGTCCTGCTGCAGATGCTTGGCAAACCATCGCTGGAAGTCCTGGCCAGAGTAGTTGGGGTTGATGTTGGCTCCCTTCCTGCCCAGTCTCTCCAGGTACAGGATGAAATCTTCATACACTGGGAAATGCGGAGGTTGTACATTGTCATGTCTGAAATGGGGTAAAAGAAATTCAATATATATATGCATATAACCAAACCAACATATTTTTTTTACATAGTCTGCATAGAAGACAACTAAGTAGATCTTAAGGAAGAAAGAGGTAAGTGCACCCATGAATTTTAATGCAACTGTCATGTCTGAAATAGCGAAAAGAATTTCAATATGTGACGCTCCACCACATAATGAGACGGAGTGCACATTAGGTCAATTTTTAGTTATTGACATGTTATTAATGCGCAATAAAGTGGCTATCAAATACAAAAAACAGATTGAAAATCGGACAATTCTGTGCAACATTATTACAAATTGAAATGATAGACTGCAGGATGTGACAAAATGAGAAACGGGCCAGTTTATTTTAGTAACAGGTTGTCAGAGTGAGTGCTTTGGTATTTTCAAAACACATTTAAAAGCAAAAGGAATAAAAATGATACCTTGATATTTCATTATAAGATAAATAAACATATCTAGTTTAATAATTAATTAAAATCACAAAATTGACAACTTGACCCCCACCTGCCTTTAAAGGCTCCTAGCGCAAAATTGGGTAATGTGCTAAGCGACTCATTTTGTGGTGGAGCGCCACATATATATAAATTATATGCATAACCAAATCAATATACTTTCTTCTTTACGTAGTGTGCATAGAAGACAAAATAAGTGGATTTCAAGGAAGAAAGAAGTAAGTACACCCATGAATTTTAATGCAACTGCCGTGTTGGTATGAATGAATACATAAATGTTAATTTCCCAAATTTATTATGTGGCTACGTTCATGGTGGGCAAAAGCAGTCACATACACAAAACCTCACCTCAGAACTCTAGCTGAAGGACAAAAAGAAAATAACATCAAACAAAAAAAAACCCATCAACATCACTGTTGATTATATAAAATGTAATAAATGAATACCATTATTTTTGGTGCATGTAACTGTATGATACACATAGCAAACATATTGAGATTTCAACAATGAAATTTAAAGCGAAATTCAAAAGGCTTGTTCAGTATCTCTCATTAACAATTTTTTAAAAAAAAGAAAAGAAAGAGAAATATAACATTTCAGAATTTCACTCACAGCAAAAACTTTTCAGTACGTACAACAAATGAAAATCTCACTTTTTAGCGTTGAACAAAACGCTGAGCAGCGTGGTTTTCTTGGCGTAGGATCGGTGCGTCCATCGCTGCACGTGGTGGTCGTGAGGATTGCTGTCCCTTTCCCGCTCTATCTCCACCATCTTCACGTGGATCATGGCTGCCCACAGGGGGTTAGAGGTCGTTTCCAGTATGGCTCCATCAGGAAAGTTGTAATGGGCCACAGACCTGAAATCGAATGATTGGTCTTTTAAATTTTTATTTTTTTATTATTTTTTCAGGTTTTAAACATAAACCTAAAATGGAATTTTTCCCCCATCCATTACACCATGAGAGGTGGTCTGGGCATTAAGTCTTTCGGATGAGATGATAAAGCCAGGTCCTGTGTGTTACACATCATTATTTAGCACACGTAAAAGAACCCATGACAACAAGATGGTTGTCTCTGGCAAAATTATGTAGGAAAAAGCCACTCTGATAGGGTAACAAATACAGTTGCAGACAGGAAAAAGAGAAAAAAAAAAGGGTGGCGCTGCACTTACGGTGACGCGCTCTCCCTGAGGAGAGCAGCCTGAATTTCACGTAGTGAAATCTGCTGTGAAATAAAATGGTAATAAATAAATGAATAATAAATAAATAAGAATAAATAAACATATTTCAAAAGTCAGAATCTGACTGCCTTATAATGCCATTAAATGGTGGGCAACAATGGTTGCATGTTTTGTATGCAAAAAAATTCATCACTGATGGATCTTGGAGCTCTTGTCTCTAGGAATGAAAAAAACCCACATCAAAACACACAAAAATCCCATAAACACAGCACAAAAAACAATTTCTGTACAATAAAACTAGAAACAACAACAAAAGTACTACTCAACTGCCACTACCCCTTCCCTTTAAAAGACCAATCCCATGTGACAGAAAGAAAAATGATGGGATAAGGGAGGGGTGGGGGCATACACTAGTCTTGATCAGATAGATAATAGATACATGTAGAAAGGGATTCTATGTCTGGCACTGTGGCAGACAACTTGAGACAAGCTGAAGTTGAAAGTAGTTACAGACTTTGATGAAAAAGTTGTAAGCCCAATACATGCATTATATAATATATATATATATATATATATATATATATATATATATATATATATATATATATATATATATATATATATATATATAAAACACAAAATATACACAGAATCCTTACCGGTCATCAGCCAAGGATTGGTTCAAATAGAAGAGGTCTTCAACTTTGGCCAACGTTTCCTTATGACATTTCTGAAAAAAAAAAAAAAATCATATCATGTACACATCAGTCATCGCGTCATCACTCAGTACCTGACCTATTCCATTCCTTCTTTCATGTAACAGATGCCTTATTCAGTTATTGTCTAGTATAAATATTATCTACCCATAATATAAAGCAGCAAAAAGTGTGTTTACAACACACTGTGTTGTTACATCTTATTTGACTATGATGAATATCAAATGTTGTTCATATCATGAGAACATGATGACTTTGGCTCTGACAGCAGAAATAAACTAAGATACTAACCCATGAGGCATGACACAGCATGTCAGTGGCTTTTCACACACACATACTGCTGGAGCAATAGTACTGGTAACATCTGTACTGCACTGATTGATAATTATTTGAAACTGTGTCACTGTGTGGGAAGTGCTTGAGAGAGACTCAGAGAGATATTCTCTCACCGCTTTGAACACTTTTTTCCAAAAATGCAATAAAGCCAAAGATTTAATCCTATATTACTATAACTAAAATTTAGTAATCTCAGCATTAAAAAATCTATTCACCTTATCATCTTATGTTAACTCAATAGCTCATTAACTGGCTTAAGTAAAGCTTAACACTACAGCACTGCTTCATCGCAATTTTTGAGAACTCTTTCCAGCGCTGATGTGATATGTGATATTGTGATAGTGATACTAGGGAAGTTCCTGCTCTTACTGTCTTAGTCTTACTCTCAGCTCTGCTGCTGTATCTAGTGCTATGTGATCAGTATATATATCCCTACAGGATGCAACTTTGGCTATTCAGATTCTGTATTAATCAATGCTACATTAACCCTTCCAGAAGTTTCCTGGGCAGTCAGCATCATTGGTGGTGGTGGTGGTGGTGGTGGTGGTGGTGGTGGTGGTGGTGGTGTGTGTGTGTGTGTGTGTGTGTGTGTGTGTGTGTGTGTGTGTGTGTGTGTGTGACTGAGTCAGTGAGTGTGCGTGCATGCATGCACACACACACACACACACACACACACACACACACACACACAATGTATGCATTACACTTTACACAATGAGTGTGTTATCACACTTCATGCTTTGACTAAGCACTGTAATTCTAAAGAATAAAGATGCTGCGGTTTGTGGGGTATCACTCCTTAGTCACTGTAGTGTTAATGTTATCAGTCAGTGCTATGGTATTTTGTGCGCATGTATCATTCGATTCATTGTATGTCAATTGTCAGCATTCACAGTTTTGACACAAAATTATGATAAACTTACAATTGAAGCATACATACATCTTAATTTGTTGTGAAATAACAAAACCATAAACAAATTAACGAACGTTTCCCTTGGAGACGAATGATTAATTATAACTGGGTAACACAACTGGCTGTGCTGCCAAACTAAACAAAGTGTTGATTCAATCTACATTGATCTACATTGGATATTGTGAAAAAAAGTGTTTTCCTTTCTTATAGAGTACACTTTGCAATCTCTTAATTTTTTTCATTATTTTTTAATCTAGGTGTTGGCCTAATGTACAAGTTAAATGTAAGCTTGTAAACTGTAGACTTCACCGCATCTATCTCCTCCCGACTCTCAGTCTCACCCTTTTGATGTCTCCGACTGAGCAACCTGCAAAGTCGGTCACATCGATGTACCACAGCTGGGACTGAAAGTGTGATGGCTCATATCTTTTCTTTGTGCGCACGTATAACCGAATACTTCTGCCTGCCATTTCAATCAGATTGTTTGTTGTTGTTTCACTTCAAAACAGAGAATACGCGCCATTTTGGTTTGAACCGGAAGTAATTACGCTGAAACTGAAACAGGTTTCCACGGTTTTCGGCTGCACACCTCAATTGAGTTATGCCGAAATCCAAATAACTAGGGTTTTTTTTTTCTTTTTTCTTTTCTAGTACAGCATTCATCGATGTACCAACAGTAATAGCATACATTGTGAAAGACCAGCCTATGACCCATAACTCACATTAATTTAATGAAATTCTTAGCATTGGAAAACTATTCATACTCAAGCAAACATTGTACTCCCTTTTATTTTCTCTGGACCCAAGACTCAAGACAACGTTTGATTAAGTACTATCTTGTGCAAGAAACACTCTGGCAGATGCAATGCTACCGAGGTCAAGACAGTAAAACATTATACACAACCTCTAATCACAACTCTTTAAAAAACAAAAACAAAAACAAAACAAAAAACAGCAGCAACAACAAACAAACAACAACCCAAGCGTTGATTTATCTGCTGCATTCAGAGACACTAATAATTATAGATAATGACAACAAAAAAGCAAAAATAAAAGATTTTTTTTTTTTTAAAAAAGGAAAGAAAGAAAGAAAGAACACAAGAAAGCGGTCTGAAAGGTTTTCAGGGGAGTCAACCTGTGACAGACTAAAAGTATGACTGGAGTGTACCATTTGTCTCCAGTGATGGCTTTCCAAGTGATTTGGCAATAGCCATTGGAATTTTGGCAACCCATATCTAGCAGTTTAATTAAGCTGTTCAACAGCGAGGTGATCCTTCACCTCCACTTATCCTGTAGTCAGTGGCACCACTGAAGATTTTGCAACCAGCTTCCTCCTTCCTCGCGGCCCTGGATCATTATAATTGTTCTTGTTTAATTGAGGTTATCCCTGAAAAGGGCGGGGACTGGTTGTAAAAAAAGCACACGAGTGCTTATCTATTATCCTCGAATAAAAGAATTTGCTTTGCCTTGCCTTGCCTTGCCCTCAGCTTTCTGAAGTAAGTCGTCCCACCACGTCCAGTTCACTCTGTAATGTTGTCTTCCCACCATGTTCTCTCTCTGCCTCTTCCGTCTTCGTCTCCCTTCCTGTACTGTTCCCCGTAGGACAGTCTTAGACAGTCCAGATGTTCGTGTGACATGCCTGTACCACTTCAGGTTGAGTCTTTTCGCTGAAGTCAAGAGGTCTACATAATAATTTATGGATTGATGGTTTTTTAATTCTGGTTTTCACTTCCTCATTGGTTATGTGATCTCCATATGGAATACCAAGAAATTTGTGAAAGCATTACTATCTCAATTGCCTGTATGTATCTTTCCTTCAATGTCTGCTTTTATGGTCAACATTTCATAATTGATTATGTATCTGACAAAAATACGGACATGACCAGAGCACCAGTCTGATCTAGGAGCCAATGGCGATGTTCTTGTCGTTCCTGAAGACTTTCAGTTTGGTCATTGCAGCTGTGGTCTGGGCTATCCTGGAGAGAATTTCAGGTTCTGATCCTCCATCTGATACTATAACTCCCAGATATTTGAAGCTATGGACGGTCCCAACTTTCTTGTTGTATAAAGTTATGTCAGTAACGATGCCATTGGCGCTGTTTTGTCACCAGCCAGTTTTCTCTGCATTGATCTGCATACCATTTTTTTTTATGTCAAAGAGGCTTCATCAAAGTGATTTACCAGGTTGACTAGCTCTTGCTCTTCTCCAGATAAGCCGTCGATGTCGTCGGCAAAACGTAACTTTGTAATTGTCCTGCCTCCAATGCTGCTCATGGCTTTCAAGTGAGTCTATTCTCTCTAAGAAGATGTTCAAGAGGGTGGAAGAGAAGCAGATAATCTTGGCGTACTCCAGTTGTGGTTTAGAACCATTCTCCTATGTTGTTATCGCAGTAGGCTATGCTGGTTGCTTTGTTATAGAGACGTTCTATGGTTCTGATCAGGATGGCATTGACATTATAATAATAATAATAATAATAATAATAATAATAATAATAATAATAATAATAATAATAATAATGATAATAATAATAATACATGGAATTTATATAGCGCTATATCTTGTAAAAACAAATCAAAGCGCTTGCACTCGACCTTCACAACAAACAACCAATGACAATAAATAATTCTAGCAAAATCGAAAGCACACACGCGCGCACGCGCGCACACACACACACACACTACACACACACACACACACACACACACACACACACACACACACACACACACACACACACACACACACACACACACACACACACACACACACACACCTATAGAGGTTATACATTTTGACAGGGTGAATGGAATTTCAAATGTTGGAGGCAGGGACAAATAGGAGATGAAAACAGAAGGTAAAAATCTTAGGTTTGAAACAAGTGTGTCGTGAGGTTGGATTTAAAAGTGTCATATGTAGGCTTTTGCCGAAGGGATAGAGGGAGGTCATTCCAGATTGATGGACCAGAAATAGAGAAAGAGCGGCGGCCAACGGTAGATAGGTTGAATCTCGGAATTATACAGCCTCAAGGTTGTCTACAAAGCTGTATGCCAGACTTAGTCAAACACCCTCTTCAAGTCCACAAAGACGTGTTTAAGATCTTGTTGCTGCTGCTGGTATTTTTTCACAGAGTATTTTAAGTTGAACATTCGCTCTGTTGTACTGGACCTTGCTCTGAAACCTGCCTGTTCTTCTTGGATGATCTCCCCAGGTTGTAGCTTCAGTCTATGAAGAGCAGTTAGGTGATCCGTGTCAATGCCTTAAGTTTCACCTGCGTTGTAAACCCCTCTGTTTTCATTTTCTACAACACAGGAACTTTTGACCTGCTGTTCATTGAATTTAGTCATTGAGCTATATTGTCGGTGTACCAACTTGAGTGCAAGTATCATAAAACATCCCAATACACAGAGCAAAACACTTGTAGTCAGGTGTGTGTGCTCCATGTATTGTCTATTTGATACTGACAGGCCTGATCCAGCAAATTCAAATGGTCGTCCGGAGTGGTAGGGTTGAGAGGGCTCGTCTGTCAGCAGATAAAACTTCTTGCCATCTGTCAAAAAATCAATATAAAACAGGGTGAACAACCGATTTTTTTTAACCCACATTCCTTACAATGAATGACACAACTGCAGGGACTTAAATTCAAAGAAACTAAAATCTTCTGACTCGTACAAATTTGTGGAAATAACTTCCCTCATTTCACTTTCTCTCCCCCTTTTTTTTCGCCCCCTGTTGTTTTAGAAAAACTTTTAGTAGCTTTTTTTGGTGGGGAAGGTTTTCTCATTGTTGTGTGTGTTACTCCTGATTTCTGTTAGCCCGTCGACACTGGCATTACAGAAAGGGTAAGAATATAATGGGGAAGGTGTGTGCCTTTTGGGGATAGGGACGGGGGGAGAGGAGGGAGCTGGGGTAGATTCAGTGTGTCGTAACAGACATGATAAGCAGACACAATTTTCTATCCATATGCTTCCCCACTTTTCCTCTAATGAAAGCTTCTGTCTATGAAATATCATCAGCAAGAAAGATTCCCAACCTCTTCCCTCCAAACTCGTTCGTCAAAGACTTTTCCTGTCGAATCTTGCTTTCCTTTCCATTCATTTAAGAAACTGGACGAGAGACTAAATCCCTAAACATGATGAAATGAACAAAAATCTCCCGTGGGGATGCTGGGGGGCTGTCAGTATAAACAACATCCCCACCTTCTGGAAAATCTGTGCTAGAAATTCCCTCTTTTCTATCCCTCTCTTTGTTTCTACCTCGCTTCTTTTCTTCATGTCACCTCTTCTTGGTCTATTTTCTGCTTTTTGGGGGGGTCCATTCTCCGGCCTTTTTTTTTTTCCCCAGACAGACTCTGACGATAATAGTTCTCTTCTACGCCGAAGTTCGATGTACTGGGTCTGACTTGTAAGGTGCTTAACAACAGGGCAACCCATTTTCGCTCATATGACAGACAGCAATAGTTGCCGTCTGAGCGGTGGACAATGAAGAAGAAAGAAATGAACAAAAACTTGACGAATAATGAACAGTTGAAGACAAAAGAAAGAATAAAGTAGTATGATACAATTAGGCGGCCATTAAAAAAAAGCTGCGATTGATGGGAAAGGGGGGGGGGGGGGGGGGGGGACCGGGTTCTGAGAAAAAGTGTCCACGGAACAGAGGAGCCATGTCACCACTGTGGAGCTCAATGATTCACAGATTCACAGACAACATGTTGTTATAGGCTTGCTCGAATTTCGATTGGGATGAGACTATAAACCAAGGCCACGCGTGCGAACGCACGTAGAACATCTTGCGCACACGTTAAAATCCCGTTCCGCCTTTGGAAGAGTAGGCCATTGTGTGTTGGTAAGAGCGGATGACAACAACATAAAAAAAAACACCCAAGCATGCACACAGGTGTCGTGTTTAGACATCTCTGGGGAAAAATCGGGGAGTTGAGTCCCCAGGGCAGTTTGGGGCTGAAAATGGCAACGTTCTGGCGGCTCCTGCCACGGCACTGGAACCATTTGTATCGGCGATTGCCTTTCCAATGAACCATATGCCATTCCAGCGACGTGGAGAGGGGGGGGGGGGGGGGGGGGGGGGGGGGTAACAGCTTGCCCTCCATACTTACCCAGATTTTGCGCTCTAGAGCCTACCCATAGTCTTCCGAGACTGACCGATGCCTACTAGATCTAGGTGCTCGAATTGTAATGTAACTTTATGACATTTATCTTTAGAAAAACATAATTTGTTATCTGGAATGACCTCCCATTCTCCCTTCACAAAAACCAACTTATGATACTTTTAAATCCAGCCTCCAGTCATACTTGTTTCCAACCTAACATTTTCCCTGCTGTTTCATCTCATAACCTGTCCCTGTCTTCAGCAGCCCAAATCCCCATCACCTTACAAAAGTGTATTACCTGTGTGTGTGTGTGTGTGTGTGTGTGTGTGTGTGTGTGTGTGTGTGTGTGTGTGTGTGTGTGTGTGTGTGTGTGTGTGTGGGGTGTGTACGTGTAAATTTGAATTTGTTAAAACTATTTTGTGATCAGATGCACGTGCTAAATGCGAACGCTTTCTAAATTCTCTTTACCATTATTATTATTGTTATCATTATTGTTATTCATTGGCCAATTTGAATATCATCACATATCACCACAATGATCGACTTGATTCACGGTGTTTGTGCCTGAATTAATATATGAGTGTTCCTCTTCTTCCCTTCTTCCTCCTTATTTTCCTCCTTCTTTTTTCATGATTTCTTTTTCGGTTTGTTTTTTTGTTGTTGAAAAACATAAGTGTGTACTTTGAACTATAGGTCTACATATATTCAGCACAGTACGTCGGCAAAACTACATTTAGTTTTACAAAAAAAATGTTAAAGAATGAACGCAGAAACAGAATTGAGATTCTTCACTCTTTGTGAGGACTATGAACATCCCTTGTGCTCATTTTTCTCAGCTGTTCTTCTACTGAATGGATATTTCTTCTTCGTCGTCGAATGCTCAGCAACATCTGTCACATAAACGGAAATGTGTTACGCTGCCATTAAACACCTGACAAGCCAGGCTCAGCACATCGAACTTCGGCGTGGAGGAACAATGTTATCTTGAATCTTTCTGGAAAAAAAGGCAAGAAAATGGACCAAAAAAAGGCAGTAAAGACGAAAAGGAGGTGACAGGGGAAAAAAAAAGTATGGCAGAAACAAAAAGAGGGATAGAAAATAGAAAATAATTATCTGGCACAGAGTTTCCAGAACGTAGGGATGCTAGTTATACTGACAGCCCCCTGGGATATCTGAGCTTCGTTCCAGCAAGAAAAATGCACAAAAAAAGGGCATAATAGCTTTAAAATAATTTATTTGTTCCACAAACTCAGCTGTGAAGATTGGAGCTTTTTTAATTGGGACATACATTCTGATCCTGGTTCATAAAAGTAGGACTACTGATATAGACTAAAGCAGTCTAGAGAACTCGACTCACATTACTATTCCATTGCAAGGAACTGGATAATCCAAAGGATGTTTCATTAGCTTTTGTCTATACTGTGTCTTCAAGCAAATAACTGAAAAAAATAACGAATCAGTGAATTAATAATAGATAAACCAGCCAGAGACAGAGGGAAGAACTTTAAAAAAAATTATGGAGGGTTATCTGCCAAGAATTGAAATTGTACATTAACGGTCAGAAATAAGTCATTAGCCATAGATCTAGGATATTTTAACTATAGTTAATATTGCTACTCTTATTGTTTCGACGTGAAAATACCGCCCCACCCCCCACCTCCCCCCACTAAAATGTTATTTGAACAGAGCCACACAGTCATGTACCACGTTTAAAAATCCTAACGACAAAATGTTCATTAACTTTGCAACATATTTCTTGTTTGACCAGTCAACAACTTTAACAAACAATTCAGATGTGATTATTTAGTCTAGGGTTTTTCTTTTCTTCTGAAAATGATGAATTTATTCTTTTCCTTTACGAAACCGAAAGGCAGATCTATCCATACTGCTATAATTAACGGACTCGTTTCAAATGATTCTGAAGGCTTGAAAAATAATCTGTTTTCGAGGAAAACAGGGTAGCAATTATTGAATCAGTTGGTTAGGATATCTGGATTGAAACAGACTTCAGCAGACAATATATATATATATATAATATATATATATATATATATATATATATTTAAATATTATATATATATATTATATATATATATATTATATATATATATATATAAAATTCTGTGTGTTGGTGTGTGTGTGTGTGTGTGTGTGTGTGGTGTGTGTGTGTGTGTGTGTGTTTGTGTGTGTGTGTGTGTGTGTTTTGTGTGTATGTAAAGGTGTCCCATAACCATGTGGTCGTAGGGGAGCGAGGCGTCAGAGACCTCATCTTCTCCTGGGGCCAGCATGTTGAGGGTGGCGCCTATCTCTTCTCCTTCGTGCTTTACCTTCCATGACCCTACCCACTTACAGCTGGGTGAACTGGGGGGACTGTACAGAAGCCAATGCGCTCAAACGGTCACCCAATCCAACTGGTAACAACGCTCGATGTCTGCTTAACCCAATGCCCTCTGGAAGCCCAATATGATCACTGAGCTATCCCGCCCTCAATTTTTATTGCATAACTATAGATCTATAATTTTTGTGTATGTATATATCAATCTGTCTGTGTATATCCATCTATTTATCGGACTGTCTCTCTC
>CM060331.1:30076392-30077508 GCA_030674155.1 Stramonita haemastoma | reverse complement strand
ACAGTCCCCCAGTTCACCCAGCTGTAAATGGGTACCTTTGCCGTCTTTAGGTCAGGGAAGGTAAAACAGAGAAAAGAGAGAGAAGAGGAGAGAAGAGAGAGAGAGAGAGAGAGAGAGAGAGAGAGAGAGAGAGAGAGAGAGAGAGAGGAGATGGGCGCCGCCCTTAATATGCTGGCCCCTAGAGCAGCTGAGGTCTCTGACGCTTCGCTCCCCTACGACCAACTGTAACACCGTTACCAATGGTCTTTGTCAAACTACAAGTCGGTGTCTATCAATCTTGTAACAGCATTACCAATGTAGGAGGCATTAGTGATCCCTCGATCTCCTGAAGCATTGTCGCTTCACATGGTTTGCTGTATCGATTTGTGGGGAACATGACAAAGTTCAGGTTTCGGGACAGGACAGAACAAAAGCGTGGAGGATGGTAATAGCGAGATATATTACAGTGATTTATCCCTACAGGTACTGCACATCCACAATCGCAGATTATCACGTGCTGGAAGACAGGCATGATAGCATGCATTTGTGCGGGTACATAGTCCGTAAACTCTTTGGCAATAGACACATGTACAGGATAGAAGTAGCGCAGTGTTTTAACTTATGGTGTGATGGTGTGTGCGTGAGCCGTTTAACACGACAGAGAGGATAATTCTGGTTTAAAAGACGCATGGACGGACACACACGCACGGACGCATGGACGCACGCATACGCTCACACACGCGCGCGCGCACGCACGCACGCACATGCACGCACGCACACACACACATATGCACGGACAGACAGACAGACAGACAGACAGACAGACAGACAGACAGACAGACACACACACACACACACACACACACACACACACACACACACACACACACACACACACACACACACACACACAACGCACGCACACACACACGCAAAGCAAATCTTGAAAAAAATATTCTGTTTTCATTATATGACATTTTGCCTGTGTTCTTTTGTTCTGGCGACCAGGTAGTGATACATAAACACTGGGTTGGGTACAGGATTCTGCAGTGTCATTTGCCCATGTGGCATTTTTTTCATGTATATTTTTTAACTTTATAATGTTTATCTTTTTAAATGTGTTTTTTTTAATCTGGA
>CM060331.1:30058892-30066392 GCA_030674155.1 Stramonita haemastoma | reverse complement strand
GGAGAGCGAGAGTGACGGGGGAAGCTTTCAGTACGACGACAACGACATCGAAGGCATTCTGGACAGAGAACACAGCCTGCGGTCGCAGAGAGTTGCTCCAAGCATGAGCACGTTCCTGGGGAACTCTGGGGAGAACGCTCCTGACAAGGATGCCACGGACGTGGAGACTGCCCCGCCAAACCCTCGTGACGGCACAGGAGCGGCATCAGACGGGGGTACGGCAGTTGTGGGTTCAGGAGAGTGGCCAGTGTCGGACTCTAGAAAACAGAGCGAAGACACCGAGTCACAGCCTCAGTCCAGAACTCCGGGACACAGAAAGCCGCGGAGGTCAGCAGCCATTCTGAAGGACTCCAGGAGGCCGAGTTTACAGCACCAGAACAGTCTGCACACCGACCCTGAGATGAGCAGTGAAGACGTGTCAGCGGAACGTGAGGTGGACAATACACACTTTTCTGAAGCTTCTGCTCAGAACGTTCCTGATGACCCGACACAGAAGACCTTCTACCCCAGGTTTGAGTCCATGGATGGGGATCCAGAGGTCCTTCCCACTTCTGGTGCACGTGAGGGTCTTAGAGAGACTGATGGAGACGGGTCTATCTCTGAAAAGCAGCCGTCTGGTCTTGTACTTACAAACACACATAAAACTGAAAACAAACCTGAACACAACGATACACAAGCTGTAGATACGAACGATGTTTTCATAAGCATAGACCACGTGACGACTGACGCCAGTCATACAGACGCTGTTGGTGACACTGACAGGAGTTTCATGCCACAGGGACAAGCGTCTGTGCTGGGAATCTTGCTAGAAGACGGGACAGAACTCCCCACACACACTACTACGTCTGACAACATTAGCACTCGTACTCACCCCCCACTCTTTCCTTCCCATACCCATGTTCAGGAGATGGACGAATTCGACAACATCAGTGACTTCAGAACCTGCCCCAGTCCTTTCAACCCCTTTTCAGAAAATGATCACGAACACGCCGCCAGTTCACAAACAAACCCCTTTTTCGCTGATTTCAGCAGAGACGAACAGACCTCGGCAGAGTTGGAGCTGTCACCCATGACTCCACACCACCACCCAGTCAGTACTCAGGCTGAAAGTCTGCCCAGTATAGAAGATGACGTGGGTTTCTTCAGGGACGCACACACAACACACTTCCCAGAAGAGCCATTCAGGCCAGCCCCGTGTGATGTGGGTGCTGATGAGGGTCTAGCAGTCACGCACACTGATAGTAACAGAGCTGCTCCAGACTTTGCCTGCAGTGGAGACGCTGAGGAGACCACCAGTCTGAACAGCGAGCCCTCAGTTGTTCTGGAGCCCTACAACGTGGACCGCAGACCGCCCTGGATGGACTCCGAGTTTGAAGACAGCGGGCCGGTGTCTCCCAAAAAGAAATCCAGGAACCCGTTCAGGGCCTCTTTCGATGCTGATGATCCTGAAGCTCTCGGAAGTTCCGGAGATTTTGGAAGTTCGTTTGGAAGTAACTCCGAAATTCGGACCATCTTCAGTGATCAGAACAGGGGTGATTTCGGAAATCCTTTCTCCTACGATTCGTTCAGTGATAAATTCGCAGACGATGCTGATTCTGAGTTCCAGCAGAGTTCTGTGGATAGCGGCCAGGCGTTTGGTGTGGACCACAACGGGTCCTCCATGTTCCAGTCCTACCCGTACTTCGATGAAGAAACTGACAGGGGCTTTGAGGATGCCCTGGCTTTAGAAAACGTGATTGGTGTGGGCCCATTTTACGGACATTTCAGCAGACGGTTTGAATCCATTGAGGAAGAGCCTGAAGACTACACGGAGTCTGCTCACCCAGCGGAGAAGGAGAGCCACCAGGAGTCCACGCCTGCAGACGTTCCTCACCATTCCTCCACGGACAACAACAGCTCGGCACAACTTGCAGAAACAAATCCTTTCGAACAGATGAACGGAAACTCTTCACTGCCTTCCACCAGTTCTGACCCGTCCCCAGTGTTTTCCAGCACGAACCCTTTCAGTCCACACACATCTCCACAGAGATCCGTCTTCTTCGGAGAGCACACTGCCTTACCTTCAGATCCAGTACCCGCACCCCTTCAGCCACAGCTGTTTGACAAAGACCCCGTGCATCTGAATGGCGGGGAATCCTCCACTAGCATAGCTGACACTCCTGCAGAAGAATCCACCCCCATCACCACCCCTCCCCCGGCCCCGCGCATTCGTCTGACCAAACCGATCCCCTGGAAACTGAAAGACAGCAAGCCGAAGGAAAACGGCGTTGATTCAGATGTGCCCTCATCTAGCAGTACTGTGGTAGAACGGAAAGGATTCCGTGGCAGGACTAACAGTGACGAAAAAACGTCCCGTGAGTTTGATACGGGTGTTAGTCCGAAAAATGGTAAAGATGTGACAGTGTGCAGTGAGGGTGGTGGAGGTGGTGATGGCGGTGGTCAAGATGGCTTCCGTGCGCAGAAACCCCCCGTCCCGCCCCGCCCTTCCAAGGAAGGAAAGGTGGACTTGCATGGCGACCCGTCCGCTGTCAATCAGTTTGACCCTGTTTTCTTTTGATTGATTTAATTAACGTGAGGGGTTTGAGTGAGGTGTGGCTGTATTATAGAGTGGAGATCATCCCATTTTTGTGAAGGATTTTTGTTAGGGGAATGAAAAGAAGGAAGTTAGCTGGGGGGTGGGTTGTTAAAGGTGTGTGTGTGTGTGTGTGTGTGTGTGTGTGTGTGTGTGTGTGTGTGTGTGTGTGTGTGTGTGGGGTGTTGTGTGTGTGTGTGTGTGAGAGAGAGAGAGAGGGTGTCAAAAAAAGTTAAAATATCTCTTGACATGAACAGAAAAAGAAACAAGGTCTTATGTCGGTATGTCTTGGGAGTTTTCATAACAATGTTTAGTGGACTAGTACATTTATCTACTTATTTATCTTTTTTTTTTTTTATTTCGAGGATAATACAGTAAGCATTCGTGTGCTTTTTTTTACGTCCAATCCCAGTGTGTATGCGGTTTCGTAAATTTTGTCATCCGTTCCCACTGGCACACAATGGCCTACTCTTCCAAAAAGCGTACATAGGAAGGAAGTGAAGACCATTACTGGAAAATAAACGTGACCGTCATACTAAGCTCATACTTTAAACAGAACTGCAGCTTCAGACATCGAAAGTTTAGCTGATCATGGCATTAACTTAAGGTACCATTCAAAGAGTATGCATGTTTTACCATTTAAAGACTATACATGTTTTACCATTAAGCATGTTAAAAATAGGTATCTTTTACCATTTAAAGAATAGGCATGTTTTACCATTTAAAGAATACATGTATGTTTTTGCCATTTAAAGAATACATGCATGTTTTATCATTTAAACAATACATACATATTTTCCCATTTCAAGAATAGGCATATTTTACCATTTTTTAAAGAATGCACGCATGTTTTACCATTTAAAGAATATGCGTTTTTTACCATTTAAATAATACGCGTGTTTTTATGTTTTAAAGAATGCACGCATGTTTTACCATTTAAAGAATACACATGTTTAACCATTTAAAGAATGCATGCACGTTCTACCATTTTAAAGAATACATGCATGTTTTATTGGCTTTATACCATAGTGTCTGGCCACTCTATAGACCTTGTGGTGTGTGAACCGCTCAAAGCTCAGCTATTAGCAGCAGCTTGGTACCCCTTCTGATCTCTGTCAGTCTGACTCAGTTCACATGTTTTTTTTTTTTTTTTTTTGTATTTTGTACTACTTTATGTCACAGCAGATTTCTCTGCGTGAAATTCGGGCTGCTCTCCCCGGGGAGAGCGCGTCGCCACAAGTGCAGCGCCTACCCATTTTTTTTTTTTCCTGTATGCAACTGTATTTGTTTCCCTATCTGTTATCCCTATTTGTTAGATTCATTACTGGCAAGACTTTTTTTCGTTCCTCGGCTAGAGCTCTGAGGTCCACCAATGGTGAGATTTATGCATATGCGACCGTTTTTTTTGTCCTCACCATGTAGGTAGCCGCGCTCTGACTTCGGGAATAGTGTCGAAACACGACACCTGTGTGTGTGCTGGGTTTATTTTATCTGTCATTCGTTCTTACCGGGACACAATGGGCTACTCTAATGTTAGCTAGGTAAAGAATTGTGTGGTTAAAGTGTGAAGGAAACACTCGTTATCAAGGATTTGATCCACTTACATGCAACTTGCTGTCTCCTATTCTTTTTTTTATTTCCTTGTATGAAGTACTTCTTCAACTTGTTCCTTGTAGCCTATTCTTCATTAAGAAATATTTAACAACAATCTGAATAGTGACATTTAATTCTGCAGTGTTGGCCTTAGTTGGGCAGGTGTTTCTGTTCGGTTTTTCCCTCCTACAGTTCTCAAGATATCGAAAGCAAATTAATTAATATGCAATGAGCATGCTGAAGAGACGAGGACAGAAGGTGAATGATTTGAAGCAAGAGAGATAACTTGTTTGGTTGCCAAAAGGAAAGCCCCGAATTTCATGCTTGTAGTTATGCCCCTTGATCGACCCTGGAGACAAAATTACTTCCCTTGTTTGTTTATTTTGAGTCAGGTGTGGGTGTGGATGAGATTTTCGGTACATTTTCAGTGCTTGTTGTGAATAATTAGCAGTTATTACCGCAGTTTAAAAAAAGAAAAAGATCACAGTTTTTGTTTGTCCAAGATAAAATCAATGCTCTCTCTTTATAAGTGGTGTGTCATGTGTTTCTTTTTTTATGTAAAGTTTTCTTTTCTGGCAGAAAGAAAACCGCAATTTATTAATAGAACCAAACACTCTTTTCTCATCAATAAATGTGATTGAAAGAAATTGTTAGCAAAAGAGTCGTTGACTTGTGCTTGATTTTGTTTTCGTTCCTCAACTAGAGCTCCGAGGTTCACCGATAGTGAGATTTTACGTATGCGACCGTTTTTGCCCCACCATGAAGGTAGCCGCATTCCGACTTCGGGAAAGTATGCTGGGTATGTTCGTGTTTCCGTAACCCACTGAACGCTGACATGAATGACAAATCTTTAACGTGCATGTTCCATCTTCTGCATGCATATATACACGAAGGGAATTAAGGCACTGGCAGGTCTGCACTTGAAGTTGACATGATTTGATTTGATTTGATTAGATTAATTCTTTTGTATCGAGGATAATGGAATAAGCACTCTTGTGCTTTTTTTCATCCAGTCCCCGTGTGTATGTAGTTTTGTAAATGTCATCTGTTCTCACCGGCACACGATAGCCTGCTCTTACGAAAAGCGGAACAGGATTTAACGTGTGCGCAAGATGTTCTGCGTGCATTCGCACACGGGGCCTCGGTTTAAAGTCTCATCCGAAGGACGAGAGATTGTTAGAGTACACACCTCTAATTCACCAGACACTACTGAGATTCGAATCCACGACTCCATAAACCCATGGGATTAAGCTCAAACAGTCTTAGCCACTCGGCTATAGCGTCTGTCGTTTATTGTTCAAATTGCGTGCGTCGTTCTACAGCATAGGTCGCACATCGTATAGGCCTACATTCCAACATTATAATCATCATCTTTTCAAAGTGTACTTCCAGCATTCCATATCTTTTTTTAAAAAATATTTAAAACATTGTTTCATTAAATATTCAAAATTTTACCCAGATTGACATCATTTAGTCGTTGTCATTGTATAGTGGAGGAGGCTGGTTGCAGAATCTTCAATGGTTTGCTGGATTATGTTATGCACATCTTCGTTGCGTATGGGGTCTTTGTAGGAGGTGCCATTGAGTCTCCAGAAGCATCTGATCTCTACCGCCTGTATTCTTCTCACCAAATCTGCAGTCAGGAGCCATTTAGAAGACCAAAACCAGTTTGAAACAAGACAAATTCACATAAGATGTTCAGGGGAAGATAATCACAGAAAAAGGCAGGAACCATTTTGTGTTTCATGACGAGATAGAAGAACTAAAGACATCATTGGTGGACATTAGAGTACTGAGATTTTATGATAAATGTCGGAATGTGATCATAAGGAGTGAACAGATATGGGTGTTATTGTCTGAGAAAGTTTATGAATTATGCCCCCCCCCCCCCCCCCCCCCCCTCGGTTTCTTAAGTGTATATCAACTGATGGAAAGTGCAATTACAGCCAGGGTTCAGTTAATATCCGAGTCCGTGTATATAAATAGATCTAGCAATGACTGCGTATTGTTACCTATCACATGTTTCAACGCTAAGTTTAGATCTATTTTTCAACTCTGCCAAAGTTTAGATCTAATTTAACTTTTATTTTCATTCCTCGACTAGAACTCTTAGGCCTATCAGTCATTTTTACCCACCAATAAGATAGCCACAATCCCACTTCAAGGATAACTGTTTATAAAACTAGTTTCCACTTTTTTTTTCTGAAAATACACGTTTCTTTACGTGTTCCTGGTGATGTAACTATTGTTGTCAACATGAGTGGAAGTAAGGTGTGTTCAAGACGTGTTAATTAAGCCTTTAAACAACATGTGTTTGGTGAGTTCTGTCTTTCATGTATAGTTGACAAAATCTCGTAACTGCTTCTGCAAAAAAAATGAAAGCAATAAATGAAGGTTTAATGTGAGCAGCCGAGCCATGAATGGAATGACTGTAAATAAATCAACAGCACTTGTTTTTTGATCACATATGTATGTGTACTACTACTTACTACTGTTTGTGATTAGCTATGGTTTTTTTTTTTTCTTGATGCATTCAAAAGTTTTATTCTGTAGCTTAAGCAGGTTTTACAGTGTAATGTGTTATGGTTTCACGGCGTAATGGTTTGTTTATAGATGTCTTCTGTAAGTGTGTAATGTGTCTACTGAAATCTGCAGGTATTATTTACACCGATCACACACACACACACACACACACACACACACACACACACTATCTCTCTCTCTCTTGTAATTCTTCTTTATAATGGATTTTGTTGGTAAACCTTAGCAAGTTAGGTTTTTATTCCACTGTAGAAGTACTGGAATGTATATCACCTTGTTTTATCTTATCTGAGTGTATAGCTATTATATTTTCGTTTTGCTGACAACAGTAGATTTGTCTACATCATGTTGACAAGAACTGTGTTTGTTGATATAGCTTTGTTGTGTGTGAATGTTTGTTGGCCGTATGGTTAGGTAAAAATATCAGATTTATTTCCTGAAGATAACTGATGATGAAAGTTTGAGCCTTTCACATTTGTCAGTTTGAAGGAAGGATTTTTTTTCCTCTAAGAGTTAACATTGGTACTAATCTGACAGCTTTACCCAGAAAGTCTCTCTGGTGAGACTGTAAAACCAAAGTCTTGCATGTGAACACATGCAAAATATCTTGTGCACACCTTTAAAAAAATCCTATCCAACTTTCCTAGAAGAGTAGTGAGTCCAATAATGGCCCGTAGGATGGATAAAACGAACATGCCTAGCATGCATCTGCAGACAGATGGGCTCCGCCAGGTACATCTTACCTATGATGCACCACCAGAGAAGTTCAGTGCAGTGTCCCAGTGACTCCCAAA
>CM060331.1:30026519-30031519 GCA_030674155.1 Stramonita haemastoma | reverse complement strand
TTATTTATTATTCTTCTATATCGAGGATAACAGAATAAGCAATCATGTGCTTTTTTTCATCCGTCCCCGTGTGTATGCAGTTTTGTAAATATTGTCATCTGTTCCCACCGCACACGATGGCCTACTCTTACGAAAAGCGGAACAGGATTTAACGTGTGCGCAAGATGTTCTGCGTGCGTTCGCACACGGCCTCGGTTTAAAGTCTCACGTGCGTGCGTGAGTGCATATGTGTATGTGGTGTGTGTTTGATTTGATTTATTTAGTCTTTTATATCTGATTGTTACTTTGTCTTTAATCAGTCACATGTTATGCATCTTTGTAACTTCATCTTTCCACATCCATCACATCTGTGTATGCATATTGTAATGTCTATCTGTTCCATCCATCATCTGGATGCGTTGTGTGGTGTGTGTGTATCTGCTGATAAGTTGTGGTGTGCGTGCGAAGCGTGCGTGAGGCGGCGTGTCATCGTAAGCCTATAAATGTGGGAAAGAAAAGGGGCGTAAATCAATAGCGAAGATGGGGTTGACGAAGTCAAATTGGAAAAACTGAGGTCAGTGTGTTAATCTATCCTATCTTCTATTTGTCCATCTATCTATCTATCTATCTTCTTCTATCTATCTATCTATCTATCTATCTATCTATCTATCTATCTATCTATCTATCTATCTATCTATCTATCTATCTATCTATCTATCTATCTATCAATCTGTCCATCTATCTATCTATCTATCTATCTATCTATCAATCTATCTATCTATCAATCTATCTATCTATCTATCTATCTATCTATCTATCTGTCCATCTATCTATCTATCTGTCCATCTATCTGTCCATCTGTCCATCTGTCCATCTCTCTATCTATCTATCTATCTATCTATCTATCTATCTATCTATCTATCTATCTATCTATCTATCTATCTATACATACATACATACATACATACATACATACATACATACATACATACATACATACATACTAGCCATCTATCTATCTAGCCATCAAACTGGTAATGTAGATATGACCCCTTAGACCTGTGACATCATTCCACTCACCATCTCCCTCCTCCCCCTCCCATCACGATCCTCCCCCATCCTTCTTTCCTTCCTCCCTTCCTTCCTTCCTTCCTTCCTTCCTCACAACCCCTTTCCTCCCCCCCCTCCCCCAACTTCCTCAGATCATATTCTCACCGTTTTTTTCCCTCCCTTGGGCTAAAGGTCCGAGGTTCACCAATGGTAATGTGTTGTGTAGGCGACCTTTTTATTTATTTATTTATTTTTATTTTTATTTTTTTTTGGGGGGTGGGGGGGGGGTCATTCAGGTCGCTGTATTCCGTCTTCGGAGAACATTTTTTTTATGATTTCATCTGATATTTGACCAAAAAGGGGAGCAAAAATGGATTGGAAAATAGGTGTGTGTAAATGTGTGTGTGTGTGTGTGTGTGTGTGTGTGTGTGTGTGTGTGTGTGTGTGTGTGTGTGTGTGTGTGTGTGTGTGTGTGTGTGTGTGTGAGTGTGTGTGTGTGTGAGTGTGTGTGTGTGTGTGTGTGTGTGAGGGTGTGAGTGTGTGTGTGTGCGTGTGTGTGCGCGCGCGCACGCACGCGCGCGCGTGCTGCTTGTATTTATGTGTGAGGTGCTTGTTTTTGTTTGTTTGCTCGAATGATGTGATGCACAATTTCAGACGTTGTTTTGAAATGTCACACATTGCTCTGACTGATTTTTAATGCAGAGTTTGAGATGTTACTCTGACTGATGAAAATAAGAATTTTGAGTCGCTGGCTTAATGCAATGCACACTTTTTAGACGTTGCCCGGATGTAAATTACATTTTTAAGCCATTGCCCTGATGTAACACACAGTTTTAAGACATTGCCCTGATGTAACGCACAGTTTTAAGACATTGCCCTGACGTAACGCACAGTTTTGAGACATTGCCCTGACGTAACGCACAGTTTTGAGACATTGCCCTGACGTAACGCACAGTTTTAAGACATTGCCCTGATGTAACGCACAGTTTTGAGACGTATTCTGATGTAACGCACATTTTTAAGACATTGCTCTGATGTAACGCACAGTTTTAAGACATTGCCCTGATTTAAGGCACAGTTTTAAGACATTGCCCTGATTTAAGGCACAGTTTTAAGACATTGCCCTGATTTAAGGCACAGTTTTAAGACATTGCCCTGATTTAAGGCACAGTTTTAAGACATTGCCCTGATTTAAGGCACAGTTTTAAGACATTGCCCTGATGTAACGCACAGTATTAAGACATTGCCCTGATGTAACGCACAGTTTTGAGACATTGCCCTGATGTAACGCACAGTTTTAAGACATTGCCCTGATGTAACGCACAGTTTTAAGACATTGCCCTGATGTAACGCACAGTTTTAAGACATTGCTCTGATGTAACGCACAGTATTGAGATGTATTTTGACGTAACGTACAGTTTTGAGACGTATCCTGATGTAAAAGCATAGATCTAGTTTGGAAACACTGCCCTGGTATGCGGTACAATTTTGAGACGTTGTCTTGGAGTAAAAGCCGATTTTTGAGATGTTGCCCTTCTCTCTCTCTCTCTCTCTCTCTCTCATCCTCTCTCTCTCTCTCTCTCTCTCTCTCTCTCTCTCTCTCTCCTCTCTCTCTCTCTCTCTCTCTCTCTCTCTCTCCTCCCTCCTCCTCCTCCTCTTCCTCTTCTTCCTCCTCCTCTTCCTCCTCCTCCTCTTCCTCATTCTCCTCTTCTCCTCATCCCACAACAACATCATACCCCAAACAACAGCAACAACTGAACACTGGCAATACCATCACTACACTACTACTCACTAACCAACACCACCACGAGCAATAGCAGGCATAAGCAACAGCAATACCAGCAATACCAGCAACAACAACAGCGACAGCAGCAGCAGCAGCAGCAGCAGCAGCAGTAGCAGCAGCAACAGCAGCAGCAGACAACAACACACAAGCCATTCATTTCGCTTTCACCACGCTCACTAGCTGTCAGGTTTTGAAAACACAAGACTTCAAAGACCTCACCAAAAAAAACCACAAAAAAAACCCCAACAAAAAACAAAAAAACTCCAAAAAAATCTCCTCTTGCCTTGCAAGTTGCATCCTTACCCCCCTCCTCCTCCTCCTCCTTCTCCTCCTACCTCCTCCTCCTCCCCTTCAATCTTCCTTTCCCTCCCTCCCCTCCCTTCTTCGTTTCTTCCCCTTCCTCTCTTTCCCTCTTTCATCAGTCATCTGTTACCGCCTTCAAAAAAAAAAAAAAAAAAAAAAAAAGAGAGAGAGAAGGAAAAGTGTGCCGTGCCTGTATGTATGTATGTATTCCTGTTGACGGTGATGATGCTTGCTTTAACTTTCTCTCCACTGCCAGTTGTGTTGTGTTGTTCTCTTGGGGCTCAACCCCTCTCATACACACTACTGATGTTTAGGGGGATACCTAAAAAAAAACGAAGAAGTAAAAAAAAAGAAGAGGGCTGAGGTGGAAAGTATCCCAGTGTTTCTGGAAATTTACTCTTTTTTAAGGGTGGGGTGGGGTGGGTGGGGGGAGGGGGGTTGGTTCGAAGATTCTGAATTTTTTGTTTACTTCGTACGTGAGAGTTCTTTAGTTCTTGAACTAGATCTACCAACGAGCTCCCTCTCCCTAGGGTTTTTCGTTTTTTTTTTTGTTTTTTTTTTCGGGGGGGAGGGGGGGGGGGGTTTGTGGGTATTTGTGGGTTGTTTTTTTAAGAGGGGCGGTGGGGGGGGGGTGAGCTTATTCCTTCCACAGAGTTTAGATAAATTCTGAAAATCTTTTAGTCTGCAAAAACGTTAGCAAACATCATTAAAAAAATATGAAAACTCTGCTGTGATGCACCTTTGTACTGAATTGTATTGTATTGTGTTGTATCGTATCGTATTGTATCGTATCGTATTGTATCGTATCGTATTGTATCGTATCGTATTGTATCGTATCGTATCGTATCGTAATGTTTTTTATAGGTGTTTTTTTTCCTTCTTCAGCTATAGCTCCGAGGTTCACCAATGGTGAAAACTTGTGTGTGTGCAACCGCCCCCCCCCCCCCCCCCCCCCCCATACACACACACACACACAAACAAACACACAAACCTCTACCATTTAGGTAGCCACATTCCGACTCCGGACATGTAATGTTTTGTAATAAATACTACTTTCAGTCACGGCAGATTTATGTCATTAAAATTCGGGTGCCCACCCCCACGTCACGGGGGCCCCGTCGCCACAAGAGCAGCGTCGTCCATTTATTTTTTAATTTTATTTTTCCTGTCTCCAGGTGTATTTTGTTTCCCTAGTACAGTGGCTTTTTTTCTACAGAATGTTGTCAGCAACGACTCTCTTGTTGCCCGTGGCTTCTTTTACGTGCACTGAATACGTGCAGTACGCTATACCGAGATAATTATAAGAATATAAATACCAAGGGAGAACAGAATTTGTCAATACTGCAACAAAACAGAACACCAATCCAATCCAATCCAATCCTGTTGTTTATAGCCCCGCCGTCCACACAAAACAGAACACGAGTTTCATTTACTGGATGTGTGTATTTTATAGATACCGAACAAAGAAAAAAAAATATTGATAACTCTAAAATGCTGGTGTCAAAGAATATATGAATGATACAGACAATTTAAGCAGTGTTATTGTAGATTCTATCTGATAATCATCAAACTGAAACGATTAATTATGTTTGTACCTGTTTTCCAAAAAAAAATAAAATAAAATAAAATGCGACATAGGCCTAGTTTTGCTTTGGGGTGGGTTTTATGTGGGTTTTTTTTTTCCTGCACATCATTTCAGTCATGCTGACCAGTGAATGGTAATTATATTGTATTACTGAATTATGAAGAGTTTATTTTGTTGTGTCAATAAGTCCATATGACGTCTATGTCAATAAATAATTTCTGATTCTAACCTACGTGGTCGTAGGGGAGCGAGTTATCAGAGACCTCAGCATTTCCAGGGGCCAGCATATTGAGGGCG
>CM060331.1:30019019-30021519 GCA_030674155.1 Stramonita haemastoma | reverse complement strand
AACCCCCCCCCCCCCCCCCCCCCCCCCCCCCTCCAAAAAAAAAAAAAAAAAAAAAGCCTTTCGAATGATACTATAAACCGAGATCCCGTAGGCGAACGCAAGCAGAACATCTTGCAACACATTAAAACCCGTTTCGCTTTTTGAAAGAGTAGGTCATGCATTGTGTGCCGGTGGGGACGGATGACAAAATGTACAAAACTGCATACACTGAATGTAAAAAAAAATATATATATATATATATAATAATAATAATAAAATTAAAAAACCTACATGAGTGCTTATTTCATTATCCTCGGAATTAAATAAAAGAACACACACACACACCACATGGGAAATAATTATTTACTTTTTAACCTAGGGTTGTCTCCCATTACGAATAGCCCGTTGACTCTAGTTGCAAACAAAAAACTATAGTGAGTTATCGTCCGCAAGGGCAAATCAGCATCAGAATGAGTTACAGTTATGGGGACACAACGAGAGGCAATAGCCATAACATCTGACCAAATTAATTTGCTTTCAACAGAAAATGAAGACAGTTCACACACACACAACACACACACACACACACACACACACACACACACACACACAACACACACACACACACACAGACGTTAAACTGAAGATACCACACACACACACACACACACAACACACACACACACACACACACACCACACACACACACACAACACACACACAATGTAAAAAAAGCACACGAGTGCTTATTCCATTATATCGATATAAAAGATAAATAAAAAATGTAATAAACACACACACACGACACACACACACACACACACACACACACCACACACACACACAGACACACAACACACAAACACACACACACACACACACACACACACACACACACCACACACACACACACACACACAACCAAAGCACCTGAATCCAGCTGAGAGCATCAACCTTTTCATAAAACACATAGGGTGGTGCAACTCTTGTGGTGAGCGCTCTCCCCGGGGAGAGCAGTCCGAATTTCACGCAGAGAAATCTGCCGTGACTTAGATCTAAAAGTGGTATAAGTTAAATAAATAAGAATACAATAAAAACAGGGGCCTATACTTCTTGTTGTGTGTGTGTGTGTGTGTGTGGTGTGTGTTTATATGTTTTGTTTGGTTTCGTTATTGGTGGGGGATGGGTGTTTTTTGTTTGTTTGGGTTACTGTTTGTTTTTTTTTGTTGTGTGTTGTTGTTGTTGTTTTTTTTTTTTGGGGGGGGGGGGGGGTTAGATTTAGTTTGGGTTTTTTTTATGCAGATGGATAAATCGGAAATATGAACGGTGTTCTTTTCACCCTTCTTTTCACTTTTTTTTTTTTTTTTTTTTAACTATCTAAACAACTACGTAGCAAAGAAGAAACACTTTTTATTAAGCAAGCATAGAAAGATCTCAGATGTATGTAGTGACTAGATTTACAGGCACAACAGATTTGAAGTTTATCACTTCCAAGTGTGTCATCCCTGATGAAACGGTGTTTTGCCCGTTAAAATAACACCATGAAAATCTTATTAGAATGCATGTATTGGGCAAAACTACTGAAACTCTCCATATGCTTTTAATTCGGCTGATTAATTTTCCCACTGGACTAGTTTTGGCACGATCTTGTGAAAACTACTATTTGGCCCAACAAATGCAAACGACGTATGATAAAGATGAATATGATGCATTTTTAATCAAGAGCAACTCCTTTCAGACCAAAAATAAAAAGTTTTTTGATTTTTCAAGCAAAATTGTAACCACTAAATCCACTATAAAGAATTAATCCAATGAATTACAGCATTATTATTATCATTATTATCTTCTTCTTCTTCTTCTTCTTCTTCTTCTCTTATTTAGATTCTAAATCTGTTCTGTTTTTGGTTTGGTTTGTTTTATACTTTTATATTCTGTTTAGTAGCTAAGAGAGGAGGGAGAGGAGAAGAGAGAGAGGAGAGAGAGAGAAGAGAGAGAGAGAAGAGAGAAGAGAGAGAAGAAGGAGAGAGAAGAGAAGACGACGCAGAGACAGACGAGACGAGAGGAGAAGCAAGAAGAGAGAAGACAGACGACAGAGACAGACAGACAGAGAGGAGGAGAGGAGAGAAGAGAGAGAGGAGAGAGGAGAGAGAGAAGGCATGTAATGGGAAAGTAGGGTAATAAACCTGCACTGGACAACCTTTGTTTACCGATCACTATCATCATCCTACAGCCTTTCAATGACCTATCTCTCCTACTCTCCCTTCTGTCTGTGTGTGTATGCAATGAACCTCATCTCTGTATCTCTCTATCTCTCTATCTCACCTCATCTCGCCATAAAACCACTTTCTCTTTCTGTTGTATCGTTATCCCAATCATCTGCATGAATACACGCTCTTTTGTACACGTATCTGTCTGTCTGTCTGTCTGTCTGTCTGTCTGTCTGTCTGTCTGTCTGTCTGTCTTCTGTCTGTCTGTCTTCTCTCTCTCTCTCTCTCTCTCTCTCTCTCTCTCTCTCTCTCTC
>CM060331.1:30011519-30014019 GCA_030674155.1 Stramonita haemastoma | reverse complement strand
ATCTTTTCAATTTTTTTTTTTTAGTAATTCATTACCCTGCCTCCAAATACACCTTCTACATTACTTAAAGCGGTATTCTACGTTACTGAAAGCGGTATATGATAAACTAAAGTAAAATAAAATAAAAATGAGTTCTGGCTGTAGATCTACATATTAATTTGTTGTTGCGTGTTTCTCACCTCATCCCCTGGGAGGGGGGGGGGGGGGGGGGGGGGGCTAGAATAAAACACATTATTATTATTCAGAATAGATTTTCTACTGAAAACCAAAAGGACTCCTGATAAACCTGCAGACTTTTTCTCAACAGTCGCACCCCATCTGTTCTCGGTGTCCTTATCGGGGATGTGATCATAAAATGGAAGGAACAACAGACCACGGGCATCTAATCTCAACAGCCCTAAAGTCACATCTTGCACACATCTCATTCTCACTGGCAGGGATTTGCGGGTACGGATTTTTATTTTTAATTTTACGATCTTTGTTTTCAACGGGTTCAAATGTGTACAGAGGTGGCTGGCTGTTATGTTCGTGGGGACTTTTTCCTTCCTTCCTTCCTTCCTTCATTCCTTCCTACCGTCGGTATGTTATCAGTGTCGTCGACTCCACTCTTTATCTGCAGAAAGTTCTTCAGGGTGAGATTATAAACTGAGCTCCTGTGTGTGTGAATGTAAGTGAGGCATCTTGCATGTTTGAAGATTTTAGATGATTATGCAGGTTTAAGATCCTCATGGGGGTCATTTGCGTTCGCATGGTGGGTTGTTTGATTGTGGTAACGAGAAAACAGTTTGCAATACAGACTGTTGTGTTGGAGAGGTGGTGAGCACACACACCACACACACACACACACACACACACACACACACACACACACACACACACACACACACACACACACACATACATGCATACATACATACATACATACACGCACGCGGTGGAAAGTGAGGACATGAAGCAGTAGATAAACCTCAACATGACAGCCTCAGCTACCGGACTGATGACATCCAAGTCCTCAGCCACTGTTATCCGATGACAACCATATGCCCGCCCAACCCCCCCCCCCCCCCTCCTCCTCCTCTCTCTCTCTCTCTCCTCTCCCCTCCCCCCCCCTCTCTCTCTCTCTCTCTCTCTCTCTCTCTCTCTCTCTCTCTCTCTCTCTACTCCTTCAGCGAAATGTCATCAAGGTACTCTTTTGATATCCACCTGGATAGACGGGTTTCAGCTAACTAACCTACAGTCATATATCACTAATGATTATAGCCAGCCTGACTGTGCATGTGAGTTACTCGTAGTGACTGACAGCCAGTCTGATAGCCAGTTAGCATTACTGGCATTAATTTAGAATTAGCATTAATTTAGTTAATACTCTCCGCCACATAATGAGTCATATTGCACCTGAGGTCAGTTTTTTTAGTTGTGAACATGTTATCAATCTGCAACAAAAAGGCTGTTCAATACAGAAAACAGATTGAAAATCGGACAAATCTTTGAAAAGTTATTACATATTGAAGTGATAGACTGCAGAAGGTGACAAAATGAGAAACTGAAGAGTTTTGCATCGAAGTAGCTAGCCAGAATGAGGGCTTGGGTGTTTTTAATGTGCACTTTTAAAAGCACAAGGAAGCAAATTAGGCCTGGTTATTTCAATACAGGATAGATGATTGGCTATAGGTTTATAATCATTCAAAATCTCAAAATCAACAACCTGACCACAACACACACACCACAACACACACACACACACACACACACACACACACACACACACACACCACACACACACCTGCCTAAAATTGATCCTAACAGAAAAGTGGGTTAGGTGCACTCCGAGTCATGTCGTCGTGGAACGTCACTCAAATGAATATAGAGTCACTGATAGCCAGCTTGACAGACTTAAAATTTTTTATCTTATTTTTTTCAGTCTGAGAGTTAATTTAGTTACAGAGTCATTGATAGTCAGCCAGTAAGTCAATTTAGTTACAGTTATTGATAGCCAGCCGTAAGTCAATTTAGTTACATCATTGATAGCCAGCCAGACAGTCAATTTAGTTACAGTCACTGATAGCCAGCTAGACAGTGAGTTACTAAGAGTCACAGATAGCCAGTCTGGCAGTCAGTTAATTTACAGTGTCACTGACAGCCAGCCAGGCAGTTCGTTAGTCAGTCATATAGATCTAGCCAACCTTTGTAGCCAACCTGATAGTGAGTCAGTTCAGTTAAACACTTGCTTTGTCCTTCCTCTGCTTAAGCTCGACTCGGAAGTGCACTAAAGTAAAATAGTGCGTATACGACCGTTTTTGCCCACCAGTAAGGTAGCCGCATACCGACTTCGGAAATGAGTTACCTACGTATTTAGCCTGGCATGGATTCCCTTTCCCCTCCCTTCATTCAATCCGACACCCTTCTTACCTACCCTACTCCCTACGGTCCCTCTTCACTTACTATCCCCCCCCCCCCCCCCCCCCCCCCTGTCAACCCAGAACAGACAAGAAAAATATAT
>CM060331.1:29946519-30009019 GCA_030674155.1 Stramonita haemastoma | reverse complement strand
CAAGAAACTACTCACTGGGGGTATAGGTAAAGGTAGGTAGGTAGGTACGTCTGCCTCCACTCCTCTCCACTCCACTCTACTCCACTCAACAAACAAATCTCTCTCTCACTCACTTGTCTACTAGACTACTACTTTTTCAGTGTCGGGGGGAAGCAAGCCCTGAACGGGGTGGGGAGCTGTCCCCGGGGTAAAGCCCGGGTGCCGGGATGTACAGGTCACAAGTCCAGAAGGCAGGAGGGGCTCCCTCGGTAGTGCCCATTACTCCAGGGGACTCCACATACGTTGTTATGTGTGGGGCTTTTGGGACGAGGGCTGGTTTCTTCTTCTTCTTCTTCTTGTGCCCTCTAATCGCTCGATTCGCCGTTTATTATTGGTAGACGTCTTCAGAGAGGATTTCAACGTCCGGGAGATGGAAGCTTCAAAGGCCTGCGTTTGTTTGGGCAAGAATCCCTCTCTCTCCTCTCTCTCTCTCACTGCCGCTGCTGCTGCTGCTTTTCCCCTAACCCTTACTTCTGGGTTTTTTTGTGTGTTTTTTTTCTTGTTGCCTAAAAAAAAAAAAAGCCTGGAGAGGAGGGGTTTTTCAGTTCTGACTTCAGATGAAAACTTCACCAACTATTAAAAGAAATGTTTGAACACTTTTGAGTGGTTTTTATCAAAACAGAATATCTTTTTTTTTCTTCGTTGACTTTTTCAAATTATTGTTTTTAAATTTCTGTCTAGAAGAGGTTTTTCTCTTCTTTTTTTTCTTCTTCGTTGAACGTTCAACTATTGTTGTCAAAGATGTGATTGTTTTTTTAAAAAAATGTATTCATTTATTCATTTTTCCTTGTTGAATGCAATGATCAATCTTAATATTTTGATTTTCTGTGATCCTTGCAAAACAACAACAAAAAAGGGATAATTTTCTTACTTGAAAAAAATGAATAAAAAGCAAATACTTGATAACTTCAAAATTTACTCATAATAATGATTTACTGACGAATTACATAAAACCTTCCAGTACAAAAATAAACTTTAAAAAAAACAACCCCAAAACAAACAACATCAACAAACAAACGATTTGAACGAAAACAAACCGGAAAAAATCCCAGTTTTCATCAAAAGCATCAATCCACTCAACAATCACGATGTCTAGACTTTTCCTTCACTTCAACAAAAGTACCGAGGGATCGTAGTATATTGTAGTAAACTCCTCAACACTCCACTCCAATCACAAAAACCATGGCACCACCACTACACCAGGGGAAGAAGAGAGAGGAGAAAGCTCAATGGAAGTAGAAGGGCAGAACTGTCGCCTCAAGCCCAGCGCATTCCAGACAGCCCTGTTCAATTGCAGAGATGAACATCGGGCCTTCCCTGAGTCTCTTTGACAAGCTCGAGACAGTAATTGGCTCCACACGGGACACGCAAACCTGTTTATGCCAAACTTTGCCAAACTCTCACTCCCCTCGCGCGCGCGCTGTCGGCCAAAATTTTTATTCAACACATCACTTGGAACATTGGTAGGCGGAGTCAAGGAGGGGCGGGGGCGGGGCCTTGCGCTGCTTGACGTCTGCGGACTGGAGTGATTGGCGTGACGTTTTAGCATATTTCGCCACGCCCCTAAAATTTCTCTTTTTTTTTTTTTTTTTTTTTTACATCCATTCACTCCCCCCCTCCCTCCCTCCCCTTTTTCTTTTCCTTATCTTTTTTTTATGGCTCTCCTTTTCCTCATGTCTTTCTTTCTTTCTTTCTTTCTTCTTCCTTTTTCTTTTTTTACATAACCTCTTTTCTTTTCATTCATGTTTTTTGTTTTGTTTGTATGGAGGCCACAATGTCGGAAGGTGTCTTCTTCATTCGTAGCCTGTAATACCTTTGATTGCTATCACTTTCTAGTTCAGTGGTGAGAAATATTGGCATGCTTCGAGAATTATTCGATCGTAGTTGCAGTGTGTGTGTGTGTGTGTGTGTGTGTGTGTGTGTGTGTGTGTGTGTGTGTGTGTGTGTGTGTGTGTGTGTGTGTGTGTGTGTGTGTGTCTGTCTGTCTGTCTGTCTGTCTGTCTGTCTGTCTGTCTGTCTCTCTCTCTCTCTCTCTCTCTCTCTCTCTCTCTCTCTCTCTCTCTCTCTCTCTCTCTCTCTCTCTCTCTCTCTCACACACACACACACACACACACACACACACACACACACACACACACACACACACACACACACACACACACACACACACACACATTCACAAGGCCATGCTATACGCACACGTCTGCACTATTCACACATACATACAATTAAAGAATCGGTGAATAAATGGATGAATGAAATTGAATGAGTGAATTTGAACGAATGAGTGCATTGATTTTTTTTTTTTTTAAAGGGCGAATGAATTGAGGATTGAATGAACGAACGAATGAAATTGAATGAACAAAATTAATGAATGAATGGATGGATGGATGGATTAAAGAGTATGTGGTTGAATGAATGAAATTGAACGAACGAACGAACGAATGAATGAATGAATGAATGAATGAATGAATGAATGAATGAATTGGTAGGAGACATAGTCTAGAGCTCACTTAACCACTAATTACTAAAGAAATCAATTCGACTTGCTAGGCTGTGTGCGCACATAATTATGTACGTTTGTACGTTTGTGTGCCTGCTCGTGCACGTGTGTGTGCTTGTAAGTGTATATGCATGCTGCACTATGCTACTTTTATAGGAAAACAGGTGCACATGCAGAAAAGAAGGTGCTGCTCTGGTGAAGATGCCTTCTCCCCGGGGAAAGCAGCTCCTATTCCACACAGAGAAATCTGCAATGACTCAAAGTGGTAAACAATACAATACCATAACATTCTAATACAGTACTATCTAGATAAGTATACAGACAGATTGAGAGAGACAGATAAATAGATTGATATACACAGACAGTCAGATATATACATACACATAAAATCTATAGTTATGTAATAAAAATTGGGGGCGGAATAGCTCAGTGATCATATTGGGCTATCCAGGGGGCATTGGGTTAAGCAGACATCGACCGTGGTTACCAATTGGATGGATGACCGTTTGCGTGCCTTGGCTTCTGTACAGTCCCCCAGTTCACCCAGCTGTAAATGGGTAGGGTCAGGGAAGGTAAAGCAGCCAGGGAGAGGAGATGGGCGCCGCCCTCACTATGCGGGCCCCTTGGAGAAGCTGAGGTCTCTGATGCCTCGCTCCCCTACGAGCGCACAGGTTATGGGACACACACACACACACACACACACACACACACACACACACACACACACACACACACACACACACACAAACACACACACACACACACACGGTGTGTGTGTGTGTGTGTGTGTGTGTGTGTGTGTGTGTGTGTGTGTGTGTGTGTGTGTGTGTGTCTGTGTATATATATATATATATATATATATATATATATATATATATATGGTCTGCTGAAGTCTGTTTCAATCCAGATATCCTAACCTACAATAATTGCTACTCTGTTTTCCTCGAAAACAGATTATTTTTCAAGCCTTCACAATCATTTGAAACGAGTCGGTTAATTATAGCAGTATAAATAGATCTGCCTTTCGGTTTCGTAACGGAATAGAGTGAATTCATCATTTTCAGAAGAAGGAAAAAAAACACCTAAATAATCACATCTGAATTCTTTGTTAAAGTTGTTCACTGGTCAAACAAGAAATTCGTTGCAAAGTTAATGAGCACTTTGTCGTTGGGATTTTTAACGTGGTAATTAAGTAAATGATTGTGGCTCTGTTCAAATAACGTTTTAGTTGGGGGGTGGGGGGTGGAGGGGGGGTATTTTCATGTCAAAACAATAAGAGTAGCGTATCAAACTTTCAAAAATGCTCTCTCTCTCTCTCTCTTTCTCTCTCTCTCTCTCTCTCTCTCTCTCTCTCTCTCTCTCTCTCTCTCTCTCTCTCTCTCTCTCTCTCTCTCTCTCTCTCTCTCTCTCTCTCTCTCTCTCCTTCTCTCTCTCTCTCTCTCTTCTCTCTCTCTCTCTCTCTCTCTCTCTCTCTCTCTCTCTCATCATAATATTAACTATTGTTAATTAAACTATATCATAGCTAATGACTTATTTCTGACCGTCGATGTACAGTTTCAATTCTTGGCAAATTACCCTCCATGATTTTTTTAAAGCTCGATCCCTCTGTCTCTGGCTGATTTATCTGTTAGTTCACTAATTCATTATTTTTTCCAGTATTTTGCTTGAAGACATGGTATCAACAAAATTAAATGAAAAACCCATAATGTTTATCCAGTTCCTTGCAATGGAATAACAATGTGAGTCGGAGTTCCCTGTATTGCTTTGGTCTATAGATCTCAGTAGTTCTTTTATGAGCCAGGATCAGAATGTATGTCACAATTGAAAAAGCTCCAATCTTCACAGCTGAGTTTGTGGAACAAATAAACTTTTTAAAAGCTATTTCCCCCCTTTTTTTGCATTTTTCTTGCTGGAACGGAGCTCAGATATCACAGGAGCCTGACAGTATAAATAGCATCCATACCTTCTGGAAATTCTGGGCTAGAAAATTTTCTCTTTTCTACCCTTCTCTTTGTTCCTGCCATACTCTTTTTTCTTCCTGTCACCTCCTTTTTGTCTTTTCTGCCTTTTTTGTCCATTTCCTTGCCAATTTTTCCCAGAAAGATTCAAGATAACACTGTTCCTCCACGCCGAAGTTCGATGTGCTGAGCCTGGTATGTCAGGCGCTTGACGGCAGCGTAACGCATTATGTAACAGATAACAATAGTTGCTGAGCATACCACGATGAAGAAGAAATATTAATTCAGTAGAAGAACAGCTGAGAAAAATGAGCAGGAAGGGATGTTCATAGTCGACACAAAGTGTGAAGAATCTCAATTCTGTTTCTCCGTTCATTCTTTAACGAATTTTTTTGTGAAACTAAATGTAGTTTTGCCGATGTACTGTGCTGAATATATGTAGGCCTATAGTTCAAAGTACACACTTATGTTTTTCAACAACAAAAAAACAAAACCGAAAAAGAAATCATGAAAAAAGAAGGAGGAAAATAAGGAGGAGGAAGGGAAGAAGAGGAACACTCATATCATATTAATTCAGGCACAAACACCGTGAATCAAGTCGATCATTGTGGTGATATATGATGATATTCAAATTGGCCAATGAATAACAATAATGATAACAATAATAATAATGGTAAAGAGAATTTAGAAAGCGTTCGCATTTAGCACGTGCATCCGATCACAAAATAGTTTTAACAAATTCAAATTTACACGCACACACTCACACACACGCACACACACACACACACACACACACACACACACACACACACACACACACACACACACACACACACACACACACACACACACACATAAAGGTAATACACTTTTGTAAGGTGATGAGGATTTCAGCTGCTGAAGACAGGGACAGATTAAGCGATGAAACAGCAGGGAAAATGTCAGGTTGGAAACAAGTATGACTTGAGGCTGGATTTAAAAGTGTCATAAGTTGGTTTTGGAGAAGGGAGAATGGGAGGTCATACAATATGACAAAATATATTTTTTCTAAAGATGAATGTCACAAAGTTACATTACAATTCGAGCACCTAGACTAGTAGGCATTCGTCAGTCTCGGAAGACTTACACCATGGGTAGGCTCTAGAGCGCAAAACCTGGGTAAGCAAGCATGGAGAGCACGCTGTTACCCATGCAGCAGACACCCCCTACTCCCTTCTCCAAGTCGCTGGAATGGTTTTTGGAAAGGCAATCGTCGATACTAATGGTTCCAGTGCAGTCGCAGCCGCCTCCAGAATGTTGCCATAATTATACAGCCCCGAACTGCCATGGGGACTCAACTCCCTTATTTTTCCTCAGAGATGTCTAAACACGACACCTGTGTGCATGCTATTTTAAAAAAATTGATTTTGTTGTCATCCGCTCCTACCGGCACACAATGGCCTGCTCTTCCAAAGGCGGAACAGGCTTTTAACGTGTGCGCAAAGATGTTCTACGTGCGTTCGCACGCGTGGCCTTGGTTTATAGTCTCATCCCAATCGAAATTCGAGCAAGCCTATAACAACATGTTGTCTGTGAATCTGTGAATCATTGAGCTCCACAGTGGTGACATGGCTCCTCTGTTCCGTGGACACTTTTCTCAGAACCCGGTCCCCCCCCCCTTTCCCATCACTCGCAGCTTTTTTTTTTAATGGCCGCCTAATTGTATCATACTACTTTATTCTTTCTTTTGTCTTCAACTGTTCATTATTCGTCAAGTTTTTGTTCATTTCTTTCTTCTTCATTGTCCACCGCTCAGACGGCAACTATTGTTGTCTGTCATATGAGCGAAAATGGGTTGCCCTGTTTTTAAGCACCTTACAAGTCAGATCCAGTACATCGAACTTCGGCGTAGAAGAGAACTATTATCGTCAGAGTTTGTCTGGGGAAAAAAAAAAAAAGGCCGGAGAATGGACCCCCAAAAAAAAGCAGAAAATAGACCAAGAAGAGGTGACATGAAGAAAAGAAGCGAGGTAGAAACAAAGAGAGGGATAGAAAAGAGGGACTTTCTAGCACAGATTTTCCAGAAGGTGGGGATGTTGTTTATACTGACAGCCCCCCAGCATCCCCACGGGAGATTTTTGTTCATTTCATCATGTTTGGGGATTTAGTCTCTCGTCCAGTTTCTTAAATGAATGGAAAGGAAAGCAAGATTCGACAGGAAAAAGTCTCTGACGAACGAGTTTGGAGGGGAAGAGGTTGGGAATCTTTCTTGCTAATGATATTTCATAGACAGAAGCTTTCATTAGAGGAAAAGTGGGGAAGCATATGGATAGAAAATTGTGTCTGCTTATCATGTCTGTTACGACACACTGAATCTACCCCGGCTCCCTACCCTATCCCCAAAAGGCACACACACCTTCCCCATTATATTACCCTTTCTGTAATGCCAGTGTTAACGGGCGGCAGAAATTAGGACTAAAACACAAAACTGATACACAGCAATGAAAAAAGACACCCTCCCCCTCCCTCCAGAAAAAGTTATAAAAAGTTTTCTAAAACAACAGGGGGCGAAAAATAAAGAAGGGGGGGGGGGGGCGAAGAAAAAGTGAAATGAGGGAAGTTAGTTCAGCAAATTTGTATGAGTCAAAAAATTTTAGTTTCTTTGAATTAAAATACCTGCAGTTGTGTCATTGTAAGGGATGTGGGTCAAAAGATCGGATTTTCACCCCGTTTTATATCATTTTTTTGACAGATGGCAAGAAGTTTTATCTGCTGACAGATGAGCCTTCTCAACCCTACCACTTGGGAGGAATATTTGAATTTGCTGGATCAGGCCTATCAGTATCAAACAGACGATACATGGAGCACACACACCTGACTACAAGTGTTTTTCTCTGTGTATTGGGATGTTTTATGATACTTGCACTCAAGTTGGAACAGTGAGGATATAGCTCAATGACTAAATTCAATGAACGGCAGGTCAAAAGTTCCTGAGTTGTTAAAATGAAAACATAAGGGTTTAGAAAGCAGGTAAAACTTAAGGTATTGATAAGGATCACCTAATTGCTCTTCATAGAAGCTGAGGAGATCCTCAAGGAAGAACAGGCAGGTTTCAGAGCAAGGTGGAGTAAAACAGAGCAAATCTTCAACTTAAAATACTCTGTGAAAAATACCAGCACCAGCAGCAAGATCTTAAACACGTCTTTGTGGACTTGAAGACGGTGTTTGACTAAGACTGGCATACAGCTTTGTGGGCAACCTTGAGGCTGTATAATGTCAATGCCACCCTGATCAGAACCATGAAATGTCTCTATGACAAAGCAACCAGCATAGCCTACTGCGATAACAACATAGGAGAATGGTTCTAAACCACAACTGGAGTACGCCAAGATTATCTGCTCTCTCCCACCCTCTTGAACATCTTCTTGGAAAGAATAGACTCACTTGAAAGCTATGAACAGCATTGGAGGAAGGACAATCACAAACTTACGTTTTGCCCACGACATCGACGGCCTAGCTGGAGAAGAGCAAGAGCTAGTCAGCCTGGTAAATCACCTTGATGGAGACTATTTGACATAAAAAAAATATGGTATACAGATCAATGCAGAGGAAACCCAGCTGGTGACAAACAGCGCCAATGGCGTCATTACTGACATTACCTTATACAACAAGAAAATCGAGACCATCCATAACTTCAAATAGCTGGGAGCTATAGTACCAGATGAAAGATCAGAACTCAAGCTCTCTCCAGGATAGCCCAGACCATAGCTGCAATGACCAAACTGAAAGTCTTCAGGAACGATAAGAACATCGCCATTGGCTCCTAGATTAGACTGATGCTTTCCCTGGTCATGTCCATATTTTTATAACTTTTCAATTACGAAATGTTGACCCTAACAGCATATATTGAAAGAAAGATACATACAGGCAGTGGAAATAGTAATGCTTTCGCAAACTTCTTGGTATTTCATACGGAGATCACATAACCAACGAGGAAGTGAAAACCAGAATTTAAAAATTTAACCAAAAATCTATAAATTATTATGAAGACCTCTTGATTGCAGGAAAAGACTCAACCTGAAGTGGTACAGGCACATCACAAGAACATCTGGACTTTCTAAGACTGACCTACAGGGAACAGTACAAGAAGGGAGACGAAGAGGCAGACAGAGAACATGGTGGGAAGACAACATTACAGAGTGAACTGGACGTGGTGGGACGACTTACTTCAGAAAGCTGAAGGCCACGGGGATGGAGGAAGCTGGTTGCAAAATGTTCAGTGGTGCCACAGACTACAGGATAAGTGGAGAGATGTAAAGGTGAAGGATCGCCTAGCTGTTGAACAGTTTAAACTGCTGGATATGAGTTGCCAAAATTCCAACGACTATTGCCAAATCACTTGGAAAGCCATCACTGGAGACAAATGTGTCACTCCAGTCATACTTTAGTCTGTCACAGGTTGACTCCCCTGAAAACCTTTCAGACTGCTTTTTTGTGTTCTGTCTTTCTTTCATTTTTCTTCTTTCTTTCTTTCCTTATTTTTGTCATTCTTTTACTGTTGTTTGCTTTTTTTTCATTATCTATAATAATGTTCCTGAATGCAGCAGATAAATCGACGCTTCGGGTTTTTTGTTTTGTTTTTGTTTTTAAAGAGCTCTGATTAGAGGTTGTGTATAATGTTTCACTGTCTTGACCTCGGTAGCATTGCATCTGCCAGAGTGTCTCTTGCTCAAGATAGTACTTAATCAAACGTTGTCTTGAGTCTTGGGTCCAGAGAAAATGAAAGGGAGTATAAATGTTAGCTTGAGTATTAATAGTTTTTCAATACTTAGAATTTCGTTTAATTAATGTGAGTTAAGGATCATAGGCTGGTTTTTCACAATGTATGCTATTACTGTTGGTACACCGATAAATGCTGTACTAGAAAAAGAAAGAAAGATAAAAAACCTTGTTGTTTGGACTTCGGCACAACTCAATAAAAATTGAGGTGTGCGGCCGAAAACCGAGGAAACCTGTTTCAGTTTCAGCGTAATTACTTCCGGTTCAAACCAAAATGGCGCGTATTCTCTGCTTTGAAGTGAAACAACAACAAACAATCTGATTGAAATGGCAGGCAGAAGTATTCGGTTATACGTGCGCACAAAGAAAAGATATGAACCATCACACTTTCAGTCCCAGCTGTGGTACATCGATGTGACCGACTTTGCAGGTTGCTCAGTCGGAGACATCAAAAGGGTGAGACTGAGAGTCGGGAGGAGATAGATGCGGTGAAGTCAACAGTTTACAAGCCTATGTACATTTAACTTGTACATTACACCTAGATAAATAAATAGAAATTGCTAAGTGTACTTTGTAAGAAAGAATAGCACCATTTTTTCCCCTTTTTAATAATATCCTATGTAGATCAATACTCTTTAAATTGTAAGTTTATAATGATTTTGTGACTAAACTTGTGAATGCTGACAAAAAAGTGACAAACATTGAAACATGCCCACATAAAATTATAGCTCTGACTCAGTGATATCAGTAACAAAGGACTAAACTAAAGGATTGAATCCCCACAAACCACAGCATCTTTATTCTTTGGACTTTTACAGTGCTTTGTCAGAGCATGAAGTGTGACAACTTCAAACTCATTGTGTAATGCATACATGTGTACACACACACACACACACACACACACACACACACACACACACACACACACACACACACACACACAGTGATACACACACACACAGTGACACACACACAGTGACACACACACACACACACACACACACACACACACACACACACACACACACACACACACACACACACAGAGTGACACACACACACACACACACACACCACCACCACCACCACCACCACCACCACCACACACTCACACACACACACACACACACACACACACACACACACACACACACACACACACACACACACACATGTAGTGATGTACACACTGCCAATGATACTGACTGCCCAGGAAACTTCCCTAAGTATAATCCAGTTGCATCATGTTCAGATGTAGATGCAGCAGAATCAGACTACTAGTACTATTGTACTAAGAGCAGAAACTTCCCTGGTATCACTGTCAGTGCTGGAAAGAGTTCTTAAAAATTGTGATAAAGCAGTGTTGTAGTGTTAAAATAAAACAACCCAAAACAACCTTCCTTTAGCTAGGTGAAAAGATTTTTTATGCTGATAATACTAAATAATAAAATAGGATTAAATCCTTGGCTTTACAGCATTTTTGGAGAAAAGTGTTCAAAATTGTGAGAGCATAATTAGATCTAGAGCTCTCTCATCAGTCTCAAGCACTTTCCACACAGTTTCAAATGATTATCAATCAGTGCAGTACAGATCATCATGATGTCAAATGTTACCAGTACTAATTTTATTGATCCAGCAGTAGTATGTGAAAAGCCACTGAAATATTGTGTCATGGGGTAGTCTGACTCTGGCTCTGAGACTTTCTGTACTCTTAGTTTAATTTCTACTGTCAGAGCCAAAGTCATTGTGTTCTCATAACATTTGATATTCAACATACTTTTTTTTCATACTAATCATAGTCAAATAAGATGTAACAACAGAGTGTGTAAACACAATTGTTGTTTTATATTATGGGTAGATAGTATAGATCTATTTATTTATTTATTTATTTATTCTTTTATATCGAGGATAACAGAATAAGCAATCATGTGCTTTTTTTTTCATCCGGTCCCCACTGTGTATGCAGTTTTGTAAATATTGTCATCTGTTCATCTATAGTACTATTACTGGTAGGTATGTATGTTACATGAAAGAAGAAACAGAGTAGGTCAGGTGCAAATTCACATTATTCATCATAATACTGATGTTGATATGATTTGTTTTTGCAGAAGTGTCATAAGGAGACGTTGGCCAAAGTTGAAGACCTTTTCTATTTGAACCAATCCTTGGCTGATGACCGGTAAGGATTCTGTGTATATTTTGTGTTTTATATATATATATATATATATATATATATATATATATATATATATATATATATATATATATATAAATATAAATATATATATATATATATATATATTATATAATGCATGTATTGGGCTTACAACTTTCTCATCAAAGTCTGTAACTACTGTCTACTGTAGTTTGTCTTAAGTTGTCTGCCACAGTTTCAGGCATAGTATCATAGACTCCCTTTCTACATTATATAGACTATGATCTGATCAAGCCTGCATGCCCCCCACCTTATCCCATCATTTTTCTTTCTGTTGCATGGGATTGATCTTTTAAAGGGAAGAGATAGTGGCAGTTGGGGAGTGCTTTTTGTTGTTGCTGCTAGTTTTATTGTACAGAAATTGTTGGTTTTTTGCTGTGTTTATGGGATTTTTGTGTGTTTTGATGTGGGTTTTTTTGTTCCTAGAGACAAGAGCCCCAAGATCCATCAATGATAAGATTTTTGCAGACATGTGACCGTTGTTGACCATCATTATGAGGCAGTCAGATTCTGACTTTTGAAATATATCTTTATATTAAAAAAATAATAAAACCTGAACAAAAATGTTAAGTAATAGTAAAACATTTTTTTTAAACCAATCATTTGATTTCAGGTCTGTGGCCCATTACAACTTTCCTGATGAAGCCATACTGGAGACGACCTCTAACCCCCTGTGGGTGGCCATGATCCACGTGAAGATGGTGGAGATAGAGCGGGAAAGGGACAGCAATCCTCATGACCACCACGTGCAGCGATGGACGCACCGATCCTACGCCAAGAAAACCACGCTGCTCAGCGTTTTGTTCAATGCCAAAAAGTGTGATGTTGATTTTTTATTGAAAAGTTTGTTGTTGTTGTTTTTTTTTTTACTGTGGATGAAATTCTGTAATGTTATATTTCTCTTTCTCTTTTTTTCTTTTTTTTAATTGTTAATGAGAGGTACTGAACAAACCTTTTGAATTTACTTAAAATTTCATCATTGAAATCTGAGTATGCTAGCTATATCAGTATATGTATCATACACTTACATGCACAACAAATAGTGGAGTTCATTTATTAGATTTTATATACTCAACAGTGATGTTGATGGTTTTTGTTGTTGTTGTTTTCTTTTTGTCCCTCAGCCAGAGCTCGGAGGTTCACCAATGGTGAGATGTTGTGTATGCGACCACTTTTGCCCACCATGAAGGAAGCCACATAATAAATTTGGGGAATGAATGTTTACGTATTGGGTCAGACCAACATGGCAGTTGCATTAAAATTTATAGGAGCATTTACCTTTTAAGTCTTTCTTTCTTGAAATTCACTTATTTTGTCTTCAATGCACCCTATGTAAAAAAAAAAAGAATATGTTGGTTTGGTTATATGCATATAATTTAAATACGAATTTCTCTTCCTCCCCATTTCAGACATGACAACGTGCAACCTCCACATTTCCCGGTGTATGAAGATTTCATCCTGTACCTGGAGAGACTGGGCAGGAAGGGAGCCAACATCAACCCCCACTACTCAGGCCAGGACTTCCAGCGATGGTTTGCCGAGCATCTGCAGCAGGACCTAGACAGGCCAGACCCCATTCGTGCGTTCCAGGCCCGACATGCTGCGCGGTTAGGGTTACACCCGGCTGAAGGTAGGGTGGGATGGAAATAGTCATTGTGTGAATATAATTGTTTAGTGGTTTGTTTTTTTGTTGTTGTTTTTACCCAGGAGCCAGATTCTGTTTTTGTTGATCTACATGTATGTATTTTTGATGGTTGTAATGAGAGGGTTGGAGATGGGTTGGTGGGGGATTTGTGGGTATGCTTGTGTGTTTTGTGTGTTGTGTGTGTGTGTGTGTGTGTTTATCACTATAATCTATATTTTAACAGGCAGACAGACTCGTTTCTTTAATGTTCATGTCACAACAAATTCCTCGCACTTTTACAATCTGTATACAAGTACACAACCGCTCTGTTATATTTATTTTTATTTATTTATTCTTTTATATCGAGGATAATGGAATAAGCACTCGTGTGCTTTTTTTTATCCAGTCCCCATGTGTATGCAGTTTTGTAAATATTGTTATCTGTTCCCACCGGCACACATTGGCCTACTCTTACGAGAAGCGGAACAGGATTTAACATGTGCGTGTGTATATATGCCAACAGGCCAGTCATCTGGAAACAGCAAACCAAAGAAAACCAGCAACAGCAGCGGCAACAAAGGAAAGGGGAAGCAACCCATGAAACGCACCACACCAACAGCAACACGAACTCGTCCAGCCCGACAGGTTATATACGTCAAAATATTATGGTCTTAGAAGCCTGTTACATTATTATGCTTATTATTTATTTCATGCTCTGATGCTGGTAAGCAAATGCTGATGCTTGTGGACATGTGCAAGTGTGACCTAAACTTATTTTTAGGGGGTTGCTTTTTAGGTCTGATTTTATATCTACATGAACTGTTCTTGTTGCATTTTGAATCTGATTTTGTGTGGTTTTAATGGGGGTTTTGTGTGTGTGGGGGGGGGGGGTTGGTTTTGTTCCTAGGCTAGAGCTTTGAGGTTCACTGATGGTGAGATTTTTGCGCATGTGACAGTTGCCCCACCCCCCCCCCCTCTCAACAACATTTAGGTAGCCACATTATGGCTGCAAAGGTGGTATCTAAACATGACACCTGTGTGCATGCGTTTTTTCCAAAAGGTGGGACAGGATTTTAATGTGTGTGCAAGATGTTCTGCATCCATTTGCGCATGGGGTCTCAGTTTATAGTCTCATCCGAAGGACTTTGACATTATGCTCAATTTTCCTATCGAATTAAGAAGAAAGGGCAAGGCTGGGAATTGAGCCCAGAACTTCATGGTTTACTTGTCAGGCAGGTGAACTTCTTAACCATCCTGCCACCTTCCTTCTTATGATCTTGTATAATTCATGAAGAATCTGAATCAGGGCATCTGAGAACATTGGTGGAAGTTAGAACAGAAAAAAGAGCTAGAGTCAAGGACCGGTCATGAAGCAAGCTGCCATCATAATGATGATGATAATAACAATAATAATGATAATAATAACAACAATGATAAGGATAACAACAATAGTAATAATAATAGTAGTAGTAGTAGTGGTGGTAGAAGTAATGATAATAATAATAATAATAATAATAATAATAATAATAATGATGATGATGTATGGGATTTATGTAGTGCTAAATCTTGTTAACCAGCAAATTAAAGCTCATGCGTTCAAATCATTTACACGCATGCAGTCACACATAAATAAGATAATGAAAGAAAGTGACACAATGCAAAAACTACATTGCAGTAGTGTCATAGTGTTGAATAAGTCATGAACAGTGAACAGTGTGTTAACAACAAACAATGAACAATGAACAGTGGTGTGTTGACAACAGGAGCGGGTGTGTGAGGACTGTGAGGAGGGGATGGCAGAGATTTACTGCCCCAGCTGTGAGGGTTCAGGGGGCTCCAGTGGAGTGGTCCTCTGCATGGACTGCACGCACCGCATCCACCAGGGGGCGCTGCGAGGACGCCACGACTGCACCCACATCTCCCAGGCCCCCAGAGCCCTGCCTGCCCCGCAGCAGTACCTCCCCCATGTAAACTGCCCCTGGCTTTATATTTATTTTATTTATTTATTTATTCCACTTTTATGTCACAGCAGATTTCTCTGCGTTAAATTCGGGCTGCTCTCCCCGGGGAGAGCGCGTCGCCACAAGTGCAGCGCCTACTCATTATTTTTTTCCCCCTCAGGGGTGGTGTCTAAACACGACACCTGTGTGCATGCTGGTTTTTTTTTGTTTTGTTTTGTCATCCACTTCTACCGGCACACGATGGCCTGCACCTCCAAAAGGCGGAATGGGGTTTTAACATGTGTGCAAGATGTTCTGCGTGCGTTCGCACATGGGGCCTCGGTTTATAGTCTCATCCAAAGGACTTTATATTTATTTATCTTGTCACAGCTGTCAGCTCTCTCCACTTTTAGCTACTCTCAGCTGCTATCCATTCTGTCCCAGCTGGTGCTAATTATTAGCAGAAACTGACCGCACTTGGTCTTGGTAAAAGGAAGGGATTATTTTAGCACTTGGCCTTGGACTGTAGACTGAGTTATGCTGGATTTGCATGCTATGTTGTAACAGAATGTGGCAGTTTTTCTTTTCATGTGCACAGCATGCAAATGCAGCATAACTCAGTCAAGGATCTAGGACTCTGTCCTAAAATTAGTTCACACCTTCCTTTTACCAAGTCCAAGTGTGGTCAGTTCCTGCTATAACTAGCACCAGCTGGGCTGAGATGGGATGGAATGGATAGCAGTTGAGAGTAGCTGAAAGTGGGGAGAAACTGAAAGCTGTGGGGCCCCTATTCCAACCTTTTCCTCTATGCATGTCATGTGAGTTTATTGCTCTCAGGCTAAATATTTTTGGTGGAGAATTTGGGTGGGATGGAGCCCTGTCAGATGAGAACCTGTCGTGGGATGATCGCTCGTTCTGTGTGACTGACAGGGATGCGTGAGTGAAGTTCTAAAATCAGTAAATAAAAAACAAAATAATCGGAAGCAAGGAAGAACAGATTCATTCCATGCACGGTCAGGTCAGGTGTTTCCATTTCCACTGTTGCTGGTGGGACAATGCACAAACCCTGCATAACTCAGTCAGGGATCCAGAGCCCAGTGTTAATAATACTAGCCAATTCCTTTTACCAAGCCCAAGTGCGGTCAGTTCCTGCTATAACTAGCACCACCTGGGCTGGGCTGGGCTGGGATGGAATGGATAGCAGCTGAGAGGAGCTGGAAGTGACAGCTGTGGTGGGAGCTCCATGCAATGCCACCAGAATTTTTTCCATCCATGCAAAAGAATTGAAAATGTGCATGTTTTGTATGAAAATCAGACATCTGTTATAAGTGAGGCAAATGAGAATTGTGTTAAGTTTTTGACAAGTTTTTCTTCAAATGTATGTAGCTTAATTTCGGCAAGTCAGTAAAAAAAAAAAGCTTTAAAATTTAAGATGTGTCCCTGATAACCCAAAACAAATAAACAAAGTAAACGGATAGCAGACGCGATTTAAAAAAGTCAACAAATTAGCAAGGGAAATGAACAAAGAAGGAATGCACACAGCTCAGACGGTAACAAAGGTGTATGTGTACAGAGAAAATGAACTGATTTTTGTTGTGTTTTTGTCTGCCCTTGTCTGTCTGTTCTGTGCATAAATTTGCATTGTTAAATAACACTGGAGTGAAATCACTAACCATAATATGATCTTTTTTGTTGTGAATGCACAGCATTATTTTTGTTTTTAAATGTTGTGGCCTGCATCTTAGAAGTAGCTGTCCATTTTCAAGTGTGATTTATTTATTGATTGATTTATTTACTTATTTATTTATTTAAATTTTGTGTTGTTGACTGTTCTGTTTACTTCAGTGCTAGTTTTCAGGTGTTTGTACTGATGAGGTGTTGATGTTGCAGCCTTACAAATCTCCATTTGCTGTTCTGCTGGCAATGACCAGGTAATATATAAATTCACTTTTCTGTGGAACTGTTGGTATTTATTGGCCTGTTTATTGTGTTCCGTTGTATTGCCTTGTTTTGTCTTGTCTTATACTGAACTGAATCATATCATTTTGTATTTGCCTTGCATTGTTTTGTGTTATATTTATTTTCATATCAAATTTCTCTATGTGAGATTCAAGCCACAGCCCTTGGGGGGAGTGCTCTTGAAAGCTGTGTAAAAATAACACACATTTACAGTAGATGAGTGGTTTCAAAATACTGATGTGTGAGCTTTGTGTTTTATGAAGAAAAAGTAAATGTAATTATCTTAACATCAAAAAGTGGAAACTGCTGTAGAGCACTGAACATATATTGCTATGTGAACTTATGTGTGTGTGTGTGCATGTGTATGTGTTTTATTATTTTTTCTTTTATTGTAGTCTTTTATCTTTTATATTGTGTGTGTGTGTGTTGTGTGCACGTGCGTGCGTGCGTGCATGTGTGTGTGTGTGTATGTGTGTGTGTAAATGTGTATTTGTGTTTTGTTATATGCATTCTCCTTCTGTGAGCAGGGCTTTGAAGGAGAATGAGCACAAGTTAAGTCTGAACGAAGAGGAAATCAAGCAAAGGGCACAGCCCATCACCGACACTGACCTTCATGATAAACCTGTTGGTAAGCAAAGTGCAGTAACAGCAATAACAACAACAATGACAAATACAAACAAAGCCCATCATGAATGATTTTGTCTGTGTGTGTATTTATGTATTTCATGAGCATATGAATGCTTGCTCTTTCCTACTGTAAAAACACTACACTTTACATTCATGTAACAAAATTCTGTAGATATAATGACTGACGGGGCAGCATATTTGGCTGGGATGTCCATCATCTAATACAGTAAGTATACTCATGAATTATAGATTTCAAAAGCAGGATTTTATGTGTGTGTGTGGTTTTTTTTTTAATCTTTGGATCTGTAATGGAGGGGAAAAATGCAGGTAGCCTGTTACAGCTGCTTCATTATTATGAAAATAACTTTTATCAGAGATATAACAATACCAAAAAAACACAACAACAGGAAAATGAACTCTTTCATTGATGTATTTGTGTTATTGCTGAAGAAGGACCATGAAACTCCTAGATGAGCGCTTGTGAAGAGTTGTGAAGTGACTTCTCACTTTCTTACCTGTGGACGTCACTGTTTCATAGTACTCATGTCATGCTACTTTGCCCATCCAAATGGCTCTGTCTTCACTTTTGTATAAGGATAGCAGTGTATTATGTTTTGGAAAAGAGAGAGGCAGTGTGTGTGTGTGCATGCATGTGCATGTATGCATGTGCATGCACACTCGCTCGTGCATGTGTAAATACATACATTCTTACATCTGTGCTTGTATGTTTATTGTATTTGTATACATTAAACTTGTATGTATGACATATATGAGTATGCTGCAGATGTGTAGAAACAACACACACACACACACACACACACACACACACACACACACACACACACACACACACACACACACACTCACACCCACCCACCACCCACCCACCCACTCACTCTGTGTGTCCCCAGGAAAGATGATGGGGGGCTTTGACTGCATGGACAACACCTTGATCCCCAAAAACCTGGTGCAGAAGGAAGCAGCAAACAGACACACGTAGGTATCTTTCATTGCCCATGGCAGCTTCACATCCTGGGAATTCTGTGTGCTGTGTTAGTAGCACTCCTGGTCTCATTTTCTATTTCATTTTCTTTTTTAAAAATTTTATTCATTTATATAGAGTATTATGGAATAACCACTCATGTGCTTTTTTACATCCAGTCCCCCTGCATATGCAGTTTTTGTAAATCGTGTCATCTGTTCCCACCGGCACATGATGGCCTACTCTTATGTTCTGCGTGCGTTCGCACACGGGGCCTCGGTTTATAGTCTCATCTGGAGGACTTTTGGGGAGAGTATTGTATGTTAACTTAAGCAACTTTAAGATTTTGTTGGGGACAGGATAGCTCAGTGGAATTTTTTTGGTTTTTTTTGGGGGGGGGGGGGGGGTGGATAGCTCAGTGGTGAGAGCACCTGTTTTCCCCTATAAATGTCTGAACTCCAGAGCTTTGTCACGAATTCATCACAGGTGTGAAGGTCTGTTTAATGATAAATGAATATGTCTTGGCATCATCCAGGCTTGAGAGATACAGACGGTGTTGATCAAGTAACTCAAGCAACACTTAAAATCACATCCTTGAAGTGGATGAGACTCAACTTACTGTGTGGTTCTCATCTTCCTTTTGAGTCCATGGCTAACTCATTCATTCTGGATAGGAACCAGCGAGAGACCTAAAAAAAAATCCTGTCACTGTTATGGGATACGAACCCACAACTTTACAGCCAGGAATCCAATATGCTCATGTTGACTTTTTTTTGTGCTGCCTCATCTTCTGTGATGTTCCTGTCCTGCTGTTCCCATGCTGCTCATATCAATCTCTCCACCCCAGCCCTACCCAATTTCGATGTGTCGCATGCTCAGGGTGGGAAGTCCACATGGAGCCCAACAATGTCAGGCTGCCGTGGGACCACCAGCCAGAGGGGCCCTGCACTGCTGCTGGGTCACTTTGGTGGTGTTCAGTGGCGCCCGTTCTGGTTGACTTGTGCAATGTTCTCAGGGTATCTGTGAAATGCTGAATGGTTGTGCGTGTTTTATTTAGTTTATTTATTTATTTATTCTTTTATTTTGAGGATAATGGAATAAGCATTTTTGTGCTTTTTTACATCCAGTCCCTGTGTGTATGCAGTTATATAAATTTTGTCATTAATTCCCATCGGCACACAATGGCCTATTCTTCTGAAAAGGAGAACGGGTTTTAAGTAAAGTGTGTGCAAGATGTTCTGCATGCGTTCGCACACAGGACCTCGGTTTATAGTTTCATCCGAAGGTCTTTTGGGGGAAGGGGAGTTAGTACTGATATTAACTCTAGAGAAAAAAATCCTCTTCCTCTTGTGTGCTCTTCTTTAATCTAACATCTTTTCTCATTGAGTAATCTGATATTAGTGTGTGTGTGTATTTGCGTACATGTGTGTGTGTGTGTCGTGCATGCGTGTGTGCATGTGTGCGTGCGTGCATGTGCAGGTTTGCTCTGACCCAGTCAGGCCGGGCTCTGGGGCAGAAGCTGGACATCTTTGACAGTGTTCTGCAGAGGTTTCTGACTGACAGCGGGGTTCCACAGCCTCCCTCCACCTTCAGGTGAGTGCGTGCGTGTGCATGCGTCAATGAGTTAAGTCAATGGAGATGCCTTCAGCTTTACTCTGTATTTGTATTGTACACTGCTGCATTAGTTTTCCACATTTCAAGAATTCTGCAAACATACAAAAAAAACCGATAAAAGCAGCTACATATATATCAATTTGAATAGAAATTTGTCATGTATGGTGCACAGCTGTGAGTTTCCCCCACTCTCAGCTCCTCTCAGCTGCTAATTATCCCATCCCATCCCACCCTAGCTGGGGCTAGCTGGTGCTATATTTATAGCAGGAACTGACCACACATGGACTGGGTAAAAGGAAGGAGCGTGCTAAATTTAGCACTCTTGACTAGGCCCTACTCAGTGATGTTGGATTTGTGCTCTGTGGGTGACTCCTCCCTAACGATCACACGCTGCAGGGTTTGCCGTGTTGCAGGTCTGGTGTGGGGGGCAGGCAGGTGGTGCTGGTGATGGATGCTCGAGAGCGGGATGCAGCTCGCTTATCTGCCCTTGCCAGAAGTGCCGGCGTCACGGTTGTGGTTCGCAGTCTGCAGGTGGCCGACTATGTGTGGGTGCTCTCCCCTGACTGTGGTGGTTCCGCTGTTCCTTATGATGGAAGTCAGGCGGAGCAAGAGATGGTAAGTCCTGTGGTCCTACATTCCTACATAGAGGGGCAGCAGAGAGACATCCAGAGTCATGAACTGGATGTGGGCCGGCCTCCCTAGAGTGTCAGGAAGATTAAAGGCCCGAAACACTTGTTTGAAGGGGGTTTCTCCTCTGAGGACTCTCTGCTGCCATGCTCCACGCGAGTTTCTTACCACTAACTTCTGAGAGACTCGGGCTTTTTCTGTTTGATATGAGTAGAGAAAAGATGTAACAGTTGGTCACCAAGAACGAGGTTGTTTTAAGGAATCTGGTCTTGGTTCTGTCTCATTTTATGTATGGTGATGTGGTTTTTCCCACAACTTTGTGCCTACCCTGGGTTGACTCTTATGGTTGACCAGGGCGTCGATACAAGTAAGGACAGCAGAGTTGGTTTTATACCCTGTTTTAATCTGTGTATAGTAAGTTGCACAGTTTTATTCTGAGGTTTAATTTAAATTTATACTTTGAGGAAGAGATTCCCTTCCCCCCCTCCCCACGCACACACTATTTAGGTAGCTGCATTCCAACTTCAGGGATAGTGTCTTAAGACAACACCTGTGTGCAAAAACTTATCTGTTCTTACTGGCACGAAATGGCCTACTCTTCCAAAAGGTAGGACTGGCTTTTAACATGTGCACTAGATGTTTCTGAGGGCATTTGCACATGGGGCCTTAGTTTATATATAGTCTCATCCAAAAGGTTTTTGACATTCAGTTGAATTTTCTTGTCAAACTGGGAAGAAAGGGTAAGGGTGGGAATGGAACCCAGAAGCTCACATCTGTGTTTGAAATTGTTCTCACTCACTCACTCACTCAGTCCCATGTCCCAAAGGACGTAGGGGGGACATGAGAGAAGACGCAACGGAGATCTTTTTCCATGCTTCACGATCCTGTGTGGCCAGTAGGAGGCGTTGCAGGGGTTGGGCAGTCCAGTCTTTGATGTTGTCAACCCATGATTTCTTTTGGCGGCCTCTTCTTCTCTTGCCCTCGACTGTTCCTTGCAGGATGGTTTTTGCTAGGGTGTTGTGTCTTGTGGTGTGACCAAACCACATCAGAAATTGTTCTAGGCTGAAGCTAAAGACTAAAGGATTAAGGTTTCTGGTGTTCAAACTGAACCAGAACTTTATCCTGTGTGATAATCACTCTGAAACTTAATGGCATACAGATCCAGTTGCCATTTCTTATTTATTTTATGTATTCTTTTCTTTCTTCTTTTATTTTATTTCTTCTTTTATTTCTAGGATCATGGAATAAGCATTCACATGCTTTTTTACACCCAGGACCTGTGTGTATGCAATTTTGTACATTTTGTCATCCAATTCCACCGACACACAATGGCCTACTCTTCTGAAAAGCGGAATAGATTTTAACGTGCGCACAAGATGTTTTGCATGCATTCGCACATAGGACCTAAGTTTATAGTCTCATCCAAAGGACTGTTTGGGGGGGGGGGGGGGGGGGGGGGAGTGGAGTTGGCACTGATTTTAACATTTAACCCCAGCAGAAAATATCCCCTTGAACAGGATGCGAACCCGGGTCAGCAGATTATGAGCGCAATGCGCTACACTCTAACCAACCAGTACACATAAGTGCTTATTCCATTATTCTTGAAATAAAAGAAAAAAAATTTTTTTTTTAAAGAAGAAAAAGAACCAGGCCATACCCCCCCAAAAAATTAATTTAAAACAATAAATAATAACAAAAAATATTTTAAACAAACCAGGCCATACCATCGCCATTTGTCTGTTACACCCCTTGCAGATGCTTCCGGTGCTGGTGGAGAGGAAATCGTGGCACGACCTCCATGACTCCATCAGACTGGGGCGATGGACCACACAGCTCCACAGAATGAAGGTAGGGGCAGGTGCAGTGGCTGTGCAGGTGTGCAGGTGTTTGTCACACTCTGTGTTTGTCCATTCTGCAGTGTTGCTGACAGGATGAAGGTAGGGGCAGGTGTAGAGTCTTTGTCTGCAGTGTTGCTGGTCTCAGTGGCTTTTCTGATGATTTTTTTTATTTTGTTGTTGGATGTCTGAAGTAGCTTATTTTCTTTTCTTTTTTTTTTAAAATAATTTTTATTATTAAACGAATAATCTGAGGGGGATTACTTAATCCTTAGTCTGCATGCGTTTGCACACAGGGCTGGGACCTCGGTTTATAGTCTCATCTGAAAGACTTTAGGGGAGAGTGGGGTCAGCACTGATGTTAACTCCAGGAGAAAAATCCCCTTGAATGGGAATCGAACTCGGGTCGCTAAATTGTGAGCGCAATGTTCTGACCACTAAGCTATCCCGTCCCCCGTTTGTGTGTGTGTGTGTGTGTGTGTGTGTGTGTGTGTGTGTGTGTGTTGTGTGCATCTGTTTGTGTGTGTGTGTGTGTTTGTGTGTGTATGGTATGTTGCATGAGTATGGTGTGTCTGATTCAATTTTACATCCTTCCACATACAGTGATACTGGCGGTGTGTCTGTGTGTTTATATATATGTGTGTGTTCATTCAGCAGTTTATTTATGATGCATGTGTATGTACACAGTCCTGTGGCTTGCTGCTGAACTTTGTGCTTGTGGAGGGTTGTCTGACAGACCTGCGACAGGTGTCTCAGGACAGAAGGGACTTTCTGCAGGTAAGCCACTAATATTATTATTATGTACTGTAGCACAGGTATGACGCTCCACCACATCATGAGTCGTAGTGCACCGGAGATCCATTGTTAGTTAACATGATACTAATCTGCAATAAAAAGGCTGTTCAATACAGAAAATTGATTGAAAATTGGACAATTCCTTGAAAAGTTATTTAGAATTGGACAATTCCTTAAAAGTTATTACAAATTGAAAAGAAAATGTATTGTAAAAAGTGGCAAAATGAGAAATTGAGAAGTTTTGCATTGTAACAGGTGGTCAGAGGGTCTGGGTCTTCTTAAACATGTTTTATTTCAAAAGGAAACAAAATTACATGCTCTTATTTAAGTACAAGGTAGAATAATGACTTTAGTTTTACAGTCAATCAAAATCTCAAAATCAACATCTTGACCCCCACCTGTTCAAAATGGCTCCTAGCAGAGAAAAGTTGGTCAGGTGCAAAGCGACTCATTTTGTAGTGGAGCGTCACAAATGACAAATATGCTGTACACCAATTTGTGGTAATTTGTTGCGTGGAATGAAGGTCATGCTCTTGGTTTATTGAAAATAGTTATGCGCTATAAAGTATTAAGTAGCTGAAAGCAACAAAGGCTTCTTTCCAAATCATTTGGGTCTCTGTATCTTGGCTTCTAGTAGGTTTCTCATAGGGATTCCTAAATGAGTGTGTGTGTGTGTGTGTGTGTGTGTGTGTGTGTGTGTGTGTGTGTGTGTGTGTGTGTGTGTGTGTGTGTGTGTGTTTCAGTTCACACACACTTGACTCACAATAAAAAGGGGAGCATGCTGTGTAGGTAAAGTGAGAGGAAAGAGGTGTGTGCTGATGAGTGATGAAAAGGGTGGAGGGGAAAAGAAAATCATTTTCATGGTTGCAGATCTATTGGTCAGTTTTGTTGTTGTCATTCTTTATTCTTCTTACAAGTCTTTCCTACAAATTTGTGTAACTTTTTTGAAGTTGTTTGTGTCCAGCCAAAGTGTTTTCAATATGTTCATTATATATGTTTTTGATGTGTTTATTCTGTGAATATGTGATTGCTGATACATTTCTCTCTGGACATAATAGCAGTGGCTTGATAATTATGATGTCATGTGTTATTAGTAAATCACAATTTGAATTTTCTTTTATGATTTCAACTATCTTACCTGGCTCACTACTGCTACTATTTAAACAAGTTGTTTTATCCAGATATGACAAAATGAATTTGAATAGTTTAGATGATGTAATTTGACAAAAATTGTTCAAAATTCAGGCAAAAAGTATAGATGCCTTAAATAATGTAAGTTGAAGAAAATTTATTGCTGTTCAGGCAGAGAAATAATAGATACTTTAACGGATTACGACTTATTCTTGTAAATAGACAGCTCTAGTCAAGGGACATTACTCTGCCAAACTCTGAATCCACAACGGCTGCCTAAATGTATACGTGGTCATTTCATCTCATTTATCTGTAAGTTTTGCTTCATGTAACCTACTATTTCATAACCCTTAATGGTAGTGTTAGTCAGGTGTAATCCCAAGCCTCTTTTGATGCTTGTACCTTTATTCTTTTATGTTTGACTTGATATTTGAATGTCAACTCTGTTCCGTGTTGCCAAATGCTGCTAGTCAACAGTTTCTCTTTTCTTTTCTTTGGTTACAGAACCGTGGTCATTGTTTGAATAAAGTTTATTTGAACAAAGAGACAGCGTTCTTATCGATACTTTGAATGATATAAGCAGACAAAAATTGACTGCAGGCTAGGTAGAAAAATCAGACACTTTAAAATCAGTCTTGAGGAAAATGGATGATAATTCAGGCGGAGGTTGAGCGCCTGTCAGTGGAGGAGGGCTTCCACATTGGACGCACCTTCACCTGGGCCAAGTCAGCTGCCTGGCTCTTCTGGATGACCCACATACTGACCATGGCCTACAGCGAGGGTGAGTTATTTGTTTGTTTATTTTATTTTATTTTATTTATTTATTTATTTATTCTTTTATATTGAGGATAATGGGATAAGCACTCATATGCTTTTTTACATCCAGTCCCTGTGTGTATGCAGTTTTTGTAAATGTTATCTGTTCCCACCGACGCACATTGGCCTACTCTTACGAAAAGCGGAACACGCGCAAGATGTTCTGTGTGAGTGGTGGTGATCAGTTCTTCATTTTCTTTGGTTCCTTTGGTTCCTCCAAGGTTCACCAGTGGTGAGATTTTGCGTATGCAACGACTCTTTCCCACTATGAAGATAGCCGCCATGTTCTGGGGATATTTCTCCATTAGATTTGACTTGAATCAAAAAAATAATTAATTAAAAATAAAAAGATTTGACTGAATCATGGCTGCCTGCATGGTAGGCAAAAGGTTGCACATGCAAAATCTTCTGATTTGGTGAACCTTGGAGCTCATGCCAAGGAATGGAAACAAAAAAAATTATTGGAATGTGGGTTATATCTGAAAATGTTACTGTTGAAAATAGGTTTCTTTGGTGATGTTTGTGAATGTATTTGAATTCATGGAATGTGATCATCTTTGTTAATTTTGTTGGGCTGTTCAAGGAGGAGACTCAAGTTACCTTGAAGGTAGCCGCATTCCAATTTTAAAGATGGTATCTTAAACTTGACACCTGTGTACATGCGTTTCCTAAAAACAATTCACACACAGAGACTTGGTTTAAAGTCTCATCTGAAAGACTTTGACATTCAGTTCAATTTTCTCATCAAACTGGGAAGAAAGGACAAAGCTGGGAATCGAACCCAGAACCTCAGAGTTTACCTGTTAGGCAGCCAGGTGAAAAGTCATAACCATCCCTCTTGGTAATGTATTAACACTGGCTCATCTCTGGTCATTTTGTTGAAGGACTGTTCAGGGAGGAAATGCTCCCCTTCAAAGACCTGGCCCCACGCATGATGCGAGGTGAAAGGGAGAGGAGGTTAGGGGGCACAGCACGACCTCTGACCCCCGTGGGTCAAGCTGTGTGTGGGAGCCTGACCGCTTGGTGACGGCCATTTTCAGGTGTGTTACCAAAGTTTAGTGTGTGTTTATCTTAACCTCTTTACTGTGTTGTTGACAAACAGCATTCGTCATAGAAACCATCGCCAGCAATACTCAGTTGATGATTGCTGTTCGTCATGATTCAACGCTCTTTCTGTTTCATCTAGCCTGAGCAAAATATAATAGCTGCGAAAGGGTAAACAAACAGTTCAGCCGAGGTTTTAAACATTTGACGTATTTGAAACGATGGCAAGAAAATGTATATGTTTCCTGTATCACTATAATTTATGCACTATAAATCTTGTGCATATTATCATAATTCATGGAATATATGCCTCGACAGTATATTACCACTGTATATTACCATAGTGCATGGACTATACTATAAGCCTCAAATGTATATTACCATAACTCATGGATCATACTAGGCTTCAACTGTAGAATACTATAACTCATGGACTATTATAAGCCTTAAATGTTTCTGGTGAAATTTATTTTTGTGGGATCTCATTTTATGCTGGGTTTTCTGCATTGCTGAAGTTGAAACCTGCATACCTCCATAGCTGATTGCAATCCACAAGAAAAACGCACACTGTTGTTTTATTCATTGTGATGATGGCTGGTGGTACGTGTGTGACAGGGACAGTCTGAAGGAGGAGAAGATGGCGGACATGTACCAACGAGAGTTTCCCCATGGTCCTACCCGACAGCTGCTGGTGCTTCAAAATCTGGAAGTCTACAACAAGGTATTGTATGGTGCTGTATTGTACTGTGCTGTATTGTACTGTACTGTCTTGTTTTGTACTGTATTGCACTGGTATTGCAATGTACCGTATTGTATTGTTCTGTATTGTATTCTGTATTGTAGTGTAGGGTACTGTATTGTTTTGTACTGTACTGTATTGTACTGGTATTATATTGTACTTTATTGTATTGTACTGTAATATATTGTATTGTAGTGTGATATACACTACTTTCAGACACAGGGGAAACAAACACCATAGCTGAGTGGTTGAAGACCGTTCAGCATCAATCCCATGGATCTATGAAGTCATGGGTTTGAATCTCGGCAGCATCTGGTGAATTAAGGGTGGGAGGTTTTATGATCTTCCAGGTCAACTGCAAGTGCAGATCTGCAAGTGCCTTAATTTCTTTCATATATATATATACACATGCAGAAGATCAAATATGCATGTTGAAGATTCTGTAATTCATGTCAGGGTTCCATGGGTTATGGAAACACGAACATACCCAGCATACAACCTTGAAGTCGGACTGCAGCTACCTTCATGGTGGGCAAAAATGTTCACATATGCAAAATCTCAACATTGGTATATCTTGGAGCTCTAGCCAAAGAATGAGGGAAAAAAGACAGGGCAGCTTTCTGTATGTGAAATTCAGGCCGCTGTCCCTGGTAAGAGAAAGTCACCACAAGAGCAGCACCACCCATTATTTTTTTTTCTTTTTCTGTCTGCATGTGTATTTGTTTCCCTGTCAGAGCAGGCTTTTTTTACCATCAAATTTTAGAACAGACATCTGTCTTGTTGCTGTGGGTGCTTTTACATGCGTTGAATGCATGTTGCACACAGGACTTTGGTATATTGTCTCATCACAAAGACAAGTACCCAGACCACCACTCAACCCAGGGTCTTGTGGATGGGGAAAAGTTAAGTCACAAACAGGAATCAAGCCTGTACTTTTCACTTTCTAGGCAGGATCATTACCTCTAGATCACCAATCCACACGGTACCAGCAGATTTTGTTTGGGTTTTCTGCATTTTTTCCTTCTTCATTTTCTTTGTTCTGTGTACCTATTTGGAATTTTGTTTATAAAGTTATCAAAACAAAAAAGCAAAACAGAATTATTTGGAACCACCACCCCCTCCTTCCTCAGAATGTTACGTCCTTGCTTAACTTTTTTCTTCTGTGCTATAAGTGGAGTGAGGATAAAGAGGAGGTTGTAGACCCTAGATTAGCATGGCAATTGTCCATACACAGAGGGCACACAGAGAGCATACACACACAGAGGGCAAAGTGCAAGGATGGAGTGTTGTGTTCAGTCACATTGACCAGTGACCAATAATGATCATGTTGTATTGGATTATGGTGAGTTGATTTCATTGTGTTCAGTAAGTCTATGTGACTTTTATGGCAATTGATAATTTCTGATTCTGATGCTGTGGGTTTGTGTGTGTGTGTGTGTGTGTGTGTGTGCGTGCGTGCGTGCGTGCGTGCGTGCGTGCGTGCGTGCGTGCGTGCGTGCGTGCGTGCGTGTGTGTGTGCAGAATCGACAGAACCTGTTACTGACTGCCCTGAGGCAAGCTGCTTCCTTGGAGAACTACACGCATGACTCTGTTCGAGGTAAGTAGTGGGGGGTGGATTGGAATGGAGAGTTGTTGTGTGTGGTGTAGTGTAGTACAATGTAGTGTAGTCTTCTTTTGTTTGTTTTTGTTGTGGGGTGGATTGGAGTTGAAAGGTGTGTGTTTGGTGTGACTGAACACCTGCTGATGTATGTTTTGTGTGACAGGTGTGACTGAACAGCTGCTGATGGGAGAACTGAAACACCTGGTTCATTATGATGTCCTGGGCTTTTGGATCCTCACCTTGCAGGTCTGTAACAGAGGTGTACAATACTTGCCGTGCATTGGCTTGTTGGTATAGGTAACATACCTGTCAGAATGAACATGCATGCATGCAGGTAGGCATACATGCATACATGCTTATGCCCCCCCCCCCCCCCACACACACACATTTACACACACACACACACCCACACACACACCACACCACACCACACCACACCACACCACACCACACCACACCACACACACACACACACACACACACACACACACACACCACACCACACCACACCACACCACACCACACACACACACACACACACACACACACACACACACACACACACACACACAGATATATACACAGATATACACACAGATATATACACAGATATATATACATATACATATATATATATATATATATATATATATATATATATAAATATAAAGATTGTTGCACCCAGAGGCATGATAGCAGTGCTGAGAGAATTTTGATCGCTCTCCATCAAAGCTAAGCTCTCTTTATAAAATCTTATGAGTTGGTTTAAAGCTAGATATTGCCTGACATGTTGTTGCCTTATGCAGTGAGAAATTTAAGGGTACTACCATGTTTGTCACTGTAAGTTGGTTTATTATGACACTGGGAGGGGCAGACAGCTGTAGGGCTGACAGTCAAAGGGAAAGAACTGCTTTTATACTGACTCTAAGTATGGGTTGTTTCCCTTGGAATCTGTGGAGTCCTGTCTTTTTTTTGGTTTTGAATATTATGACAGATCAAGAACTTGCAATGTGTTAAGAAAAAATTTTAAAGAAAAGAAAAACCAACACGAAAATAATAGAATCTCTTCCCCTTAAGACAACTAATTGGTGTTATCCCAATGTACGCACAACTAAGACAGCAGATGACATGTGTTTGGCAAGGTAATGGACGGACAAGTGATGTGTGTAATCCCTGTGTACAGCTAAGACAGCAGGTGCCATCATGTGTTTGTCAAGACAACTGATGTGCATTATCCCTTTGTAAGGTGAGACAGCAGGTGTACGTGCTGAGAACAGAGACAGAGGCAGACACCCAGCGTCTGCAACACTGGTTCTCACAGGACCAGCAACGTGAGTCTGTTCTTTGTGTCTGAAAACTGGAGTCCGTTCTTTGAGTCTGAAAACTGGAGTCAGTTCTTTGTGTCTGAAAACTGGAGTCCGTTCTTTGTGTATGAAAACTGAAGTCTGTTCTTTGTGTCTGAAAACTGGAGTCCGTTCTTTGTGTATGAAAACTGAAGTCTGTTCTTTGTGTCTGAAAACTGGAGTCCGTTCTTTGTGTCTGAATCATTGCTTCAGTGTTATAGATCTGGAGTCCATCCTTTGTGTCTGAGACATTGCTCCAATATTATAGATCTGGAGTCCATTCTTTGTGCTTTTAAACATTGCTGCAGTATTATAGATCTGTCTCAATCTCTCTTCTGTGTGGATGTGTGTGTGTGCATGGATATGTGTGTGTGTATGCGTGTGTGCGTGCATATGTGTGTGTGTGTGTGACACTGTGTGTGTGAACTGTGTGTGTGACACTGTGTGTGTGTGACACTGTGTGTGTGACACTGTGTGTGTGACACTGTGTGTGTGACACTGTGTGTGTATTTGTGCAGTACCAGAGGTAGGAGAGGTGAAGGAAAGGGACAGACAGGGAGAGGAAGAAGACCTGACAGCAGAAGACAGGAGGGAGGGAGAGAGAGAGGGGGAAAAACCCAGCTGTGTAGCAGAGGACTTTGCCTGGGATTCCCAGGCTGAGGAGAGGATGTTACAGGAGGTAGGCTACAGTCTCACACATGCATGCCTGCACACACACCCAGACACATGTGTATATGCATACATATGCACATACACATGCACACACAAACACATACACACACACACTCTCTCTCTCTGTGTCTCTGTCTTTCTGTCTGTCTGTCTCTCTCTCACTCTCTGTCACTGTCTCCCCCCTCTCTCTCGCTCTCACTCTCGCTCTCTCTCTCTCTCTCTCTCTCTCTCTCTCTCTCTCTCTCTCTCTCTCTCCAAATACAGCACACACACACATACACACACACATACACATACACATACCACACACACACACCCTTGTCTTTTTAGTTCAGCAATGATTTTTAATGGAGAGTAGTTGGAAGATAAATAGTAGTGAAAAGTGTCCTGTGTTTCTTTTGAATGGTGAGCATGTGTACAGTGTGAGCACTTTTTCTGAATGCTTTTTTGCTGATTAAATCTGCTTGCTTTATTCTTTGCCCCCATGGCACTTTTTTTTTACACAGACCAGTTGGTTGTCATATTTTACATTGTGATGGGGTGGTAATTAGATTACCTCCCATGCGATCAGGGCCCTGTCGCAGTGTCATGTTAATAAATCGGGACACACCTGCAAATTGTGTGACATTCTGTTTCCTTGGGTGGTGGTTGAAAACCCTCCGTTGGATACACTTTGCCGACATGGTGATATGTAGAATTTATGCAACCTCTTTCTAGAAGTGATATCCTAACTTCTGGCTGTGCCGTATACCATGGTTTGTGCAGAGATGGGACATAAAAAATGCCCACACTGTTTACAACATGACTGATGTTCCAAACCTCTTCAAATAGTCAAGCTAGGCGGGAACGACATACATACATACTAACGTATATTCAATAAGTTTAAGTGATACTTTGTCCTAACTCTTGGTAAAGGATGATATCCAACTCTTAACGGAAGGTTATCCCCAAAGTTGGAATGCGGCTACCTTAATGGTGGGTAAAAATGGTGGCATTCAAAAAACCTCACTATTTGTGGAACAAACCTCCCTCCCCCACCCCCCAAAGGTTTAGCTGACAGATTTGGCATGCATGGTTGTAAAACTGCTCTACTTTTCGCAGTGTTAAATATTTGGTAAAGAAAGATTGACTGTGTGACTTGATGGTATTGCTGTTTGCATTCCAGGCCCTGTCACTGAGCCTGATCTCCACACTGGAGAGAGAGGACCCAGACGACACAAAGAAAACGACCGTCTCCCAGATTGTTGTCCCTGAAAGGGAAAGCCGCCATCTTGAGCAGAGAGAGCAACTCACCAGTCAGCCGCTGTGTGGAGAGTTACCCCCTCTTCCACAACACAACTCTTCTGTGGTGAAGGAAGCGTGGCCTGTCCCAGAACGAAGTCCTTCACCTTTGGGCTTCACTGAGGACGATGCCATTCTGATCGACTCCCAGGGTCTGGATGACGGAGTGTCAGCAGGGGTGGAGGTGGAGGGGTGGGCAGTTCAGGATAGAGGTGGATCAGAAATCTTCCCTGGAGAATCCCTCATGGCTGAAACAGTAGCATCAACTCTGGAAACAGAACAGGCTGTTAAGGAATCCGTTCTGAAGGAGGATGAAGCTTTGGCCAAAAGATTGCAGGCAGAAGAAAACCTGAAAACCGCTGTGAATTTTACCAGGGTGAAAGGAAAGACTGTTGTGGGAAGTGAAGGGGAAGGACGTGTGTGTGCTGAGGGTGAAGGCTGGAGGCAGGACGATGTGAACAGCAACAGGTATAAGTGTAGAGACAGCAACAAGACTGACGTCTGTCTTGTGGACAGGACTGTGGCAGACTGTGTCATCAACCCATCCATGGTCGACCTCACTCATTCACAACACAGACCACTGCAAACAGATACAGTTTCTAAACACTCCCTGTCCTCACCAAGAAAACGTCCAGCACAAACTTTTACACTGTCTCCAACTCAGCCTAAAAAGCTGAAAAGCCAGGTAGAGTCCGATGAAGAACTTGCGCGAAGACTTCAGCGGGAACTGGATAGTGATGGGGGTGTGGATCACCCTGAAAATTCCTCACTCTCACAGAAAGATTTTCACACAAGCAGTGTTGACAGGTCTGCAAGCTGTGCTTCATCTTTGGAGAAACCACGATCAAAAGAGAAGGAAGAGGACGAAATCATTGCCATAAGGTTACAAGAGGAAGAAATGTTGGGCCTTTCTGTGGACATTACAGGATCAGCCGGGGTTAGCAAGTGTCGTAACAGGGATTCAGTCCTGAAGCGTGATGAAGCTCTGGCGAGAGGGCTACAACAGGCGGAAAAAATTTCAGGGCGAAATTCCTCTTCTCAGTGCACACACCTCTAGTCAAGCATCAGGAAAAACAGCAGACATGGGGACAAAGCAACACTGTGTCAAAGACTTGCTAGACTCTATCAAAAAGGAGGAGGCGGCAGTCTCCTACATTGAGAGTGATGAAGAGCTGGCCAGGAGGCTTCAAGAGGAGGAAGAGAGAGGGGCCAGAAAAACCCACACCTCCCTCCCTTCCCCCGTCCACACACGCAGGTTATCGGGAAGAGGGGTGCCATGCTGAACACATCACTGGAAGAGGACGATAGACGTTTGGCACGCCAGCTTCAGACTGAACAGGAAGTGGAGGTGCTGGGAAACCAAAGGGGAGACAAGGCACAGGGAATGCTGGGAGGCACTGTCGGTGTTGGAAGTGAGGTAAGGAGAAGGGGTTTTTTTTTTCTTTCTTTGTGTCATGTGGTGTGTCTTGTGGCGTATCTTTGTGTCCTGTTGCATATCTTTGTGTCTTGTGGCATATCTTTGTGTACATTTTGTGATGTACGCAGAAGGGATGGTACATTGTTTTCTTTGTGTCTTGTGGTGTATGATTTTTGTGTTCACTTTGCTTCCTGTGAAGTTTTTGCCTTTGGTTTGGTGTTATTTTTAATGTTTAGATCAAAAGAAAATAGTTTTCATAGAAACTGAAACTTATTTCCTTTCTTCTTATTGGATAGCTAGCCACACCACTTTTCCACTTTATGTCACAGCAGACTTTTCTGTGGGAAATTTGGGCTGCTCTTCCTTGGGAGAGCGCATCACCACAAGAGCAGCGTCACCCAATATTATGTTTTTCTTTTTCTGTCTGCAGTGCTTTATTTGTTTTCCTATCAGAGTGGCTTTTTTCTACAAAATGTTGCCAGGGACAACTCTCTTGTTGAGTAGGTTCTTGTACGTTCTTGTATACATCAAATGCATGTTACACCTGGGATCTTGGTTTATTGTCTCAAACAAAAGACTGCATTGTATGATCCTAGTAGAAGTATATCAGTGGCTACTTGCAGACATCCTGCTGATGTAAGAATCTCTGATGTGTTACATAAAGTGACATGTGATCTAAACTGCAAAATGTCTTTCACTGTGCAGAAGCAGGAGAGCCACAAAGGGACCTGTCACACCAGACCCAGTATTGATTTAACTGAAGAACACAGACACAGTGACTTGAAACAGGTAAGATTGTTAATCTGAAAAATGTGTGCTCATAGGCTCTAACGTCATCATACCTGTAATGACTCATCATTATTATTATTGGTTCATTTGAATGTTCCATAGGTTGTAACATCATATTGTTGATTATTATTGGCTTTGTAAAATGAGTGTTTCATAGATTGTAACATCATATTGTGAATTGTTATTGACCTTGTAAAATAAGTGTTTCCTAGGTTGTAACGCTGGCACACAGGTGTGTAAAAACCCATCCTCTTGTTTTTGACTCCAAGGTACAGTCAGAACATAGGAATAGGGAATAAGCTACAAGTACAGTCAAAATACTATTGATACCTCTGTATGTCACATATCAACTAATTATTTCACATATTTCTTTCACTATTTATTTTCTGAAATTGTTGTTATAGAAAGAAAGATAGTTTAAAAAATAAAAGGCTGTAGTACATTATTTTTTTCTCCTTTTTCCCCTTCACAAGGAGTCAAAGCCATGTATAGGTGTGGTGGAGCACAGGGGTCATGGAATGGACTTGAAATTGAAAGGGGACTGTGGTAATCCTGCTGGTGCTTCTAACGGCCATGTCGGGGAGGGTGCTCACCTTATCAAGGGGAGCACACTGTCAGGTCAGCACCACCACTCTTCTATGTTTGAAGGTGAGGAAATGAATAATTGTCTCAATGAATGTGTGTCTTTTTGTCTTTTTTTTTTTTTGAAACATAGTATCTATGCAGTTTGTTGTTATGTGTGTATTTGTGAAAATGTTGATGTGTACTGGAAAGCTTGGAAGTGTTTTTGGTGGGTTTTTGGTTTGTTTGGTTGGCTTTTTAAAAAATTTTGTGTGTTTTTGTTTCACTGCAGGATATGATCGTATGTTGTAAAAACATTACTGTCATTATCAGAACACATTTATTTTGCATGTAGTATACAGTATATGTAGGTAGAAAATGAAACATTTTTCATCAAAGACAAAACATCTTCCTGGAAATGTAGGGGAGATGTGTTTGCGCGTGTGCAAGTGCGTGTGTATGCATGTTTGTGTGTGTGTGTGCGTTTGTGTATGTTTATATGTGTGTGTTTGTGTGTGTTGTTTTAATCATGATTCAATTTTTAGATTACCAGATTTTATCCAAACAGCACCTCCCACCCCCTCGAAAGAAAAGAAGAAAAAAAAAAGGTACCAAACTAAAATAAACAAACAAAAAGAGCCTAAATCAAAAGGAAAGAAAACAAAGAAGCATACAATAAACAAACAAAAGAACCCAAAGTACCTTTTTTTTGATGGCCTAAGAAAAGGCAGGGGGAAGCTGTGTCTGTCAAGAGATCAGAGTTATATGGTTTTATGACTTAAAAAACCAAAACCTAACCCTAACTTTTACCCTCACCCCATCCCAGACCCTAAACCTAACTCTAACCCTTTTTTTTTTACAGTTGTAAGGATTCATTTTAGGGTCTGGGATAGAGTTAGGGTTAGGGTTATTTCAGTGTATTCCGGTTTTTTTTAGTATGACCGCCATTTTTTCTCGCGCGCGAGCTGCTGGAAGAGTCTCTCGCCAAGTCTTGCAAGATACGCACGCCACTCGCCGCCTGACAATGCTTCAAACGGGCACGGCTCGCCCCACTCGCCAGATACTCACTTAACTCGCCGCTTACAACACGCCTCAGTTGATGTACTGTGTTTTGAACAGATGGACTGGCGCCTGTTCCACAATCACCCTCAACCACCGTCACCAGCAACGTCAGGTGTGGCAGCTGCGGAGAGAAGGGACATAACCGCCGCTTTGAGCGCTGCCCCAACTACTACACTGAGAAAGAGAAGAAGAGAAGAGATGTGAGTTATTTTTTTGTGGTAGTGTGGTGTTATACATACATATAAAAACACACACACACACACACCATGCACGCACACACACACACACACACACACACACACACACACACACACAACCACACACACACACATACACCACACACACACACACACACACACACACACACACACACACACACACACACACACACACACACACACACACCAACCACACACACACACACACACACACACACACACACACACACACACACAGTGTGGTGTTATAGAATGCTGGAGGGAGGGAGGGGGGAGAAAGAGTGAGTGATGAAGGGGTTAAGAGATTTGCTCTGTGGTGTCCAGCCTCAAGAAATGGAAGTGTAATGACTGACACTGTAGCCGAGTGGTTAAGACGATTTGACTTCAATCCTATGGGTCCATGAAGTCGTGGGTTTGAATCTTGGGGGCATCTGGTGAATTAAGACTGTGAATTTCTACAGTCTCCCAGGTCAACTTCAAGTCCAGACCTGCCAGTGCCTTAATTCCCTTCATGTACATGTACATACACATAAAGAAGACCAAATATCCACATTAAAGATCTCATAAGTCATGTCAGCGTTTAGTGGGTTATGGAAATGCGAACATACCCAGCATCTGTCTGTCTGTCTGTCTGTCTGTCTATCTGTCTATCTGTCTATCTATCTATCCATCCCTTAGTCTGGCGACTGTGGGGGCACCCATGAAGACTTGACAACCAGTTCCCTCCATTCCTATCTCTGTTCTGCCTTTCTCAGGGTTTTGTTGAGTTCTAGGCCAGCATACATTCCTGAATTTGGAATGTGGCTACCTTCATGGTGGGCAGAAACGGTGGCATACTGAAAATCTCTCCATTGATGAACCCTAGCCAGAGAACAACAGCAATAAAAAATAAGATAACAACAGAAGTGCAGCATAGTGTGCTGTGTGTTGCAGGCCATGGAGGAGGCTCACAGACAGAGGGCAGAGGACCGGGCCAGGGAGGCTGAGGAACGCCAGAGAGAGGAACAGAGAGCTCTGCAAAGACTGGTATGTTTGTCACTTCTTGTTTCTTTGTCTGCAAAGACTGGTATGTTTGTCACTTCTTGTTTCTTTGTCTGGAAAGCCTGGTATGTTTGTCACTTCTTGTTTCTTTGTCTGGAAAGCCTGGTATGTTTGTCACTTCTTGTTTCTTTCTCTGGAAAGCCTGGTATGTTTGTCACTTCTTGTTTCTTTGTCTGGAAAGCCTGGTATGTTTGTCACTTCTTGTTTCTTTCTCTGGAAAGCCTGGTATGTTTGTCACTTCTTGTTTCTTTCTCTGGAAAGCCTGGTATGTTTGTCACTTCTTGTTTCTTTGTCTGGAAAGCCTGGTATTGATGCATGTTTGTTTGTCTCTTGTTGTTTCTTTCTGTGGAAAAACTGGTGTGTTTGTCACTTTTTTTTTTCTGGAAAGACTGGTATGTTTGTCACTTGTTGTTTCTTTCTCTGGAAAGACTGGTATGTTTCTCAATTCTTGTTTCTTTCTGTGGAAAGACTGGTATACATTAAACATGTTTGTCTGTCACTTGTTTTTCCCTTTGATCTTTCCCTGTATATATATATATATATATATATATATATATATATATATATATATATATATATATCTATATCTGTGATGATATGCCTGTTTGTTGTCTGCAGGCACATTCAATACCAATCGATATAGGTGATGATATGCCTGTTTGTCTGCAGGCACATTCAATACTGGTCAATATTGGTGATGATATGCCTGTTTGTCTGCAGGCACATTCAATACTGGTCAATATTGGTGATGATACGCTTTTTTGTTGTCTGCAGGCTGTGACGCGCAACATCCTGCAACACAACAAGGAACAGATGATGCAACAGATCGCCACGGCAACACAACAGTGCGCCAATCAGTTCCAGTCACAACTCGATGACATCGATCGTCTGATTAACAGCAAACAGCGCAAGCAGAAAACTGCACAGGCAAAGCAAAAGAAACAGTAAAACAGAAAGAAAACAAATTTGAAAAACTTTAATAAAGCAAAAATAAACCTACCACACCCCCTCCCCCCCCCCCCCCCCCCCCCCCCCCAAAAAAAAAAAAAGAGGAAAATCTTGAAGTAATAACGCTGTTTCAATTAACTGGAAAAAGAAAGTACAGAATTGTTATTTTGAGGAGTGAACCTACAAAAAGAGATAAATGATAAAATGAAAATACCACCACTGCTTCAAGTAAGGAACAGTATAAAGACTGATTTGGATCATTGATATGAGTAAAATTTTATCTTCTGTTGCATGTGTGACCCTTTTAGAATACTTGGAATCCGGCTATTTGCAATGTTTATCTTGATGTGTGGATTTTAGATACTGATTCCGTGTTGTTTACCTGTAGTGTAAACTTTTGTGCAATATCAGGTCACAATTTAGGTTGAGAAAGAATGGATATGATTGTACTGTGTGCTTCGATTTTTCTTTTTGCCGATTTTGTAAACTGTCATTTATAGACAAAGTGCCAAACTGTTTCTACATTTTTCATCGCAAGGTACTAATTTTTCCAGTATAGTTGGTGCTTTGAAGAGACTTTTACCTGTGGAAAAAGAATGGAATGTTGATTGCTGTTGAAAAGTCTTCACATGATTGGTATTGTTGCTGAGCACTTTGTTTTTTTTTGTGTTTTTTTTTTTTTTTGGGGGGGGGGGGTAAAGAAAAAAATAAGTCAACATTCTGCCTGGCATGGATCTTCAGGTTTTTATCAGTAAAAGAATAAAAGTGATTTCTGTCTCTTGTTCTTGAGGGTTATGTTTTGCTCTTGATTTAAGGATGGAAGATGAGAAGGAAACGGAACATTTTCATACTGTTTCTTACCCCAGACAGGTACAAATAACCAACCCATCTAGGGTAGAATAATAGAGCTAATGAAGTTTTTGAGTAAGCTTGGGGTTAGGTTTACTAAGGGAAAAAAGTCATTCGTTTAATTTACATCACTGTCTGTCTGTCTGTCTCTGCTTTTTTCTCCCATGGTTTTTTGGGGTTTTTTTTGTTTTTTATTAAAGGAAAGATCTATGAATTTGGTGTGAGTGAATAGGAGTGTGTGTGTGTGTGTGTGTGTGTGTGTGTGTGTGTGTGTGTGTGTGTTGTGTTGCAGTAAGCATTGTAGCATGGTGCTTTACACAAAGCATGATCACAGTGTTGTTGTGTAAGTGCAGTTGCAGACTGCTCATAATATTGAACCCTCCTCATAGAGTTTTGGGTTCAAATCTTAGTGGTGCCAACTAAATTGTATGCTGAGGTTTTTCTAACCACTAAGATCATTATTCAGAAAAGTTTTCTTATTCCCTGTTAGAAAATGGACTCTGATATTGGGGACAGGATAACTCAGCAGTCAGAGTACTCACTTGACCCAAGCCAAGGTTAAGCAGCATCGAGCATGGTTACCAAGTGGATGGGAATCCGTTTGCGTGCTTTGGTTTCAGTACAGTTCCCCAGTCCACCCAGCTGTCAATGGGTACCTGCCCTCTTTAGGGTCATGGAAGGTAAAGCAGGGAGAGGAGATGGGCACCACCCTCAACATGCTGGCCCCTAGAGAAGCTGAGGTCTCTGATGCCTTGCTCCCCTACGACCACACAGGTTATGAGGCACCTTTACCTTTTACCTTTAAACCTAAGCCCTGTGTGCAACACATTCATTCTCTGTCTTTGCCAAAATTAAGTAGAGAAAACCCACTTTGATTGGGAAACAACACATGCAGACAGGAAAATTTAAAAAAAGAAGAAAAAAAAGGGTGTTGCTTATGTCTCTGTCACCCCAGGGAAGGCAGCCAGAATTTCACAGAATAATAAATATGTAGTCAACCGAACGCAGCAATATATCGGATAATGTTTCTAAATAAAAACAGGCAGACTTGCAAAAGCACACAGTCACACTCAACTCTTATCTTCACTCTTTATCATCAAACATTACCAGCTTCAAACATCAAAACAAGTGAATATGACTAAGTATCAGTTCATATAAAATAGAAGGAACAAATACAACTTTCTTTGTCCATTTTCCCCCCTCCCCCTCATTCCCCCTGTTCCTCTGTTTTACATCCAAGGATTTTATATATACATAAGTAATGAAAGAAATTACTGTGCAGGTAAATGCCTATCTGATACTTTTAATTACAGGTTTGGTAAGAAGAAATTATTTTTAAGTCAAGTGAATTTTTAACAGCTTTTAAGTCATGTGAATCCTAAAAACAAACATAAAGGACAATACAAATCATTCAACACTGTCACTAAGACAAGACTACGAGTAGTTTTATCAAGAAAACTTCACATCTTTTGACAATACATTCTAGAACTTAACAATAATATAAAATAAAATAAAAAGATTGCTCCTTATAGAAGTTATAAACATTAGTATTCTTTATGCTTAAAAAAATATACGTTCAGTATAACACTTTTCAATTGTATATATATATACACTAACAAATTGTGCCCCCACAAAAATGCATGCAAAAAGGGAACATTGTCCATTGAATTATTGCACACAACTCTAGCAATCCCATATCTTATAGGTGAAAGGTGCACATGTACTACACACAGATCAAGGCAACATGCTATCAAGACTTGCATACAATAAAAAAAATAAATAATGATAAAAAAAAATTAAAAATCATACACTGTATCATGCAATCTGAATGAGCATTTACACCAAGTGATATCATCAACAAATACACACAATCATAACAAGCCAACATGTCAAAAACTTGATAAATTATGCTCATTCCTTGTAATACATATAATAATGCACACTGTTTTACAATACAGAATGTACTTGGGATCTTTTATTTCATGTGTTTATTCTTGTCATCATTGCTTGACCCTATTCTGCAAACTGCATAAGTTATATAGTACATAATTTAATCACACACATACCAACAAAACTCCCTCCCCCCCTGTCCCATCATCCAATATTACTATAGATGTATCATAAATCGAAAATACATCATCACCATTTATTTAGATGTATGACAGGGACAGAAGTTTCATCTTTTTCTTCTACTGATCCTTCTTCACCTCCAACTATCCTCGTCTAGTGGACCACCGGGCACCACTGAAGATTTTGCAACCAGCTTCCTCAACTCCTTGCGGTTTTCATCTTTCTGCTGTTTATTGGGGTATAAACCACAACGCCTCTGTTGTGGTTTGGTTGTTCGGATAAATCATCCATGGCCGGATATTTATGGCCAGGGTGCCCACCAGTTGGAACACTATACTGCACCTTTAAACATTAGTGAGCTAGGCATGCAGGGATAACTTATGCAGGGTGATAGGACAGACGTGACTTCTGTTGTTAACTCCTTTGGGAGTCACTGGGAAAACTGCACCGAACTTCTCTGGTCATGCATCATAGGTAAGATGAACCTGGCGAGCCCATCGTCTGCAGACGCAGAGTGCATGCTAGGTACGTTCGTTTTCATACCATTGGACTACTCTTCTAGGAAAGATGGATAGGATTTTTTTTAAGGTGTGCACAAGAAAAATAAATTTTGCATATGTTCACATGCAAGACTTTGGCTTTTACAGTCTCACCAGAAAGACGGTAAAGCTGTCAGTTATACCAATGTTAACTCTTGGAAGAAAAAAAATCCTTCAAACTGACAATTGTGAAAGGCTCAAACCTTCATCTTCAGTTACCCTTAGGTCATAAATTTAATGTATTTTACCATACGGCCAATAACATTCACACACAAAAAGCTATACCAACAAACACAGTTCTTGTCAACATGATGTAGAAAATCTTCTGTTGTCAGCAAAACGAAATTAGTTATACGCTCAGAAAAAAACAAGGTGATATACATTCCAGTACTTCTTCAGTGGAATAAAAATCTAATTTGTCAAGGTTTACCTACAAAATCCATTATAAAGAAGAATTAGAAGAGAGAGAGAGAGTGGGTGTGGGGTGTGGGTTTTGTGATCAGTGTAAATAATAGCTGCAGATTTCTGTAGACACATTACACACTTACAGAAGACATCTATAAACAAACCATTACGCCAGTGAAACCATAACACATTCACACTGTAAAAGCCTGCTTAAGCTTCAGAATAAAACTTAAATACATCAAGAAAAAAAAAAACCTTAACTAATCATAAACAGTAGTAAGTAGTAGTACACATACATGTATACGTGATCGAAAAAACAAGTGCTGTTGATTTATTTACAGTCATTCCATTTATGGTTCGGCTCTCACATTAAACCTTCATTTATTGCTTTTATTTTTTTGCAGAAGCAGTTACGAGATTTTGTCAACTATACATGAAAGACAGAACTCACCAAACACATGTTGTTTAAAGCTTAACACGTCTTGAACAAACCTTACTTCCACTCATGTTGACAACAATAGTTACATCACCAGGAACATATATTGTATTACGTGTATAGTATAACGTGTATTTTCAGATAAAAACGTGTTGAACTAGTTTTATACACAATTATTCTTGAATGGGAATGTGGCTATCTTATTGGTTGGTAAAAATGACTGGTACACCTTAAAAGTTCTAGTCGAGGATGGAAAAAATTAGATCTAAACATCGGCAGAGTTGAAAAACAGATCTAAACTTATCTTGAAACACGTGATAGGTAACAGTACACGGCCATCGCAGATCTATTTATATACACAGACTCGGACAGTAACTGAACCCTGGCTGTAATTGCACTTTCCATCAGTTTATTACAACTAAGAAGCGGAGGGGGGGGGGGGGGGGGCACATAATTCATAAACTTTCTCAGAGAAAAACACCCATAACTGTTCACTCCTTATAATCACATTCAGACATTTATCATAAAATCCCAGTACTCTAATGTCCACCAGTGATGTCTTTAGTTCTTCTATCTCGTCATGAAAAACAAAATGATTCCTGCCTTTTTTGTGCTTATCTTCCCCTGAACATCTTCAGTGAATTTGTCTTGTTTCAAACTGGTTTTGGTCTTCTATATGGCTCCTGACTGCAGATTTGGTGAGAAGAATACAAGCGGTAGAGAACAGATGCTTCTGAAGACTCATTGGTATCTCCTACAAAAGACCCCATACGCAACGAAGACGCGCATAACAGAATCCAGCAAACCATTGGTCCCTACGAAAACACTCCAACAATCGTAAAGAAGCGTAAACTTAAATGGTACGGGCATGTCACAAGATCAAAAGGACTTGCAAAAACAATACTGCAAGGCACTGTACAAAGAGGAAGAAAAAGAGGCAGACCAAGGAAGAGATGCGAGGACAACATCAGCGAATGGACAGGCCTAGAACTCAACAAAACGCCGAGAAAGGCAGAACAGAGAGAGGAATGAAGGGAACTGGTTGTCAAGTCTTCAGGGGTGTCCCCACGGTCGCCAGACTACTGGTTAGACAGATAGGTAGGAAGATAGGTTGGTAGGTAGATAGGCAAGCAGGTAGGTAGGTAGGTAGGCAAGCAGGTAGGTTGGTAGGTAGGCAAGCAGGTATGTAGGTAAACAGAATCAGGTAAAGGAGACGTTGTACCTTTCTTTGGCAACATGTTCTATTATGAGAGAACCCTAAATTTGCAGCTGAAAATTAAGATGTGTACTACAACACAACGCAGTAGAAAGTGTCTGTCTATGTGGAAGTGGGAAGTAGGATCATGCAGGGTTGAAAGTGCATTGCTGAAGATTTGACAAGGGGAACCATAATTACCTCATGTTTACCCCTCCTGAATTACAATACCAGGTTATGTCAAATGGTAATAGAAGCCAATGTTGAATGATTGCGTAACAGGGTGAAATGGTCAGTCCAAAAACAACAATTCAGTAATGAGCAATAACAGTGAAATGATGTCGATGAGGCCGGAGTGAGCTGTCGAATTTTGTATGGAAGGATGTTATGAATAATAATATAGGCCTATGTGATAGCCTTTTACTGATATACTATACAATTCTTCACCCTCTCCTGTCCCGTAGTCCCGTGGACCGTGGGGGCGCGACTGAAGATTCTGCAACCAGCCTCCTCCGCTTTACAATGACAATCACTAAATGATGTAAATCTGGGTAAAAGTTTGAATATTTAATGGAACAATGTTTTGAATATTCAAAAAAAGATATGGAATGCTGGAAGTACACTTTGAAAAGATGATGATTATAATGTTGGAATGTAGGCCCATACGATGTGCGACCTATGCTGTAGAACGACGCACGAAATTTGAACAATAAACGACGGACGTTATAGCCGAGTGGTTAAGGCTGTTTGAGCTCAATCCCATGGGAACATGGAGTCGTGGATTCAAATCTCTGTGGCGTCTGATGAATTAAAGGTGGGGACTTTAACGATCTCTCATGTCAACTTCAAGTGCAGACCTGCCAGTGCTTTCATTCCCTTCGTGTATATACACATGCAGAAGATGAATTATGCACATGAACGATCCTGTAATTCATGTCAGCGTTTAGCGGGTTACGAAAACACGAACACACTTGCCATACATCCCCGAAGTCGGAATGCGGCTACCTTCATGGTGTGCAAAAACGGTCGCGTACGTAAAATCTCACTATCGGTGAACCTCGGAGCTCTAGTCGAAGAACGAAAACAAAAATCAAGCACAAGTCAACGACTCTTTTGCTAACAATTTCTTTCAATCACATTTATTGATGAGAAAAGAGTGTTTGGTTCTATTAATAAATTGCGGTTTTCTTTCTGCCAGAAAAGAAAACTTTACATAAAAAAAGAAACACATGACACACCACTTATAAAGAGAGAGCATTGATTTTATCTTGGACAAACAAAAACTGTGATCTTTTTCTTTTTTTAAACTGCGGTAATAACTGCTAATTATTCACAACAAGCACTGAAAATGTACCGAAAATCTCATCCACACCCACACCTGACTCAAAATAAACAAACAAGGGAAGTAATTTTGTCTCCAGGGTCGATCAAGGGGCATAACTACAAGCATGAAATTCGGGGCTTTCCTTTTGGCAATCAAACAAGTTATCTCTCTTGCTTCAAATCATTCACCTTCTGCCCTCGTCTCTTCAGCATGCTCATTGCATATTAATTAATTTGCTTTGGATATCTTGAGAACTGTAGGAGGGAAAAACCGAACAGAAACACCTGCCCAACTAAGGCCAACACTGCAGAATTAAATGTCACTATTCAGATTGTTGTTAAATATTTCTTAATGAAGAATAGGCTACAAGGAACAAGTTGAAGAAGTACTTCATACAAGGAAATAAAAAAAAGAATAGGAGACAGTATTCTGCATGTAAGTGGATCAAATCCTTGATAATGAGTGTTTCCTTCACACTTTAACCACACAATTCTTTACCTAGCTAACATTAGAGTAGTCCATTGTGTCCCGGTAAGAACGAATGACAGATAAAATAAACCCAGCACACACACAGGTGTCGTGTTTCGACAGCATTCCCGAAGTTGGAGCGCGGCTACCTACATGGTGAGGACAAAAAAACGGTCGCATATGCATAAATCTCACCATTGGTGAACCTCAGAGCTCTACCCGAGGACCGAAAAAAAGTCTTGCCAGTAATGAATCTAACAAATAGGGATAACAGATAGGGAAACAAATACAGTTGCATACAGGAAAAAAAAATTAAAATGGGTAGGCACTGCACTTGTGGCGACGCGCTCTCCCCGGGGAGAGCAGCCCGAATTTCAAGCAGAGAAATCTGCTGTGACATAAAGTGATACAAAATACAACAAAAAAAGAAGAAAAAAATGTGAACTGGGTCAGACTGACAGAGACCAGAAAGGGTACCATGCTGCTGCTAATAACTGAGCTTTGAGTGGTTCACGCACCACAGGGTCTATACAGTGGCCACACACTATGGTATAAAGCCAATAAAACATGCATGTATTCTTTAAAATGGTAGAATGTGCATGCATTCTTAAAATGGTTAAACATGTGTATTCTTTAAATGGTAAAACATGCGTGCATTCTTTAAAACATAAAAAAAACGCGTATTATTTAAATGGTAAAAAACGCATATTCTTTAAATGGTAAAACATGCGTGCATTCTTTAAAAAATGGTAAAATATGCCTATTCTTGAAATGGGAAAATATGTATGTATTGTTTAAATGATAAAACATGCATGTATTATTTAAATGGCAAAAACATACATGTATTCTTTAAATGGTAAAACATGCCTATTCTTTAAATGGTAAAAGATACCTATTCTTAACATGCTTAATGGTAAAACATGTATAGTCTTTAAATGGTAAAACATGCATACTCTTTGAATGGTACCTTAAGTTAATGCCATGATCAGCTAAACTTTCGATGTCTGAAGCTGCAGTTCTGTTTAAAGTATGAGCTTAGTATGACGGTCACGTTTATTTTCCAGTAATGGTCTTCACTTCCTTCCTATGTACGCTTTTTGGAAGAGTAGGCCATTGTGTGCCAGTGGGAACGGATGACAAAATTTACGAAACCGCATACACACTGGGATTGGACGTAAAAAAAAAGCACATGAATGCTTACTGTATTATCCTCGAAAAAAAAAGAAAAGATAAATAAACAGATAAATGTACTAGTCCACTAAACATTGTTATGAAAACTCCCAAGACATACCGACATAAGACCTTGTTTCTTTTTCTGTTCATGTCAAGAGATATTTTAACTTTTTTTGACACTCTCTCTCTCTCTCTCTCTCTCTCTCTCTCTCTCTCTCTCTCTCTCTCTCTCTCTCTCTCTCTCTCACACACACACACACACACACACACACACACACACACACACACCTTTAACAACCCACCCCCCAGCTAACTTCCTTCTTTCCATTCCCCTAACAAAATCCTTCACAAAAATGGGATGATTTCCACACTATACTATTACAGCCACACCTCACTCAAACCCCTCACGTTGAATCAATCAAAAGAAAACGGGGTCAAACTGATTGACAGCGGACTGGTCGCCATGCAAGTCCACCTTTCCTTCTTTGGAAGGGCGGGGCGGGACGGGGGGTTTCTGCGCACGGAAGCCATCTTGACCACCGCTATCCCCACCTCCACCACCCTCACTGCACACTGTCACGTCTTTACCATTTGTCGGACTAACACCCGTATCAAACTCACGGGACGTTTTTTCGTCACTGTTAGTCCTGCCACGAAATCCTTTCCGTTCTACCACATCACTGCTAGATGAGGGCACATCTGAATCAATGCCGTTTTCCTTCGGCTTGCTGTCTTTCAGTTTCCAGGGGATCGGTTTGGTCAGACGGATGCGCGGGGCCGGGGGAGGGGTGGTGGTGGGGGTGGAGTCTTCTGCAGGAATGTCAGCTATGCTAGTGGAGGATTCCCCGCCATTCAGATGCACGGGGTCTTTCTCAAACAGCTGTGGCTGAAGGGGTGCGGGTACTGGATCTGAAGGTAAGGCAGTGTGCTCTCCGAAGAAGACGGATCTCTGTGGAGATGTGTGTGGACTGAAAGGGTTCGTGCTGGAAAACACTGGGGATGGGTCAGAACTGGTGGAAGGCAGTGAAGAGTTTCCGTTCATCTGTTCAAAAGGATTTGTTTCTGCAAGCTGTGCTGAGCTGCTGTTGTCCGTGGAGGAATCGTGAGGAACGTCTGCAGGCGTGGACTCCTGGTGGCTCTCCTTCTCCCCTGGGTGAGCAGACTCCGTGTAGTCCTCAGGCTCTTCCTCAATGGATTCAAACCGCCTGCTGAAATGTCCGTAAAATGGGCCCACACCAATCACGTTTTCTAAAGCCAGGGCATCCTCAAAGCCCCTGTCAGTTTCTTCATCGAAGTACGGGTAGGACTGGAACATGGAGGACCCGTTGTGGTCCACACCAAATGCCTGACCGCTATCCACAGAGCTCTGCTGGAAATCAGAATCAACATCGTCTGCGAATTTATCACTGAACGAATCGTAGGAGAAAGGATTTCCAAAATCACCCCTGTTCTGATCACTGAAGATGGTCCGAATTTCGGAGTTACTTCCAAAGGAACTTCCAAAATCTCCGGAACTTCCGAGAGCTTCAGGGTCATCAGCATCGAAAGAGGCCCTGAACGGGTTCCTGGATTTCTTTCTGGGAGACACCGGCCCGCTGTCTTCAAACTCGGAGTCCATCCAGGGCGGTCTGCGGTCCACGTTGTAGGGCTCCAGAACGACTGACGGCTCGCTGTTGAGACTGGTGGTCTCCTCAGCGTCTCCACTGCAGGCAGTGTCTGGAGCAGCTCTGTCACTGTCAGTGTGCGTGACTGCTAGACCCTCATCAGCACCCACATTACAGGGGGCTGGCCTGAATGGCTCTTCTGGGAAGTGTGTTGTGTGTGTGTCCCTGAAGAAACCCACGTCATCTTCTATACTTGGCAGACTTTCAGCCTGAGCACTGACTGGGTGGTGGTGTGGAGTCATGGGTGACAGCTCCAACCCTGCCGAGGTCTGTTTGTCTCTGCTGAAATCAGCGAAAAAGGGATTTGTTTGTGAACTGGCGACTTGTTCGTGATCGTTTTCTGAAAAGGGGTTGAAAGGGCTGGGGCAGGCTCTGAAGTCACTGATGTTGTCGAATTCGTCCATCTCCTGAACATGGGTATGGGAGGGAAAGAGCGGGGGATGTGTACGAGTGTTGTTGTTGTCACACGTAGTAGTGTGTGTGGGGAGTTCTGTCCCGTCTTCTAGCAAGATTCCCAGCACAGACGCCTGTCCCTGTGGCATGAAACTCCTGTCAGTGTCACCAACAGCGTCTGTGTGACTGGCGTCAGTCGTCACGTGGTCTATGCTTATGAAAACATCATTCGTATCTACAGCTTTTGTATCGTTGTGTTCAGGTTTGTTTTCAGTTTTATGTGTGTTTGTAAGTACAAGATTAGACGGCTGCTTTTCAGAGATAGACCCGTCTCCATCAGTCTCTTCAAGACCCTCACGTGCACCAGAAGTGGAAAGGACCTCTGGAGCCCCATCCGTGGACTCAAACCTGGGGTAGAAGGTCTTCTGTGTCGGGTCATCAGGAACGTTCTGAGCAGAAGCTTCAGAAAAGTGTGTATTGTCCACCTCACGTTCCGCTGACACGTCTTCGCTGCTCATCTCAGGGTCGGCGTGCAGACTGTTCTGGTGCTGTAGACTCGGTCTTCTGGAGTCTCTCAGAATGGCTGCTGACCTCCGCGGCTTTCTGTGTCCCGGAGTTCTGGACTGAGGCTGTGACTCGGTGTCTTCGCTCTGTTTTCTAGAGTCCGACACTGGCCACTCTCCTGAACCCACAACTGCTGTACCCCCGTCTAACGCTGTCCCTGTGCCGTCATGAGGGTTTGGCGGAGCAGTCTCCACGTCCGAAGCATCTTTGTCTGGAGCGTTCTCCCCAGAGTTCCCCAGGAAGGTGCTCATGCTTGGAGCGACTCTCTGGGACCGCAGACTGTGTTCTCTGTCCAGAATGCCTTCGATGTCGTTGTCGTCGTACTGAAAGCTTCCCCCATCACTCTCGCTCTCCATTCTGGGCAGACTGTCACTGCGAAGGTAGTCGTGATGGAAGTTCCCGGACATGTAGTAGTGAAAGTGAGGATCCTTCGCCTTCCTCTTGTCGTCAGAACTGGACTGTACCCTGACCTTTTCCGTCACCTGGGTCACGTCCGGCAACGGACGAACTTCACCATCCACTGGCTCTTCCTGAATGTCCTCGTCCGGCTCGAAGGCCTCGTTGATGAAAATGGCGGGCAGGTGCTTCTTCATCATCTGCTCTTTCCACACCTGTCTGGCGCTGGAGGAACGGCTGATGTCCGTGCTGCCTCGGGTCGGTGTCCCCAGGGAGGACCTGCTGGGGCTGGCCGTGGCTGAAGAACTGGCGCAGCTGTTAGCTCGGCCCTCAGAGCGCACGGAGCTGTTCCTGCGATCCTTGGGCGGAACATCCCTGTGTGTGGGACTGTGCACCAGAACGCTACCGTCCTGGTGGCCTCCAACTATCAGCTCACTGCTGTCGCTGAGGTCCTCAGACAACTTTCGCTCGTCGTCCCGGTACTCTGAAGACGGCGAGTTGGGCGGTTGGTCCGGGGGTGCGTTGTAGATGTAGGTCACCTGGTGGGAGGCCAGGTTCGTGACGATCGTCATTCCGTCGTCAAGGTCAGTGGTCATGACCTCCGTCCTTGACCCGTGCCCGCTGAGGGGAGGTAATGATTCCTCTGAGTCAGTCCCCTGACCCCACGTTCCTTGGTCTGCGGGGCTGCGCTGAGAGTGTGCGCCATCTCTGACTGCACTGCCGTTCGCCTGAAAAATTCATGTATATTAAAAATTTTATAACCATATATTTCCGTGTAAACCGTTTAGGAAACGATGCATGTTTAATAACCATACACATCTGTCTAAACTGTTTAGGAAACTATTTTATCTTAAATAGGGATCAAACACTAAGATTTTAGCTCTATATATATCGATTAAAAAAAGAACTGCTCTGTGGTCAGAGCATTGCACTCGCAATTTGACGACCCACGTTTGATTCCCGTTCAAGGAGATATATTCCTCTGGAGTTAAAATCAGTGCAGACTCCACTCTCTCCAAAAGTCCTTCGGATGAGACTATAAACCTAGGCTCCGTGTGCGAACACACGCAGAACGCCTTGTACACACGTTAAATCCTGTAATATATGATATGATATGGTATGATATGATATATGATATGATAGATGATATGATATGACATGATATGATATATGATATGGTATGGTATGGTATGGTATGATATGATATGATATCAATTATTATGATACAGTATATTATGATACAATATAGTATGACATAAAATTATATATAATATCAAGTAACATATCGCATAAAAAGGTCATAACCAATAATAAAGTCTTTGGGGATCGAGGAGTTCGAGATCTAAGCATCTCTAGGGGCCAGCATATTTAGGGCGGCGCCCATCTCCTCTCCCTCGCTACTTTTCCTTCCCTGACCCTAAAGAGGGCAGGTACCCATTTACAGCTGTGTGAACTGGGGGACTGTACAGAAGCAAAAGGCACACAGACGGTCATCCATCCACTTAGTAACCACGCTTAACGCTGCTTAAAACTTCGCTTGTGGAAAGCGAGTGCTCTGGCCACAGAGCTATCCCGTCCCCATTTTCATATTAATTAACATAAAAAAGACAGGCAGACAGAGACTGAGAGAGAAGAGACAGAGACAGGCAAAGAGTGAGAGAGAGAGAGAGAGAGAGAGAGAGGAGAGAGAGAGAGAGAGAGAGAGAGAGAGAGGAGAGAGAGAGAGAGAGAGAGACAGACAGACAGACAGACAGACAGACAGACAGACAGACAGAAGAGAGAGAGAGAGAGAGAGTGTGTGTGTGTGTGTGTGTGTGTGTGTGTGCGTCCCTCTTCCTGATAGCTCGTATGCCGAAGAAAACAATATCGCCCATCAATTATTCACGCAGCAACACCTATCATTTCCATAAGAAAAGCATGCGTGTGGAGGCATTCAGGTGTAGCCTACATAATTATGGCTATGTGTGGACACCCGCATTTGACACCCACACAAATACGTTGTATTGTTGTTGATGATAACGAACGAACGCACGCACGAACACGCACACATGCACATGCACGCATACGTGCACGCACATGTACACACACACGCACGGACGCACGCGCACGCGCGCACGCACACACGTTTTTCATGTTTGCCACGTTCTTTGTTGGGTTTTTAAAAAAATACTTGTATTGTTTTAAATCAATATTTTGATACACACATTAATTTTAGTACCAACAGGAATTTCTTCACTTTAAAGCCCTCATCCCAAAACACAGCCCCCCTCCCATCCCCTTTCGTCTAAAACTACTTTAACCGAAGTAAAATTGAATAACCACACACACACACACACATACACACACACACACACACACACACACACACACACACACACACACACACACACACACACAATACAATACAATACAATACAATACAATACAATACAATACAATACAATACAATACAACACAACACAACACAACACAACACAACACAACACAACACAGGAGACTGCCTTCCAAGATCAAAAATATTTATGAAGAACTTTTTGCAATACTATATGAATTAGAGAAGAAAGTGGACATGCTCCGCCATTTTACCAGTTAGGTAAAAGAGACCATTTTAGATGTCTTCAAATTTATCAAGGAAAGAAATAGTTCCAAGGAAGTGCCACAATTGAGTGACAAGTTTAGCTCTGAAGTAACTGTAAGATGTATAATTACATACGTATGCATGTGACAGAAGAATTGCAAAGAAGAATTCTAAAGAACAATTCTGAAGAAGAAGAAGAATTCTGAGGGGAAAAAAGAGCTCTGAGGTGGAGAAAAAGAACAACAAGAACAAGAAGACCAAGAAGGAGGAGGAGAAGAAGAACAAGAAAAACAAAAAGAACAAGAAGAACTACAAGTAGAAGAACAAGAAGAAGAGCATCAACAACAAGGAGGAGGAGGAGGAGCAGGAGGAGTCTACAATTTTACATAAGCAGCTATCAACTCTTTTCGTGGACGGGAAGGAAAAATACAGAGCTATATTACTAATAACATCACGCTTTAACCGACTCTTGGAGGTTTGAACACGCGGCTTTAAGAATACACGTGAAAAATTAACTCACCTGTCGCTCCGAAACACCACTGCCCTCATTGGTTGTCATGGTGATGGGTTCACGACCTCTGGACCTGGCCATGACCTTCATAGTACCCCCTTCAGGGGAAACAACTTTTCGGGTGTAGGACTGCAAGGTACAGGAGGCTGGATCTGCAACAAGAAACAGCATTCTGTGACCTCAGCCTAGAAAGCAATGACTTCGTCCTGGGTCTGTCTGTCTGTCTGTCCGTCTGTCCGTCCGTCCGTCCGTCCGTCCGTCCGTCCGTCCGTCCGTCCGTCCCTCTCTCTCTCTCTCTCTCTCTCTCTCTCTCTCTCTCTCTCTCTCTCTCTCTCTCTCTCTCTCTCTCTCTCTCTCGTGGATCTTGAAAAAGAACTTTTTTCCTGTGTTCTTGTTGGTATTTTTTGTTCGCTTGTTTGTTAGAAATGATTTTTGTTATGTATTTTCATGTTGTGTGTATTTGGTAACTTTTCATGTAGTCGAATATTGTGTGTGTGGGGGGGGGGGGGGAGGGGGGGGGGGGAGGGGGGTTGTTTTGTTTTGGCTGTTGCCGTTTGTTTTGCTTTGTTTTGTTTTTTTTTCAGAGGGCTGGATTTACAAAAGCAGTTGCTTCTTTTTCTATTACCCTCTTTGAATAATTAAATTTTCAAAACTTTTTGAAAGCTCTCTCTCTGTCTCTGTCTTTGTCTTTCTCTCTCTGTGCTCCCCCGAAAGCCCTTCGGGTGACAATATAAAGGTCCCGTGTGCGAACGCAAGCAGAACATCTGGCACGCACATGAAAATGTATTCCGCGTTTCGGAAGAGTAGGCCATTATACGCCGGTGGAAGTGGATGATAAAAGGTAAAAACCTGGATGCACTCGGAGACTGGTTACGAAAAACACACAAATGCTGATTCTATTATCTTCGAAACAAAAGAATCTAAATAAATAAATGATGTTTCTCGATATGGCCTAACCAAACCAGAGTTGCAATGATTTTGTCGTATACCTATGAAAATGCAATTCTTTGCCTTGGGAAACATGTTGCTTTAGTGTTAAAGTTCAGAAAACAAAGACGCTTTTACTCGAAGCTAATTAGGAGTTGAAATATTCATATCCAAGTAATCATGTATTCTATGTCAGTATAAGCATGTGTCTGCACCTATTGCTGCAAGTAATGCCGCCGGCAGCTAGCTGCCTGGCTCGGTGCACTGGTTGCATGCATGCGTACGCCCTATGCACTCGCGGGTGCACACGTTTGTTTTTGTGTTTTTTTGGGGGGTGTCTGTGTGTGCGTGCGTGCGTGCGTGTGTTGTTACAATTCAAATTCAAAATACTTTATTACATCTAAAGCAGAGAAATTCCGGTGGGTTACAAAGCCATACACAAAAACAATAACCATGTAAAAATAATATCAAAGATAATATATAGCACAACACAGGTTCTGAACATCAGCACGCACCCAAATATCAATGAAATTGGGTTGGTTAAATGGCACGGTAAAAGGTTAAAACGGTTAAATGGCATGGTTTAAAGTCTGTCCCGAGCCTAAGGTTCATCAGGCCGGTGCTTTATCCCGGTTTCTGTGGCGTTAAGCGACTGAGAGTCATAGACTCCCCCCTGGATAGGACGCCAGTCTACCGCAGGGTTAACCCCCAACACAAGGTTGGTACCCCTTTTACACCTGGGTGGGGTGAGGAAAATTGCCGTAAAGTGCCTTTTCCAAGGGCACAACGCCATAGCCGAAAGCTGGGATCGAACCCGCAACCTTTAGATTACGAGTCCAACGCCCTAACCACTTGGCTACAGCGGCGGCTAACATGTAGCAGTAGTACTAGTAGTAGTGGTAGTAGTAGAAGAAGTAGTAGTAGTGGTGGTAGTAATAGTAGTAGTAGTAGTAGTAGTAGTAGTAGTAGTAGTAGTAGTAGTAGCAGTAGTAGTAGTAGTAGTAGTAGTAGTAGTAGTAGTAGTAGTAGTAGTAGTAGTAGTAGTAGTTAGCCACTTGCAAGCGTTAATTATTGCATATCTACATACTGGATACACGAGTGTATGCCCTCACGCATAATAAACTATTCCCACACCACCAGCACAGAAGTGTCAATATTTCAGAAAAACACACCCCGGGAGCAATGCGATACCTATTGACACACACTCCGCTGTCCCTCCCTACCTCTGTCTGTTTTGTGTGCCGTGACACTGTCTACAGGCTAGGGTAGAGCAGAGCAGCTCGATGCCTCGGAATGAATGAATGAATGATTGGTTTTGTTATTCTTGGCCCGATAGGGGAGGGGACGGGCTGGTTTTCTTAGTTAATGGTTATTGTGTACTTCTATCTATGTACACAGGTCACCCTGAGGTGTTGCTGTATCGATTGATCGATCGATTAAAGGAGCTCATCATTAACACTGCGAGAATGTTGTATTATCGTTCGGGTCTGTTTGCTCTTAAAGTTCATAACAAAACTTGCTCGCAAGCGTAGGGTGAGAAGCATACATCTTCGAGCGCGCAAGTGCACATGCACGAACACTCGTGCAGCACGGGCGCATGCGCACACACACGCGTATATATATATTTTTTATTTTATTAGAATAAATAAATAAACTAATATATATACATATATATATGTGTGTGTGTGTATATATGTATATATATATATATGTGTGTGTGTGTGTGTGTGCGTGCGTGCGTGTGTGTGTGTATCTGTGTGTGTTGCTGTGTGTGCGTGCGTGCGTGTGTGTGCGTGCGCGCGCGCGCGGTGCGCGCGTGCGTATCAATCCCTTTACTCTTACCTTCCTCTTTGGCCGACTCATCCCGCAGAATGTGCACGGTCCAGGTGTAGGACAGCGCGTGACGGTATCGCCGACTGAGGATCCAGAGCAGGTGCGGCAAGGTGAGGCAGTGAGCCAGGGTCAGCCACAGCACCGTCACCTCCGCGTCCTCCCTGTCCACATCGTGCACCAACTGCACGAACTGCAGCACCTGCCGCACACCACACCACAGCACGTAAAGTATATACAGCACAGCACAGCACGTATAGTATATACAGCACAGCACAGCATGTATAGTATATACAGCACAGCACAGCACGTATAGTATATACAGCACAGCACAGTACGTATAGTATATACAGCACAGCACAGCATGTATAGTATATTCAGCACAGCACAGCATGTATAGTATATACAGCACAGCACAGCACGTATAGTATATACAGCATGTACAGCACAGCACAGCAGATATAGCATATACAGCACAGCACAGCACGTATAGTATATACAGCACAACACAGCACGTATAGTATATACAGCACAACACAGCACGTACAGTATATACAGCACAGCACAGCACAGCATGTATAGTATATACAGCACAGCACAGCATGTATAGTATATACAGCACAGCACAGCATGTATAGTATATACAGCATATACAGCACAGCACAGCACGTATAGCATATACAGCATATACAGCACAGCAGCGGTTGAACATTGTGTTAGTGTTGAAAAGAAGTACAATAATCCAGTTTTTTGTAGTATGTTAGGGTTAGTTTTTATTTCAGCACTGTTAAATGACATTTTTCAGTTTATTGTTTACTCTTTCTTGTCAGTTTTTTTTTGGGGGGGTCTAAAGTCACTAAATGTGAATAGACGTTAAACTGAACATACATACATACATACATACATACATACATACATACATACATACATACATACATACATACATACATACATACATACATACATACATACAGAGACAGAGACAGAGAGGGGGGGGAGTATTGCGTGCGAGCCTATGTGCATACATTCATGCACGCATGTGAACAACGTCATGAGTGAGCGTGTCTGCGCAAAGTGTGTACGTCCAAAAGTATGTGAGCATGCATCCATGAACTTGCATGTGTGTATGAGCGCGCATTGCGAGGCGAAACGTTCGTACATGCTTGCATAAGCAATGAATCAAATTAAAACTTTTTTACACGGAAAACAAAGTTCCAAACAATTACACTGACAGAAAATGGCAAATGAACACCCCCCGAAGTCGGAATGCAGATACCTGTGTGGTTAGTGTGTTGGCGGAGGGGGGGGGGGGCGGTTGCATGCAAAATTCTCACCATTGGTGAATCTGGGAGCTCTAGCCGAGGGACGAAAACAACAACAATAACAACAAACAAACGATGAAATACTTTCATTCCCCTTTGGGGATGCCGGGGGCCTGTCAGTGTAAATAACATCCTCACCTTGTAGAAATTCTGTGCTAGGAGTTTCCTCTTTTCTATGCTTCTCTTTCTTTCTGCCATCTTTCTTTATCTTCCTGCCACCTCCTTCTTGTTTATTTTCGCCTTCTTGGTCCATTCTCCTGCTCCACCATTCCCCAAAAGACTTAAAAGATAACGATGCTCTCCCACATCGAAGTCGGATGCGCTGGGCCTGACTTGTCAGGCGCTTGACGGCAGCACTGACGCATTTTCGCTTCTATGACAGGCAACAATAGTTGCTGTCTGAGCGTTCGATAGGAGGAGTGGAAGAAGAAGAAGAAGAAGAAGAAGAAGAAGAAGAAGAAGAAGAAGAAGAAGAAGAAGAAGAAGAAGAGGAGAAGAAGAAGAAGAAGAAGAAGAAGAAGAAGAAGAAGAAGAAGAAGAAGAAGAAGAAGAAGAAGAAGAAGAAGAAGAAAACAACAACAACAACAACAACAACAACAACAACGACGACGACGACGACGACGACGACGACGACGACGACGACGACGACAAAACTGTCACGGCAGCAAAAGGCAGACGGACACAGCACTTTACGGAAAAACAACCGTCGTCACGTGGCGTGCCTAACCTCTGACACAGTGTCAACTGTCAATAACGATAAATGTCAGCCTCTCGCTCTGTCAATACTGTGTCTATGACTGTGTAACGTCGTGTCAGTAACGGCTGAAGTGTATAAACATCACAATGAATATGAAGGTCACGTGTGTTTGTTTGTACAGCTGTGTTTGCACAGAACGACCAGAACAGAATAATAGAACTGAACAGAACAGAATAGAGCAGAACAAAGAGAACGGAACAGAACAGAGTAAAACAGAACGGAATAGAATAGAACAGAACAGAGTAGAGCAGAACAAAACAGAACGGAACAGAACAGAGTAGAACAGAACGAATAGAACAGAACGAAATAGAATAGAACAGAACAGAGTAGAGCGAACAGAACAGAGTAGAGCAGAACAGAGTAGAACAGAACGGAATAGAATAGAACAGAACAGAACGTAACAGAACAGAGTAAAACAGAACGATAGATAGAACAGAACAGAGTAGAGCAGAACAAAAACAGAACGGAAAGAACAAACAGAATAGAAATAGAACAGAACGGAATAGAATAGAACAGAACGGAGTAATAACAAAAATAACGAAAACGGAACAGAAAAGAACAGAACAGAACGGAGCGAACAGAAATGAACGGAATAGAATAGAACAGAACGGAGTATAACAGTCAAAAGAACAGAACGGAACAGAATAGAACAGAACGGAACGAAGGATAGAAAGAACGAACGAGTATAACAGTCAGAACAGAACGGAACAGAATAGAACAGAACGGAACAGAATAGAAAGAAAACAGAACGGAGTATAACAGTTAGAACAGAACGGAACGGGATAGCCTGGTTGGTTAGAAGAAGAAGAAGAAGAAGAAGAAGAAGAAGAAGAAGAAGAAGAAGAAGAAGAAGAAGAAGAGAAGAAGAAGATGAAGAAGAAGACAGACAGACAGACAGAAGCAGACAGACAGACAGACAGACAGACAGCAGACAGACAAACCGACAAACCATTGTGTTGTAGATCATGGGCAAAAGAAAAAAAACGCAGCTAGAAACAGCTCCGAGTGACATTGATTCACAAACAATACGGGCCATCTGATATGCCCAAAGAGCACAAAAAAAAAAACCCGCAGTCAATAAGAAAGCTTTTGGTTTCCTTTAAGAGATGTCAGTGCGTGCAGAGCTTCCCATTACTCATGACATCCATCCATTCCATTCCATATCGCTTATCAGCCCTACCGACCACGAAAGCCATATCGGGACTGTTACCCCCATTTAGTTTCAGTGCTCCGTAACTTTCAACTTCAGGTTCAAAACCAACACCTCCTAATACTTCAAATATCTAACACCATCCATCTGAGAAAAAAAAACATTAAATGACCCAATATCTAAATCGTTTCATTTCTAAGGCCAACAAACTAGACTATGCTGAGGATGCCAGCCATTCCGCTTAATTCATCATCTCCAGAAAAAAAAACATTTAAAAAGATAAACATTATAAAGTTAAAAAATATACATGAAAAAAATGCCACATGGGCAAATGACACTGCAGAATCCTGTGCCCAACCCAGTGTTTCAGTATCACTACCTGATCGCCAGAACAAAAGAACACAGGCAAAATGTCATATAATGAAAACAGAATATTTTTTTCAAGATTTGCTTTGCGTGTGTGTGTGCGTGCGTTGTGTGTGTGTGTGTGTGTGTGTGTGTGTGTGTGTGTGTGTGTGTGTGTGTGTGTGTGTGTGTGTGTGTGCTGTGCGCTGTGTGTCGTGTTGTGTTGTCTGTCTGTCTGTCTGTCTGTCTGTCGGGGCATAAGTGTGTGTGTGCGTGCGTGCATGTGCGTCGTGCGTGGTGCGTGCGCGCGCGCGCGGTGTGAGCGTGTGCGTACGTCCGTGCTCGTGCGTGTGTGTCCAGTCCATGCGTCTTTTAAACCCGAAGTATCTCTCTGTCGTGTTAAACGGCTCACGCACACACCATCACACCATAAGTATAACACTTGCGCTACTTCTATCCCGTACATGTGTCTATTGCAAAGAGTTTACGACTGTGTGCCTGCACAATGCATGCTATCATGCCTGTCTTCCAGCACGTGATAATCTGCGATTGTGGTGTGTCAGGTACCGTAGGGGATAAATCACTGTAATATATCTCGCCATTACCGTCCTTCCCCGCTCTTGTTCTGTCCTGTCCCGAAACCTGAACTTTGTCATGTTCCCCACAAATCGATACAGCAAACCATGTGAAGCGACAATGCTTCAGGAGATCGAGGGTCACTAATGCCTCTAGCATTGGTAATGCTGTTAAAGATTGATAGACACCGACTTGTAGTTTGACAAAGACCATTGGTAACGGTGTTACAGTTGGTCGTAGGGGAGCGAAGCGTCAGAGACCTCAGCTGCTCTAGGGGCCAGCATATTAAGGGCGGCGCCCATCTCCTCTCTCTCTCTCTCTCTCTCTCTCTCACTCTCTCTCTCTCTCTCTCTCTCTCTCTCTCTCTCTCTCTCTCTCTCTCGCTGTTTTACCTTCCCTGACCCTAAAGACGGCAAAGGTACCCATTTACAGCTGGGTGAACTGGGGGACTGTACCGAAGCCAAGTCGCGCAAACAGTCACCAATCAACTTTGTAACCACGCTCGATGCTGCTTGATATTGGCTTGGGGAAAGCGAGTGCTCTGACTTCTGAAGCTATCCCCTAATGTCTTCCAGTTTGACCACAAAACCAACCCATTGATAACGGGTTTACGGATTCACAGACAGCGACATCTAGGTTGACAAATTCACGGGTAACTATATTACACATTCATAGACAACGACTCTATGTTTTGTGAAAAAAAAAACCACTGGTATTGGTGTTAGATTCGTAAACAATGACTGCTTGTTTGACAAAACCCACCATGACTCTAACAACGGACGCTAGGCTACCTTTGGTCGACCATTCAAGATTCATGACCGTCGGTTGAATGACAGTATCTGTTTCTCTGTGTGTGCGACCCACAAGGGGTTGTTAACATGTGCATACATCTGTGTGTGCGTGTGCGTGTGTATTTATTATTTATTTTATTCTTTTATATCGAGGATAATGGAATAAACACTCTTGTGCTTTTTTACATCCAGTCCCCGTGTGTAGGCAGGTTTGTAAATGTCATCTGTTCCCCCCGGCACACGATGGCCTACTATTACGAAAAGCGAAACAGGATTTAACATGTGCGCAAGATGTTCTGCGTGCGTTCATACACGGGGCCTCGGTTTATAGTCTTATTCGAAGAACTTTGTGTGTATTTGTGTGTGTGAGTATTTTTTTGTGTGTGCGTGCGTGTGTGTTTCTGTGTGTGTGTATTGTGTGTGTGTCTGTGTGTGTGTACGTGTGTGTGACGTGAGATGTGTGTGTGTGTGTGTGTGTGTGTGTGTGTGTGTGTGTGTGTGTGTGTGTGTGTGTGTGTGTGTGTGTGTGTGTGTAAGATAGGCAGGCAGTAGATAGATAGATACATAGATAATAGATACATAGAACTGACTGACTGATGACTGATTGATTGAAAGATAGATAGACAGAGATAGACAGAGATAGAGAGATAGAGAGATAGAGAGATAGATGAGATAGACAGATAGATAGATAGACAGATAACAGATAGAGATAGATAGATAGATAGATAGATAGATAGATAGATAATAGATAGATAGATAGATAGATAGATAGATAGAGAGATAGATAGATAGAGAGGGGGTAGTGTGTGTGTGTGCGTGCGTGTGCGCACGCGTGACTATCTGAGGTTGTACGTGTCCATGAGACCATGAGCTTGTTTATGCAAAAGTGCCCATGCACACGCACGAGTATAGCATTACATGCACGAGAGAATATCATCAAACTATCAAATAGCCAAACATATTCCACGAAACACAACACCAAAAAAAAACAAAACTTTAAAAAGCCCAACAAAAAAACTATCAACGAAAAAAAATTAAATCAAAACAAAGGACAGCTATGCAAAACTTGGTCAAAGAGAAACTATAAACTATGAAATGCTATCGCCACAGCAATTTTGCTGAAAAAATATTTTTTTAACAACACAGCCATATTTCATGCTTTTATTCAGACATAAAACAATTTTACAACAGCCATTAATGCCAGCGGGCCTCTGCCTTTTGTGAAAACAACAAGGTCAGACGTGTATGTTGTTTCATGCAGTGGCTTGGCAACATTTACGTGTATTCATATCACACAGATAGTATTATCATATATAAAGTGTGCTTGTTATGTCCCAGCGTGCGAACAATACACAGACATACAGACACGCTTGAACACACATGACACCATAATGCCTATAATGCACTATGTGAACACACACCACGCAGCAGCAACAGACACACACATACACACCACACAAACACACACACACACAACGCCCCACCACACACACACACACACACACACACACACACACACACACACACACACACACACACACACACACACACACAGATAGATAACACACACTCGGAATCAGATCCTGAGCCGAACAGTCAAAGAAATGGGAGAAGCACAGCTACAGAAGATAGCAGCACACGGCAGTGACTGAAGTCATAAATAAATAAAATGCTGTCTCGTGACCAACTCAGGAAAAAAAAAGCTCGATGCCGCCTTTACGAAAAACGTGCTGTCAGCAGAATACCGTCACAATAAGTGGCATCAACAAATTCAATTTCCCTTTGATACTAACCAAGTGAGCCTGGTGAGCACTGTTTCTTCCCTTCAGTTTTTCGATTTCTTAAGGAGAGAAATTATTCGACAAAACAGGAGATAACATACAAACAAAAGTTTATCTATAATAAACCTGCACGGATACAAGGCCTGGCTTTTGCAGATTTTTCACGACATAAAAGGGTGGAAAGTTGCCGCGCAGACAACAAACCTCTCGAAAGAACACAGAGATAAAGTAACAGTACCACCCAATACTACTTTCGACACCTCTCGAAAGAATATTAGTTGAAATAAACAAGACAGTACTAATAAATGATACTTAACA
>CM060331.1:29921519-29936519 GCA_030674155.1 Stramonita haemastoma | reverse complement strand
AAAAAAACCCAACCCAAACTGGAAACATATCGTTCATTCATTCATTCTTTCATGTATTCTTCCATTCATTCACTCAGTTTTTCCTATTATTTTATTTATGCTACTTTAATCCCAGTGGACGGCCCCAAACCACACAAGCACTGACACTGCGCAGTCAAGGAATCGTACTACAATATACTTCTTCTTCTCTTTCAGCTTCCCTTATTGGGTGAGACAGTGCCTGGTCTTCTCCTGTTGGGGACGATTCATTCAATCTTCCTTCTTCTTCTGCCTCTATTTCATCTTTTTTTGTTGTTTTCTTTTGCTTGTTGTTGTTTTTTTTGTTTTTTCTTACTCCTCTTCTTCTTCTTCTTCATCTTCTTCTTCTCCTTCTCCTTCTTCTTCTTCTTCTTCTTCTTCTATCGTCTTCTTTTTTCTTCTTCTTCTTCTTCTCTTCTTCTTCTCTTCTTCTTGTTTTTTCTTCTTCTTCATTCTTCACTTCTTCTTCTCTCCTCTCATTCTCTCTCTTCTTCTTCTTCTTCTTCCTCTATTGTCTTGTTCTTGTCTCTTTCCCTTTATCTCTTCCTCTTTCCTCTTTCCTCCTTTCGCATCCTTCATCTTTCTTCCTCTTCTTCTAATGTTTCTTCTGCTACCTTTAATCCCCAAAAAGAATCATGGGGATATGGCAACGAAGAGCTATACACCAGATTCCTCCATATATGTCAGTTGTTTGCCCCCAAAAGCGGAGTCTCCTTTCTGCGATGTAGTTCATCCACCGCTTCCTTCCCCCCCCCCCCCCCCCCCCCCCCCGAACATCAGAAGGAGTAGTCGTTGCATAAAAGAACTACACCGAGATAATATGAAGGCTTTTACCGTTGGCGGGCAGTTAATGGCTAGAGCTGTCCATCATTCACGCTACAACAGTTGACAGTACCTGCCCTCTTATTATCTTCTCATTCTGAGGCACGGTCTGATTAGCTCCCCTTTTAATACTCTCCTCCTCCCAATGTCACGGTCTGGCAGACTTGCAGGCGGCATTTGGATTCGGTGTGAAGCGTCGGGCCGGGTGTCATGTTTGTTCTGTGTGTAATCCACTTTGTTTGAAACTTTTTGAGACAAAAACCGGTTAAAAAGAAACCAACAAAATAAAAAATTTTACAAAAAACCAACAAAAACACAATGCAAAATGCACGCTACAGCCTGGAATATAAATGTATATTATCTATCTTATCTATGTATCTATGTCTATGTATCTATGTATCTATCTATCATATCTATCTATCTATCTATCATCACATTACATCACTATTAGGATCAGAATCTATGTATACCAATTATTATCATATATGTATATGATCTTTTATATCATATTTTTATACAAAATATGATATATATATTATATATATATATATATATATATATATATATATATATATAATATCTTAATATGCATGTGTGTGCAGGCACATGCGTTCGCAAGTACGTGTGTGTATGTGTGTGTGCGCGCGCGCATGCGTGCGTGCCGTGCATGTGCGTGTGTGTGTGTGTGCGAGCGTGTGTGCGTGCATGTGTGCGTGCGTGCGTGCGTGTGTGTGTGTACGTACGTGTGTGCGTAAGTGCGTAGGGTGTGTGTGTGTGTGTGTGTGTGTGTGGTGTGTGTGTGTGTGTGTGTGTGTGGTTGTGGTGGTGTGCGTGCGTGCGTACACTACCTGCATGTGTGTGTGTGTGTGCGTGCGTGCGTGCAAAAGTGGTATTCGAGTGTATCTTTTTAACACTTTTTTCCTTTCCTTTTAGTTTTTTTTCCTTTTTTATATGTATAGCTTTTCCTCTTTCTTTCTCTCACCAAAGTGGCAGGGAGAGGCAGGAAGCCAGCAGGCAGTCTATTGAACTCTGCAGATCGAACACATCGATTGTGGAGCCTTCCGGACAGACAGAACAAAGAACAAAGATGAAGAGTGTATTGTACTGTATTGTATTGCATTGTATTGAATTGTATTGTATTGTATTGTATTGTATTGCATGTGGTTTAGGTAGTGTGGTATTAGTGTAGTGTGTGTAGTGTAGTGTAGTGTAGTGTAGTGTAGTGTGTGTATGTGTGTGGTTGTGGTGTGGTGTGGAGTGGTGGTGTGGTGTGGTGTAGTGTAGTGAAGTGTAGTGAAGTGTAGTGAGTGGAGTGTGAGTGTGGTGTGGTTTGTAGTGTAGTGTAGTGTAGTGTATTGCAGTGCAGTGTATTGCAGTGTTGTGTATTGTGGTGTGGTGTGGGTGTGGTGTGGTGGGTGGGGTGGGGTGGGGTGGGGTGTGGGTGTGGTGTTAACTCCAGGGGAAAAATCCCCTTGAACAGGATTCGAACCCGGGTCGTCAAGACTTACAAGCACAATGTTCTAACCACTAGCTATCCCGTCCCCCTCTTGATCGACGGGGGCCTACTACTACTAATGTGTATAATTTCTAACATAGCTGACAGTCCCAAATTGAACTTCGATGTTCGGATTATCCAATCCATCGATTCCATGTGACAAATGTCTCTCCCCTAGCGGCCCCTCATCACCAGCTCAGTTCTGAATAGAAGCACATGACACTATGACGGAGTACTTTCCTCAGCACTGTCGATAGTTTTACGCAATATCGTGGCACTGGAGAGACCTAAACGTCCAGTATACAGTTGCCAGGTAATTCACGACTGACGAAAGTTGAAGTACAATGGTACACGTGTGAACGTGCAGGCGTGCACGCGTACACAACACACACACACACACACACACACACTTACTCACGCATGCGAACACCACACACACACACACACACACACACACACACACACACACACACACACACACACACACACACAATCATACACACACAGATAGAGCCAGACACAGACAGAAAGACACAAGACATACAGAGACAGACATACAGACAGACAGACAAAACGAGCAAATGTTAACACCAGAGTTTATCTTTGCATGGCTTTCCATGATGTAGGCAAGCAGTCACACTGGTGTGACACAGCCACTCAAACAAAAGCGATAGAAGAAGTGACACACGTTGGTTTCTTCACACAAGTGGCAAGACTGATCGATGCTGACACACATAATGTGCAAACTTTTAGGATCTAATCCCAGCGGTTTAAAATAGTGATCTCACCTGCGCACAAACACGCGCACATGCATTCGCGTGCACGTGTGCATGCGCACACACACACACACACACTATTCCCGAAATAAAACAATAAAGTTAATTTGTGTGTGTGGTGTGTGTTGTGTGTTGCGCGCGTGGTGTGTGTGTGTTGCGTAGCGGTGCGTGGTGTGTGTGTCGTGTGTGTTGTGTGCGTGCATGCGTGTGTGCGTGTATAAAAGGAGTGACAGATAGCAATATTGCATGCCCTTCCTTCTTCATCCGGACCTGGCCTGAATGTTGACTACGGCAAACAGAAATCGAATCCAATCATTCTTGTTTATAGCCTCGCCGACCTGGAGGCCACTGCTATCACCCAGTTATTTAAAGTAGAAAGTTCGGGTTAAAACTGGTTATCCACATACAGCAGCACGAGGCAAAGAGAATGAGAAGAGAGGCTGCAGACCAGGCAGACAGACCAGCACCAGACTTCGTCTATGCCCTCTGCCATAGGGACTGTCATTCCCGTGTCAGACTGGCCAGCCACAACCGACGCTGTTCCAGAATTAACACCCACAGCGCAACTCCCATAGTTTTCCGAAACTGAAGGCTGCCTAACTGTCTACATACATGTCAAAATAAGATTTTTTTTTAAAAAGACAGCTGTTCAGTCATTTCTCCTATCAACGCTTTAGCTAACGACTAGGATCAACCCAGGACCGCCACTGCTATGCTTAACAGCATACACAATGAACTATCATGAACATCAACTTTTTCCACATTGCTAAGACTGTTCAACTCTATCTATCTATCTATCCCTTAGTCTGGCGACCGTGGGGGCACCCATGAAGACTTGACAACCAGTTCCCTCCATTCCTCTCTCTGTTCTGCCTGTTTCATGAAGACTGTTCAACAGTAACAATTTTCTGACCGGAAAACCAGAAGAAATAGTCAATGGAAAAACTTGAGGGATAAGTGATAAGGATATAAGACGATTAGAAAAAAACTAAAGGGGGAGAAGGGGGATGGAAAGAACAAGGCAACGATGACGATGATAATGACAACAAAGAAGATTGGTTTCAAACTTTTTTTTTCGTTCCTCAGCAATAGTTCCAAAGTTGTTTTTTGAAATTTTTTGCATATTATTACAACCCTCCCCCACCCCTCCACTCCAAATAAGGTAGTCGCATTCCGACTTCAGGGATAATAAAAACGACACAAACACTTAGCCATCCTCTTCAAACAGTGAGAAATGTGTCTTAAGTCAGCAGACAACATTTAAAAAGTGACAGGCAATTCCCTCGACACAAGGAAGAGTGGCCCACATGGTCGATCTGTGTGAAGGAGACTGAAAATTCACGGGATAATGCGTTTTCATTTTCGAGGGCCGTGTATATTTCAGAACGCCCCCAGCAAAACTGATACCGCCCACTACGGTAAGCGATACAGAAGATTGTATTGATTTTGTGCGGATATGTAACCACATGTATTGGAAATGAGAAAAAGTATTTGTTATGCTTTCTGTTCAAACTGTAAAGATTGTGTGTGTGTGTGTGTGTGTGTGTGTGTGTGTGTGTGTGTGTGTGTGTGTGTGTGTGTGTGTGTGTGTGTGTGTATTTGCTATGCTTTCTGTTAAAGCTGTAAAGAGTGTGTGTGTGTGTGTGTGTGTGTGTGTGTGTGTGTGTGTGTGTGTGTGTGTGTGTGTGTGTGTGTGTGTGTAAGTTTGAATCGGTTAAAAGTATATGAGACTGGTTGGATGCGTAAGAACAGGCTGAATACTAGGGCTTTGATCTGGGGGTTTTTGCACAAGATATTGAGCTATAAAAACTCATATAATTCTCATTATTACTATTATTAGTTTTGCTGTTGTTCCTGCTTTTGTTACTACGCATATTTTCGTTGTTGTCGACGTTTTGCTGCTACTACTGCTTCAGTTTCTGCTTTTGCTGCTGCAGTTAATAGATTCAACACCTTGGTAGGCCTAAAGGAGGTTGAATTTTGTAACAGTTCCAGCGGCGAGAGAGGTGCGTGCGTGCGTACGTGTGTATGTATGTGTGTGTGCGCGCACGTGCACGTGTGTGTGTGTATGTGCGCCTGTGTGTGCGTGTGTATGCGTCCGTATGCGTGTGTATGTGTGTGTGCGTGCGTATGTGTGTGTAAGCGTGTGTGTGTGCGTGTACGTGCGTATGTGTGTGTGTGCGTGCGTGCGTGCGTGCGTGTGTGTGTGTGTGCGTGTGCGTGCGTATGTGTGTGCGTGCGTGCGTGTGTGTATGTGTGTGTGTGTGTGTGTGTGTGTGTGTCCAGCATCATGCATGAAGGGGTCTATTTAATGACAGATAATTTTCCTACTTCCTCAAAAAGTGAAGTGATACATCCGCTATGATTAATTACTTTATGATGGCTCCTGAGAGAGAGAGAGAGAGAGAGAGAGAGAGAGAGAGAGAGAGAGAGAGAGAGAGAGAGAGAGAGAGAGAGAGAGAGAGAGAGAGAGAGAGAGATTTAAAAAAAAAAATTTATTCTTTTATATCGAGGATAACAGAATAAGCAATCATGTGCTTTTTTTCATCCGGTCCCCGTGTGAATGCAGTTTTGTAAATTTGTCATCTGTTCCCACCGGCACACGATGGCCTACTCTTACGAAAAGCGAACAGGATTTAACGTGTGCGCAAGATGTTCTGCGTGCGTTCGCACACGGGACCTCGGTTAAAGTCACATCCGAAGGACTTTTGGGAGAGTGGAGTCAGCACTGATGTTAGCTGAGAGAGAGAGAGAGAGTGGAGTGGGTCAGCACTGATGTTAACTGAGAGAGAGAGAGAGAGAGATGGAGAGAGACGAGAGAGATGGAGAGAGATGGAGAGAGAGTGGGATGGATAGAGAGGAGAGAGAGGGGGGGAGGCGGAGAGGCAGAAAGAAAAAGAGAAAAGATGAATGAAAGAAAGGAAATAGGAAACAGAAATGAGAGAAAAGTGTGTTTGTGTGCGCACGCGCACGTGTGCACGTGCGTGTTTGCGTGTGTGTGTGTGTGTGCGTGCGTGCGTGTGTGTGCACGCATGCACGTGTGTGTGTGCGTGTGTGTGTGCGTGTGTGTGTGAGAGAGACAGACAGACAGAGAGGGACACAGAGAGAGAGAGACAGAGAGAGAGAGAAAAAGACAGACACACCGAGACAGAGACAGACACACAGATACACAGACAGACAGACAAAGACATGGGGAAGGAACATAAAGGGATGGAGAGAAAGACACATAATTATCTCCAATTCTGACACAGACGTATCGACAGGCAGAATTAGAACACCAGCAACACAAAACACACACATACGTTTATTTATAATGCAACTGCTGCGACCATACAAGTCTGAACAGCTCAATCACTGGCCACCTAAAAGAGAAAAACAACAACAACAACAACAAAGAAGTATCAAATATATATATAAAAAAAACAAGCAAAGAATTAAATTAGACACTGTCTGTCTGTCTGTCCCTGTCTGTCTGTCTGTCTGTCTGTCTGTCTGTCTGTCTGTCTGTCTGTCTGTCTGTCTGTCTGTCTGTCTGTCTGTCTGTCTGTCTTCTCTCTCTCTCTCTCTCTCTCTCTCTCTCTCTCTCTCTCTCTCTCTCTCTCTCTCTCTCTCTCTCTCTTTCTCTCTCTCTTTCTCTCTCTCCAAATAATCATATACAAACACAAGCAGACAATCTCTCTCTCTCTCTCTCTCCTCTCTCTCTCTCTCTCTCTCTCTCTCTCTCTCTCTCTCTCTCTCTCTCTCTCTCTCCCAGATAGAAAAAAAAAAAGCACATGATTGCTTATTCTGTTATCCTCGATATAAAAGAATAAATAAATAAATAAATAAATAAATAAATCCCTCTCTCTCTCTCTCTCTCCTCTCTCTCTCTCTCTCTCTCTCTCTCTCTCTCTCTCTCTCTCTCTTTCTCTCTCTCCAATATCTATACAAACACAAGCAGACAATCTCTCTCTCTCTCTCTCTCTCTCTCTCTCTCTCTCTCTCTCTCTCTCTCTTCTCTCTCTCCTCTCTCTCTCTCTCTCTCTCTCTCTTTCGCTCGGATAGCCTAGTGGTCAGAACATTGAGCAGGCAATTTGACGACCCAGGTTTGAGTCCGGTCGAGATTTTTCTCCTGGAGTTAACATCCGTGCTGACTCCACTCTCCCCAAAAGTCCTTCGGATGAGACTTTCAACCGAGGCCCCGTGTGCGAAAGCACGCAGAACATCTTGCGCACACGTTAAATCCTGTTCCGCTTTTCGTAAGAGTAGGCCATCGTGTGCCGGTGGGAACAGATGACATTCACAAAACATCATACACACGGGGAATAGATGTAAAAAAAGCACAAGAGTGTTAATTCCATTATCCTCGATATAAAAGAATAAATAAATCTATCAATCAATCAAATCTCTCTCTCTCTCCTTCCCTCCCTCCCTCCCTCCCTCACACACACACACACACACACACACACACACACACACACACACACACACACACACACACACACACACACACACACACACACACACACACACACACACACACACAACCACGAAAACAACCTAACAACCAACCAAGCATGCACCAATCTAACCAAACAAACGGATTAAACCAAAAACGAAAACATCCACACAAGCCACAATAGAGAAAAAGCAGCAATAAATTTTCATTACCAGCAGCCAGCAACCAGCCAGGCGTCACAGCTAGCACACTGAAATGGAAAATGATATTTACACTGTCCATTCTGACTGCCACATGCTAACAAGCTTCCAACTTCTCTTCTTCCTCTGTCCCACTTATTCATTTTCACACTGGTTTGTTTTTCTTTTTCACACATCTGTGGGAAGGAATGAAAGACAAACAGACAGATTGAGGGGAGGGGGGGAGGGGGCGAGGAGAGGAGAAAGAGAAAAACACACACTCATACACGCACGCACGCACACAAACATACACACACGCACACACACGCATGCAAACACACACACGCGCGCGCGCGCACGCGCATCTCACACACGCGCGTGCGAGCACACACACTCACACACACACACACACACGAACACACACACAGACACACACACACACACGCACACACACAACACACACACACACACACACACACACACACACACACACACACACACACACACACACACACACAGAGGGTGGCCTAGAGGTATCAGACCAGCCCAGAAAGCGAAAAGTTCGGGTACCAAGTGTATAGTGGGTTTGATCCCCGTTTGGGCCAGAAACTTTTCCTCCACCCACTACACAGTGAGTGGTGGTCTGGGTGCTAGTCTTTTGGATGAGACGATAAACCGAGGTCCCGTGTGTTGCACATATTTAGCCCACGTAAAAGAATCCACGGCAACAAGGGGGTTGTGCCTGATATAATTCTGTAGAAAAAAAACACTCTGAAAGGGAAACAAAATTTTAATACAGTTGCAGACAGGAGAAAAGAATTATGGGCGGCGCTGCTCTTGTGGTGATGCGCTCTACCCGGGAAAAGCAGCCTGAATTTCACGCAGAGAAATCTGCTGTGACTTATAGTATACAACACAACACAACACACATGCACACACACACACACACACACGCACGCACGCACACACACATATACACACAGACACACACAGTCACACACAAGTCACACACACACACACAGACACACACAGACACACACACACACACACACACAACACAGTCACACATAAGTCACACACAGACAGACAGACAGACAGACAGACAGACACACACACACACACCACACACACACACAGACAGACAGACAGACAGACAGACAGACAGACAGACACACACACACACACACACACACACAGATAGACAGACAGACAGACACACACACACACACACACACACACACACACACACACACACACACACACACACACACACAACACACACAAACACACACACACACAAACACACACAACAAACACAACAACACACACACAACACACACACACACAAACACACACACACACACACACACACTTACACACACACACACACACACACACACACACACACACACACACACACCAAACACACACAGACAGAAGCAAACAATCGGGAAGGAGACAGAGAGGATACAAAAGACAGACAGACACACAGACAGACATACAGACGCACATAACAGGGAGGCAAGCCAGGTAGCCCAGCCCACCCACCTACCAACCATATGTTACCGGAACAAAACCTGCAGTGGGGGCGGGGGGGGGGGGGGGGGGACAGGGGTATAATCAGGTGTTTCCACAATAGACACTGCACACACCTCCACAACATTCACCGCAGACAATGCACTGCTGTGGCTAGAACGACAAAGAGAGTCTTGTTAGCGAAAATTACAGGTTTGTTCCATTTCAGACAGAATAATTTGTATAAACTTATCATCATCCATTACATTCTTCATCCTTTCACCTTTCCCCCTCATCCCCTTTTCAGTGCATTCTTAACGTGAATGTACCATTGTCTAAATCACCTTGTAGTGAATGAACATCAAACCAATGAGAAGAAGAAGAAGAACAGAATAATTCCTCTGTGAGAATGCCGGGGGAGGGGGGGGGGGGTTGTCAGTATAAGCAGCATCTCCATCTTCTGGAATTTCTGTGCTAGAAGTTCTTCTTTTCATCCCTGTATTTTATCTGCTTGTTCTTTTTCTTCCATCCATTCTCGTCTATTTTCTGCCTTCTTGGTCCATTCTTCTGCACTTTTTTTTTTTGCTTTTTGAAAGAGAGACTTAAAAATAACAATTCTCTTCTGTGACTGAGTCAAATGCACTACGCCTGACTTGTCAGGGGCTTGATGAGCGCGCAACGTATTTTCGCTGACCTGATAGACAACATAGTTGGTGTCTGAGCCTCAACGAAGAAGAAGACAGAATAATATTTTGCAGTTATTTTTGTTTTATTGGTTTTGCTATAAATAAAAGCTTTTTGGTCCTGAGGGATATACCATTATTCGCTGTCTCTGCTACATATATATCGCGTTCATTAAGTTTTTTTTAAACATAGAAATGCAGCAGAGTTAACGAGAAATTGTTTTGTTCCTGGGCTAGAGCTCCGAGGTTAAGGTTCACCAATGGTGAGATTTTGCAATTGAGATCAATTTTTTTGGCCCATCATGAAGGTAGCAGCATTCAGATTTGGGATGCTGCTGGGTATGTTCATGTGTACGTAACCCAACGAACACTGACACGATTTACGGGATCTTTAACGACATATTTGATCTTCTGCACGTGTATATACACGAAGGAAATGAAGGCATTGGCAGGTCGCACATGAAGTTGACCTGGGAGATCATAAAAATCCCCTCCCTTAATTCATTAGATGCCCTGCAATTCAAACCCACGACTTCATGGGCCCATGAGATTGAAGCCGAAGGGTCTAAACCACTCAGCTATGGCATTTGTCTTAGAGATATGTAAAACCTAGACCAGACTGCGTGTATAGGGGTGTGGTTTGACTGAAAGTAATGAGCAAAGCGTGAGTTATGTGATGAATAGATGACAGGACTGAAAATGAGTCAGCAAAACGGTAAGAGGTAAAATGGGTGGGTGGTGAGAAGGGGTGGGGTGGGGTGAAGACAGACTACATTTACAGACAGACAGACAGACAGACAGACAGACAGATAGATAGATAGATGGGATAGATAATGATAGAAGATAGATAGATAGATAGATAGATAAGAGATAGATAGAAAAAATAAACAAACTCAGAGGAGACAGACAGACAGACAGAAACAGACAAACATGAGAGCAGGCAGACAGTAAGAAGAGCAGGGAATGAGATACTGATAGACAAAGAAAGAGAGGAAAGGAAAGCGAGAGAAGGAAAAGAAAACAGACATAGGAACAAACAGATATACAAACTGAAACGAAACAAACATAGAGCAAGAAGAGACAGAGAAACAGAGCAGACATAGGCAGCACAGAGACAAACAAAATAGAGAGAAATAGAAGGACAAAGACAGACACAGAGTGAAAATAGGACAGACCAACACAGAGACCAGCCAGGTAGTCCGCCAGGTGTGGCTGGAACATGACATAGCCCTGTAGTTGCTGAAGAAAATGACAATGGAGATTGGGGGGGTGGGGGTGTAATCAGGTGTTCCAATAATGGCCACTGCACACCTCTGTACCAGTCACTAGTAAATGGGCTTCTCCGAATAGAAAGAGAATCTTGTTAGCAAATATTACTGGTGTGTTCCATTTTGGACAGAATATAATGTTCACTTTGTGGTTTTCTTTTTGTTTTCCGCTCAATTTGTTTTGCGATAATAGCGAAAATTACAGGTGTGTTCCATTCCAGACAGAATAGAACTTTGCTTTTTTTTTTCTTTTGTTTTCCGTTTGATTTGTTTTGCTATAATAGGAAAATTACAGGTTGTTCCATTTTAGATAGAATATAATACTTTGCGATTTTTTCTTTTGTTTTTCGTTTTGTTTTGCAAATAATGGAATGTTATTTGTCCTGCTCAATATTGCTGACCATCATTCACTATCTCTACAATGATATTCACGTTGATGAACTTGCGTTATTTGAGAAAAGATGCGAGGTTGCTTTGCATAAAAACGCAAGCCGACTTAATGAATGCGATGCATATAACCATACTAACACTGGGATTATGAGCGTGTTTTGTAGTGTGGTTGGGATAAAATGAGCAAATTATGAGTTATGGGATAAAGTCATGACAGGACTATAACGATGAGTCAGCAAAAATACAATAGATGAAACTGGGTGGAAAGAGGGCTGAAGATGGTCACATGTGCACAGATAAACAGCAAGAAAAATGAATGAATAAATAGATTTACATATAATTATATGGGTAGACAGACAAAACACACACACACTACACACAATACACACACTACACACACACATACATACACACACACATACACACACACAACACCACACGTGCCCAAGCATGCACAGAGAGAAAGAGAGAGGGGGGAGGGAGGGTTACACAGACATCGATTGATATTTCAGTTGGGGAGACAACACTAACAACAAAACAAGCAGCTGTTGCAGGGATAGCCTACTGAACGAATAATCTGAGTCAGTCCTATCCACTCTCTCATACCCCACCCTCAACATCCGCTTTCTACTTTAAAATGATGATGCTGAACTGAAAACAAAAATTAATGTGTGATTGAAAATAATGCAACAATGTATGACTGAAAGAAAAATAAAACAATTATTCGAATAATGACCAAAAAAAACACTTGATTTCAAAGATTATAATGATACTTGATTGAAAAGAAACTAACGATGTTTCATTAAAGATAGAATTGTAATGTTTGATTAAAAACACAAATACATGGTCGTCTGAAAACTAAATTGTACTGCTTGACTGAACACAAAAAATAGTAATGCTTAACTCAAGCTAAAAATGGTGACTGAAACTAAATGATAGTGCTTGATTGAGAACAAAATAATAGTGCTTTGATTGAAAACTAAATAATAATGCTTTGAAACTAAATGATAATGCTAATTGAAACTAAATAATAGTGCTTGATTGAAAACAAAATAATAGTGCTTGATTGAAAACTAAATAATAATGCTTGATTAAAGCAAAATAGTAATGTTTATTTAAAAGTAAAATGATAAAGCTTGATTGATTGTTTGAGTGAAAACAAAATAACACAAAGCCTGATCGAAACAAAATGATAATATTTAACTGAAAACACTGAAACAAAATCAAAACACTTCATGAAAAACAAAACTACAACCTTGACTGATAACGAAATAATAATAATACTTGATCGAAAACAAACAAGCACACCTACAGACTCATTACGAAAGTGACAACCATAATCATAACTGCGCGCCATAACCGCCCCAGTAGGTAACAAACAGTCAAGCATTTCTCCACACCCCCACCCCACCCACACCCACCCTCACCCTTTATCTACCCAGCTGGTGGGAGGCCCCATCAACATCACCACAAAGCAGTATGGGTCATCAGCCATCTGTTGCAGGAACAACAAACACCTTGGAACGTGTAATTGCAAAGAAATGACAGTGGGGTGGGTATGGGGTGGGTGTGGTGTGTGGGGGGGGGGGTATGTTCAGGTGTTCTGACAATGAAGTCTTGCACGCACGGCTACAGTAATGAGAGAGAAATGAACTTCAGTGGACACACAAGAGTCTGGTTACAGAAAATGATGGTTTAGCTATTTTTGTATATGAGGGGGGTTTTGTTCGGTTTTTGCTTGCTTGTTGTTTTTTTAATTGTTTCATTATTTTTTTTCTGTAAAGGGGATTTGGTTCGGGTTTTGTTTTGGTTTGTTGTTTTATCTAATTGTGTTTTTATATTTTCACTTTTGTTTAAGGAGGATTTGGTTCGTGGGTTTTTTTTTGTATTGCATTTGCTGTTTTTAACTCAATTTTTTGTTTCATATTTTTTCATTTTCTGTATAAGAGGATTGGTTCGGGTTTTATTTTTTTTTGCTTTGTTGTTTTATTGAATTGTTTGCTTCATGTTCTTCATGTCTGTGTAAGGAGGTTTTGTTGGGTGGTGCTTGTTTTTTGTTTTATTTACTTGTTATTTTTTCGTTAGTTGCCCCAGGACTGCGATTTACGGACAGGTAAAAGGTGATTTTCGTCTCTTCTTTTACATTTTCGTCTTTTTGTTTTGTTTTGTTTTTTTGCTTGTGTGTGGTATTTCTTGTTGTTTTATTCATTTTTAACAGAATGGGGAAGAAAGGAAAGGAAGTTATTTTGTTACTTTTTGGTGTAGTTTGGTTTTGTGTGTTCAAATTCTTTACGTCTTTTCAAAGTCTGATATTGACGGGAGGGGTGGGGGGGTGGGGGTGATAGGTATGTGTGTTGAAGTGTCAGGGAAAGGGGGTGTATTCCAATGTATGGGATAAATATTTCGGTGTTTGTGTTTGTGTGTGTATGTGTGTGAGTGAGTGAGTGTGTGTGTGGTGCGTGTGTGCGTCGCGCGCGCGCGCGCGCGGTGTGCGTGTGTGTGGTAGCATAATGTAAATGGAAACAAAACGTTTATCCCAAGGTAGCCAAAATACAAAATATAATCCTTGACAAATCAACATACAATAACAAACAAATACAGTACAGCCCCATCAATTAATGACAATCAGTAATAATGATGAAGAAAGTAGCAATCACAACCGCAGAAATAGCGAACAGATAACCAGTCTTAACAGCATCTAAACGAATACATAATGAACAAGCCACAATTCACAAACACACACAACACGCACACACCCACACACACACACAACACACACACACACACCACACACACCACACAGCGTAGCACCCACACACGGAATTTTCCCTACGTCATTCTGACTTGTTTCAATGCTTGGAAAAAGGTTACCTTTTCCCCTTTTTGATTAATAAATTGTGCATTTTCAGTGAATGACATGTCCTATATGTGTGTGTTTGTTCGCTCGATCATGCTCGCGCAAGCACGCGTGTTTGTGTTTGTTTGTGCGTGTGTGTGTGCGCACACATGTGTGTGGGTGTGTGTGCGCGTGTGTGTGTATGTGTGTGTGTACTTGAGAGAGAGAGAGAGAGTGAGTGATGTGTGTGTGTGTGTGTGTGTGTGTGTGTGTGTGTGTGTGTGTGTGTGTGTGTGTGTGTGTGTGTGTGTGAGAGGAGAGAGAGGACAGAGACAGAGACAGAGACAGAGACAGAGACGAGAGACAGAGAGAGAGGATGTGTGCTCGAGCGCGTGCATGCACTTCGTTTGTGAAGTCAACGCATTCAATGACGTTATGACAAAAGCAGTCAAAAAGTTCAACAACAGCAACAACAACAACAACAACAACGACGACACAAATGAAGCGCACATATCATAACAACATGACAATATCGCAATATTAGTACATGAACTAAAACCACTGCTTCATTAAATCAGCT
>CM060331.1:29911519-29916519 GCA_030674155.1 Stramonita haemastoma | reverse complement strand
TCCAGAAAGGTCGTGTGACGTGCCCTATCACTTTAGCTTGCGTTTTTTCACTGAAGTAGGAACTCTTCATATGGTTCGGTGGCATTCTTTATTCTGGTTTTCACTCTCTCATTAGTAGATGTAGATCTCTGATGAAATCCAAGGAGTTTGCGAAAGCATCTATCTCCATTGCCTGTATCCTTCTTTTCATGTCTGTGTTATGGTCCTACGTTTCATTTTTTTTTTTAACAGTCAATATCACTAAGAGTGAACCGACTTTAAAAAATCAATCTAATATAAAATTAAAAATCACCACCGACAGTCAAATGCGCGCTACCTTCATGGTGGGAAAAACGGTTGCATACGCAAAAATCTCACCATTGGTGAAACTTGGAGCTTTAGTCGAGAAAAGAAAAAAAATCTGAATAAACCCTAAGGTTGTACTCTTCTTTCTCTTTTTTTTTTTTTTGCCGGGTGGGGGAAGAGGGGAGAGGTTCTTTATTGATTGGTGTTTTTTTTCGGGGGGTGCTTTTGTTTTTGCTTTTCCATTTAATTTTTTCTCTTTTTCCCCAATCAGAGGCAGCGAAATAACACCATCGATTGACAAAGCTCGGGGCCACGGATAATGGAATAGTATCACGTGCTGAACACGGCGATTTCATGCCAGTCAATACAGCTTCCACGCAGAGTTTTCTTCTGTCTTTCTCCGTCTGTCTGTCTCTCTGTCTCTGTTTCTCTCTTTCTCTCCCCTCTGTTTCTCTGTCTCTGTCTCTCTCTCTCTCTTTCGGATGAGACTATAAACCGAGGCCCCGTGTGCGAACGCACGCAAAACATCTTGCGCAGACGTTAAATGCTGTTCCGCTTTTCGTAAGAGTAGGCCACCGTGTGCCGGTGGGAACAGATGACACGATTTACAACAAAAAAACTGCATACACACGGGGACTGGATGTAAAAAAGCACATGAGTGCTTATTCCATTATCCTCGATATAAAAGAATAAAACATAAACATAAACATCTCCCTCTCCCTCCTTCCCTCCCCCTTCTCTCTCTCTCTCTCTCTCTCTCTCTCTCTCTCTCTCTCTCTCTCTCTCTCTCTCTCTCTCTCTCTCTTTCTCTCTCTCATCCTTTCGGATGAGACTATAAACCGAAGTTCCGTGCGCGAGCGCACACGTAAAATCCCGTTCTGCTTTTCGGAAGAGTAGTTCATAGTGTGCCGGTGGGAACGGATGACAAAATTTATCAAACTGCATACACACAGGGTCTGGATGTAAATAAATCATACGAGAGTTTATTCCATAATCCTCGAAATAAAAGAATAAACATACAAAAATCACGTTTGTCCTAAAATCTTCATCTTTGCGTATCATTGATCATTCATTCATTCAATAGTTGAGGAGTTCATGTACTGCTATGGTCGGAAGTATAAAACTGATCAAAACTCTTGTTCACACCATCCCTTCATCAGAGGCCAAGGCCTTAAGAGAATAAAAATGATGTTTTCTCTCTCTCTCTCTCTCTCTCTCTCTCTCTCTCTCTCTCTCTCTCTCTCTCTCTCTCTCTCTCTCTAAGGAAGAGTAGGCCATCGTGTGCCGGTAGGAGCGGATGACAAAATTATAACAAACCAGCATGCACACAGGTGTCGTGTTTAGACACCATCCCTGAAGAAAAATCGGGGAGTTGGAGTTGGGGATCTTTGCGCCTGGTGGCAGCATGATCTGTGGCTCTGTAGGTCAAATGCAAGCGCTTTGATTTGTCTTTACAAGAGATAGCGCTATACAAATTCCATATTAATAATAATAATAATAATAATAATAGCCTAGTGGTCAGAACATTGCGCTCGCAATTTGACGACCCGGGTTCGATTCACGTTCGAGGAGATTTTTCTCGTGGAGTTAACTTCAGTGCCGACTCCACTCTCCCTAAAAGTCTTTCGGATCAGACTATAAACCGAGGTCCTGTGTGCGAACGCACACAGAACATCTTGCGCACACGTTAAATCCTGTTCCGCTTTTCGTAAGAGTAGACCATTGTGTGCCGGTGGGAACAGATAAGATTTACAAAACTGCATACACACGGGGACTGGATGTAAAAAAGCACACAAGTGCTTATTCCATTATCCTCGATATAAAAGATTAACTAAACTAAATCTCTCTGTGAATAGATGCACTCTCTCTCTCTCTCTCTCTCCTCCTCTCTCCTCTCTCTCTCATCTCTCTCTCTCTCTCTCTCTCTCTCTCTCTCTCGGAAAAAAACAACAACAAAAAACAACGAGAGGAAATGAAAGTGAAATGATAAAACGAAGGGGAAAAGGTCACCATTAAAAGCCGCTAGACCGAGCATTCTGATCTTTTACAATTGTTCCTGTCTCCAGATGTCGATGATTTTGCAGAACCACTGCACTCAGCTTGTCATGCTGTACATCAGTCTGTCATGTTTCTGTTCACTCCCGATTTGTTTATAATGTTGGCTCCTTAGAAAAAAAAAAGAAATAGACATAACGAGAGGTGGATCAGCGGTCTTGACAGAGAAAGATTTTTAAAAATGGGTGGCGCCATTCTTGCGGCGACTCAATCTCCCCATGGAGAGCAGTTCAAATTTCACGCAGAGCAATCTGACCTGACTTGAAGTGATCTTCAATACAATACAGTTCAACACCGATACAAATTTGGAAGTGGTCAAAACGAAGGGGAAGGGGGAGAGGAGTGTTAGAGAACAGAAAGGATTGGAGGACAAACAGACACACGAACGCACGCACGCACGCACGAATGCCACACACACACACGCGCACGCACGCACGCACGCAAAAACACACACACACACACATATATATATACATATACATATAATTATATATATATATATATATGAATGCTCAATCCCCATTCCATTGTTCTCGAAAAAACAGAATGAATAAATAACACGCATGCACAAACACATACACACACACGCACACACACACACACACAACACACACACACACACACACACACACACACACACACTCACACACACACAACACACACACACACACACACACACACACACACACACACACACACACACACACACACACACACACACACACACACACACACACACACACACACACACACACACTTGCACGCAGGAACGCGAGATAGACACACAGCCACTTTAGTTCAAATATTGTTTATAGGCCTGCGGACCACAGAGAAAATATGAGGGCTGTCATCTCAACCAGATTGAGTGGAGAGAGAGAGAGAGAGAGAGAGAGAGAGAGAGAGAGAGAGAGAGAGAGGAGAGAGAGAGAGAGAGAGAGAGAGAGAGAGAGAGACAGACAGACAGACAGACAGACAGACAGACAGACAGACAGACAGACAGACAGACGGGCGGACAGACAGACATACACGCAGACAGACAGAGACAAGCAGACAAATAGACAGAGATAGACAGACAGTAACACAGTTTATCAAACAGACAGACGGGCTGACAGAGACAACAGATTGAGAAAACTGGCACGGACACCTAACAGACACCTAGCTGACTAACACACACACACACACACACACACACACACACACAACACACACACACACACACCACACATACCACACACACACACACACACACACACACACACACACACACACACACACACACACACACACAACGATGCTTATCCCATTATCCTCGATAAAAAAAAGAATAAAATAAATAAATTAAATTAAATAAACACTACACACACACGTACACACACACACACACACACACACACACACCACACACACACACACACACACACACACACACACCACACACACTCACCACACTCAAACCACCACAAAAAAAAACCTACAAAAAACACACCAACAAACAAAACAAACAACACGACACTCACCACAAAGGGCAGATGGTTGAGGAGAGCAGCCAGAAGCGTGAAACAGAACACCACACGACAAAGCTCGGCAGACAAGTTCAGCTCGTTGTACCGAGCATGCACAGTAGGGGGGTTGGTCTTGGCTACCCCGGACTTCTCCGAAGGCCTGACCACTACCGTGGCTGCAGACCTCACCAGCCTTCCTCGCGGAGGAGGAGGAGCAGCAGCAGCACCTCCTGATGATGGTGCTCCGTTCCCCTGCAGGGAGCTCGAGTGCCCATTTCCAGACACACCCCCAGCAGCGGGTACATTTCCACCCGAAGACGGAGTGATGATGACTTCATCCTCCGTGAATGCGGCGTTGTGCGCACCCCGCTCCTCCTCACCGGGGATTTTCCCGTTCCTGTGAACCCCTACAGGGAGGTCCCCGTTGTTTTGAAGACCGCGAGTCGTTCCGTCTCCAGCACGAGTCTCCTCCGTCTTGCTTTGTTCTGTGTCACTGTGGGGGTGGTGCGCAGGGGCGTGAGGGTTTGTTGCCTGGGGGTCAGCGTTCTTGTTGACCGCAGTGTCCAGCAGTGCAGAAGAAGGAAGGTAGAAGCGTCCAGCCTTGTACTTATGGACGGCCGTCTTCCTCATGTAGTGGAACACGGTCAGAGTGTCTGAGGACGCTACTAGACTCAGCACCAAGACGGCCAGAGTCAGGAAGATGAAGAAGAGGATGAAGGACATCCCCAGACCTTCAGGCAGATAGTGGCACTCCCTTTTCACCGTCGTCACCAACCTCGCCGCGGCGCCTCCCTCTCCGGGCACAAGCTCCTTGGACGCTATCTCCTGGTAGTAGGAGTAGAAGGAATTCCCCACCACGGGTACGATACCCGTCACCACGGCTGCCACCCAGGCGAGGACGACGAAAACTTTGACGGCCGTGGTGGAGCTGTAGACTTCCTGGCCTGAGGTGAACCTGAGGATGCACATCCAGTGCACGTTGACGATCAGCGTCACCAGCAGGTGCGACATGCGCACGCACAGGACCAGCCACACGTAGGAGGAGCACAGCTGGTGCCACCTCCAGTCCTCCCCCACCACCCCCAACACAGCGGGTACGGGCACCACCGCCACCGCCTCCACCATCATCGTCACGAACAGCGAGATGAAGGCGACGTC
>CM060331.1:29891519-29896519 GCA_030674155.1 Stramonita haemastoma | reverse complement strand
CAAAGGGAAAGAAGAGAACAAAACATCAAGAAAAAGGAAGAAATTAACCACCACTATCACCACCCCAAAAAAAAGCATCACGATATATAACTATATCGATGATTAAGTTTACAAAAATTAAAAATGGTGATAACAGCTTTGCACCGGGTTTCCCTCTATCAACAACAGCTTGTCCAGTGGAACCTTTTCCAGCCATTGAACACAAACGCATGCATGGATGAACTAACTCTCTCTCTCTCTCTCTCTCTCTCTCTCTCTCCTCTCTCCTCTCTCTCTCTCTCTCTCTCTCTCTCTCTCTCTCTCTCTCACACACACACACACACACCACACACACACACACAACATACACACACGCACGCACGCGCGCGCGCGCGCGCGCGCGCACGCACACACACACACACACACACACACACACACACACACACACACACACACACACACACACACACACACTTATCAAAGAATCCTTTTCACATGCAAACATAAAATTATTTTCTACATGACTGAAAACAGCCGGGACATACTACCGCTAACACAAAGACGACGAGTGCGTGTGTGTGCGTGCGTGAGTGCGCACATACATGCACACACACAAGCACGCATACACATACACGTGCACACACACGCGCGCGCGCGCGCATGAATGCATGCATTTTTAGCTACAAAACTGCCATAAATGCTTTAGCATGTTTTTAAATTCAAGAAAATAAGAATCGAAGTTACTGCAACTGGTGGCAATGATGTCCAATTTATCATACACTGAAAGCTTCTCTGTCTGTCTGTCTGTCTGTCTGTCTGTCTGTCTGTCTGTCTGTCTGTCTGTCTGTCTGTCTGTCTGTCTGTCTGTCTCTCTCTCTCTCTCTCTCTCTCTCTCTCTCTCTCTCTCTCTCATCTCCTCTCTCTCTCTCTCTCTCTCTCTCTCTCATATCCCACTGAATGTTATCATAAATCATGGGGTCTGTAACGTGCATATTTGATCTTTTACTTTCGTGTATTCGTGTGAAGAGATGGGAGGACAACATCAGCGAATGGACAGGCCTAGAACTCAACCAAATTTTGAGAAAGGCAGAACAGAGAGAAGAATGGAGGGAACTAGTTGTCAAGTCTTTAGGGGTACCCCCACGGTTGCCAGACCAAGGGATAGATAGACAGACAGACAGACAGACAGACAGACAGACAGACAGACAGACAGACAGATAGATAGATAGATAGATAGATAGATAGATAGATAGATAGATAGATAGATAGTATACACGAAATAGAGAAAAATGCTGGCTAGTCTGGGCATACGCTGATTTGGACAACTCCAACGATATCCACCATAAAATCACAACGAGCTACCTAGCTTCGAACACAGCACTTCAAGACCATTCAAAGTGGTAGAAACACGCCGCCTGAACCATTCGGCCATCATGCTTATCAATTCATTCATGTCTGAGGACGAAGTACGCAATGTGCAGAACAAAATGAGTAATACAAAGTGATGAATATACCCCTGCTGAGAATGATGACGTCGATCGATAGACCTGGAGGGAGAGAGAAAAAAAAAACGACAGAAAAAAAAAAAAAGGGTCTAGATCTATCTGTTCATCCTTTTTCTGTTTTTTATTTTCATCTCGTGAATGCGATCGGGATAAAAACTGAATAGACCGTTTGTGAATAAAATGTCAATACTGAATATCATGAACCAAACTGATACATTATTTTGCCTCCCGTTACATGCACCCCAATCACAGCATTTATATATATTATTTTTGTTAGTGAATAAAAGTCAATACTGAATATTATGAACCAAACTACATTATTGCTCCGTCACATGCACCCAACACAGCATTATATATATATTTTTGTTAGTGAATAAAAGATCAATACGAATGTTATGAACCAAACTGAACATTATTTCGCCTCCACACCTCCGCCCAATGACAGACACATTTTTTTTTTTTGTTGTACTTGTATTCATCCCTAAAAATGAAATGAAAAAGGTATTGACAGAACCACGAGTTAGCGTGATGAATGAAGCGAGGGGTGGTGTAATTTTTTTCTTATTCAGTATGTAGTATTGTTAATTGATGGTACTGGGTGACACCGCATCGCTTCGTTTGTCGTCTTATCCGAAAAAAAAAAAAAAAAAAAGAAACAGCCAACCAACAAAACAAAACAAATACCAAAACAAAACTTAAAAAACAAACTGGGAAAAAGCACCGATAACAATAATTAATTGCTGATAGGAAAAAGCAGCTTCATACGAAATTCTCATTTCTGTAGGCTAAATCTGAATGTTTTCCAATTACCAATCAGCACAGGCCTTGCCTAATGTACTGATTCTCTTAAAACAGAAAGAACACCCACATGATTTTAATCCTGGGGTATTTTCACTGCCTAATACCTAACACCAATATTCTTTAATAAATATATATATGTAATATATATTATGATATAAAAATATAATATATATATAATATATTATGTGGAAAAAAGTGTAACACGCAGATCTATAAGTTTTCCATTTTACAAATTAAAAGGTACTTTTTTCATGCCTATCGAAAGAAGATCACTAGATAAAATAGGTCTACATGACTAGGCTACACATAACATGCTAAGAAACCGATACAAGTTCATTTACCTCTTTCAAACTTCTCAATGAAAGCACGCGGTATCATTCTCAGTGGAAGTCTGGAAAAGGAAGTAGAGGATGTGAGAAGAGCAAGCATGTGCACTAGATTTCCAACGTAAAGGAAAAACGGTCGATCTTTTTAATTTGAAATCGATTTCCTAACTGGAAATGTTAGACGCACGCATAGATCTATGCACGTAGAGGTCTAGCTCCATGAATAATACAGTAAATAAAAGAATGTCTCAACATGTCGATTTCAGTTGAAGTGAAACGAAGTTGTTCCTTCTTGTAGTAAAACAAAATCGCATTTTTGGATTTGAAATATTAGCACAATACGCAACATACTCATTATTGTTCTTCTTATGTTAGGTAGTTGTCACTGTTGGTAGTAGCAATATCGGTTTGGGGGTTTGCTTCTTTGGGATTGTTGATGATCTTGTTGTTAGTTTCTTTTTATTATCTTCTCTAATGTGTGGGTGTCTGTTTTGAAGAGAGAGAGAGAGAGAGAGAGAGAGAGAGAGAGAGAGAGAGAGAGAGAGAGAGAGAGATATGCGTGTGTATGTGTGTGCGCGCACGCGTGCGTGAGTGGTGCGTGCGTGCGTGTGTGTGTGTGTGTGTGTGTGTGTGTGTGTGTGTGTGTGTGTGTGTGTGTGTGTGTGTGTGTGTGTGGTGTGTGAGCGCGTGTGATTGCGTGCTCGAATATAATACGCGTCCGTGCACGTGTGTGGTCTATTTCCATCATAATCTTATACGCGATGGAAGCTATACAATGCAACGATCTCTCTCATCTATCCGTCTGCGCGTATGCTTAATTGTGCGTGTCGATCTGTGAAATGTCATCATCTTTTTTTTTTTACCTGCCCGATTTCATCTTCTGCGATTTTAGACAGGGATCAATAAATCAATAAAGAAGACTTAGTGAGCACGCACAACCTGCGAGCGCACAAGAACACGCGTGTTGGAGTGTGGTATGTTGTGGTGTGGAGTGGTGTGGTGTGGTGTGGTGTGGGATGTTGTGGTGTGGAGTGGTGTGGTGTGGTGTGGAGTGGTGTGGTGTGGTGTGGTGTGGTGTGTGTGTGTGTGTGCGTGTGCGTGTGCGTGTGCACGCGCGCGCGTGCATGCGTCGAGTGTGTGTGGCAAGTATGTATTCCTGCTTGCGTACCTGCGCTCGCGCGCGCACGTGTGCGTGTGTGTGTGTGCGCGTGCGCGCGCATGTGTGGGTGTGCGCGCGGCGCGTGTGGTATGTGTGTGTGTGTGTGCGCACGCGCACACAGACTGTACGAGTACGAGTGTGCAAGCGTGCGTGCCTTTGTGAGTGTGTTCTGAGTGGTGTGTGAGTGAGTGAGTGAGTGAGTGAGTAAGCGTGTGTGTGTGTGTGTGTGTGTGTGTGTGTGTGTGTGTGTGTGTGTGTGTGTGTGGTGTGGTGTGGTGGTGTGTGTGGTGTGTGTGGTGTGTGTGTGTGTGTGCTGTGCGTGTGCACGCGCGCGTGTACACGAGTACCTGTGTGTGCGCGTGTGCATGCCTCTGTGTGTAGGCTACGCGCGTTAGTGTGCTCGTGCGTGCGTGCGTGCGTGTGCGTGTGTGTGTGTGTGTGTGTGTGTGTGTGTGTGTGTGTGGTGTGTGATGCAGCTTACAGTCTGGAGATTATGCCCTATGATAATTATTAGCATCCTCATTACCATTGCATTACAGCTGTTATATTACGCTGAAATTAAATAATTGTGATCCGTATGAACAGATGTGTTACTCGTATGCATGTGGGCAAGTTTAGGGAAAGTTTTGAATTGCTCATTCGTGAAATTTAAAACGCAGAAAACTTTCGAGGAAAACTCGGTAGAATTGACATTCAACCCAATCCAATCATGTTTATAGCCCCGCCGACCACACAGGCCATATCGGGGCTGTCACCCGGGAATTAACATTTCGATTAAAGTGTTCGTCAAAGAAAGTGACCAGGGAAAACATCATATATTTTTTTCATTTTATTCTTTTATTTAGATGATAATGGTTTAAACACATGAGTGTTTTTTACATCCAGTCCCCGTATGTGTGCAGTTTTGTCAGTTTTGTCATCCATTCCCACCGACACACAATGGCCTACTCTTCCAAAAGGGAACGGGTTTTAATGTGCGTGCACAATATATTCTGCGTACGTCCGCACACAGGACCTCGTTTATAGTATCATCCTAACGACTTTTGGGGGAGTGGAGTTGGCACTGTTGTTAAACTCCAGAGGAAAAATCTTCTTAAAGAGGATTCGAACCCGAGTCTGCAGATCACAAGTGCATCACTCTAACCGTCAGGTTATCCCGTCCCCAAGACAGTTGAAGAAAACACGACAGGAGTTTAGACATGAAGTTGTTGGTTTTAAACTTCCAACGTC
>CM060331.1:29879019-29886519 GCA_030674155.1 Stramonita haemastoma | reverse complement strand
TTTTTTTTTCTGAGATGACAATTATCTCCCTTATTGAAAGTAATATCAAGTAAATAGCTTAGTTTGCTTGCTTGTTTGGTTTTTGTTGTTGTCTGTTGTTGTTGGAGTCTTCTGTCTGTTTCTTGTTTATTTTGATATATATATATATATATATATATATATATATATAATATATATATATATATATATATATATATATATATATATATATAAAAGTTCGTTTATTTTATTCCAAAAAGTGATATATATACTACAGGAAAACATTCACAAACAATACCAAATTATGAGATTAATTAGTCAGTTTTTAGACACTTTCTCCCCTCTCCCTATTTTTCAGACTGCTTCATCGGGATCCACAAATGAATATATATATATTGAAACCATCTTACACATCGCTAAATCACAAACTTCCCATATTTTGAAGAAAATCCGTCTCTTAGGAAAACTTCAAACATATCTTCTCGCATAAGTGAAAAGTTTGATGCTGTTGTTGTTGTGGCAATAATCATTATTTATGTCCCGATGAATATTTCCGATTTAGGAACAGCCAGAAGGAAGCATAGTGAGTGTCTCGAGGGAAAATCGAAAGTAGGTAATTAAAGGGAGACAAACCTCTGGGTGGGCATTTTTGAAATAGTGGTAAAGCTGGAATATCTTCCCTTGGTTCATGCTAGGTATTGTTGATGGTGTAATTATTTATGTTCTTGAATGATTGTGTTATTCTTAATGTTTTGCTTTTATTTGTTTCCTATAGTCTGATCCATGATGGTGATGTCATTCGGAAGAGACTATAAACCGAGGCCCCGTGTGCTAACGCACGCAGAACATCTTGCGCACACGTTAAAACCCCGTTCCGCCTTTCGGAAGAGCAGGCCATTGTGTGCCGGTAGGAGCGATAATGATAAATTACATATACACCTTTAAAACACACACACCGACACACACCGACACACCGACACACCACCCACCCACCCACCCACACACACACACACACACACACACACACACACACACACACACACACACACACACACACACACACACACACACACACACACACACACACACACACACACACACACTTAATTCAGCAGAATAGCCAAATAAATTCACCAGCCATAGGGGCACTAGTTCCCGCTATGCATGTGCCCAAAATCACATATATTGGACGAAATATACGGAAGATATGATGTCCGATGTTTACAAGCACATAAAAAAAAAAACCCACCCGAAACTGTAAATTGATTAATTTTTTAGCAGTGACAGACGGTTACGAAAGTCGGAATGCGGCTACCTTCATGGTGTCCCAAACCGGTCGCACACGCAAATCTGATCAATGGTGAACCTAGGAACCCAAGCTGAGGAATGCTACCCCCCACCTCCTAAAAAAAACACCCATAAAACAAAACAAAACAACAATAACAAAAAAATCCCCATCAACACCCCCCCCCCCCCCCCCCCCAAAAAAAAAAAAAAAAAAAAAATCCCGAAAACAAAAAACCAAACCAAACCAAAACAGTACAAAACCAAACCAAAACAGTACAAAACCAAAACAAAACAGAACCAAACCAAACCAAACCAAACCCAAAACAAAATAACAACAAACAAACGTGCCAAAAAAACAACAACCCCAAACAAACCCTGTTTTACTTTCATGTTTTTACACAATACCAAAACATACACAAATAGCCTACACACAAAAAATAACCAAACAAACAAATAACATCAACAAAACTCTCAGCGCTTTATGGATTTGTTGTTTTTTTGTGGTGATATAAAGAAACCACTTTGTTTGAAATCTTATAGAGGGACAGTTTATTTTACGTTGTTTTCTTTGACAAAGTGTCTTGCACTCATTCAGTTGTATGGATGGTGGGCGCTTACCAAATTGCATTAATAAATGAAGCCTTTTACAAATTAAGAACAGGGTCAGCTTGACATTCTTCTTATATCAAACAGTATGGCATTTTGTGCTGACGTAAGAGCGAAGCAATGTTATTCTTTTTTTGGTTTGAGCATATCTCGACTCTTTTCCAAAATTGTTGGCAACAGATGTCATTATAGCTGCTGTGCTTTGATTTTAGACAAAGTTAACCAAATAACTTGAATAAGTTCCTGTCATACATTTTCAAACCAAAACTATCTTCAATGTTAAGGAAATTATTCTCTGCTATGTTCATAACAGTTATAACATAACAGTGGCTAATTTTTTCGACTCCACCACGCCCCCCCCCCCCCCCCCCCCCTTAAAAAATTGTATTAACATGAACATGCGAATCACACTTTCCAAAATATTCTTTTATTTTCGAGGATAGTGGAATAAGCACTCGTGTGCTTTTTTTTTTTTTTACATCCAGTCCCCATGTATATGCAGTTTTGTAATTTTTGTCACCTGTTCCCATCGGCACACAATGGCCTACTCCTCCAAAAAGTGGAACAAGATTTAACATGTGCATAAGATGTTGTGCGTGCATTCGCACACAGGTTTATTGTCTCATCCGAAGGACATCTTTGTGTATTTCCTGCTTTTAAACAAAGTGCCAATACACATTCAAACATGCTATGCTTTGAAATGTTATTTGGGATAGTCTTCACTCGTGACAAACTCTTAGCATAACAACCTGAAACCTTAACAAAAGGAGATAAAATCTTCTCAAGTCGGAATATGGCTGCCTTATCAGCGAAGTATTTGACAAACAGCAGGTACAAACGGCGTGTACTGTCTCATAATATTTCTCATGTATGACGAATGAGACATAGTGCATATTCTGAGTGACCCCAAAAGTGTTAAGCTGGGAAACACCCAACAATAACATTCTACCTTATAACTGGAAGGATTCAGTTTAGAAAGAAGTCATAATTAAATTTTGTTTTGGTAAAGAATGATTATGATGATCTGCTTCTACAACTATATGTATATCTACTACAACTGATACTGTTGCTTAATGCAGCTACCACATGCCAACCACCATTTCTGATACAACTACTAATGCCAAGCTCCCCAACCCATCCACTACCACTGCTGCTGCTTCTACTACTACTTCTGCTCCTATGCCAAGAATAAAACAGACAAAATCCTCATGATGTCTTTTATTTACATATAAGACTATTGAGTTTATTTTCAAACGCACATATTTCCTATACGCCTACCCCACAGAAGAACAAAATAAAAACAAGTCGTTCTGAATTTTTCCAATGATAATATGAGTTCGAAACACTGGATTATTTTAGAAAAACAAACATGTTCCGTTCGTAGCTGCGAGTCTTGTCAAGATCGAAAGTTGGATGCCATATTAGGCCTACTTTCTTTAAATGTTTTCGACAAAAAAAGAGTGGTATGTACTTCCGGTACCATGGCTTCCTATTTGTTGTCGAAGTTTGACGCAAATGATGGATAGTGTTCTAATCAACGATTCTTCGGAGGAGCAGAGACCATAAAGGTAGCCCCAAGTCCAAGAAGGATCCCTCCTATTTAATGCGTAAGTACTTAATAACATAAAGTTGTTAATGTAAAATTTAATGCGCTTTGCGTTTGACGACTGTGCATTCACTCGTGTGCTACAGTGCTCGTTTGCCTGTTGATTGTTGGCTGCATTCCATGATCATATCGAAACGCCCCATTTTCCACTTTTCATCTGCATGTGGCTTTCGAAAAGAAACATTGCTAATTTCGAAGAGGGATGATTTTCTATCGCTTTCAAGGACGATTGGTTCCCTGGATAGACAGCTAGTGGAAGACTCGTCAACAAGTTGTTTTACATACATGTACACAACACAGTACTACAGTGATCGGTCAGCATAGATCATTAGATGATGTCATGCACGCTTTTGAGAATCATTACAGTTTCAATCGGTGGATTAAAACAAAAGTGTGATAGATTAGTACTGTTGTGTAGCTTGTCAGTTGACAAAGTATGCACTTAGCTATCGATAATAATGAGTTGTAACTTGTGGTGATGACGGATGTACATGTATGCATTATTATGTATTTCAACAATGTCGTGTGATTCTGATAGGGATGTTATGATTAGTTTTAAGAAATGACGAGTGAACTCTGTAGAAAGAGCTTCAGATAATCTTCAGACTCAAGGGATATGAGGACCCTAGGCTAGAAAAATGATCAAAATAGGGATTAATCTTTCAGAATGATTCAGTTGATTGGCAGGTATGAGTAATTCATCTCTGTAGGTTAAGTACTCAATTTAGAGCACAGGTGTGTGTGTGTGTGTGTGTGTGTGTGTGTGTGTGTGTGTGTGTGTGTGTGTGTGTGTCACTGTGTAGTGTGTCAGTGTGTGTGCTGTGTTGTGATGTGTTCCCTGTTATGATCATGATGTGTTGTGTTGTGGTGGTGGGGTTTGTGTGTATGTGTGTGTGTGTGTGTGTGTGTGTGTGTGTGTGTGCATGCGTGCGTGTGTGTGCGTGTGCATGTGTGTGTAACTGTGTATGTGTGTGTATACATGTGTAATGTGTGTGTGAATGTGTGTGTGAGTGTGTGTGTGTGTGCGTGCGTGTGTGTGTTTGTATGTGTGTGTGTGTGTGTGTGACTTGTGTGTGTGTGTGTGCATGTGTGTGCGTACATGCATGCATACATGTGTATGCGTGTGTGTGTGTGTTACTGTGTGTGTGACTGACTCTGGTATATATCATGTAATGTGTGTGTGTGTGTGTGTAGCTTTCTTCATTTATGTCTCTTCACTATAGTGATATAGAGAAACAAAAGTAGAAATAATTTTGTCACTGTGCGGTGAATGTGTATGTGCGAGTGTGATGTTGTCAGTGTACGTGCTACATGTGGATATGAGCAGTAGTGTGAGCGTGCATGTGTGAACTCGTGTGTGTGTGTGTGTGTGTGTGTGTGTGTGTGTAGTGTGTCAATGCGTGCACTATACATGTAGTTTGGTTGGTACTAAGGTGGTGTGTATGTATTATCTTTGAGTGATGAGGAATTAAAAGTAAATGATAGTAACCTCACTACATGTGTCTATCCTTATCAATCTTAAACCAGTTTTCAGACCATACAATCTTTTTTGAGAAAACGAAAGAGGGGGGGGGGGGGGGTATATTCTGAACAAATTAAACTCCTAACAAGTAAAATTTACAAAAATTCGCCAAAGGGCTTTTAACTAAACTTTTAACTATTCAAACATAATCACATTATCATGTGTGTGTGTGTGTGTGTGTGTGTGTGTGTGTGTGTGTGGTGTGTGTGTGTGTGTGTATGTGTGTGTGTGTGACTGTGACTGTGACTCTGTGTGTGTGTGTGTGTGTGTGTGTTCAGTGTGATGTGTGTGTGTGTGTGTGTGTGTGTGTGTGTGTGTGTGTGTTGTTTATTTATTTATATTATTCTTTTATATCAAAGATAATGGCATTAATGGAATGTTGTTGTCACTGTAGTTATGTTGTGTGTGAATGTGTGTTCGATCGTTCGTTCGTCTTTAGATTTTACGTCTTTTCACTATTAGTGATATTAGACGAAGGAGACAGGGAGAAAAGAAGAATAAGCAATGCTTGTGTGTGACTAAAAGTTTGTGTTTTGTCATTTTAATGCTATGAATATGACTGTGTGTGTGTGTGTGTGAATGTGTGTGTGTGTTTGTGTATGTGTGTGTGTGTGTCACGTGTGTGAATGTGTGTGTGTTATCCAAGATTTTAGACCTAATCATTCTCTGACTCTGAAAGTTGATTTGTGATTTAAGTGAAGTTGAGCTTGGATACTTCAGATGATGTTGAAAGTTTGGTTTCCAGCATTGCATTATATTGGATATTGCATTATTGGAACCAAACAAAAATATGCTTGGAATAGTTTTGACATTATTGACATATTATGATATTGTCTGCAATTAATTGAATTTGTTCAAGATTTAAATACAAGATCTAGACTTTATCATCTTACCACAACACATTTTTTTTCACTATCAGAGAGTTACTGTGTATACTTTAGTTTATTTGAAAAACAACTTTCTTGCATGCCGCTTCACTTTGACAGAGTCCTCAGGACCAAAGCGGATTTTTTGTGTTCACTGCACAGGTGGCAGTGTTGAGTTTTGTTTTTTCTTGAGCAAAAAATACTGTAATACTATTCACTGATTATTGCTTATGAATAAATCAATAAATTGTTTGTGAAAAGGTTTATGAAAAAGGTTACTTCAATTCTTGTTAGTAAGCACTGAAAAGTTGTACTCTCTCAAGTCTCCCCCCCCCCCAACAAAAAACCCCTACAAAAACCAAAATACCCATTACCTAAATTTGACCCTTGACAAAGTACACATTACTCCTAACACAAATAAAATTTTATACTGTTAATGTTATTAACAGTTGTCATTATCAGTTTTACCTTCTTTTTTTCTTTCCCTTTTTAACCGAATGTGCGCCTTTATTGAAGCATTTTAAGTATCAGTCCATAACCTCACAATTACTGAATTAGAGTGTTGAAGTGGTAATCTGATATATATTATATTAAGTAACTGAGGGCACAGAGTTTAGTTGCTGCTGAAATGCCTGTTTTAGAGGATTTTTCCCCATTTGTCAAGTCAAATTATTCTGATAAAATTACTTTGCTATCAAGCTGTTTTGGTTAATTCTATTTTGATGTTGTGCTGATGCTCACTGGGGAAAAAGCATTAGATTGACCACACTAATTGTTTATCAGATTAACTTAGGGATGTACTCATGTAGGCCTACTTTTTGCAGATTTTCAGTACACTGTATGTATAGTGATTAGTGTGAGTTGACTTATATTTATAAGAGTAAGACTAAGAATGCCATTCTGATTCTCCCGAGACATTCTTACTTGAGGAGTCATTTGGGCACTGCTCTGAAGTTTTCACTTGAACTTTCAGACAGCATCAGCATACATGATCCATGTCCCAGGCAAATTGAACCAGGTGGTGCTTACCTTATATATCAGGTAGCAGGGTGCATGCTGTGTGTATTCATGTCATCCATGCCACTGGCCATATCTGGCTTACACTTAGAAACTACAAAAAGTGGATTTTTTTGGTGACTGTGAGCAAGATGCTGCATTTGTTGTGTATTCTCTCACAGCACCTTTACTTTTACTTTACTTTATTAGTTTTTTATTGTCTCATGAATCTGAAGGACTTTCAGGGGAGTCTACAGCCTAGAGTCAGAACCAGTGATTGCCCCAGAGGAAAAATCACCTTGAACTTAGTGCTTTGTCTCTTTTCCCTGCTCCTCAGTTATCTAAGTTGGAGCTCTCAGGCTCACCAATGGTGAGATTTTATGTGGCCATTTTTGGTCACCATTTAGATTTAGGCCTGTTCTAGGTAGCCTTGTACTGTCAACTTCAGGGATAAACTCAGTAGTTAATTGAACTGTGTCTTCAGTTACTGTCACTGTCAGATCATGACATGAGTATTCATAACTCTGCTGTTGATACTTGTATGCTAAGCTCTCACATTCTGCAATATATAATATATTACATAGTGTTTTTCATCTTCCTTTACTCTGTCAGGCCATGCCATCAGTATTCTTTGAGTA